>OW121697.1:1200000-1840000 GCA_933228735.2 Amblyteles armatorius
ATTTTTTTCCCCCTCGTCAAGGACCCCGTCGTACATAATTTCGTAAGAAAAAATACCAAAAATTTGTTTCCGACAAGATGACAAGTTGAAATCAGAGATACCGCAAAGAAACTAAAAAAAAATTCATGACGTCCACCGACAAAAAAAAAAAAAAAATTCAATAAAAAAAAATTCTGAATGTTCTTTAATATATCCTCCTTCCACCCCAAAAAAAAATTGAATCAATAAAGCGTATATTTACCGAGAATAAAAAGATAACGAAATGTGCATGCCTTTTTAAAAACTGTAATGAATGCAGTTTTCATACCGCAACCCCCCGAGCAAAAAACAAGAATTGTCTTTCCCTGCGTCCGCCGATTTTCCAGGGAAAGACGATTTGCTTTTTCTTCGGCGGACTGCGGTCTCAGAACGGCATGCAGTACAGTTTTCGTTACCAGCCACCTCAAGGAAAGAAAATACTCTGAGCTTATGTAATCGCTGTACAACGGGACGCGATCGAATGATAATAATTTTTAGGAATTTCGTTTCATCACCTTGACGTTTGGCTCGTACGCATTTGCGCCGAACAGTGTAGGCGATATCAAAGTTGGTTTCTCAATCGATCGAACTTCTGGACCGAAACCAAGAATTCCGTAACCCCAAACATAAACGTTACCGGTGCCTGGAAAAAAAACAAGTTTGTCTGATTGTTTCTCAATAATTGTGAACGAAAATTGAATTATCAAAAGAAAATTCGATGTGGGAACGCACTGTTCAGCAGCATACAAAAACTGCCGCCCGCAGCGATGTCGACGACGTGCCCCGCTTCCTGGCCGACTTGGATTTCCGTCGCAATGTTTATTTGGTTTTCACCTTTTACCGGCAGTTGACCGTACTCCGAGTTGCCCCAGCCGAATACTTTTCCCTTGTCTGACAAAGATTTTCAAAGGTGGAAACGGTTTGATTAATTTGATATCTCTTGGCAAAAATTGAGCTCTTTTGGCACTGTTGACTGACCGCTCAGAGCCAGAACGCAATCCGCTACGCAGGCCACTTTGGTTATATGCTGTCCAGCCAAATCCCCTTTTACCAGAGTCGGTTGACTTTCGTTTCTATAATGTGCGAGACCCGTTTGACCGTCTGCACCCCAGCCGAACGTGTAAACGTGACCCTTCTCGGTCAATAGAATGCTGAACAAATAATCGTACAAGACAACTTTAGCATCGAAAACATCTATCCGAGATTCCGAGCATCCCTTGGTGAAAATATTTATCTGAAAAATTGTTTGGGTGATGTTCCGAAATTATCCTCCGCCCGGATAGAAAAACGTGCCATCGAACGGGCATCGTACTATTCTTACTGTCACCGTTCCGTCGCCGTGCCGTAATTTTCCCCGGCAAGTTCTGCGACTTGAAAGCTACCTTCAAAGCGACCGATCGTTTTCGGCCAAAAATACGTCCTCGAAAACGACTGTCGAAACGACTCAATCCGTGTCCGTACCAGCCGCACACGAGCAGATTCCAGGGAGGGCTTTCAGTCAGGCGGTTTCACAATCAACAAACGAATGAACTACCGCGAAAACGACTGTTCGAAACACCTTTCACAGTCCGGTCGTTTTTTATTTTCAATCGAAGAAACGACCGCACAACGCGACAACCGGACTGAAAGGTCTCTCGAACGGTCGTTTCCGCGGTCGTTCATCCATTCTTGAAATGTGAAACGACCTGACCGAAAGGTCTCTGCCGCGGACGAAGCTCGTTTCAACAGTCGTTTTACCGGACGTATTTTTGTCCGAAAACGACCGGTCGTTTTCTCGTTGGTTTTGTTGGTCGCAGCATCTGCCAGGGTTTCTATCTCAGGGTCGACTATCTCAGCTATTCGTTGAATGTCTCTACCATCGTCTCGGAAGAATCTCCAGCGGTCACAATTTATCAGAGAAATTCAGAGTGTATCTTGAAAAAAAAAATATACCTGTGATCTTGGCCCGCGTTCACCCCAGTTATTCGTTCACCCTTTACGTTGGGTATATGATTAATTACTCTGTTTCGATTATAATTTTCATCTTCTATAATCGGTCTTCCACACTGGCCGTATCCATTGTTACCCAATGTGAAAACGCCTTCGTTCGTCAATATTAGTAAGTGGGCCCTTCCCGCAGCTAAACCGACGACTCGCGGCGACGGTTGTTTCAGTGGTAGAGTTATCGGTCTGGGCACCGGTACAATGCCGTCCTGGTAGTTCCGGTCCGAATCATGGATTCCTGTAAACATTAACATGTTCTACTTTATTTGAAAAGTACATTTGTGCCGAATTTTACATTCGTTACGACTACGGATTACAGCACATATTTATTAAATAACTATAATGGTAACAGACCCGACCACTGCGAAAATCACCATGTTTTCACGGTGGTCTTGCGCAAAAACGTTTGCAAAGTATTTTTGAATCTATCGGCGTCCGTGCCATGAGAAAATAAGAGTTCTCTCCAAGATCTACTCGTTATGTTGATTCAGGATTCAAAAAATTATAAACAAGAATATCGACCAAGTTGTCAGGGAAAATCAGAGCTTTTTCAGAACAATCGGGAATACTTGGATTCAGAAAGATATTCGACTTTTTCTGAAAGGTGAGAAAACCTTGAGAAATTCAGAGGACTCTTCTGAAAAATTTCTAATAAATTTTCCGAGATTTTCGGACAAAGTTTCGGATGTATTCGGATAAATGTTTTCACCACGAGTATCGACCAATTTCCGAACAGCTTACACGGCGCCTTGTTTAGGTTTATGGAAGAATTACTAAAAAAAAAAATCTGAAAAATTGCAAAGCATTCAGTGTGCCTGTCCGCAACGTAGCAAAGCTTTGTAGCGATCGAACAGAATCGAGTTTTGGACGAAACATCCTCAAGCGATAAATACTCGATGTATAGTGTGGGGACATACATTTCCTGGCAAGTTCTGCGACTTGAAAAACCACGACCAAACTACCTTCAAAGCGACCGAGTAAACGACTGGTTGTTTTCGGACAAAAAACTTAAAAACGGACTCGTCCGTTGGGAAATGGAACGGACCACAAAAACGGTAAAACGGACCGTGCGTTTGGGTTGGTCCTTTCTCGGTCGCGGAAACTAAGGAACGATTTTTATTTAAATTTTTGGCTGAGTTGAAAAACGATTTTTGTTGTTTTGCTTTTAATTGTTTTTATAACGAAAGGACGGAATGAAAATACGATTTCGGTCCTTTTTTGGTTGCGGCAACCGAGAACGGACCAAAGCAAATTTTTCGAAAAAAAAAAAACGTTCGGTCCGTTTTCGGTTTTCGCAACAGAAAAAAGACCAAATGCCAGCAAAAAATTGTACAGTCCGTTTTGTCGTTTTTTACGGTCCGTTTTATCGGTCGTTTTTAATTTTCAACCGAAGAAACGACCGCATTAACGACGACCGGACTGAAAGGTCTTTCGAACGGTCGTTTCCGCGGTTGTTCATCCAGTCTTGAAATGTAAAACGACCCGACTGAGAGCTCTCCGACGCGGATGAAGTCGTTTTAACAGTCGTTTCACCGGACGTATTTTTGTCCGAAAACGACCGGTCGTTTTCTCGGCGGTTTCGATGGTCGCAGGATCTCCCGGGATTTGCCTACAATTTTTACACAAATAAATAAAATCTCACCAATTTGTGAATCCGTGTTAATTCCATTACCGTATACAATGTCATTGCCTTCCGAATGTACTCCGAATACAGTAAAGCCATAGCCACAAGCTACGTCGACAACTTTGTGATGTTCGCCAAAGTACAATCTACTCGGTTTCGGGATGTACGACACGTTATTTGCTTTTCTCGTTCGACCCAGAGTTCCTAATGCGCCGTGCTCAGCGAGCCCCCAAACGTAGACTCTCCGTTCTCCGACTTCGCTCGAAGGATACTGAAACGCTGGAAATTACAGGACGGAGAGATTAGTTTTATCTTAGCTCGGAAGTTTCTTCGACCAAGCCTTGCGGATGGTAAATTACAGAGACGATTGGCCTATCGCGCATAAAGACGAAACGAAAAAAAACTAGAAAACGAGTATGCCGTTATGAATTCCACGGATAGAGAATTAAATTCTTTTAAGCTTTCGCCTCGAAGAAAAGTAAAAGCCCCTTCTATTCGTTCGACGTAGGCCGAGTCGGTATCAAAAACTGTAATAACTTTTTTCAAGTGTGTCGACTCTGTATCGTAAAAAATAAAAAATCATCTCGGATACGTGTTGCAATTCTACGCCCTGGGCATGTATTTTTCTCATTACGGAGTCGGCACTGTTTAAAAAAATAATAATTAATTACCATTTATACAATAGCGGATGCGATACATGACTTTGCGTTGAAACCCCGGTACGAAATTTGAAATAATATTGTGCGATTCCGATGTACGCAAAAGCGATGTTATTGGTTTCCTTATCGGATGCTACGTCCCACATAGCGATCGGAAGGCAACAAAAATTGCAGACTTCTCAGATGCGCTCTGGATTAATTTCTATACGAACTAAGAATGTCCTCCGAAAGATATCGAATGCGACGATTTCGGACCACTGGTACTCTCAAGCATCTGAACTTAAGTAAGTATTTTTGTGGACCTTCTGTATACGTATTGTCCGATGCGATATTAATCCAGAAATTAATACAATATTAATCCAGAAATTAATACAATATTAATCCAGAAATAAATACAATATTAATCCAGAAATTAATACAATATTAATCCAGAAATAAATACAATATTAATCCAGAAATTAATAAAATATTAATCCAGAAATTAATAAAATATTAATCCAGAAATTAATAAAATATTAATCCAGAAATTAATAAAATATTAATCCAGAAATTAATACAATATTAATCCAGAAATTAATACAATATTAATCCAGAAATTAATACAATATTAATCCAGAAATTAATACAATATTAATCCAGAAATTAATACAATATTAATCCAGAATATTACTGTACCACTGCCCGTCATTGATGCCTGGCTTTCCTGGATATCTTCCTCGATGTCTTAATGGAATCGAAGACATCAAGCAAGCTATCCAGCAAGACATCGGTCTTGCTCGATGTCTTCACTGATATCTTCCACCCCATTAACATATCGAGTAAGATATTGAGGAAGATATTGAGGAAGATATCGAGGAAGATATCGAGGAAGATATCGAGGAAGATATCGAGGAAGATATCGAGGAAGATATCGAGGAAGATCTCAAGGAAGATGTTGAGGAAGGTATTGAGAAAGATATCGAGAAAGATATTGAGGAAGATAGAAAAACCAGAAAAATCAGGCATCAATGACGGGCAGTGTACGGTGCAATACGTACACAAAGAGTTCTCTAAAAGACTTGCTTAAGTTTACCACCGATCCGAAATCGACGCATTCGACATCTCTCAGAGAACATTCAGAATTCATATAGAAATAAATTCAGATCACATTTTATAAGTCCGCCGTTTTTTTACGATCCATTTACGACGTATATATGTCGTCCAATTGTTACGTGGGATCCAATTATTGGTGCATGTACGTTTTGTATTTTTTTGTCAATTTCGTAAAAAAAAAAAAAAAAAAAAACAGTTTTTAAATTACAGTTTAAAAAACAGTTTGCAAATATAATAGATTTGTTGAAGAAAAAAAAAAAAAAAAAGTTTTTAATACCGACCACGACGTTTGATTTTGTCGTAAAACCCTATTGCGCGATTCCAATGTGAGCAAATTGATGTTCCAGCTTTTATTTTCGTATGCTACATATATGTTTCCTTGTCTTGCGAAAATAATGGATCTGTAGAAAAAAAAAAAAAAAAAAAAAACAAAACGAAAAATAAATAAAAATATAAATCACACAAAAAATAATGGTTTTTAATTATGCAAAACAACGTGACAGTCAGACTCTTACTCGGAATCGTGTTTTTCTTGGGCTTCGGAGATTTTTTTTTTTTCGATTTTCCAGATAGCCATGAATCTTTGAGCATTAGTTGTCACTAATGCAGTAATTTAGAGCAGACACGTAAAACTGTTGCCTTATGTTTAGAACATCCCATTCATCGTATAGAAGGTTTGTCGGACATTGTTTGTCTTTTCGGAGAATCACTTTGATTATTCTGTTTTGTACGGTTTGTAATGCGTTCATAACATTGTCTAGCGGGTAATTAAGTACAGGTAAATAATAAATTACCGAGTAATTGAAATAATCAGAGTAATTGGAATTTTATTATCATTAACACAACATTACGTTTTTCATATGTACAATAGAAACGGTATTTACGATTCACGCGTCTCGGGTAAGAGACGTGCCGTATAAATCATTGAGTTTGTTTCCGTAACGCTGTCATACAAAGGGCTTACAGATCGTCACAGTATGGTCCACTCCACACGCTACTTTTTTCACCTGTGCGCCAATAGCAACCTGAATGGCATCGAAGTTAAGGTGTAATTAATATTTTACCTCACAATTCAAGGTCTGTTTAAGTCTCGATGAAAATTCTCAACTACTTTCGTATAAAATATTTAATGATAAAATAAAAATTAATTTATTATTTACCTTCAATGGGAAAAATTGATCGTCCCGGTGCCCAAGCCCGAGCGAACCAAATTTGTTTCGACCCCACATGTACAAGTCACCCATGTTAGTGACAGCCCCAAGATGACTAATGCCGCAATAGATTTTCGAAACCTGTTGAATCAATGAGTATCCTCCATTTCGTTTCAATTTTTTTTTTTAATGGTTCATATCGTTGAAAAATTGGTAAAAATCGACTTTTTTTCCAATGGCCGGTGTTTTGCGATTTTTTTCCCCCTCGTCGAGGACCCCGTCGTACATAATTTCGTAAGAAAATATACCAAAAATTTGTTTCCGACAAGATGAAAAGTTGAAATCAGAGATACCGCAGAGAAACTAAAAAAAAATTCATGATGTCCACCGACAAAAAAAAAAAAAAATTCAATAAAAAAAAATTCTGAATGTTCTTTAATACATCCTCCTTCCACCAAAAACAAATTGAATCAATAAAGCGTATATTTACCGAGAATAAAAAGATAACGAAATGTGCATGCCTTTTTAAAAACTGTAATGAATGCAGTTTTCATACCGCAGCCCCCCGAGCAAAAAAAAAAAAATTGTCTTTCCCTGCGTCCGCCGATTTTCCAGGGAAAGACAATTTGCTTTTTCTTCGGCGGACTGCGGTCTCAGAACGGCATGCAGTACAGTTTTCGTTACCAGCCACCTCAAGGAAAGAAAATACTCTGAGCTTACGTAATCGCTGTACAACGGGACGCGATCGAATGATAATAATTTTTAGGAATTTTGTTTCATCACCTTGACGTTTGGCTCGTACGCATTTGCGCCGAACAGTGTAGGCGATATCAAAGTTGGTTTCTCGATCGATCGAACTTCTGGACCGAAACCAAGAATTCCGTAACCCCAAACATAAACGTTACCGGTGCCTGGAAAAAAAACAAGTTTGTCCGATTCGTTTCTCAATAATTGTGAACGAAAATTGAATTATTAAAAGAAAATTCGATGTGGGAACGCACTGTTCAGCAGCATACAAAAACTGCCGCCCGCAGCGATGTCGACGACGTGCCCCGCTTCCCGGCCGACTTGGATTTCCGTCGCAATGTTTATTTGGTTTTCACCTTTTACCGGCAGTTGACCGTACTCCGAGTTGCCCCAGCCGAATACTTTTCCCTTGTCTGACAAAGATTTTCAAAGGTGGAAACGGTTTGATTAATTTGATATCTCTTTGAAAAATTGAGCTCTTTTGGCACTGTTGACTGACCGCTCAGAGCCAGAACGCAATCCGCTACGCAGGCCACTTTGGTTATATGCTGTCCAGCCAAATCCCCTTTTACCAGAGTCGGTTGACTTTCGTTTCTGTAATGTGCGAGACCCGTTTGACCGTCTGCACCCCAGCCGAACGTGTAAACGTGACCCTTCTCGGTCAACAGAATGCTGAACAAATAATCGTACAAGACAACTTTAGCATCGAAAACATCTATCCGAGATTCCGAGCATCCCTTGGTGAAAATATTTATCTGAAAAATTGTTTGGGTGATGTTCCGAAATTATCCTCCGCCCGGATAGAAAAACGTGCCATCGAACGGGCATCGTACTATTCTTACTGTCACCGTTCCGTCGCCGTGCCGTAATTTTCCCCGGCAAGTTCTGCGACTTGAAAGCTACCTTCAAAGCGACCGATCGTTTTCGGCCAAAAATACGTCCTCGAAAACGACTGTCGAAACGACTCAATCCGTGTCCGTACCAGCCGCATACGAGCAGATTCCGGGGAGGGCTTTCAGTCAGGCGGTTTCACAATTAACAAACGAATGAACTACCGCGAAAACGACTGTTCGAAACACCTTTCACAGTCCGGTCGTTTTTTATTTTCAATCGAAGAAACGACCGCACAACGCGACAACCGGACTGAAAGGTCTCTCGAACGGTCGTTTCCGCGGTCGTTCATCCATTCTTGAAATGTGAAACGACCTGACCGAAAGGTCTCTGCCGCGGACGAAGCTCGTTTCAACAGTCGTTTTACCGGACGTATTTTTGTCCGAAAACGACCGGTCGTTTTCTCGTTGGTTTTGTTGGTCGCAGCATCTGCCAGGGTTTCTATCTCAGGGTCGACTATCTCAGCTATTCGTTGAATGTCTCTACCATCGTCTCGGAAGAATCTCCAGCGGTCACAATTTATCAGAGAAATTCAGAGTGTATCTTCAAAAAAAAAAATATACCTGTGATCTTGGCCCGCGTTCACCCCAGTTATTCGTTCACCCTTTACGTTGGGTATATGATTAATTACTCTGTTTCGATTATAATTTTCATCTTCTATAATCGGTCTTCCACACTGGCCGTATCCATTGTTACCCAATGTGAAAACGCCTTCGTTCGTCAATATTAGTAAGTGGGCCCTTCCCGCAGCTAAACCGACCACTCGCGGCGACGGTTGTTTCAGTGGTAGAGTTATCGGTCTGGGCACCGGTACAATGCCGTCCTGGTAGTTCCGGTCCGAATCATGGATTCCTGTAAACATTAACATGTTCTACTTTATTTGAAAAGTACATTTGTGCCGAATTTTACATTCGTTACGACTACGGATTACAGCACATATTTATAAAATAACTATAATGGTTTGTCCAACAGGTACCCGGCCACTGCGAAAATCACCATGTTTTCACGGTGGTCTTGCGCAAAAACGTTTGCAAAGTATTTTTGAATCTATCGGCGTCCGTGCCATGAGAAAATAAGAGTTCTCTCCAAGATCTACTCGTTATGTTGATTCAGGATTCAAAAAATTATAAACAAGAATATCGACCAAGTTGTCAGGGAAAATCAGAGCTTTTTCAGAACAATCGGGAATACTTGGATTCAGAAAGATCTTCGACTTTTTCTGAAAGGTGAGAAAACCTTGAGAAATTCAGAGGACTCTTCTGAAAAATTTCTAATACATTTTCCGAGATTTTCGGACAAAGTTTCGGATGTATTCGGATAAATGTTTTCACCACGAGTATCGACCAATTTCCGAACAGCTTACACGGCGCCTTGTTTAGGTTTATGGAAGAATTACTAAAAAAAAAAATCTGAAAAATTGCAAAGCATTCAGTGTGCCTGTCCGCAACGTAGCAAAGCTTTGTAGCGATCGAACAGAATCGAGTTTTGGACCAAACATCCTCAAGCGATAAATACTCGATGTATAGTGTGGGGACATACATTTCCTTGCAAGTTCTGCGACTTGAAAAACCACGACCAAACTACCTTCAAAGCGACCGAGTAAACGACTGGTTGTTTTCGGACAAAAAACTTAAAAACGGACTCGTCCGTTGGGAAATGGCACGGACCACAAAAACGGTAAAACGGACCGTGCGCTTGGGTTGGTCCTTTCTCGGTCGCGGAAACTAAGGAACGATTTTTATTTAAATTTTTGGCTGAGTTGAAAAAAAAATTTTGTTGTTTTGCTTTTAATTGTTTTTATAACGGAAGGACGGAATGAAAATACGATTTCGGTCCTTTTTTGGTTGCGGCAACCGAGAACGGACCAAAGCAAATTTTTCGAAAAAAAAAACGTTCGGTCCGTTTTCGGTTTCCGCAACAGAAAAAAGACCAAATGCCAGCAAAAAATTGTACAGTCCGTTTTGTCGTTTTTTACGGTCCGTTTTATCGGTCGTTTTTAATTTTCAACCGAAGAAACGACCGCATTAACGACGACCGGACTGAAAGGTCTTTCGAACGGTCGTTTCCGCGGTTGTTCATCCAGTCTTGAAATGTAAAACGACCCGACTGAGAGCTCTCCGACGCGGATGAAGTCGTTTTAACATTCGTTTCACCGGACGTATTTTTGTCCGAAAACGACCGGTCGTTTTCTCGGCGGTTTCGATGGTCGCAGGATCTCCCGGGATTTGCCTACAATTTTTACACAAATAAATAAAATCTCACCAATTTGTGAATCCGTGTTAATTCCATTACCGTATACAATGTCATTGCCTTCCGAATGTACTCCGAATACAGTAAAGCCATAGCCACAAGCTACGTCGACAACTTTGTGATGTTCGCCAAAGTACAATCTACTCGGTTTCGGGATGTACGACACATTATTTGCTTTTCTCGTTCGACCCAGAGTTCCTAATGCGCCGTGCTCAGCGAGCCCCCAAACGTAGACTCTCCGTTCTCCGACTTCGCTCGTAGGATACTGAAACGCTGGAAATTACAGGACGGAGAGATTAGTTTTATCTTAGCTCAGAAGTTTCTTCGACCAAGCCTTGCGGATGGTAAATTACAGAGACGATTGGCCTATCGCGCATAAAGACGAAACGAAAAAAAACTAGAAAACGAGTATGCCGTTATGAATTCCACGGATAGAGAATTAAATTCTTTTAAGCTTTTGCCTCGAAGAAAAGTAAAAGCCCCTTCTATTCGTTCGACGTAGGCCGAGTCGGTATCAAAAACTGTAATAACTTTTTTCAAGTGTGTCGACTCTGTATCGTAAAAAATAAAAAATCATCTCGGATACGTGTTGCAATTCTACGCCCTGGGCATGTATTTTTCTCGTTACGGAGTCGGCACTGTTTAAAAAAATAATAATTAATTACCATTTATACAATAGCGGATGCGATACATGACTTTGCGTTGAAACCCCGGTACGAAATTTGAAATAATATTGTGCGATTCCGATGTACGCAAAAGCGATGTTATCGGTTTCCTTATCGGATGCTACGTCCCACATAGCGATCGGAAGGCAACAAAAATGGCAGACTTCTCAGATGCGCTCTGAATTAATTTCTATACGAACTAAGAATGTCCTCCGAAAGATATCGAATGCGACGATTTCGGACCACTGGTACTCTCAAACATCTGAACTTAAGTAAGTATTTTTGTGGACCTTCTGTATACGTATTGTCCGATGCGATATTAATCCAGGAATTAATACAATATCAATCCAGAAATTAATACAATATTAATCCAGAAATTAATAAAATATTAATCCAGAAATTAATACAATATTAATCCAGAAATTAATACAATATTAATCCAGAAATTAATAAGATATTAATCCAGAAATTAATAAAATATTAATCCAGAAATTAATAAAATATTAATCCAGAAATTAATACAATATTAATGCAGAAATTAATGCAATATTAATGCAGAAATTAATACAATATTAATCCAGAAATTAATACAATATTAATCCAGAAATTAATACAATATTAATCCAGAAATTAATGCAATATTAATCCAGAAATTAATACAATATTAATCCAGAAATTAATACAATATTAATCCAGAAATTAATACAATATTAATCCAGAAATTAATACAATATTGATCCAGAAATTAATACAATATTAATCCAGAATATTACTGTACCACTGCCCGTCATTGATGCCTGGCTTTCCTGGATATCTTCCTCGATGTCTTAATGGAATCGAAGACATCAAGCAAGCTATCCAGCAAGACATCGGTCTTGCTCGATGTCTTCACTGATATCTTCCACCCCATTAACATATCGAGTAAGATATTGAGGAAGATATTGAGGAAGATATTGAGGAAGATATTGAGGAAGGTATTGAGAAAGATATCGAGAAAGATATTGAGGAAGGTATTGAGAAAGATATCGAGAAAGATATTGAGGAAGATAGAAAAACCAGAAAAATCAGGCATCAATGACGGGCAGTGTACGGTGCAATACGTACACAAAGAGTTCTCTAAAAGACTTGCTTAAGTTTACCACCGATCCGAAATCGACGCATTCGACATCTCTCAGAGAACATTCAGAATTCATATAGAAATAAATTCAGATCACATTTTATAAGTCCGCCGTTTTTTTACGATCCATTTACGACGTATATATGTCGTCCAATTGTTACGTGGGATCCAATTATTGGTGCATGTACGTTTTGTATTTTTTTGTCAATTTCGTAAAAAAAAAAAAAAAAAAAAACAGTTTTTAAATTACAGTTTAAAAAACAGTTTGCAAATATAATAGATTTGTTGAAGAAAAAAAAAAAAAAAAAAAAAAAAAAAGTTTTTAATACCGACCACGACGTTTGATTTTGTCGTAAAACCCTATTGCGCGATTCCAATGTGAGCAAATTGATGTTCCAGCTTTTATTTTCGTACGCTACATATATGTTTCCTTGTCTTGCGAAAATAATGGATCTGTAGAAAAAAAAAAAAAAAAAAAAAAAAAAAACGAAAAATAAATAAAAATATAAATCACACAAAAAATAATGGTTTTTAATTATGCAAAACAACGTGACAGTGAGACTCTTACTCGGAATCGTGTTTCTCTTGGGCTTCGGAGATTTATTTTTTTTCGATTTTCCAGATAGCCATGAATCTTTGAGCATTAGTTGTCACTAATGCAGTAATTTAGAGCAGACACGTAAAACTGTTGCCTTACGTTTAGAACATCCCATTCATCGTATAGAAGGTTTGTCGGACATTGTTTGTCTTTTCGGAGAATCACTTTGATTATTCCGTTTTGTACGGTTTGTAATGCGTTCATAACATTGTCTAGCGGGTAATTAAGTACAGGTAAATAATAAATTACCAAGTAATTGAAATAATCAGAGTTATTGGAATTTTATTATCATTAACACAACATTACGTTTTTCATATGTACAATAGAAACGGTATTTACGATTCACGCGTCTCGAGTAAGAGACGTGCCGTATAAATCATTGAGTTTGTTTCCGTAACGCTGTCATACAAAGGGCTTACAGATCGTCACAGTATGGTCCACTCCACACGCTACTTTTTTCACCTGTGCGCCAATAGCAACCTGAATGGCATCGAAGTTAAGGTGTAATTAATATTTTACCTCACAATTCAAGGTCTGTTTAAGTCTCGATGAAAATTCTCAACTACTTTCGTATAAAATATTTAATGATAAAATAAAAATTAATTCATTATTTACCTTCAATGGGAAAAATTGATCGTCCCGGTGCCCAAGCCCGAGCGAACCAAATTTGTTTCGACCCCACATGTACAAGTCACCCATGTTAGTGACAGCCCCAAGATGACTAATGCCGCAATAGATTTTCGAAACCTGTTGAATCAATGAGTATCCTCCATTTCGTTTCAATTTTTTTTTTTAATGGTTCATATCGTTGAAAAATTGGTAAAAATCGACTTTTTTTCCAATGGCCGGTGTTTTGCGATTTTTTTCCCCCTCGTCGAGGACCCCGTCGTACATAATTTCGTAAGAAAATATACCAAAAATTTGTTTCCGACAAGATGAAAAGTTGAAATCAGAGATACCGCAGAGAAACTAAAAAAAAATTCATGATGTCCACCGACAAAAAAAAAAAAAAATTCAATAAAAAAAAATTCTGAATGTTCTTTAATACATCCTCCTTCCACCAAAAACAAATTGAATCAATAAAGCGTATATTTACCGAGAATAAAAAGATAACGAAATGTGCATGCCTTTTTAAAAACTGTAATGAATGCAGTTTTCATACCGCAGCCCCCCGAGCAAAAAAAAAAAAATTGTCTTTCCCTGCGTCCGCCGATTTTCCAGGGAAAGACAATTTGCTTTTTCTTCGGCGGACTGCGGTCTCAGAACGGCATGCAGTACAGTTTTCGTTACCAGCCACCTCAAGGAAAGAAAATACTCTGAGCTTACGTAATCGCTGTACAACGGGACGCGATCGAATGATAATAATTTTTAGGAATTTTGTTTCATCACCTTGACGTTTGGCTCGTACGCATTTGCGCCGAACAGTGTAGGCGATATCAAAGTTGGTTTCTCGATCGATCGAACTTCTGGACCGAAACCAAGAATTCCGTAACCCCAAACATAAACGTTACCGGTGCCTGGAAAAAAAACAAGTTTGTCCGATTCGTTTCTCAATAATTGTGAACGAAAATTGAATTATTAAAAGAAAATTCGATGTGGGAACGCACTGTTCAGCAGCATACAAAAACTGCCGCCCGCAGCGATGTCGACGACGTGCCCCGCTTCCCGGCCGACTTGGATTTCCGTCGCAATGTTTATTTGGTTTTCACCTTTTACCGGCAGTTGACCGTACTCCGAGTTGCCCCAGCCGAATACTTTTCCCTTGTCTGACAAAGATTTTCAAAGGTGGAAACGGTTTGATTAATTTGATATCTCTTTGAAAAATTGAGCTCTTTTGGCACTGTTGACTGACCGCTCAGAGCCAGAACGCAATCCGCTACGCAGGCCACTTTGGTTATATGCTGTCCAGCCAAATCCCCTTTTACCAGAGTCGGTTGACTTTCGTTTCTGTAATGTGCGAGACCCGTTTGACCGTCTGCACCCCAGCCGAACGTGTAAACGTGACCCTTCTCGGTCAACAGAATGCTGAACAAATAATCGTACAAGACAACTTTAGCATCGAAAACATCTATCCGAGATTCCGAGCATCCCTTGGTGAAAATATTTATCTGAAAAATTGTTTGGGTGATGTTCCGAAATTATCCTCCGCCCGGATAGAAAAACGTGCCATCGAACGGGCATCGTACTATTCTTACTGTCACCGTTCCGTCGCCGTGCCGTAATTTTCCCCGGCAAGTTCTGCGACTTGAAAGCTACCTTCAAAGCGACCGATCGTTTTCGGCCAAAAATACGTCCTCGAAAACGACTGTCGAAACGACTCAATCCGTGTCCGTACCAGCCGCATACGAGCAGATTCCGGGGAGGGCTTTCAGTCAGGCGGTTTCACAATTAACAAACGAATGAACTACCGCGAAAACGACTGTTCGAAACACCTTTCACAGTCCGGTCGTTTTTTATTTTCAATCGAAGAAACGACCGCACAACGCGACAACCGGACTGAAAGGTCTCTCGAACGGTCGTTTCCGCGGTCGTTCATCCATTCTTGAAATGTGAAACGACCTGACCGAAAGGTCTCTGCCGCGGACGAAGCTCGTTTCAACAGTCGTTTTACCGGACGTATTTTTGTCCGAAAACGACCGGTCGTTTTCTCGTTGGTTTTGTTGGTCGCAGCATCTGCCAGGGTTTCTATCTCAGGGTCGACTATCTCAGCTATTCGTTGAATGTCTCTACCATCGTCTCGGAAGAATCTCCAGCGGTCACAATTTATCAGAGAAATTCAGAGTGTATCTTCAAAAAAAAAAATATACCTGTGATCTTGGCCCGCGTTCACCCCAGTTATTCGTTCACCCTTTACGTTGGGTATATGATTAATTACTCTGTTTCGATTATAATTTTCATCTTCTATAATCGGTCTTCCACACTGGCCGTATCCATTGTTACCCAATGTGAAAACGCCTTCGTTCGTCAATATTAGTAAGTGGGCCCTTCCCGCAGCTAAACCGACCACTCGCGGCGACGGTTGTTTCAGTGGTAGAGTTATCGGTCTGGGCACCGGTACAATGCCGTCCTGGTAGTTCCGGTCCGAATCATGGATTCCTGTAAACATTAACATGTTCTACTTTATTTGAAAAGTACATTTGTGCCGAATTTTACATTCGTTACGACTACGGATTACAGCACATATTTATAAAATAACTATAATGGTTTGTCCAACAGGTACCCGGCCACTGCGAAAATCACCATGTTTTCACGGTGGTCTTGCGCAAAAACGTTTGCAAAGTATTTTTGAATCTATCGGCGTCCGTGCCATGAGAAAATAAGAGTTCTCTCCAAGATCTACTCGTTATGTTGATTCAGGATTCAAAAAATTATAAACAAGAATATCGACCAAGTTGTCAGGGAAAATCAGAGCTTTTTCAGAACAATCGGGAATACTTGGATTCAGAAAGATCTTCGACTTTTTCTGAAAGGTGAGAAAACCTTGAGAAATTCAGAGGACTCTTCTGAAAAATTTCTAATACATTTTCCGAGATTTTCGGACAAAGTTTCGGATGTATTCGGATAAATGTTTTCACCACGAGTATCGACCAATTTCCGAACAGCTTACACGGCGCCTTGTTTAGGTTTATGGAAGAATTACTAAAAAAAAAAATCTGAAAAATTGCAAAGCATTCAGTGTGCCTGTCCGCAACGTAGCAAAGCTTTGTAGCGATCGAACAGAATCGAGTTTTGGACCAAACATCCTCAAGCGATAAATACTCGATGTATAGTGTGGGGACATACATTTCCTTGCAAGTTCTGCGACTTGAAAAACCACGACCAAACTACCTTCAAAGCGACCGAGTAAACGACTGGTTGTTTTCGGACAAAAAACTTAAAAACGGACTCGTCCGTTGGGAAATGGCACGGACCACAAAAACGGTAAAACGGACCGTGCGCTTGGGTTGGTCCTTTCTCGGTCGCGGAAACTAAGGAACGATTTTTATTTAAATTTTTGGCTGAGTTGAAAAAAAAATTTTGTTGTTTTGCTTTTAATTGTTTTTATAACGGAAGGACGGAATGAAAATACGATTTCGGTCCTTTTTTGGTTGCGGCAACCGAGAACGGACCAAAGCAAATTTTTCGAAAAAAAAAACGTTCGGTCCGTTTTCGGTTTCCGCAACAGAAAAAAGACCAAATGCCAGCAAAAAATTGTACAGTCCGTTTTGTCGTTTTTTACGGTCCGTTTTATCGGTCGTTTTTAATTTTCAACCGAAGAAACGACCGCATTAACGACGACCGGACTGAAAGGTCTTTCGAACGGTCGTTTCCGCGGTTGTTCATCCAGTCTTGAAATGTAAAACGACCCGACTGAGAGCTCTCCGACGCGGATGAAGTCGTTTTAACATTCGTTTCACCGGACGTATTTTTGTCCGAAAACGACCGGTCGTTTTCTCGGCGGTTTCGATGGTCGCAGGATCTCCCGGGATTTGCCTACAATTTTTACACAAATAAATAAAATCTCACCAATTTGTGAATCCGTGTTAATTCCATTACCGTATACAATGTCATTGCCTTCCGAATGTACTCCGAATACAGTAAAGCCATAGCCACAAGCTACGTCGACAACTTTGTGATGTTCGCCAAAGTACAATCTACTCGGTTTCGGGATGTACGACACATTATTTGCTTTTCTCGTTCGACCCAGAGTTCCTAATGCGCCGTGCTCAGCGAGCCCCCAAACGTAGACTCTCCGTTCTCCGACTTCGCTCGTAGGATACTGAAACGCTGGAAATTACAGGACGGAGAGATTAGTTTTATCTTAGCTCAGAAGTTTCTTCGACCAAGCCTTGCGGATGGTAAATTACAGAGACGATTGGCCTATCGCGCATAAAGACGAAACGAAAAAAAACTAGAAAACGAGTATGCCGTTATGAATTCCACGGATAGAGAATTAAATTCTTTTAAGCTTTTGCCTCGAAGAAAAGTAAAAGCCCCTTCTATTCGTTCGACGTAGGCCGAGTCGGTATCAAAAACTGTAATAACTTTTTTCAAGTGTGTCGACTCTGTATCGTAAAAAATAAAAAATCATCTCGGATACGTGTTGCAATTCTACGCCCTGGGCATGTATTTTTCTCGTTACGGAGTCGGCACT
This sequence comes from Amblyteles armatorius, assembly GCA_933228735.2. Classification (NCBI taxonomy): domain Eukaryota; kingdom Metazoa; phylum Arthropoda; class Insecta; order Hymenoptera; family Ichneumonidae; genus Amblyteles; species Amblyteles armatorius. Next base: position 1,217,930 of record OW121697.1, read on the forward strand.
GTTTAAAAAAATAATAATTAATTACCATTTATACAATAGCGGATGCGATACATGACTTTGCGTTGAAACCCCGGTACGAAATTTGAAATAATATTGTGCGATTCCGATGTACGCAAAAGCGATGTTATCGGTTTCCTTATCGGATGCTACGTCCCACATAGCGATCGGAAGGCAACAAAAATGGCAGACTTCTCAGATGCGCTCTGAATTAATTTCTATACGAACTAAGAATGTCCTCCGAAAGATATCGAATGCGACGATTTCGGACCACTGGTACTCTCAAACATCTGAACTTAAGTAAGTATTTTTGTGGACCTTCTGTATACGTATTGTCCGATGCGATATTAATCCAGGAATTAATACAATATCAATCCAGAAATTAATACAATATTAATCCAGAAATTAATAAAATATTAATCCAGAAATTAATACAATATTAATCCAGAAATTAATACAATATTAATCCAGAAATTAATACAATATTGATCCAGAAATTAATACAATATTAATCCAGAAATTAATACAATATTAATCCAGAAATTAATACAATATTAATCCAGAAATTAATACAATATTGATCCAGAAATTAATACAATATTAATCCAGAATATTACTGTACCACTGCCCGTCATTGATGCCTGGCTTTCCTGGATATCTTCCTCGATGTCTTAATGGAATCGAAGACATCAAGCAAGCTATCCAGCAAGACATCGGTCTTGCTCGATGTCTTCACTGATATCTTCCACCCCATTAACATATCGAGTAAGATATTGAGGAAGATATTGAGGAAGATATTGAGGAAGATATTGAGGAAGGTATTGAGAAAGATATCGAGAAAGATATTGAGGAAGGTATTGAGAAAGATATCGAGAAAGATATTGAGGAAGATAGAAAAACCAGAAAAATCAGGCATCAATGACGGGCAGTGTACGGTGCAATACGTACACAAAGAGTTCTCTAAAAGACTTGCTTAAGTTTACCACCGATCCGAAATCGACGCATTCGACATCTCTCAGAGAACATTCAGAATTCATATAGAAATAAATTCAGATCACATTTTATAAGTCCGCCGTTTTTTTACGATCCATTTACGACGTATATATGTCGTCCAATTGTTACGTGGGATCCAATTATTGGTGCATGTACGTTTTGTATTTTTTTGTCAATTTCGTAAAAAAAAAAAAAAAAAAAAACAGTTTTTAAATTACAGTTTAAAAAACAGTTTGCAAATATAATAGATTTGTTGAAGAAAAAAAAAAAAAAAAAAAAAAAAAAAGTTTTTAATACCGACCACGACGTTTGATTTTGTCGTAAAACCCTATTGCGCGATTCCAATGTGAGCAAATTGATGTTCCAGCTTTTATTTTCGTACGCTACATATATGTTTCCTTGTCTTGCGAAAATAATGGATCTGTAGAAAAAAAAAAAAAAAAAAAAAAAAAAAACGAAAAATAAATAAAAATATAAATCACACAAAAAATAATGGTTTTTAATTATGCAAAACAACGTGACAGTGAGACTCTTACTCGGAATCGTGTTTCTCTTGGGCTTCGGAGATTTATTTTTTTTCGATTTTCCAGATAGCCATGAATCTTTGAGCATTAGTTGTCACTAATGCAGTAATTTAGAGCAGACACGTAAAACTGTTGCCTTACGTTTAGAACATCCCATTCATCGTATAGAAGGTTTGTCGGACATTGTTTGTCTTTTCGGAGAATCACTTTGATTATTCCGTTTTGTACGGTTTGTAATGCGTTCATAACATTGTCTAGCGGGTAATTAAGTACAGGTAAATAATAAATTACCAAGTAATTGAAATAATCAGAGTTATTGGAATTTTATTATCATTAACACAACATTACGTTTTTCATATGTACAATAGAAACGGTATTTACGATTCACGCGTCTCGAGTAAGAGACGTGCCGTATAAATCATTGAGTTTGTTTCCGTAACGCTGTCATACAAAGGGCTTACAGATCGTCACAGTATGGTCCACTCCACACGCTACTTTTTTCACCTGTGCGCCAATAGCAACCTGAATGGCATCGAAGTTAAGGTGTAATTAATATTTTACCTCACAATTCAAGGTCTGTTTAAGTCTCGATGAAAATTCTCAACTACTTTCGTATAAAATATTTAATGATAAAATAAAAATTAATTCATTATTTACCTTCAATGGGAAAAATTGATCGTCCCGGTGCCCAAGCCCGAGCGAACCAAATTTGTTTCGACCCCACATGTACAAGTCACCCATGTTAGTGACAGCCCCAAGATGACTAATGCCGCAATAGATTTTCGAAACCTGTTGAATCAATGAGTATCCTCCATTTCGTTTCAATTTTTTTTTTTAATGGTTCATATCGTTGAAAAATTGGTAAAAATCGACTTTTTTTCCAATGGCCGGTGTTTTGCGATTTTTTTCCCCCTCGTCAAGGACCCCGTCGTACATAATTTCGTAAGAAAAAATACCAAAAATTTGTTTCCGACAAGATGACAAGTTGAAATCAGAGATACCGCAAAGAAACTAAAAAAAAATGCATGATGTCCACCGACAAAAAAAAAAAAAAATTCAATAAAAAAAAATTCTGAATGTTCTTTAATATATCCTCCTTCCACAAAAAAAAAATTGAATCAATAAAGCGTATATTTACCGAGAATAAAAAGATAACGAAATGTGCATGCCTTTTTACCCATTTACTGTGGCGTAAGACCAATGACCTTAAGGGTCATTGTTCCAAATGACCCTTAAGGTTATTTGGAACAACCTCCCCCCCACTTACCCCGTGCTCGGCCGGTAACAAAAACTGTAATGAATGCAGTTTTCATACCGCAACCCCCCGAGCAAAAAACAAGAATTGTCTTTCCCTGCGTCCGCCGATTTTCCAGGGAAAGACAATTTGCTTTTTCTTCGGCGGACTGCGGTCTCAGAACGGCGTGCAGTACAGTTTTCGTTACCAGCCACCTCAAGGAAAGAAAATACTCTGAGCTTATGTAATCGCTGTACAACGGGACGCGATCGAATGATAATAATTTTTAGGAATTTTGTTTCATCACCTTGACGTTTGGCTCGTACGCATTTGCGCCGAACAGTGTAGGCGATATCAAAGTTGGTTTCTCAATCGATCGAACTTCTGGACCGAAACCAAGAATTCCGTAACCCCAAACATAAACGTTACCGGTGCCTGGAAAAAAAAACAAGTTTGTCCGATTCGTTTCTCAATAATTGTGAACGAAAATTGAATTATTAAAAGAAAATTCGATGTGGGAACGCACTGTTCAGCAGCATACAAAAACTGCCGCCCGCAGCGATGTCGACGACGTGCCCCGCTTCCTGGCCGACTTGGATTTCCGTCGCAATGTTTATTTGGTTTTCACCTTTTACCGGCAGTTGACCGTACTCCGAGTTGCCCCAGCCGAATACTTTTCCCTTGTCTGACAAAGATTTTCAAAGGTGGAAACGGTTTGATTAATTTGATATCTCTTTGAAAAATTGAGCTCTTTTGGCACTGTTGACTGACCGCTCAGAGCCAGAACGCAATCCGCTACGCAGGCCACTTTGGTTATATGCTGTCCAGCCAAATCCCCTTTTACCAGAGTCGGTTGACTTTCGTTTCTATAATGTGCGAGACCCGTTTGACCGTCTGCACCCCAGCCGAACGTGTAAACGTGACCCTTCTCGGTCAATAGAATGCTGAACAAATAATCGTACAAGACAACTTTAGCATCGAAAACATCTATCCGAGATTCCGAGCATCCCTTGGTGAAAATATTTATCTGAAAAATTGTTTGGGTGATGTTCCGAAATTATCCTCCGCCCGGATAGAAAAACGTGCCATCGAACGGGCATCGTACTATTCTTACTGTCACCGTTCCGTCGCCGTGCCGTAATTTTCCCCGGCAAGTTCCGCGACTTGAAAGCTACCTTCAAAACGACCGGTCGTTTTCGGCCAAAAATACGTCCTCGAAAACGACTGTCGAAACGACTCGATCCGTGTCCGTACCAGCCGCACACGAGCAGATTCCAGGGAGGGCTTTCAGTCAGGCGGTTTCACAATCAACAAACGAATGAACTACCGCGAAAACGACTGTTCGAAACACCTTTCACAGTCCGGTCGTTTTTTATTTTCAATCGAAGAAACGACCGCACAACGCGACAACCGGACTGAAAGGTCTCTCGAACGGTCGTTTCCGCGGTCGTTCATCCATTCTTGAAATGTGAAACGACCTGACCGAAAGGTCTCTGCCGCGGACGAAGCTCGTTTCAACAGTCGTTTTACCGGACGTATTTTTGTCCGAAAACGACCGGTCGTTTTCTCGTTGGTTTTGTTGGTCGCAGCATCTGCCAGGGTTTCTATCTCAGGGTCGACTATCTCAGCTATTCGTTGAATGTCTCTACCATCGTCTCGGAAGAATCTCCAGCGGTCACAATTTATCAGAGAAATTCAGAGTGTATCTTCAAAAAAAAAAATATACCTGTGATCTTGGCCCGCGTTCACCCCAGTTATTCGTTCACCCTTTACGTTGGGTATATGATTAATTACTCTGTTTCGATTATAATTTTCATCTTCTATAATCGGTCTTCCACACTGGCCGTATCCATTGTTACCCAATGTGAAAACGCCTTCGTTCGTCAATATTAGTAAGTGGGCCCTTCCCGCAGCTAAACCGACCACTCGCGGCGACGGTTGTTTCAGTGGTAGAGTTATCGGTCTGGGCACCGGTACAATGCCGTCCTGGTAGTTCCGGTCCGAATCATGGATTCCTGTAAACATTAACATGTTCTACTTTATTTGAAAAGTACATTTGTGCCGAATTTTACATTCGTTACGACTACGGATTACAGCACATATTTATAAAATAACTATAATGGTTTGTCCAACAGGTACCCGGCCACTGCGAAAATCACCATGTTTTCACGGTGGTCTTGCGCAAAAACGTTTGCAAAGTATTTTTGAATCTATCGGCGTCCGTGCCATGAGAAAATAAGAGTTCTCTCCAAGATCTACTCGTTATGTTGATTCAGGATTCAAAAAATTATAAACAAGAATATCGACCAAGTTGTCAGGGAAAATCAGAGCTTTTTCAGAACAATCGGGAATACTTGGATTCAGAAAGATCTTCGACTTTTTCTGAAAGGTGAGAAAACCTTGAGAAATTCAGAGGACTCTTCTGAAAAATTTCTAATACATTTTCCGAGATTTTCGGACAAAGTTTCGGATGTATTCGGATAAATGTTTTCACCACGAGTATCGACCAATTTCCGAACAGCTTACACGGCGCCTTGTTTAGGTTTATGGAAGAATTACTAAAAAAAAAAATCTGAAAAATTGCAAAGCATTCAGTGTGCCTGTCCGCAACGTAGCAAAGCTTTGTAGCGATCGAACAGAATCGAGTTTTGGACCAAACATCCTCAAGCGATAAATACTCGATGTATAGTGTGGGGACATACATTTCCTTGCAAGTTCTGCGACTTGAAAAACCACGACCAAACTACCTTCAAAGCGACCGAGTAAACGACTGGTTGTTTTCGGACAAAAAACTTAAAAACGGACTCGTCCGTTGGGAAATGGCACGGACCACAAAAACGGTAAAACGGACCGTGCGCTTGGGTTGGTCCTTTCTCGGTCGCGGAAACTAAGGAACGATTTTTATTTAAATTTTTGGCTGAGTTGAAAAAAAAATTTTGTTGTTTTGCTTTTAATTGTTTTTATAACGGAAGGACGGAATGAAAATACGATTTCGGTCCTTTTTTGGTTGCGGCAACCGAGAACGGACCAAAGCAAATTTTTCGAAAAAAAAAACGTTCGGTCCGTTTTCGGTTTCCGCAACAGAAAAAAGACCAAATGCCAGCAAAAAATTGTACAGTCCGTTTTGTCGTTTTTTACGGTCCGTTTTATCGGTCGTTTTTAATTTTCAACCGAAGAAACGACCGCATTAACGACGACCGGACTGAAAGGTCTTTCGAACGGTCGTTTCCGCGGTTGTTCATCCAGTCTTGAAATGTAAAACGACCCGACTGAGAGCTCTCCGACGCGGATGAAGTCGTTTTAACATTCGTTTCACCGGACGTATTTTTGTCCGAAAACGACCGGTCGTTTTCTCGGCGGTTTCGATGGTCGCAGGATCTCCCGGGATTTGCCTACAATTTTTACACAAATAAATAAAATCTCACCAATTTGTGAATCCGTGTTAATTCCATTACCGTATACAATGTCATTGCCTTCCGAATGTACTCCGAATACAGTAAAGCCATAGCCACAAGCTACGTCGACAACTTTGTGATGTTCGCCAAAGTACAATCTACTCGGTTTCGGGATGTACGACACATTATTTGCTTTTCTCGTTCGACCCAGAGTTCCTAATGCGCCGTGCTCAGCGAGCCCCCAAACGTAGACTCTCCGTTCTCCGACTTCGCTCGTAGGATACTGAAACGCTGGAAATTACAGGACGGAGAGATTAGTTTTATCTTAGCTCAGAAGTTTCTTCGACCAAGCCTTGCGGATGGTAAATTACAGAGACGATTGGCCTATCGCGCATAAAGACGAAACGAAAAAAAACTAGAAAACGAGTATGCCGTTATGAATTCCACGGATAGAGAATTAAATTCTTTTAAGCTTTTGCCTCGAAGAAAAGTAAAAGCCCCTTCTATTCGTTCGACGTAGGCCGAGTCGGTATCAAAAACTGTAATAACTTTTTTCAAGTGTGTCGACTCTGTATCGTAAAAAATAAAAAATCATCTCGGATACGTGTTGCAATTCTACGCCCTGGGCATGTATTTTTCTCGTTACGGAGTCGGCACTGTTTAAAAAAATAATAATTAATTACCATTTATACAATAGCGGATGCGATACATGACTTTGCGTTGAAACCCCGGTACGAAATTTGAAATAATATTGTGCGATTCCGATGTACGCAAAAGCGATGTTATCGGTTTCCTTATCGGATGCTACGTCCCACATAGCGATCGGAAGGCAACAAAAATGGCAGACTTCTCAGATGCGCTCTGAATTAATTTCTATACGAACTAAGAATGTCCTCCGAAAGATATCGAATGCGACGATTTCGGACCACTGGTACTCTCAAACATCTGAACTTAAGTAAGTATTTTTGTGGACCTTCTGTATACGTATTGTCCGATGCGATATTAATCCAGGAATTAATACAATATCAATCCAGAAATTAATACAATATTAATCCAGAAATTAATAAAATATTAATCCAGAAATTAATACAATATTAATCCAGAAATTAATACAATATTAATCCAGAAATTAATAAGATATTAATCCAGAAATTAATAAAATATTAATCCAGAAATTAATAAAATATTAATCCAGAAATTAATACAATATTAATGCAGAAATTAATGCAATATTAATGCAGAAATTAATACAATATTAATCCAGAAATTAATACAATATTAATCCAGAAATTAATACAATATTAATCCAGAAATTAATGCAATATTAATCCAGAAATTAATACAATATTAATCCAGAAATTAATACAATATTAATCCAGAAATTAATACAATATTAATCCAGAAATTAATACAATATTAATCCAGAAATTAATACAATATTAATCCAGAAATTAATACAATATTGATCCAGAAATTAATACAATATTAATCCAGAAATTAATACAATATTAATCCAGAAATTAATACAATATTAATCCAGAAATTAATACAATATTGATCCAGAAATTAATACAATATTAATCCAGAATATTACTGTACCACTGCCCGTCATTGATGCCTGGCTTTCCTGGATATCTTCCTCGATGTCTTAATGGAATCGAAGACATCAAGCAAGCTATCCAGCAAGACATCGGTCTTGCTCGATGTCTTCACTGATATCTTCCACCCCATTAACATATCGAGTAAGATATTGAGGAAGATATTGAGGAAGATATTGAGGAAGATATTGAGGAAGGTATTGAGAAAGATATCGAGAAAGATATTGAGGAAGGTATTGAGAAAGATATCGAGAAAGATATTGAGGAAGATAGAAAAACCAGAAAAATCAGGCATCAATGACGGGCAGTGTACGGTGCAATACGTACACAAAGAGTTCTCTAAAAGACTTGCTTAAGTTTACCACCGATCCGAAATCGACGCATTCGACATCTCTCAGAGAACATTCAGAATTCATATAGAAATAAATTCAGATCACATTTTATAAGTCCGCCGTTTTTTTACGATCCATTTACGACGTATATATGTCGTCCAATTGTTACGTGGGATCCAATTATTGGTGCATGTACGTTTTGTATTTTTTTGTCAATTTCGTAAAAAAAAAAAAAAAAAAAAACAGTTTTTAAATTACAGTTTAAAAAACAGTTTGCAAATATAATAGATTTGTTGAAGAAAAAAAAAAAAAAAAAAAAAAAAAAAGTTTTTAATACCGACCACGACGTTTGATTTTGTCGTAAAACCCTATTGCGCGATTCCAATGTGAGCAAATTGATGTTCCAGCTTTTATTTTCGTACGCTACATATATGTTTCCTTGTCTTGCGAAAATAATGGATCTGTAGAAAAAAAAAAAAAAAAAAAAAAAAAAAACGAAAAATAAATAAAAATATAAATCACACAAAAAATAATGGTTTTTAATTATGCAAAACAACGTGACAGTGAGACTCTTACTCGGAATCGTGTTTCTCTTGGGCTTCGGAGATTTATTTTTTTTCGATTTTCCAGATAGCCATGAATCTTTGAGCATTAGTTGTCACTAATGCAGTAATTTAGAGCAGACACGTAAAACTGTTGCCTTACGTTTAGAACATCCCATTCATCGTATAGAAGGTTTGTCGGACATTGTTTGTCTTTTCGGAGAATCACTTTGATTATTCCGTTTTGTACGGTTTGTAATGCGTTCATAACATTGTCTAGCGGGTAATTAAGTACAGGTAAATAATAAATTACCAAGTAATTGAAATAATCAGAGTTATTGGAATTTTATTATCATTAACACAACATTACGTTTTTCATATGTACAATAGAAACGGTATTTACGATTCACGCGTCTCGAGTAAGAGACGTGCCGTATAAATCATTGAGTTTGTTTCCGTAACGCTGTCATACAAAGGGCTTACAGATCGTCACAGTATGGTCCACTCCACACGCTACTTTTTTCACCTGTGCGCCAATAGCAACCTGAATGGCATCGAAGTTAAGGTGTAATTAATATTTTACCTCACAATTCAAGGTCTGTTTAAGTCTCGATGAAAATTCTCAACTACTTTCGTATAAAATATTTAATGATAAAATAAAAATTAATTCATTATTTACCTTCAATGGGAAAAATTGATCGTCCCGGTGCCCAAGCCCGAGCGAACCAAATTTGTTTCGACCCCACATGTACAAGTCACCCATGTTAGTGACAGCCCCAAGATGACTAATGCCGCAATAGATTTTCGAAACCTGTTGAATCAATGAGTATCCTCCATTTCGTTTCAATTTTTTTTTTTAATGGTTCATATCGTTGAAAAATTGGTAAAAATCGACTTTTTTTCCAATGGCCGGTGTTTTGCGATTTTTTTCCCCCTCGTCGAGGACCCCGTCGTACATAATTTCGTAAGAAAATATACCAAAAATTTGTTTCCGACAAGATGAAAAGTTGAAATCAGAGATACCGCAGAGAAACTAAAAAAAAATTCATGATGTCCACCGACAAAAAAAAAAAAAAATTCAATAAAAAAAAATTCTGAATGTTCTTTAATACATCCTCCTTCCACCAAAAACAAATTGAATCAATAAAGCGTATATTTACCGAGAATAAAAAGATAACGAAATGTGCATGCCTTTTTAAAAACTGTAATGAATGCAGTTTTCATACCGCAGCCCCCCGAGCAAAAAAAAAAAAATTGTCTTTCCCTGCGTCCGCCGATTTTCCAGGGAAAGACAATTTGCTTTTTCTTCGGCGGACTGCGGTCTCAGAACGGCATGCAGTACAGTTTTCGTTACCAGCCACCTCAAGGAAAGAAAATACTCTGAGCTTACGTAATCGCTGTACAACGGGACGCGATCGAATGATAATAATTTTTAGGAATTTTGTTTCATCACCTTGACGTTTGGCTCGTACGCATTTGCGCCGAACAGTGTAGGCGATATCAAAGTTGGTTTCTCGATCGATCGAACTTCTGGACCGAAACCAAGAATTCCGTAACCCCAAACATAAACGTTACCGGTGCCTGGAAAAAAAACAAGTTTGTCCGATTCGTTTCTCAATAATTGTGAACGAAAATTGAATTATTAAAAGAAAATTCGATGTGGGAACGCACTGTTCAGCAGCATACAAAAACTGCCGCCCGCAGCGATGTCGACGACGTGCCCCGCTTCCCGGCCGACTTGGATTTCCGTCGCAATGTTTATTTGGTTTTCACCTTTTACCGGCAGTTGACCGTACTCCGAGTTGCCCCAGCCGAATACTTTTCCCTTGTCTGACAAAGATTTTCAAAGGTGGAAACGGTTTGATTAATTTGATATCTCTTTGAAAAATTGAGCTCTTTTGGCACTGTTGACTGACCGCTCAGAGCCAGAACGCAATCCGCTACGCAGGCCACTTTGGTTATATGCTGTCCAGCCAAATCCCCTTTTACCAGAGTCGGTTGACTTTCGTTTCTGTAATGTGCGAGACCCGTTTGACCGTCTGCACCCCAGCCGAACGTGTAAACGTGACCCTTCTCGGTCAACAGAATGCTGAACAAATAATCGTACAAGACAACTTTAGCATCGAAAACATCTATCCGAGATTCCGAGCATCCCTTGGTGAAAATATTTATCTGAAAAATTGTTTGGGTGATGTTCCGAAATTATCCTCCGCCCGGATAGAAAAACGTGCCATCGAACGGGCATCGTACTATTCTTACTGTCACCGTTCCGTCGCCGTGCCGTAATTTTCCCCGGCAAGTTCTGCGACTTGAAAGCTACCTTCAAAGCGACCGATCGTTTTCGGCCAAAAATACGTCCTCGAAAACGACTGTCGAAACGACTCAATCCGTGTCCGTACCAGCCGCATACGAGCAGATTCCGGGGAGGGCTTTCAGTCAGGCGGTTTCACAATTAACAAACGAATGAACTACCGCGAAAACGACTGTTCGAAACACCTTTCACAGTCCGGTCGTTTTTTATTTTCAATCGAAGAAACGACCGCACAACGCGACAACCGGACTGAAAGGTCTCTCGAACGGTCGTTTCCGCGGTCGTTCATCCATTCTTGAAATGTGAAACGACCTGACCGAAAGGTCTCTGCCGCGGACGAAGCTCGTTTCAACAGTCGTTTTACCGGACGTATTTTTGTCCGAAAACGACCGGTCGTTTTCTCGTTGGTTTTGTTGGTCGCAGCATCTGCCAGGGTTTCTATCTCAGGGTCGACTATCTCAGCTATTCGTTGAATGTCTCTACCATCGTCTCGGAAGAATCTCCAGCGGTCACAATTTATCAGAGAAATTCAGAGTGTATCTTCAAAAAAAAAAATATACCTGTGATCTTGGCCCGCGTTCACCCCAGTTATTCGTTCACCCTTTACGTTGGGTATATGATTAATTACTCTGTTTCGATTATAATTTTCATCTTCTATAATCGGTCTTCCACACTGGCCGTATCCATTGTTACCCAATGTGAAAACGCCTTCGTTCGTCAATATTAGTAAGTGGGCCCTTCCCGCAGCTAAACCGACCACTCGCGGCGACGGTTGTTTCAGTGGTAGAGTTATCGGTCTGGGCACCGGTACAATGCCGTCCTGGTAGTTCCGGTCCGAATCATGGATTCCTGTAAACATTAACATGTTCTACTTTATTTGAAAAGTACATTTGTGCCGAATTTTACATTCGTTACGACTACGGATTACAGCACATATTTATAAAATAACTATAATGGTTTGTCCAACAGGTACCCGGCCACTGCGAAAATCACCATGTTTTCACGGTGGTCTTGCGCAAAAACGTTTGCAAAGTATTTTTGAATCTATCGGCGTCCGTGCCATGAGAAAATAAGAGTTCTCTCCAAGATCTACTCGTTATGTTGATTCAGGATTCAAAAAATTATAAACAAGAATATCGACCAAGTTGTCAGGGAAAATCAGAGCTTTTTCAGAACAATCGGGAATACTTGGATTCAGAAAGATCTTCGACTTTTTCTGAAAGGTGAGAAAACCTTGAGAAATTCAGAGGACTCTTCTGAAAAATTTCTAATACATTTTCCGAGATTTTCGGACAAAGTTTCGGATGTATTCGGATAAATGTTTTCACCACGAGTATCGACCAATTTCCGAACAGCTTACACGGCGCCTTGTTTAGGTTTATGGAAGAATTACTAAAAAAAAAAATCTGAAAAATTGCAAAGCATTCAGTGTGCCTGTCCGCAACGTAGCAAAGCTTTGTAGCGATCGAACAGAATCGAGTTTTGGACCAAACATCCTCAAGCGATAAATACTCGATGTATAGTGTGGGGACATACATTTCCTTGCAAGTTCTGCGACTTGAAAAACCACGACCAAACTACCTTCAAAGCGACCGAGTAAACGACTGGTTGTTTTCGGACAAAAAACTTAAAAACGGACTCGTCCGTTGGGAAATGGCACGGACCACAAAAACGGTAAAACGGACCGTGCGCTTGGGTTGGTCCTTTCTCGGTCGCGGAAACTAAGGAACGATTTTTATTTAAATTTTTGGCTGAGTTGAAAAAAAAATTTTGTTGTTTTGCTTTTAATTGTTTTTATAACGGAAGGACGGAATGAAAATACGATTTCGGTCCTTTTTTGGTTGCGGCAACCGAGAACGGACCAAAGCAAATTTTTCGAAAAAAAAAACGTTCGGTCCGTTTTCGGTTTCCGCAACAGAAAAAAGACCAAATGCCAGCAAAAAATTGTACAGTCCGTTTTGTCGTTTTTTACGGTCCGTTTTATCGGTCGTTTTTAATTTTCAACCGAAGAAACGACCGCATTAACGACGACCGGACTGAAAGGTCTTTCGAACGGTCGTTTCCGCGGTTGTTCATCCAGTCTTGAAATGTAAAACGACCCGACTGAGAGCTCTCCGACGCGGATGAAGTCGTTTTAACATTCGTTTCACCGGACGTATTTTTGTCCGAAAACGACCGGTCGTTTTCTCGGCGGTTTCGATGGTCGCAGGATCTCCCGGGATTTGCCTACAATTTTTACACAAATAAATAAAATCTCACCAATTTGTGAATCCGTGTTAATTCCATTACCGTATACAATGTCATTGCCTTCCGAATGTACTCCGAATACAGTAAAGCCATAGCCACAAGCTACGTCGACAACTTTGTGATGTTCGCCAAAGTACAATCTACTCGGTTTCGGGATGTACGACACATTATTTGCTTTTCTCGTTCGACCCAGAGTTCCTAATGCGCCGTGCTCAGCGAGCCCCCAAACGTAGACTCTCCGTTCTCCGACTTCGCTCGTAGGATACTGAAACGCTGGAAATTACAGGACGGAGAGATTAGTTTTATCTTAGCTCAGAAGTTTCTTCGACCAAGCCTTGCGGATGGTAAATTACAGAGACGATTGGCCTATCGCGCATAAAGACGAAACGAAAAAAAACTAGAAAACGAGTATGCCGTTATGAATTCCACGGATAGAGAATTAAATTCTTTTAAGCTTTTGCCTCGAAGAAAAGTAAAAGCCCCTTCTATTCGTTCGACGTAGGCCGAGTCGGTATCAAAAACTGTAATAACTTTTTTCAAGTGTGTCGACTCTGTATCGTAAAAAATAAAAAATCATCTCGGATACGTGTTGCAATTCTACGCCCTGGGCATGTATTTTTCTCGTTACGGAGTCGGCACTGTTTAAAAAAATAATAATTAATTACCATTTATACAATAGCGGATGCGATACATGACTTTGCGTTGAAACCCCGGTACGAAATTTGAAATAATATTGTGCGATTCCGATGTACGCAAAAGCGATGTTATCGGTTTCCTTATCGGATGCTACGTCCCACATAGCGATCGGAAGGCAACAAAAATGGCAGACTTCTCAGATGCGCTCTGAATTAATTTCTATACGAACTAAGAATGTCCTCCGAAAGATATCGAATGCGACGATTTCGGACCACTGGTACTCTCAAACATCTGAACTTAAGTAAGTATTTTTGTGGACCTTCTGTATACGTATTGTCCGATGCGATATTAATCCAGGAATTAATACAATATCAATCCAGAAATTAATACAATATTAATCCAGAAATTAATAAAATATTAATCCAGAAATTAATACAATATTAATCCAGAAATTAATACAATATTAATCCAGAAATTAATAAGATATTAATCCAGAAATTAATAAAATATTAATCCAGAAATTAATAAAATATTAATCCAGAAATTAATACAATATTAATGCAGAAATTAATGCAATATTAATGCAGAAATTAATACAATATTAATCCAGAAATTAATACAATATTAATCCAGAAATTAATACAATATTAATCCAGAAATTAATGCAATATTAATCCAGAAATTAATACAATATTAATCCAGAAATTAATACAATATTAATCCAGAAATTAATAAAATATTAATCCAGAAATTAATACAATATTAATCCAGAAATTAATACAATATTAATCCAGAAATTAATACAATATTGATCCAGAAATTAATACAATATTAATCCAGAAATTAATACAATATTAATCCAGAAATTAATACAATATTAATCCAGAAATTAATACAATATTGATCCAGAAATTAATACAATATTAATCCAGAATATTACTGTACCACTGCCCGTCATTGATGCCTGGCTTTCCTGGATATCTTCCTCGATGTCTTAATGGAATCGAAGACATCAAGCAAGCTATCCAGCAAGACATCGGTCTTGCTCGATGTCTTCACTGATATCTTCCACCCCATTAACATATCGAGTAAGATATTGAGGAAGATATTGAGGAAGATATTGAGGAAGATATTGAGGAAGGTATTGAGAAAGATATCGAGAAAGATATTGAGGAAGGTATTGAGAAAGATATCGAGAAAGATATTGAGGAAGATAGAAAAACCAGAAAAATCAGGCATCAATGACGGGCAGTGTACGGTGCAATACGTACACAAAGAGTTCTCTAAAAGACTTGCTTAAGTTTACCACCGATCCGAAATCGACGCATTCGACATCTCTCAGAGAACATTCAGAATTCATATAGAAATAAATTCAGATCACATTTTATAAGTCCGCCGTTTTTTTACGATCCATTTACGACGTATATATGTCGTCCAATTGTTACGTGGGATCCAATTATTGGTGCATGTACGTTTTGTATTTTTTTGTCAATTTCGTAAAAAAAAAAAAAAAAAAAAACAGTTTTTAAATTACAGTTTAAAAAACAGTTTGCAAATATAATAGATTTGTTGAAGAAAAAAAAAAAAAAAAAAAAAAAAAAAGTTTTTAATACCGACCACGACGTTTGATTTTGTCGTAAAACCCTATTGCGCGATTCCAATGTGAGCAAATTGATGTTCCAGCTTTTATTTTCGTACGCTACATATATGTTTCCTTGTCTTGCGAAAATAATGGATCTGTAGAAAAAAAAAAAAAAAAAAAAAAAAAAAACGAAAAATAAATAAAAATATAAATCACACAAAAAATAATGGTTTTTAATTATGCAAAACAACGTGACAGTGAGACTCTTACTCGGAATCGTGTTTCTCTTGGGCTTCGGAGATTTATTTTTTTTCGATTTTCCAGATAGCCATGAATCTTTGAGCATTAGTTGTCACTAATGCAGTAATTTAGAGCAGACACGTAAAACTGTTGCCTTACGTTTAGAACATCCCATTCATCGTATAGAAGGTTTGTCGGACATTGTTTGTCTTTTCGGAGAATCACTTTGATTATTCCGTTTTGTACGGTTTGTAATGCGTTCATAACATTGTCTAGCGGGTAATTAAGTACAGGTAAATAATAAATTACCAAGTAATTGAAATAATCAGAGTTATTGGAATTTTATTATCATTAACACAACATTACGTTTTTCATATGTACAATAGAAACGGTATTTACGATTCACGCGTCTCGAGTAAGAGACGTGCCGTATAAATCATTGAGTTTGTTTCCGTAACGCTGTCATACAAAGGGCTTACAGATCGTCACAGTATGGTCCACTCCACACGCTACTTTTTTCACCTGTGCGCCAATAGCAACCTGAATGGCATCGAAGTTAAGGTGTAATTAATATTTTACCTCACAATTCAAGGTCTGTTTAAGTCTCGATGAAAATTCTCAACTACTTTCGTATAAAATATTTAATGATAAAATAAAAATTAATTCATTATTTACCTTCAATGGGAAAAATTGATCGTCCCGGTGCCCAAGCCCGAGCGAACCAAATTTGTTTCGACCCCACATGTACAAGTCACCCATGTTAGTGACAGCCCCAAGATGACTAATGCCGCAATAGATTTTCGAAACCTGTTGAATCAATGAGTATCCTCCATTTCGTTTCAATTTTTTTTTTTAATGGTTCATATCGTTGAAAAATTGGTAAAAATCGACTTTTTTTCCAATGGCCGGTGTTTTGCGATTTTTTTCCCCCTCGTCGAGGACCCCGTCGTACATAATTTCGTAAGAAAATATACCAAAAATTTGTTTCCGACAAGATGAAAAGTTGAAATCAGAGATACCGCAGAGAAACTAAAAAAAAATTCATGATGTCCACCGACAAAAAAAAAAAAAAATTCAATAAAAAAAAATTCTGAATGTTCTTTAATACATCCTCCTTCCACCAAAAACAAATTGAATCAATAAAGCGTATATTTACCGAGAATAAAAAGATAACGAAATGTGCATGCCTTTTTAAAAACTGTAATGAATGCAGTTTTCATACCGCAGCCCCCCGAGCAAAAAAAAAAAAATTGTCTTTCCCTGCGTCCGCCGATTTTCCAGGGAAAGACAATTTGCTTTTTCTTCGGCGGACTGCGGTCTCAGAACGGCATGCAGTACAGTTTTCGTTACCAGCCACCTCAAGGAAAGAAAATACTCTGAGCTTACGTAATCGCTGTACAACGGGACGCGATCGAATGATAATAATTTTTAGGAATTTTGTTTCATCACCTTGACGTTTGGCTCGTACGCATTTGCGCCGAACAGTGTAGGCGATATCAAAGTTGGTTTCTCGATCGATCGAACTTCTGGACCGAAACCAAGAATTCCGTAACCCCAAACATAAACGTTACCGGTGCCTGGAAAAAAAACAAGTTTGTCCGATTCGTTTCTCAATAATTGTGAACGAAAATTGAATTATTAAAAGAAAATTCGATGTGGGAACGCACTGTTCAGCAGCATACAAAAACTGCCGCCCGCAGCGATGTCGACGACGTGCCCCGCTTCCCGGCCGACTTGGATTTCCGTCGCAATGTTTATTTGGTTTTCACCTTTTACCGGCAGTTGACCGTACTCCGAGTTGCCCCAGCCGAATACTTTTCCCTTGTCTGACAAAGATTTTCAAAGGTGGAAACGGTTTGATTAATTTGATATCTCTTTGAAAAATTGAGCTCTTTTGGCACTGTTGACTGACCGCTCAGAGCCAGAACGCAATCCGCTACGCAGGCCACTTTGGTTATATGCTGTCCAGCCAAATCCCCTTTTACCAGAGTCGGTTGACTTTCGTTTCTGTAATGTGCGAGACCCGTTTGACCGTCTGCACCCCAGCCGAACGTGTAAACGTGACCCTTCTCGGTCAACAGAATGCTGAACAAATAATCGTACAAGACAACTTTAGCATCGAAAACATCTATCCGAGATTCCGAGCATCCCTTGGTGAAAATATTTATCTGAAAAATTGTTTGGGTGATGTTCCGAAATTATCCTCCGCCCGGATAGAAAAACGTGCCATCGAACGGGCATCGTACTATTCTTACTGTCACCGTTCCGTCGCCGTGCCGTAATTTTCCCCGGCAAGTTCTGCGACTTGAAAGCTACCTTCAAAGCGACCGATCGTTTTCGGCCAAAAATACGTCCTCGAAAACGACTGTCGAAACGACTCAATCCGTGTCCGTACCAGCCGCATACGAGCAGATTCCGGGGAGGGCTTTCAGTCAGGCGGTTTCACAATTAACAAACGAATGAACTACCGCGAAAACGACTGTTCGAAACACCTTTCACAGTCCGGTCGTTTTTTATTTTCAATCGAAGAAACGACCGCACAACGCGACAACCGGACTGAAAGGTCTCTCGAACGGTCGTTTCCGCGGTCGTTCATCCATTCTTGAAATGTGAAACGACCTGACCGAAAGGTCTCTGCCGCGGACGAAGCTCGTTTCAACAGTCGTTTTACCGGACGTATTTTTGTCCGAAAACGACCGGTCGTTTTCTCGTTGGTTTTGTTGGTCGCAGCATCTGCCAGGGTTTCTATCTCAGGGTCGACTATCTCAGCTATTCGTTGAATGTCTCTACCATCGTCTCGGAAGAATCTCCAGCGGTCACAATTTATCAGAGAAATTCAGAGTGTATCTTCAAAAAAAAAAATATACCTGTGATCTTGGCCCGCGTTCACCCCAGTTATTCGTTCACCCTTTACGTTGGGTATATGATTAATTACTCTGTTTCGATTATAATTTTCATCTTCTATAATCGGTCTTCCACACTGGCCGTATCCATTGTTACCCAATGTGAAAACGCCTTCGTTCGTCAATATTAGTAAGTGGGCCCTTCCCGCAGCTAAACCGACCACTCGCGGCGACGGTTGTTTCAGTGGTAGAGTTATCGGTCTGGGCACCGGTACAATGCCGTCCTGGTAGTTCCGGTCCGAATCATGGATTCCTGTAAACATTAACATGTTCTACTTTATTTGAAAAGTACATTTGTGCCGAATTTTACATTCGTTACGACTACGGATTACAGCACATATTTATAAAATAACTATAATGGTTTGTCCAACAGGTACCCGGCCACTGCGAAAATCACCATGTTTTCACGGTGGTCTTGCGCAAAAACGTTTGCAAAGTATTTTTGAATCTATCGGCGTCCGTGCCATGAGAAAATAAGAGTTCTCTCCAAGATCTACTCGTTATGTTGATTCAGGATTCAAAAAATTATAAACAAGAATATCGACCAAGTTGTCAGGGAAAATCAGAGCTTTTTCAGAACAATCGGGAATACTTGGATTCAGAAAGATCTTCGACTTTTTCTGAAAGGTGAGAAAACCTTGAGAAATTCAGAGGACTCTTCTGAAAAATTTCTAATACATTTTCCGAGATTTTCGGACAAAGTTTCGGATGTATTCGGATAAATGTTTTCACCACGAGTATCGACCAATTTCCGAACAGCTTACACGGCGCCTTGTTTAGGTTTATGGAAGAATTACTAAAAAAAAAAATCTGAAAAATTGCAAAGCATTCAGTGTGCCTGTCCGCAACGTAGCAAAGCTTTGTAGCGATCGAACAGAATCGAGTTTTGGACCAAACATCCTCAAGCGATAAATACTCGATGTATAGTGTGGGGACATACATTTCCTTGCAAGTTCTGCGACTTGAAAAACCACGACCAAACTACCTTCAAAGCGACCGAGTAAACGACTGGTTGTTTTCGGACAAAAAACTTAAAAACGGACTCGTCCGTTGGGAAATGGCACGGACCACAAAAACGGTAAAACGGACCGTGCGCTTGGGTTGGTCCTTTCTCGGTCGCGGAAACTAAGGAACGATTTTTATTTAAATTTTTGGCTGAGTTGAAAAAAAAATTTTGTTGTTTTGCTTTTAATTGTTTTTATAACGGAAGGACGGAATGAAAATACGATTTCGGTCCTTTTTTGGTTGCGGCAACCGAGAACGGACCAAAGCAAATTTTTCGAAAAAAAAAACGTTCGGTCCGTTTTCGGTTTCCGCAACAGAAAAAAGACCAAATGCCAGCAAAAAATTGTACAGTCCGTTTTGTCGTTTTTTACGGTCCGTTTTATCGGTCGTTTTTAATTTTCAACCGAAGAAACGACCGCATTAACGACGACCGGACTGAAAGGTCTTTCGAACGGTCGTTTCCGCGGTTGTTCATCCAGTCTTGAAATGTAAAACGACCCGACTGAGAGCTCTCCGACGCGGATGAAGTCGTTTTAACATTCGTTTCACCGGACGTATTTTTGTCCGAAAACGACCGGTCGTTTTCTCGGCGGTTTCGATGGTCGCAGGATCTCCCGGGATTTGCCTACAATTTTTACACAAATAAATAAAATCTCACCAATTTGTGAATCCGTGTTAATTCCATTACCGTATACAATGTCATTGCCTTCCGAATGTACTCCGAATACAGTAAAGCCATAGCCACAAGCTACGTCGACAACTTTGTGATGTTCGCCAAAGTACAATCTACTCGGTTTCGGGATGTACGACACATTATTTGCTTTTCTCGTTCGACCCAGAGTTCCTAATGCGCCGTGCTCAGCGAGCCCCCAAACGTAGACTCTCCGTTCTCCGACTTCGCTCGTAGGATACTGAAACGCTGGAAATTACAGGACGGAGAGATTAGTTTTATCTTAGCTCAGAAGTTTCTTCGACCAAGCCTTGCGGATGGTAAATTACAGAGACGATTGGCCTATCGCGCATAAAGACGAAACGAAAAAAAACTAGAAAACGAGTATGCCGTTATGAATTCCACGGATAGAGAATTAAATTCTTTTAAGCTTTTGCCTCGAAGAAAAGTAAAAGCCCCTTCTATTCGTTCGACGTAGGCCGAGTCGGTATCAAAAACTGTAATAACTTTTTTCAAGTGTGTCGACTCTGTATCGTAAAAAATAAAAAATCATCTCGGATACGTGTTGCAATTCTACGCCCTGGGCATGTATTTTTCTCGTTACGGAGTCGGCACTGTTTAAAAAAATAATAATTAATTACCATTTATACAATAGCGGATGCGATACATGACTTTGCGTTGAAACCCCGGTACGAAATTTGAAATAATATTGTGCGATTCCGATGTACGCAAAAGCGATGTTATCGGTTTCCTTATCGGATGCTACGTCCCACATAGCGATCGGAAGGCAACAAAAATGGCAGACTTCTCAGATGCGCTCTGAATTAATTTCTATACGAACTAAGAATGTCCTCCGAAAGATATCGAATGCGACGATTTCGGACCACTGGTACTCTCAAACATCTGAACTTAAGTAAGTATTTTTGTGGACCTTCTGTATACGTATTGTCCGATGCGATATTAATCCAGGAATTAATACAATATCAATCCAGAAATTAATACAATATTAATCCAGAAATTAATAAAATATTAATCCAGAAATTAATACAATATTAATCCAGAAATTAATACAATATTAATCCAGAAATTAATAAGATATTAATCCAGAAATTAATAAAATATTAATCCAGAAATTAATAAAATATTAATCCAGAAATTAATACAATATTAATGCAGAAATTAATGCAATATTAATGCAGAAATTAATACAATATTAATCCAGAAATTAATACAATATTAATCCAGAAATTAATACAATATTAATCCAGAAATTAATGCAATATTAATCCAGAAATTAATACAATATTAATCCAGAAATTAATACAATATTAATCCAGAAATTAATAAAATATTAATCCAGAAATTAATACAATATTAATCCAGAAATTAATACAATATTAATCCAGAAATTAATACAATATTGATCCAGAAATTAATACAATATTAATCCAGAAATTAATACAATATTAATCCAGAAATTAATACAATATTAATCCAGAAATTAATACAATATTGATCCAGAAATTAATACAATATTAATCCAGAATATTACTGTACCACTGCCCGTCATTGATGCCTGGCTTTCCTGGATATCTTCCTCGATGTCTTAATGGAATCGAAGACATCAAGCAAGCTATCCAGCAAGACATCGGTCTTGCTCGATGTCTTCACTGATATCTTCCACCCCATTAACATATCGAGTAAGATATTGAGGAAGATATTGAGGAAGATATTGAGGAAGATATTGAGGAAGGTATTGAGAAAGATATCGAGAAAGATATTGAGGAAGGTATTGAGAAAGATATCGAGAAAGATATTGAGGAAGATAGAAAAACCAGAAAAATCAGGCATCAATGACGGGCAGTGTACGGTGCAATACGTACACAAAGAGTTCTCTAAAAGACTTGCTTAAGTTTACCACCGATCCGAAATCGACGCATTCGACATCTCTCAGAGAACATTCAGAATTCATATAGAAATAAATTCAGATCACATTTTATAAGTCCGCCGTTTTTTTACGATCCATTTACGACGTATATATGTCGTCCAATTGTTACGTGGGATCCAATTATTGGTGCATGTACGTTTTGTATTTTTTTGTCAATTTCGTAAAAAAAAAAAAAAAAAAAAACAGTTTTTAAATTACAGTTTAAAAAACAGTTTGCAAATATAATAGATTTGTTGAAGAAAAAAAAAAAAAAAAAAAAAAAAAAAGTTTTTAATACCGACCACGACGTTTGATTTTGTCGTAAAACCCTATTGCGCGATTCCAATGTGAGCAAATTGATGTTCCAGCTTTTATTTTCGTACGCTACATATATGTTTCCTTGTCTTGCGAAAATAATGGATCTGTAGAAAAAAAAAAAAAAAAAAAAAAAAAAAACGAAAAATAAATAAAAATATAAATCACACAAAAAATAATGGTTTTTAATTATGCAAAACAACGTGACAGTGAGACTCTTACTCGGAATCGTGTTTCTCTTGGGCTTCGGAGATTTATTTTTTTTCGATTTTCCAGATAGCCATGAATCTTTGAGCATTAGTTGTCACTAATGCAGTAATTTAGAGCAGACACGTAAAACTGTTGCCTTACGTTTAGAACATCCCATTCATCGTATAGAAGGTTTGTCGGACATTGTTTGTCTTTTCGGAGAATCACTTTGATTATTCCGTTTTGTACGGTTTGTAATGCGTTCATAACATTGTCTAGCGGGTAATTAAGTACAGGTAAATAATAAATTACCAAGTAATTGAAATAATCAGAGTTATTGGAATTTTATTATCATTAACACAACATTACGTTTTTCATATGTACAATAGAAACGGTATTTACGATTCACGCGTCTCGAGTAAGAGACGTGCCGTATAAATCATTGAGTTTGTTTCCGTAACGCTGTCATACAAAGGGCTTACAGATCGTCACAGTATGGTCCACTCCACACGCTACTTTTTTCACCTGTGCGCCAATAGCAACCTGAATGGCATCGAAGTTAAGGTGTAATTAATATTTTACCTCACAATTCAAGGTCTGTTTAAGTCTCGATGAAAATTCTCAACTACTTTCGTATAAAATATTTAATGATAAAATAAAAATTAATTCATTATTTACCTTCAATGGGAAAAATTGATCGTCCCGGTGCCCAAGCCCGAGCGAACCAAATTTGTTTCGACCCCACATGTACAAGTCACCCATGTTAGTGACAGCCCCAAGATGACTAATGCCGCAATAGATTTTCGAAACCTGTTGAATCAATGAGTATCCTCCATTTCGTTTCAATTTTTTTTTTTAATGGTTCATATCGTTGAAAAATTGGTAAAAATCGACTTTTTTTCCAATGGCCGGTGTTTTGCGATTTTTTTCCCCCTCGTCGAGGACCCCGTCGTACATAATTTCGTAAGAAAATATACCAAAAATTTGTTTCCGACAAGATGAAAAGTTGAAATCAGAGATACCGCAGAGAAACTAAAAAAAAATTCATGATGTCCACCGACAAAAAAAAAAAAAAATTCAATAAAAAAAAATTCTGAATGTTCTTTAATACATCCTCCTTCCACCAAAAACAAATTGAATCAATAAAGCGTATATTTACCGAGAATAAAAAGATAACGAAATGTGCATGCCTTTTTAAAAACTGTAATGAATGCAGTTTTCATACCGCAGCCCCCCGAGCAAAAAAAAAAAAATTGTCTTTCCCTGCGTCCGCCGATTTTCCAGGGAAAGACAATTTGCTTTTTCTTCGGCGGACTGCGGTCTCAGAACGGCATGCAGTACAGTTTTCGTTACCAGCCACCTCAAGGAAAGAAAATACTCTGAGCTTACGTAATCGCTGTACAACGGGACGCGATCGAATGATAATAATTTTTAGGAATTTTGTTTCATCACCTTGACGTTTGGCTCGTACGCATTTGCGCCGAACAGTGTAGGCGATATCAAAGTTGGTTTCTCGATCGATCGAACTTCTGGACCGAAACCAAGAATTCCGTAACCCCAAACATAAACGTTACCGGTGCCTGGAAAAAAAACAAGTTTGTCCGATTCGTTTCTCAATAATTGTGAACGAAAATTGAATTATTAAAAGAAAATTCGATGTGGGAACGCACTGTTCAGCAGCATACAAAAACTGCCGCCCGCAGCGATGTCGACGACGTGCCCCGCTTCCCGGCCGACTTGGATTTCCGTCGCAATGTTTATTTGGTTTTCACCTTTTACCGGCAGTTGACCGTACTCCGAGTTGCCCCAGCCGAATACTTTTCCCTTGTCTGACAAAGATTTTCAAAGGTGGAAACGGTTTGATTAATTTGATATCTCTTTGAAAAATTGAGCTCTTTTGGCACTGTTGACTGACCGCTCAGAGCCAGAACGCAATCCGCTACGCAGGCCACTTTGGTTATATGCTGTCCAGCCAAATCCCCTTTTACCAGAGTCGGTTGACTTTCGTTTCTGTAATGTGCGAGACCCGTTTGACCGTCTGCACCCCAGCCGAACGTGTAAACGTGACCCTTCTCGGTCAACAGAATGCTGAACAAATAATCGTACAAGACAACTTTAGCATCGAAAACATCTATCCGAGATTCCGAGCATCCCTTGGTGAAAATATTTATCTGAAAAATTGTTTGGGTGATGTTCCGAAATTATCCTCCGCCCGGATAGAAAAACGTGCCATCGAACGGGCATCGTACTATTCTTACTGTCACCGTTCCGTCGCCGTGCCGTAATTTTCCCCGGCAAGTTCTGCGACTTGAAAGCTACCTTCAAAGCGACCGATCGTTTTCGGCCAAAAATACGTCCTCGAAAACGACTGTCGAAACGACTCAATCCGTGTCCGTACCAGCCGCATACGAGCAGATTCCGGGGAGGGCTTTCAGTCAGGCGGTTTCACAATTAACAAACGAATGAACTACCGCGAAAACGACTGTTCGAAACACCTTTCACAGTCCGGTCGTTTTTTATTTTCAATCGAAGAAACGACCGCACAACGCGACAACCGGACTGAAAGGTCTCTCGAACGGTCGTTTCCGCGGTCGTTCATCCATTCTTGAAATGTGAAACGACCTGACCGAAAGGTCTCTGCCGCGGACGAAGCTCGTTTCAACAGTCGTTTTACCGGACGTATTTTTGTCCGAAAACGACCGGTCGTTTTCTCGTTGGTTTTGTTGGTCGCAGCATCTGCCAGGGTTTCTATCTCAGGGTCGACTATCTCAGCTATTCGTTGAATGTCTCTACCATCGTCTCGGAAGAATCTCCAGCGGTCACAATTTATCAGAGAAATTCAGAGTGTATCTTCAAAAAAAAAAATATACCTGTGATCTTGGCCCGCGTTCACCCCAGTTATTCGTTCACCCTTTACGTTGGGTATATGATTAATTACTCTGTTTCGATTATAATTTTCATCTTCTATAATCGGTCTTCCACACTGGCCGTATCCATTGTTACCCAATGTGAAAACGCCTTCGTTCGTCAATATTAGTAAGTGGGCCCTTCCCGCAGCTAAACCGACCACTCGCGGCGACGGTTGTTTCAGTGGTAGAGTTATCGGTCTGGGCACCGGTACAATGCCGTCCTGGTAGTTCCGGTCCGAATCATGGATTCCTGTAAACATTAACATGTTCTACTTTATTTGAAAAGTACATTTGTGCCGAATTTTACATTCGTTACGACTACGGATTACAGCACATATTTATAAAATAACTATAATGGTTTGTCCAACAGGTACCCGGCCACTGCGAAAATCACCATGTTTTCACGGTGGTCTTGCGCAAAAACGTTTGCAAAGTATTTTTGAATCTATCGGCGTCCGTGCCATGAGAAAATAAGAGTTCTCTCCAAGATCTACTCGTTATGTTGATTCAGGATTCAAAAAATTATAAACAAGAATATCGACCAAGTTGTCAGGGAAAATCAGAGCTTTTTCAGAACAATCGGGAATACTTGGATTCAGAAAGATCTTCGACTTTTTCTGAAAGGTGAGAAAACCTTGAGAAATTCAGAGGACTCTTCTGAAAAATTTCTAATACATTTTCCGAGATTTTCGGACAAAGTTTCGGATGTATTCGGATAAATGTTTTCACCACGAGTATCGACCAATTTCCGAACAGCTTACACGGCGCCTTGTTTAGGTTTATGGAAGAATTACTAAAAAAAAAAATCTGAAAAATTGCAAAGCATTCAGTGTGCCTGTCCGCAACGTAGCAAAGCTTTGTAGCGATCGAACAGAATCGAGTTTTGGACCAAACATCCTCAAGCGATAAATACTCGATGTATAGTGTGGGGACATACATTTCCTTGCAAGTTCTGCGACTTGAAAAACCACGACCAAACTACCTTCAAAGCGACCGAGTAAACGACTGGTTGTTTTCGGACAAAAAACTTAAAAACGGACTCGTCCGTTGGGAAATGGCACGGACCACAAAAACGGTAAAACGGACCGTGCGCTTGGGTTGGTCCTTTCTCGGTCGCGGAAACTAAGGAACGATTTTTATTTAAATTTTTGGCTGAGTTGAAAAAAAAATTTTGTTGTTTTGCTTTTAATTGTTTTTATAACGGAAGGACGGAATGAAAATACGATTTCGGTCCTTTTTTGGTTGCGGCAACCGAGAACGGACCAAAGCAAATTTTTCGAAAAAAAAAACGTTCGGTCCGTTTTCGGTTTCCGCAACAGAAAAAAGACCAAATGCCAGCAAAAAATTGTACAGTCCGTTTTGTCGTTTTTTACGGTCCGTTTTATCGGTCGTTTTTAATTTTCAACCGAAGAAACGACCGCATTAACGACGACCGGACTGAAAGGTCTTTCGAACGGTCGTTTCCGCGGTTGTTCATCCAGTCTTGAAATGTAAAACGACCCGACTGAGAGCTCTCCGACGCGGATGAAGTCGTTTTAACATTCGTTTCACCGGACGTATTTTTGTCCGAAAACGACCGGTCGTTTTCTCGGCGGTTTCGATGGTCGCAGGATCTCCCGGGATTTGCCTACAATTTTTACACAAATAAATAAAATCTCACCAATTTGTGAATCCGTGTTAATTCCATTACCGTATACAATGTCATTGCCTTCCGAATGTACTCCGAATACAGTAAAGCCATAGCCACAAGCTACGTCGACAACTTTGTGATGTTCGCCAAAGTACAATCTACTCGGTTTCGGGATGTACGACACATTATTTGCTTTTCTCGTTCGACCCAGAGTTCCTAATGCGCCGTGCTCAGCGAGCCCCCAAACGTAGACTCTCCGTTCTCCGACTTCGCTCGTAGGATACTGAAACGCTGGAAATTACAGGACGGAGAGATTAGTTTTATCTTAGCTCAGAAGTTTCTTCGACCAAGCCTTGCGGATGGTAAATTACAGAGACGATTGGCCTATCGCGCATAAAGACGAAACGAAAAAAAACTAGAAAACGAGTATGCCGTTATGAATTCCACGGATAGAGAATTAAATTCTTTTAAGCTTTTGCCTCGAAGAAAAGTAAAAGCCCCTTCTATTCGTTCGACGTAGGCCGAGTCGGTATCAAAAACTGTAATAACTTTTTTCAAGTGTGTCGACTCTGTATCGTAAAAAATAAAAAATCATCTCGGATACGTGTTGCAATTCTACGCCCTGGGCATGTATTTTTCTCGTTACGGAGTCGGCACTGTTTAAAAAAATAATAATTAATTACCATTTATACAATAGCGGATGCGATACATGACTTTGCGTTGAAACCCCGGTACGAAATTTGAAATAATATTGTGCGATTCCGATGTACGCAAAAGCGATGTTATCGGTTTCCTTATCGGATGCTACGTCCCACATAGCGATCGGAAGGCAACAAAAATGGCAGACTTCTCAGATGCGCTCTGAATTAATTTCTATACGAACTAAGAATGTCCTCCGAAAGATATCGAATGCGACGATTTCGGACCACTGGTACTCTCAAACATCTGAACTTAAGTAAGTATTTTTGTGGACCTTCTGTATACGTATTGTCCGATGCGATATTAATCCAGGAATTAATACAATATCAATCCAGAAATTAATACAATATTAATCCAGAAATTAATAAAATATTAATCCAGAAATTAATACAATATTAATCCAGAAATTAATACAATATTAATCCAGAAATTAATAAGATATTAATCCAGAAATTAATAAAATATTAATCCAGAAATTAATAAAATATTAATCCAGAAATTAATACAATATTAATGCAGAAATTAATGCAATATTAATGCAGAAATTAATACAATATTAATCCAGAAATTAATACAATATTAATCCAGAAATTAATACAATATTAATCCAGAAATTAATGCAATATTAATCCAGAAATTAATACAATATTAATCCAGAAATTAATACAATATTAATCCAGAAATTAATACAATATTAATCCAGAAATTAATACAATATTAATCCAGAAATTAATACAATATTAATCCAGAAATTAATACAATATTGATCCAGAAATTAATACAATATTAATCCAGAAATTAATACAATATTAATCCAGAAATTAATACAATATTAATCCAGAAATTAATACAATATTGATCCAGAAATTAATACAATATTAATCCAGAATATTACTGTACCACTGCCCGTCATTGATGCCTGGCTTTCCTGGATATCTTCCTCGATGTCTTAATGGAATCGAAGACATCAAGCAAGCTATCCAGCAAGACATCGGTCTTGCTCGATGTCTTCACTGATATCTTCCACCCCATTAACATATCGAGTAAGATATTGAGGAAGATATTGAGGAAGATATTGAGGAAGATATTGAGGAAGGTATTGAGAAAGATATCGAGAAAGATATTGAGGAAGGTATTGAGAAAGATATCGAGAAAGATATTGAGGAAGATAGAAAAACCAGAAAAATCAGGCATCAATGACGGGCAGTGTACGGTGCAATACGTACACAAAGAGTTCTCTAAAAGACTTGCTTAAGTTTACCACCGATCCGAAATCGACGCATTCGACATCTCTCAGAGAACATTCAGAATTCATATAGAAATAAATTCAGATCACATTTTATAAGTCCGCCGTTTTTTTACGATCCATTTACGACGTATATATGTCGTCCAATTGTTACGTGGGATCCAATTATTGGTGCATGTACGTTTTGTATTTTTTTGTCAATTTCGTAAAAAAAAAAAAAAAAAAAAACAGTTTTTAAATTACAGTTTAAAAAACAGTTTGCAAATATAATAGATTTGTTGAAGAAAAAAAAAAAAAAAAAAAAAAAAAAAAGTTTTTAATACCGACCACGACGTTTGATTTTGTCGTAAAACCCTATTGCGCGATTCCAATGTGAGCAAATTGATGTTCCAGCTTTTATTTTCGTACGCTACATATATGTTTCCTTGTCTTGCGAAAATAATGGATCTGTAGAAAAAAAAAAAAAAAAAAAAAAAAAAAACGAAAAATAAATAAAAATATAAATCAC
Source organism: Amblyteles armatorius (assembly GCA_933228735.2). Lineage (NCBI taxonomy): Eukaryota > Metazoa > Arthropoda > Insecta > Hymenoptera > Ichneumonidae > Amblyteles > Amblyteles armatorius. The sequence continues at coordinate 1,247,562 of OW121697.1, forward strand.
ACAAAAAATAATGGTTTTTAATTATGCAAAACAACGTGACAGTGAGACTCTTACTCGGAATCGTGTTTCTCTTGGGCTTCGGAGATTTATTTTTTTTCGATTTTCCAGATAGCCATGAATCTTTGAGCATTAGTTGTCACTAATGCAGTAATTTAGAGCAGACACGTAAAACTGTTGCCTTACGTTTAGAACATCCCATTCATCGTATAGAAGGTTTGTCGGACATTGTTTGTCTTTTCGGAGAATCACTTTGATTATTCCGTTTTGTACGGTTTGTAATGGTTCATAACATTGTCTAGCGGGTAATTAAGTACAGGTAAATAATAAATTACCAAGTAATTGAAATAATCAGAGTTATTGGAATTTTATTATCATTAACACAACATTACGTTTTTCATATGTACAATAGAAACGGTATTTACGATTCACGCGTCTCGAGTAAGAGACGTGCCGTATAAATCATTGAGTTTGTTTCCGTAACGCTGTCATACAAAGGGCTTACAGATCGTCACAGTATGGTCCACTCCACACGCTACTTTTTTCACCTGTGCGCCAATAGCAACCTGAATGGCATCGAAGTTAAGGTGTAATTAATATTTTACCTCACAATTCAAGGTCTGTTTAAGTCTCGATGAAAATTCTCAACTACTTTCGTATAAAATATTTAATGATAAAATAAAAATTAATTCATTATTTACCTTCAATGGGAAAAATTGATCGTCCCGGTGCCCAAGCCCGAGCGAACCAAATTTGTTTCGACCCCACATGTACAAGTCACCCATGTTAGTGACAGCCCCAAGATGACTAATGCCGCAATAGATTTTCGAAACCTGTTGAATCAATGAGTATCCTCCATTTCGTTTCAATTTTTTTTTTTAATGGTTCATATCGTTGAAAAATTGGTAAAAATCGACTTTTTTTCCAATGGCCGGTGTTTTGCGATTTTTTTCCCCCTCGTCGAGGACCCCGTCGTACATAATTTCGTAAGAAAATATACCAAAAATTTGTTTCCGACAAGATGAAAAGTTGAAATCAGAGATACCGCAGAGAAACTAAAAAAAAATTCATGATGTCCACCGACAAAAAAAAAAAAAAATTCAATAAAAAAAAATTCTGAATGTTCTTTAATACATCCTCCTTCCACCAAAAACAAATTGAATCAATAAAGCGTATATTTACCGAGAATAAAAAGATAACGAAATGTGCATGCCTTTTTAAAAACTGTAATGAATGCAGTTTTCATACCGCAGCCCCCCGAGCAAAAAAAAAAAAATTGTCTTTCCCTGCGTCCGCCGATTTTCCAGGGAAAGACAATTTGCTTTTTCTTCGGCGGACTGCGGTCTCAGAACGGCATGCAGTACAGTTTTCGTTACCAGCCACCTCAAGGAAAGAAAATACTCTGAGCTTACGTAATCGCTGTACAACGGGACGCGATCGAATGATAATAATTTTTAGGAATTTTGTTTCATCACCTTGACGTTTGGCTCGTACGCATTTGCGCCGAACAGTGTAGGCGATATCAAAGTTGGTTTCTCGATCGATCGAACTTCTGGACCGAAACCAAGAATTCCGTAACCCCAAACATAAACGTTACCGGTGCCTGGAAAAAAAACAAGTTTGTCCGATTCGTTTCTCAATAATTGTGAACGAAAATTGAATTATTAAAAGAAAATTCGATGTGGGAACGCACTGTTCAGCAGCATACAAAAACTGCCGCCCGCAGCGATGTCGACGACGTGCCCCGCTTCCCGGCCGACTTGGATTTCCGTCGCAATGTTTATTTGGTTTTCACCTTTTACCGGCAGTTGACCGTACTCCGAGTTGCCCCAGCCGAATACTTTTCCCTTGTCTGACAAAGATTTTCAAAGGTGGAAACGGTTTGATTAATTTGATATCTCTTTGAAAAATTGAGCTCTTTTGGCACTGTTGACTGACCGCTCAGAGCCAGAACGCAATCCGCTACGCAGGCCACTTTGGTTATATGCTGTCCAGCCAAATCCCCTTTTACCAGAGTCGGTTGACTTTCGTTTCTGTAATGTGCGAGACCCGTTTGACCGTCTGCACCCCAGCCGAACGTGTAAACGTGACCCTTCTCGGTCAACAGAATGCTGAACAAATAATCGTACAAGACAACTTTAGCATCGAAAACATCTATCCGAGATTCCGAGCATCCCTTGGTGAAAATATTTATCTGAAAAATTGTTTGGGTGATGTTCCGAAATTATCCTCCGCCCGGATAGAAAAACGTGCCATCGAACGGGCATCGTACTATTCTTACTGTCACCGTTCCGTCGCCGTGCCGTAATTTTCCCCGGCAAGTTCTGCGACTTGAAAGCTACCTTCAAAGCGACCGATCGTTTTCGGCCAAAAATACGTCCTCGAAAACGACTGTCGAAACGACTCAATCCGTGTCCGTACCAGCCGCATACGAGCAGATTCCGGGGAGGGCTTTCAGTCAGGCGGTTTCACAATTAACAAACGAATGAACTACCGCGAAAACGACTGTTCGAAACACCTTTCACAGTCCGGTCGTTTTTTATTTTCAATCGAAGAAACGACCGCACAACGCGACAACCGGACTGAAAGGTCTCTCGAACGGTCGTTTCCGCGGTCGTTCATCCATTCTTGAAATGTGAAACGACCTGACCGAAAGGTCTCTGCCGCGGACGAAGCTCGTTTCAACAGTCGTTTTACCGGACGTATTTTTGTCCGAAAACGACCGGTCGTTTTCTCGTTGGTTTTGTTGGTCGCAGCATCTGCCAGGGTTTCTATCTCAGGGTCGACTATCTCAGCTATTCGTTGAATGTCTCTACCATCGTCTCGGAAGAATCTCCAGCGGTCACAATTTATCAGAGAAATTCAGAGTGTATCTTCAAAAAAAAAAATATACCTGTGATCTTGGCCCGCGTTCACCCCAGTTATTCGTTCACCCTTTACGTTGGGTATATGATTAATTACTCTGTTTCGATTATAATTTTCATCTTCTATAATCGGTCTTCCACACTGGCCGTATCCATTGTTACCCAATGTGAAAACGCCTTCGTTCGTCAATATTAGTAAGTGGGCCCTTCCCGCAGCTAAACCGACCACTCGCGGCGACGGTTGTTTCAGTGGTAGAGTTATCGGTCTGGGCACCGGTACAATGCCGTCCTGGTAGTTCCGGTCCGAATCATGGATTCCTGTAAACATTAACATGTTCTACTTTATTTGAAAAGTACATTTGTGCCGAATTTTACATTCGTTACGACTACGGATTACAGCACATATTTATAAAATAACTATAATGGTTTGTCCAACAGGTACCCGGCCACTGCGAAAATCACCATGTTTTCACGGTGGTCTTGCGCAAAAACGTTTGCAAAGTATTTTTGAATCTATCGGCGTCCGTGCCATGAGAAAATAAGAGTTCTCTCCAAGATCTACTCGTTATGTTGATTCAGGATTCAAAAAATTATAAACAAGAATATCGACCAAGTTGTCAGGGAAAATCAGAGCTTTTTCAGAACAATCGGGAATACTTGGATTCAGAAAGATCTTCGACTTTTTCTGAAAGGTGAGAAAACCTTGAGAAATTCAGAGGACTCTTCTGAAAAATTTCTAATACATTTTCCGAGATTTTCGGACAAAGTTTCGGATGTATTCGGATAAATGTTTTCACCACGAGTATCGACCAATTTCCGAACAGCTTACACGGCGCCTTGTTTAGGTTTATGGAAGAATTACTAAAAAAAAAAATCTGAAAAATTGCAAAGCATTCAGTGTGCCTGTCCGCAACGTAGCAAAGCTTTGTAGCGATCGAACAGAATCGAGTTTTGGACCAAACATCCTCAAGCGATAAATACTCGATGTATAGTGTGGGGACATACATTTCCTTGCAAGTTCTGCGACTTGAAAAACCACGACCAAACTACCTTCAAAGCGACCGAGTAAACGACTGGTTGTTTTCGGACAAAAAACTTAAAAACGGACTCGTCCGTTGGGAAATGGCACGGACCACAAAAACGGTAAAACGGACCGTGCGCTTGGGTTGGTCCTTTCTCGGTCGCGGAAACTAAGGAACGATTTTTATTTAAATTTTTGGCTGAGTTGAAAAAAAAATTTTGTTGTTTTGCTTTTAATTGTTTTTATAACGGAAGGACGGAATGAAAATACGATTTCGGTCCTTTTTTGGTTGCGGCAACCGAGAACGGACCAAAGCAAATTTTTCGAAAAAAAAAACGTTCGGTCCGTTTTCGGTTTCCGCAACAGAAAAAAGACCAAATGCCAGCAAAAAATTGTACAGTCCGTTTTGTCGTTTTTTACGGTCCGTTTTATCGGTCGTTTTTAATTTTCAACCGAAGAAACGACCGCATTAACGACGACCGGACTGAAAGGTCTTTCGAACGGTCGTTTCCGCGGTTGTTCATCCAGTCTTGAAATGTAAAACGACCCGACTGAGAGCTCTCCGACGCGGATGAAGTCGTTTTAACATTCGTTTCACCGGACGTATTTTTGTCCGAAAACGACCGGTCGTTTTCTCGGCGGTTTCGATGGTCGCAGGATCTCCCGGGATTTGCCTACAATTTTTACACAAATAAATAAAATCTCACCAATTTGTGAATCCGTGTTAATTCCATTACCGTATACAATGTCATTGCCTTCCGAATGTACTCCGAATACAGTAAAGCCATAGCCACAAGCTACGTCGACAACTTTGTGATGTTCGCCAAAGTACAATCTACTCGGTTTCGGGATGTACGACACATTATTTGCTTTTCTCGTTCGACCCAGAGTTCCTAATGCGCCGTGCTCAGCGAGCCCCCAAACGTAGACTCTCCGTTCTCCGACTTCGCTCGTAGGATACTGAAACGCTGGAAATTACAGGACGGAGAGATTAGTTTTATCTTAGCTCAGAAGTTTCTTCGACCAAGCCTTGCGGATGGTAAATTACAGAGACGATTGGCCTATCGCGCATAAAGACGAAACGAAAAAAAACTAGAAAACGAGTATGCCGTTATGAATTCCACGGATAGAGAATTAAATTCTTTTAAGCTTTTGCCTCGAAGAAAAGTAAAAGCCCCTTCTATTCGTTCGACGTAGGCCGAGTCGGTATCAAAAACTGTAATAACTTTTTTCAAGTGTGTCGACTCTGTATCGTAAAAAATAAAAAATCATCTCGGATACGTGTTGCAATTCTACGCCCTGGGCATGTATTTTTCTCGTTACGGAGTCGGCACTGTTTAAAAAAATAATAATTAATTACCATTTATACAATAGCGGATGCGATACATGACTTTGCGTTGAAACCCCGGTACGAAATTTGAAATAATATTGTGCGATTCCGATGTACGCAAAAGCGATGTTATCGGTTTCCTTATCGGATGCTACGTCCCACATAGCGATCGGAAGGCAACAAAAATGGCAGACTTCTCAGATGCGCTCTGAATTAATTTCTATACGAACTAAGAATGTCCTCCGAAAGATATCGAATGCGACGATTTCGGACCACTGGTACTCTCAAACATCTGAACTTAAGTAAGTATTTTTGTGGACCTTCTGTATACGTATTGTCCGATGCGATATTAATCCAGGAATTAATACAATATCAATCCAGAAATTAATACAATATTAATCCAGAAATTAATAAAATATTAATCCAGAAATTAATACAATATTAATCCAGAAATTAATACAATATTAATCCAGAAATTAATACAATATTGATCCAGAAATTAATACAATATTAATCCAGAAATTAATACAATATTAATCCAGAAATTAATACAATATTAATCCAGAAATTAATACAATATTGATCCAGAAATTAATACAATATTAATCCAGAATATTACTGTACCACTGCCCGTCATTGATGCCTGGCTTTCCTGGATATCTTCCTCGATGTCTTAATGGAATCGAAGACATCAAGCAAGCTATCCAGCAAGACATCGGTCTTGCTCGATGTCTTCACTGATATCTTCCACCCCATTAACATATCGAGTAAGATATTGAGGAAGATATTGAGGAAGATATTGAGGAAGATATTGAGGAAGGTATTGAGAAAGATATCGAGAAAGATATTGAGGAAGGTATTGAGAAAGATATCGAGAAAGATATTGAGGAAGATAGAAAAACCAGAAAAATCAGGCATCAATGACGGGCAGTGTACGGTGCAATACGTACACAAAGAGTTCTCTAAAAGACTTGCTTAAGTTTACCACCGATCCGAAATCGACGCATTCGACATCTCTCAGAGAACATTCAGAATTCATATAGAAATAAATTCAGATCACATTTTATAAGTCCGCCGTTTTTTTACGATCCATTTACGACGTATATATGTCGTCCAATTGTTACGTGGGATCCAATTATTGGTGCATGTACGTTTTGTATTTTTTTGTCAATTTCGTAAAAAAAAAAAAAAAAAAAAAACAGTTTTTAAATTACAGTTTAAAAAACAGTTTGCAAATATAATAGATTTGTTGAAGAAAAAAAAAAAAAAAAAAAAAAAAAAAAGTTTTTAATACCGACCACGACGTTTGATTTTGTCGTAAAACCCTATTGCGCGATTCCAATGTGAGCAAATTGATGTTCCAGCTTTTATTTTCGTACGCTACATATATGTTTCCTTGTCTTGCGAAAATAATGGATCTGTAGAAAAAAAAAAAAAAAAAAAAAAAAAAAACGAAAAATAAATAAAAATATAAATCACACAAAAAATAATGGTTTTTAATTATGCAAAACAACGTGACAGTGAGACTCTTACTCGGAATCGTGTTTCTCTTGGGCTTCGGAGATTTATTTTTTTTCGATTTTCCAGATAGCCATGAATCTTTGAGCATTAGTTGTCACTAATGCAGTAATTTAGAGCAGACACGTAAAACTGTTGCCTTACGTTTAGAACATCCCATTCATCGTATAGAAGGTTTGTCGGACATTGTTTGTCTTTTCGGAGAATCACTTTGATTATTCCGTTTTGTACGGTTTGTAATGCGTTCATAACATTGTCTAGCGGGTAATTAAGTACAGGTAAATAATAAATTACCAAGTAATTGAAATAATCAGAGTTATTGGAATTTTATTATCATTAACACAACATTACGTTTTTCATATGTACAATAGAAACGGTATTTACGATTCACGCGTCTCGAGTAAGAGACGTGCCGTATAAATCATTGAGTTTGTTTCCGTAACGCTGTCATACAAAGGGCTTACAGATCGTCACAGTATGGTCCACTCCACACGCTACTTTTTTCACCTGTGCGCCAATAGCAACCTGAATGGCATCGAAGTTAAGGTGTAATTAATATTTTACCTCACAATTCAAGGTCTGTTTAAGTCTCGATGAAAATTCTCAACTACTTTCGTATAAAATATTTAATGATAAAATAAAAATTAATTCATTATTTACCTTCAATGGGAAAAATTGATCGTCCCGGTGCCCAAGCCCGAGCGAACCAAATTTGTTTCGACCCCACATGTACAAGTCACCCATGTTAGTGACAGCCCCAAGATGACTAATGCCGCAATAGATTTTCGAAACCTGTTGAATCAATGAGTATCCTCCATTTCGTTTCAATTTTTTTTTTTTTAATGGTTCATATCGTTGAAAAATTGGTAAAAATCGACGTTTTTTTCCAATGGCCGGTGTTTTGCGATTTTTTTCCCCCTCGTCAAGGACCCCGTCGTACATAATTTCGTAAGAAAAAATACCAAAAATTTGTTTCCGACAAGATGACAAGTTGAAATCAGAGATACCGCAAAGAAACTAAAAAAAAATGCATGATGTCCACCGACAAAAAAAAAAAAAAATTCAATAAAAAAAAATTCTGAATGTTCTTTAATATATCCTCCTTCCACAAAAAAAAAATTGAATCAATAAAGCGTATATTTACCGAGAATAAAAAGATAACGAAATGTGCATGCCTTTTTACCCATTTACTGTGGCGTAAGACCAATGACCTTAAGGGTCATTGTTCCAAATGACCCTTAAGGTTATTTGGAACAACCTCCCCCCCACTTACCCCGTGCTCGGCCGGTAACAAAAACTGTAATGAATGCAGTTTTCATACCGCAACCCCCCGAGCAAAAAACAAGAATTGTCTTTCCCTGCGTCCGCCGATTTTCCAGGGAAAGACAATTTGCTTTTTCTTCGGCGGACTGCGGTCTCAGAACGGCGTGCAGTACAGTTTTCGTTACCAGCCACCTCAAGGAAAGAAAATACTCTGAGCTTATGTAATCGCTGTACAACGGGACGCGATCGAATGATAATAATTTTTAGGAATTTTGTTTCATCACCTTGACGTTTGGCTCGTACGCATTTGCGCCGAACAGTGTAGGCGATATCAAAGTTGGTTTCTCAATCGATCGAACTTCTGGACCGAAACCAAGAATTCCGTAACCCCAAACATAAACGTTACCGGTGCCTGGAAAAAAAAACAAGTTTGTCCGATTCGTTTCTCAATAATTGTGAACGAAAATTGAATTATTAAAAGAAAATTCGATGTGGGAACGCACTGTTCAGCAGCATACAAAAACTGCCGCCCGCAGCGATGTCGACGACGTGCCCCGCTTCCTGGCCGACTTGGATTTCCGTCGCAATGTTTATTTGGTTTTCACCTTTTACCGGCAGTTGACCGTACTCCGAGTTGCCCCAGCCGAATACTTTTCCCTTGTCTGACAAAGATTTTCAAAGGTGGAAACGGTTTGATTAATTTGATATCTCTTTGAAAAATTGAGCTCTTTTGGCACTGTTGACTGACCGCTCAGAGCCAGAACGCAATCCGCTACGCAGGCCACTTTGGTTATATGCTGTCCAGCCAAATCCCCTTTTACCAGAGTCGGTTGACTTTCGTTTCTATAATGTGCGAGACCCGTTTGACCGTCTGCACCCCAGCCGAACGTGTAAACGTGACCCTTCTCGGTCAATAGAATGCTGAACAAATAATCGTACAAGACAACTTTAGCATCGAAAACATCTATCCGAGATTCCGAGCATCCCTTGGTGAAAATATTTATCTGAAAAATTGTTTGGGTGATGTTCCGAAATTATCCTCCGCCCGGATAGAAAAACGTGCCATCGAACGGGCATCGTACTATTCTTACTGTCACCGTTCCGTCGCCGTGCCGTAATTTTCCCCGGCAAGTTCCGCGACTTGAAAGCTACCTTCAAAACGACCGGTCGTTTTCGGCCAAAAATACGTCCTCGAAAACGACTGTCGAAACGACTCGATCCGTGTCCGTACCAGCCGCACACGAGCAGATTCCAGGGAGGGCTTTCAGTCAGGCGGTTTCACAATCAACAAACGAATGAACTACCGCGAAAACGACTGTTCGAAACACCTTTCACAGTCCGGTCGTTTTTTATTTTCAATCGAAGAAACGACCGCACAACGCGACAACCGGACTGAAAGGTCTCTCGAACGGTCGTTTCCGCGGTCGTTCATCCATTCTTGAAATGTGAAACGACCTGACCGAAAGGTCTCTGCCGCGGACGAAGCTCGTTTCAACAGTCGTTTTACCGGACGTATTTTTGTCCGAAAACGACCGGTCGTTTTCTCGTTGGTTTTGTTGGTCGCAGCATCTGCCAGGGTTTCTATCTCAGGGTCGACTATCTCAGCTATTCGTTGAATGTCTCTACCATCGTCTCGGAAGAATCTCCAGCGGTCACAATTTATCAGAGAAATTCAGAGTGTATCTTCAAAAAAAAAAATATACCTGTGATCTTGGCCCGCGTTCACCCCAGTTATTCGTTCACCCTTTACGTTGGGTATATGATTAATTACTCTGTTTCGATTATAATTTTCATCTTCTATAATCGGTCTTCCACACTGGCCGTATCCATTGTTACCCAATGTGAAAACGCCTTCGTTCGTCAATATTAGTAAGTGGGCCCTTCCCGCAGCTAAACCGACCACTCGCGGCGACGGTTGTTTCAGTGGTAGAGTTATCGGTCTGGGCACCGGTACAATGCCGTCCTGGTAGTTCCGGTCCGAATCATGGATTCCTGTAAACATTAACATGTTCTACTTTATTTGAAAAGTACATTTGTGCCGAATTTTACATTCGTTACGACTACGGATTACAGCACATATTTATAAAATAACTATAATGGTTTGTCCAACAGGTACCCGGCCACTGCGAAAATCACCATGTTTTCACGGTGGTCTTGCGCAAAAACGTTTGCAAAGTATTTTTGAATCTATCGGCGTCCGTGCCATGAGAAAATAAGAGTTCTCTCCAAGATCTACTCGTTATGTTGATTCAGGATTCAAAAAATTATAAACAAGAATATCGACCAAGTTGTCAGGGAAAATCAGAGCTTTTTCAGAACAATCGGGAATACTTGGATTCAGAAAGATATTTGACTTTTTCTGAAAGGTGAGAAAACCTTGAGAAATTCAGAGGACTCTTCTGAAAAATTTCTAATAAATTTTCCGAGATTTTCGGACAAAGTTTCGGATGTATTCGGATAAATGTTTTCACCACGAGTATCGACCAATTTCCGAACAGTTTACACGGCGCCTTGTTTAGGTTTATGGAAGAATTACTATAAAAAAAAATCTGAAAAATTGCAAAGCATTCAGTGTGCCTGTCCGCAACGTGGCAAAGCTTTGTAGCGATCGAACAGAATCGAGTTTTGGACCAAACATCCTCAAGCGATAAATACTCGATGTATAGTGTGGGGACATACATTTCCTTGCAAGTTCTGCGACTTGAAAAACCACGACCAAACTACCTTCAAAGCGACCGAGTAAACGACTGGTTGTTTTCGGACAAAAAACTTAAAAACGGACTCGTCCGTTGGGAAATGGCACGGACCACAAAAACGGTAAAACGGACCGTGCGTTTGGGTTGGTCCTTTCTCGGTAGCGGAAACTAAGGAACTATTTTTATTTAAATTTTTGGCTGAGTTGAAAAAAATTTTTTTGTTGTTTTGCTTTTAATTGTTTTTATAACGAAAGGACGGAATGAAAATACGATTTCGGTTCTTTTTTGGTTGCGGCAACCGAGAACGGACCAAAGCAAATTTTTCGAAAAAAAAAAAACGTTCGGTCCGTTTTCGGTTTCCGCAACAGAAAAAAGACCAAATGCCAGCAAAAAATTGTACAGTCCGTTTTGTCGTTTTTTACGGTCCGTTTTATCGGTCGTTTTTAATTTTCAACCGAAGAAACGACCGCATTAACGACGACCGGACTGAAAGGTGTTTCGAACGGTCGTTTCCCCGGTTGTTCATCCAGTCTTGAAATGTAAAACGACCTGAGTGAGAGCTCTCTGACGCGGATGAAGTCGTTTTAACAGTCGTTTCACCGGACGTATTTTTGTCCGAAAACGACCGGTCGTTTTCTCGGCGGTTTCGATGGTCGCAGGATCTCCCGGGATTTGCCTACAATTTTTACACAAATAAATAAAATCTCACCAATTTGTGAATCCGTGTTAATTCCATTACCGTATACAATGTCATTGCCTTCCGAATGTACTCCGAATACAGTAAAGCCATAGCCACAAGCTACGTCGACAACTTTGTGATGTTCGCCAAAGTACAATCTACTCGGTTTCGGGATGTACGACACATTATTTGCTTTTCTCGTTCGACCCAGAGTTCCTAATGCGCCGTGCTCAGCGAGCCCCCAAACGTAGACTCTCCGTTCTCCGACTTCGCTCGAAGGATACTGAAACGCTGGAAATTACAGGACGGAGCGATTAGTTTTATCTTAGCTCGGAAGTTTCTTCGACCAAGCCTTGCGGATGGTAAATTACAGAGACGATTGGCCTATCGCGCATAAAGACGAAACGAAAAAAAACTAGAAAACGAGTATGCCGTTATGAATTCCACGGATAGAGAATTAAATTCTTTTAAGCTTTTGCCTTGAAGAAAAGTAAAAGCCCCTTCTATTCGTTCGACGTAGGCCGAGTCGGTATCAAAAACTGTAATAACTTTTTTCAAGTGTGTCGACTCTGTATCGTAAAAAATAAAAAATCATCTCGGATACGTGTTACAATTCTACGCCCTGGGCATGTATTTTTCTCGTTACGGAGTCGGCACTGTTTAAAAAAATAATAATTGAATACCATTTATAATAGCGGATGCGATACATGACTTTGCGTTGAAACCCCGGTACGAAATTTGAAATAATATTGTGCGATTCCGATGTACGCAAAAGCGATGATATTGGTTTCCTTATCGGATGCTACGTCCCACATAGCGATCGGAAGGCAACAAAAATTGCAGACTTCTCAGATGCGCTCTGGATTAATTTCTATACGAACTAAGAATGTCCTCCGAAAGATATCGAATGCGACGATTTCGGACCACTGGTACTCTCAAGCATCTGAACTTAAGTAAGTATTTTTGTGGACCTTCTGTATACGTATTGTCCGATGCGATATTAATCCAGAAATTAATACAATATTAATCCAGAAATTAATACAATATTAATCCAGAAATAAATACAATATTAATCCAGAAATTAATACAATATTAATCCAGAAATAAATACAATATTAATCCAGAAATTAATAAAATATTAATCCAGAAATTAATAAAATATTAATCCAGAAATTAATAAAATATTAATCCAGAAATTAATAAAATATTAATCCAGAAATTAATACAATATTAATCCAGAAATTAATACAATATTAATCCAGAAATGAATACAATATTAATCCAGAAATTAATACAATATTGATCCAGAAATTAATACAATATTAATCCAGAATATTAGTGTACCACTGCCCGTCATTGATGCCTGGCTTTCCTGGATATCTTCCTCGATGTCTTAATGGAATCGAAGACATCAAGCAAGCTATCCAGCAAGACATCGGTCTTGCTCGATGTCTTCACTGATATCTTCCACCCCATTAACATATCGAGTAAGATATTGAGGAAGATATCGAGGAAGATATTGAGGAAGGTATTGAGAAAGATATCGAGAAAGATATTGAGGAAGGTATTGAGAAAGATATCGAGAAAGATATTGAGGAAGATAGAAAAACCAGAAAAATCAGGCATCAATGACGGGCAGTGTACGGTGCAATACGTACACAAAGAGTTCTCTAAAAGACTTGCTTAAGTTTACCACCGATCCGAAATCGACGCATTCGACATCTCTCAGAGAACATTCAGAATTCATATAGAAATAAATTCAGATCACATTTTAGAAGTCCGCCGTTTTTTTACGATCCATTTACGACGTATATATGTCGTCCAATTGTTACGTGGGATCCAATTATTGGTGCATGTACGTTTTGTATTTTTTTGTCAATTTCGTAAAAAAAAAAAAAAAAAAACAGTTTTTAAATTACAGTTTAAAAAACAGTTTGCAAATATAATAGATTTGTTGAAGAAAAAAAAAAAAAAAAAAAAAAAAAAAAAGTTTTTAATACCGACCACGACGTTTGATTTTGTCGTAAAACCCTATTGCGCGATTCCAATGTGAGCAAATTGATGTTCCAGCTTTTATTTTCGTATGCTACATATATGTTTCCTTGTCTTGCGAAAATAATGGATCTGTAGAAAAAAAAAAAAAAAAAAAAAAACGAAAAATAAATAAAAATATAAATCACACAAAAAATAATGGTTTTTAATTATGCAAAACAACGTGACAGTCAGACTCTTACTCGGAATCGTGTTTTTCTTGGGCTTCGGAGATTTATTTTTTTTCGATTTTCCAGATAGCCATGAATCTTTGAGCATTAGTTGTCACTAATGCAGTAATTTAGAGCAGACACGTAAAACTGTTGCCTTATGTTTAGAACATCCCATTCATCGTATAGAAGGTTTGTCGGACATTGTTTGTCTTTTCGGAGAATCACTTTGATTATTCTGTTTTGTACGGTTTGTAATGCGTTCATAACATTGTCTAGCGGGTAATTAAGTACAGGTAAATAATAAATTACCGAGTAATTGAAATAATCAGAGTAATTGGAATTTTATTATCATTAACACAACATTACGTTTTTCATATGTACAATAGAAACGGTATTTACGATTCACGCGTCTCGGGTAAGAGACGTGCCGTATAAATCATTGAGTTTGTTTCCGTAACGCTGTCATACAAAGGGCTTACAGATCGTCACAGTATGGTCCACTCCACACGCTACTTTTTTCACCTGTGCGCCAATAGCAACCTGAATGGCATCGAAGTTAAGGTGTAATTAATATTTTACCTCACAATTCAAGGTCTGTTTAAGTCTCGATGAAAATTCTCAACTACTTTCGTATAAAATATTTAATGATAAAATAAAAATTAATTCATTATTTACCTTCAATGGGAAAAATTGATCGTCCCGGTGCCCAAGCCCGAGCGAACCAAATTTGTTTCGACCCCACATGTACAAGTCACCCATGTTAGTGACAGCCCCAAGATGACTAATGCCGCAATAGATTTTCGAAACCTGTTGAATCAATGAGTATCCTCCATTTCATTTCAATTTTTTTTTTTTTAATGGTTCATATCGTTGAAAAATTGGTAAAAATCGACGTTTTTTTCCAATGGCCGGTGTTTTGCGATTTTTTTCCCCCTCGTCAAGGACCCCGTCGTACATAATTTCGTAAGAAAAAATACCAAAAATTTGTTTCCGACAAGATGACAAGTTGAAATCAGAGATACCGCAAAGAAACTAAAAAAAAATGCATGATGTCCACCGACAAAAAAAAAAAAAAATTCAATAAAAAAAAATTCTGAATGTTCTTTAATATATCCTCCTTCCACAAAAAAAAAATTGAATCAATAAAGCGTATATTTACCGAGAATAAAAAGATAACGAAATGTGCATGCCTTTTTACCCATTTACTGTGGCGTAAGACCAATGACCTTAAGGGTCATTGTTCCAAATGACCCTTAAGGTTATTTGGAACAACCTCCCCCCCACTTACCCCGTGCTCGGCCGGTAACAAAAACTGTAATGAATGCAGTTTTCATACCGCAACCCCCCGAGCAAAAAACAAGAATTGTCTTTCCCTGCGTCCGCCGATTTTCCAGGGAAAGACAATTTGCTTTTTCTTCGGCGGACTGCGGTCTCAGAACGGCGTGCAGTACAGTTTTCGTTACCAGCCACCTCAAGGAAAGAAAATACTCTGAGCTTATGTAATCGCTGTACAACGGGACGCGATCGAATGATAATAATTTTTAGGAATTTTGTTTCATCACCTTGACGTTTGGCTCGTACGCATTTGCGCCGAACAGTGTAGGCGATATCAAAGTTGGTTTCTCAATCGATCGAACTTCTGGACCGAAACCAAGAATTCCGTAACCCCAAACATAAACGTTACCGGTGCCTGGAAAAAAAAACAAGTTTGTCCGATTCGTTTCTCAATAATTGTGAACGAAAATTGAATTATTAAAAGAAAATTCGATGTGGGAACGCACTGTTCAGCAGCATACAAAAACTGCCGCCCGCAGCGATGTCGACGACGTGCCCCGCTTCCTGGCCGACTTGGATTTCCGTCGCAATGTTTATTTGGTTTTCACCTTTTACCGGCAGTTGACCGTACTCCGAGTTGCCCCAGCCGAATACTTTTCCCTTGTCTGACAAAGATTTTCAAAGGTGGAAACGGTTTGATTAATTTGATATCTCTTTGAAAAATTGAGCTCTTTTGGCACTGTTGACTGACCGCTCAGAGCCAGAACGCAATCCGCTACGCAGGCCACTTTGGTTATATGCTGTCCAGCCAAATCCCCTTTTACCAGAGTCGGTTGACTTTCGTTTCTATAATGTGCGAGACCCGTTTGACCGTCTGCACCCCAGCCGAACGTGTAAACGTGACCCTTCTCGGTCAATAGAATGCTGAACAAATAATCGTACAAGACAACTTTAGCATCGAAAACATCTATCCGAGATTCCGAGCATCCCTTGGTGAAAATATTTATCTGAAAAATTGTTTGGGTGATGTTCCGAAATTATCCTCCGCCCGGATAGAAAAACGTGCCATCGAACGGGCATCGTACTATTCTTACTGTCACCGTTCCGTCGCCGTGCCGTAATTTTCCCCGGCAAGTTCCGCGACTTGAAAGCTACCTTCAAAACGACCGGTCGTTTTCGGCCAAAAATACGTCCTCGAAAACGACTGTCGAAACGACTCGATCCGTGTCCGTACCAGCCGCACACGAGCAGATTCCAGGGAGGGCTTTCAGTCAGGCGGTTTCACAATCAACAAACGAATGAACTACCGCGAAAACGACTGTTCGAAACACCTTTCACAGTCCGGTCGTTTTTTATTTTCAATCGAAGAAACGACCGCACAACGCGACAACCGGACTGAAAGGTCTCTCGAACGGTCGTTTCCGCGGTCGTTCATCCATTCTTGAAATGTGAAACGACCTGACCGAAAGGTCTCTGCCGCGGACGAAGCTCGTTTCAACAGTCGTTTTACCGGACGTATTTTTGTCCGAAAACGACCGGTCGTTTTCTCGTTGGTTTTGTTGGTCGCAGCATCTGCCAGGGTTTCTATCTCAGGGTCGACTATCTCAGCTATTCGTTGAATGTCTCTACCATCGTCTCGGAAGAATCTCCAGCGGTCACAATTTATCAGAGAAATTCAGAGTGTATCTTCAAAAAAAAAAATATACCTGTGATCTTGGCCCGCGTTCACCCCAGTTATTCGTTCACCCTTTACGTTGGGTATATGATTAATTACTCTGTTTCGATTATAATTTTCATCTTCTATAATCGGTCTTCCACACTGGCCGTATCCATTGTTACCCAATGTGAAAACGCCTTCGTTCGTCAATATTAGTAAGTGGGCCCTTCCCGCAGCTAAACCGACCACTCGCGGCGACGGTTGTTTCAGTGGTAGAGTTATCGGTCTGGGCACCGGTACAATGCCGTCCTGGTAGTTCCGGTCCGAATCATGGATTCCTGTAAACATTAACATGTTCTACTTTATTTGAAAAGTACATTTGTGCCGAATTTTACATTCGTTACGACTACGGATTACAGCACATATTTATAAAATAACTATAATGGTTTGTCCAACAGGTACCCGGCCACTGCGAAAATCACCATGTTTTCACGGTGGTCTTGCGCAAAAACGTTTGCAAAGTATTTTTGAATCTATCGGCGTCCGTGCCATGAGAAAATAAGAGTTCTCTCCAAGATCTACTCGTTATGTTGATTCAGGATTCAAAAAATTATAAACAAGAATATCGACCAAGTTGTCAGGGAAAATCAGAGCTTTTTCAGAACAATCGGGAATACTTGGATTCAGAAAGATATTTGACTTTTTCTGAAAGGTGAGAAAACCTTGAGAAATTCAGAGGACTCTTCTGAAAAATTTCTAATAAATTTTCCGAGATTTTCGGACAAAGTTTCGGATGTATTCGGATAAATGTTTTCACCACGAGTATCGACCAATTTCCGAACAGTTTACACGGCGCCTTGTTTAGGTTTATGGAAGAATTACTATAAAAAAAAATCTGAAAAATTGCAAAGCATTCAGTGTGCCTGTCCGCAACGTGGCAAAGCTTTGTAGCGATCGAACAGAATCGAGTTTTGGACCAAACATCCTCAAGCGATAAATACTCGATGTATAGTGTGGGGACATACATTTCCTTGCAAGTTCTGCGACTTGAAAAACCACGACCAAACTACCTTCAAAGCGACCGAGTAAACGACTGGTTGTTTTCGGACAAAAAACTTAAAAACGGACTCGTCCGTTGGGAAATGGCACGGACCACAAAAACGGTAAAACGGACCGTGCGTTTGGGTTGGTCCTTTCTCGGTAGCGGAAACTAAGGAACTATTTTTATTTAAATTTTTGGCTGAGTTGAAAAAAATTTTTTTGTTGTTTTGCTTTTAATTGTTTTTATAACGAAAGGACGGAATGAAAATACGATTTCGGTTCTTTTTTGGTTGCGGCAACCGAGAACGGACCAAAGCAAATTTTTCGAAAAAAAAAAAACGTTCGGTCCGTTTTCGGTTTCCGCAACAGAAAAAAGACCAAATGCCAGCAAAAAATTGTACAGTCCGTTTTGTCGTTTTTTACGGTCCGTTTTATCGGTCGTTTTTAATTTTCAACCGAAGAAACGACCGCATTAACGACGACCGGACTGAAAGGTGTTTCGAACGGTCGTTTCCCCGGTTGTTCATCCAGTCTTGAAATGTAAAACGACCTGAGTGAGAGCTCTCTGACGCGGATGAAGTCGTTTTAACAGTCGTTTCACCGGACGTATTTTTGTCCGAAAACGACCGGTCGTTTTCTCGGCGGTTTCGATGGTCGCAGGATCTCCCGGGATTTGCCTACAATTTTTACACAAATAAATAAAATCTCACCAATTTGTGAATCCGTGTTAATTCCATTACCGTATACAATGTCATTGCCTTCCGAATGTACTCCGAATACAGTAAAGCCATAGCCACAAGCTACGTCGACAACTTTGTGATGTTCGCCAAAGTACAATCTACTCGGTTTCGGGATGTACGACACATTATTTGCTTTTCTCGTTCGACCCAGAGTTCCTAATGCGCCGTGCTCAGCGAGCCCCCAAACGTAGACTCTCCGTTCTCCGACTTCGCTCGAAGGATACTGAAACGCTGGAAATTACAGGACGGAGCGATTAGTTTTATCTTAGCTCGGAAGTTTCTTCGACCAAGCCTTGCGGATGGTAAATTACAGAGACGATTGGCCTATCGCGCATAAAGACGAAACGAAAAAAAACTAGAAAACGAGTATGCCGTTATGAATTCCACGGATAGAGAATTAAATTCTTTTAAGCTTTTGCCTTGAAGAAAAGTAAAAGCCCCTTCTATTCGTTCGACGTAGGCCGAGTCGGTATCAAAAACTGTAATAACTTTTTTCAAGTGTGTCGACTCTGTATCGTAAAAAATAAAAAATCATCTCGGATACGTGTTACAATTCTACGCCCTGGGCATGTATTTTTCTCGTTACGGAGTCGGCACTGTTTAAAAAAATAATAATTGAATACCATTTATAATAGCGGATGCGATACATGACTTTGCGTTGAAACCCCGGTACGAAATTTGAAATAATATTGTGCGATTCCGATGTACGCAAAAGCGATGATATTGGTTTCCTTATCGGATGCTACGTCCCACATAGCGATCGGAAGGCAACAAAAATTGCAGACTTCTCAGATGCGCTCTGGATTAATTTCTATACGAACTAAGAATGTCCTCCGAAAGATATCGAATGCGACGATTTCGGACCACTGGTACTCTCAAGCATCTGAACTTAAGTAAGTATTTTTGTGGACCTTCTGTATACGTATTGTCCGATGCGATATTAATCCAGAAATTAATACAATATTAATCCAGAAATTAATACAATATTAATCCAGAAATAAATACAATATTAATCCAGAAATTAATACAATATTAATCCAGAAATAAATACAATATTAATCCAGAAATTAATAAAATATTAATCCAGAAATTAATAAAATATTAATCCAGAAATTAATAAAATATTAATCCAGAAATTAATAAAATATTAATCCAGAAATTAATACAATATTAATCCAGAAATTAATACAATATTAATCCAGAAATGAATACAATATTAATCCAGAAATTAATACAATATTGATCCAGAAATTAATACAATATTAATCCAGAATATTAGTGTACCACTGCCCGTCATTGATGCCTGGCTTTCCTGGATATCTTCCTCGATGTCTTAATGGAATCGAAGACATCAAGCAAGCTATCCAGCAAGACATCGGTCTTGCTCGATGTCTTCACTGATATCTTCCACCCCATTAACATATCGAGTAAGATATTGAGGAAGATATCGAGGAAGATATTGAGGAAGGTATTGAGAAAGATATCGAGAAAGATATTGAGGAAGGTATTGAGAAAGATATCGAGAAAGATATTGAGGAAGATAGAAAAACCAGAAAAATCAGGCATCAATGACGGGCAGTGTACGGTGCAATACGTACACAAAGAGTTCTCTAAAAGACTTGCTTAAGTTTACCACCGATCCGAAATCGACGCATTCGACATCTCTCAGAGAACATTCAGAATTCATATAGAAATAAATTCAGATCACATTTTAGAAGTCCGCCGTTTTTTTACGATCCATTTACGACGTATATATGTCGTCCAATTGTTACGTGGGATCCAATTATTGGTGCATGTACGTTTTGTATTTTTTTGTCAATTTCGTAAAAAAAAAAAAAAAAAAACAGTTTTTAAATTACAGTTTAAAAAACAGTTTGCAAATATAATAGATTTGTTGAAGAAAAAAAAAAAAAAAAAAAAAAAAAAAAAGTTTTTAATACCGACCACGACGTTTGATTTTGTCGTAAAACCCTATTGCGCGATTCCAATGTGAGCAAATTGATGTTCCAGCTTTTATTTTCGTATGCTACATATATGTTTCCTTGTCTTGCGAAAATAATGGATCTGTAGAAAAAAAAAAAAAAAAAAAAAAACGAAAAATAAATAAAAATATAAATCACACAAAAAATAATGGTTTTTAATTATGCAAAACAACGTGACAGTCAGACTCTTACTCGGAATCGTGTTTTTCTTGGGCTTCGGAGATTTATTTTTTTTCGATTTTCCAGATAGCCATGAATCTTTGAGCATTAGTTGTCACTAATGCAGTAATTTAGAGCAGACACGTAAAACTGTTGCCTTATGTTTAGAACATCCCATTCATCGTATAGAAGGTTTGTCGGACATTGTTTGTCTTTTCGGAGAATCACTTTGATTATTCTGTTTTGTACGGTTTGTAATGCGTTCATAACATTGTCTAGCGGGTAATTAAGTACAGGTAAATAATAAATTACCGAGTAATTGAAATAATCAGAGTAATTGGAATTTTATTATCATTAACACAACATTACGTTTTTCATATGTACAATAGAAACGGTATTTACGATTCACGCGTCTCGGGTAAGAGACGTGCCGTATAAATCATTGAGTTTGTTTCCGTAACGCTGTCATACAAAGGGCTTACAGATCGTCACAGTATGGTCCACTCCACACGCTACTTTTTTCACCTGTGCGCCAATAGCAACCTGAATGGCATCGAAGTTAAGGTGTAATTAATATTTTACCTCACAATTCAAGGTCTGTTTAAGTCTCGATGAAAATTCTCAACTACTTTCGTATAAAATATTTAATGATAAAATAAAAATTAATTCATTATTTACCTTCAATGGGAAAAATTGATCGTCCCGGTGCCCAAGCCCGAGCGAACCAAATTTGTTTCGACCCCACATGTACAAGTCACCCATGTTAGTGACAGCCCCAAGATGACTAATGCCGCAATAGATTTTCGAAACCTGTTGAATCAATGAGTATCCTCCATTTCATTTCAATTTTTTTTTTTTTAATGGTTCATATCGTTGAAAAATTGGTAAAAATCGACGTTTTTTTCCAATGGCCGGTGTTTTGCGATTTTTTTCCCCCTCGTCAAGGACCCCGTCGTACATAATTTCGTAAGAAAAAATACCAAAAATTTGTTTCCGACAAGATGACAAGTTGAAATCAGAGATACCGCAAAGAAACTAAAAAAAAATGCATGATGTCCACCGACAAAAAAAAAAAAAAATTCAATAAAAAAAAATTCTGAATGTTCTTTAATATATCCTCCTTCCACAAAAAAAAAATTGAATCAATAAAGCGTATATTTACCGAGAATAAAAAGATAACGAAATGTGCATGCCTTTTTACCCATTTACTGTGGCGTAAGACCAATGACCTTAAGGGTCATTGTTCCAAATGACCCTTAAGGTTATTTGGAACAACCTCCCCCCCACTTACCCCGTGCTCGGCCGGTAACAAAAACTGTAATGAATGCAGTTTTCATACCGCAACCCCCCGAGCAAAAAACAAGAATTGTCTTTCCCTGCGTCCGCCGATTTTCCAGGGAAAGACAATTTGCTTTTTCTTCGGCGGACTGCGGTCTCAGAACGGCGTGCAGTACAGTTTTCGTTACCAGCCACCTCAAGGAAAGAAAATACTCTGAGCTTATGTAATCGCTGTACAACGGGACGCGATCGAATGATAATAATTTTTAGGAATTTTGTTTCATCACCTTGACGTTTGGCTCGTACGCATTTGCGCCGAACAGTGTAGGCGATATCAAAGTTGGTTTCTCAATCGATCGAACTTCTGGACCGAAACCAAGAATTCCGTAACCCCAAACATAAACGTTACCGGTGCCTGGAAAAAAAAACAAGTTTGTCCGATTCGTTTCTCAATAATTGTGAACGAAAATTGAATTATTAAAAGAAAATTCGATGTGGGAACGCACTGTTCAGCAGCATACAAAAACTGCCGCCCGCAGCGATGTCGACGACGTGCCCCGCTTCCTGGCCGACTTGGATTTCCGTCGCAATGTTTATTTGGTTTTCACCTTTTACCGGCAGTTGACCGTACTCCGAGTTGCCCCAGCCGAATACTTTTCCCTTGTCTGACAAAGATTTTCAAAGGTGGAAACGGTTTGATTAATTTGATATCTCTTTGAAAAATTGAGCTCTTTTGGCACTGTTGACTGACCGCTCAGAGCCAGAACGCAATCCGCTACGCAGGCCACTTTGGTTATATGCTGTCCAGCCAAATCCCCTTTTACCAGAGTCGGTTGACTTTCGTTTCTATAATGTGCGAGACCCGTTTGACCGTCTGCACCCCAGCCGAACGTGTAAACGTGACCCTTCTCGGTCAATAGAATGCTGAACAAATAATCGTACAAGACAACTTTAGCATCGAAAACATCTATCCGAGATTCCGAGCATCCCTTGGTGAAAATATTTATCTGAAAAATTGTTTGGGTGATGTTCCGAAATTATCCTCCGCCCGGATAGAAAAACGTGCCATCGAACGGGCATCGTACTATTCTTACTGTCACCGTTCCGTCGCCGTGCCGTAATTTTCCCCGGCAAGTTCCGCGACTTGAAAGCTACCTTCAAAACGACCGGTCGTTTTCGGCCAAAAATACGTCCTCGAAAACGACTGTCGAAACGACTCGATCCGTGTCCGTACCAGCCGCACACGAGCAGATTCCAGGGAGGGCTTTCAGTCAGGCGGTTTCACAATCAACAAACGAATGAACTACCGCGAAAACGACTGTTCGAAACACCTTTCACAGTCCGGTCGTTTTTTATTTTCAATCGAAGAAACGACCGCACAACGCGACAACCGGACTGAAAGGTCTCTCGAACGGTCGTTTCCGCGGTCGTTCATCCATTCTTGAAATGTGAAACGACCTGACCGAAAGGTCTCTGCCGCGGACGAAGCTCGTTTCAACAGTCGTTTTACCGGACGTATTTTTGTCCGAAAACGACCGGTCGTTTTCTCGTTGGTTTTGTTGGTCGCAGCATCTGCCAGGGTTTCTATCTCAGGGTCGACTATCTCAGCTATTCGTTGAATGTCTCTACCATCGTCTCGGAAGAATCTCCAGCGGTCACAATTTATCAGAGAAATTCAGAGTGTATCTTCAAAAAAAAAAATATACCTGTGATCTTGGCCCGCGTTCACCCCAGTTATTCGTTCACCCTTTACGTTGGGTATATGATTAATTACTCTGTTTCGATTATAATTTTCATCTTCTATAATCGGTCTTCCACACTGGCCGTATCCATTGTTACCCAATGTGAAAACGCCTTCGTTCGTCAATATTAGTAAGTGGGCCCTTCCCGCAGCTAAACCGACCACTCGCGGCGACGGTTGTTTCAGTGGTAGAGTTATCGGTCTGGGCACCGGTACAATGCCGTCCTGGTAGTTCCGGTCCGAATCATGGATTCCTGTAAACATTAACATGTTCTACTTTATTTGAAAAGTACATTTGTGCCGAATTTTACATTCGTTACGACTACGGATTACAGCACATATTTATAAAATAACTATAATGGTTTGTCCAACAGGTACCCGGCCACTGCGAAAATCACCATGTTTTCACGGTGGTCTTGCGCAAAAACGTTTGCAAAGTATTTTTGAATCTATCGGCGTCCGTGCCATGAGAAAATAAGAGTTCTCTCCAAGATCTACTCGTTATGTTGATTCAGGATTCAAAAAATTATAAACAAGAATATCGACCAAGTTGTCAGGGAAAATCAGAGCTTTTTCAGAACAATCGGGAATACTTGGATTCAGAAAGATATTTGACTTTTTCTGAAAGGTGAGAAAACCTTGAGAAATTCAGAGGACTCTTCTGAAAAATTTCTAATAAATTTTCCGAGATTTTCGGACAAAGTTTCGGATGTATTCGGATAAATGTTTTCACCACGAGTATCGACCAATTTCCGAACAGTTTACACGGCGCCTTGTTTAGGTTTATGGAAGAATTACTATAAAAAAAAATCTGAAAAATTGCAAAGCATTCAGTGTGCCTGTCCGCAACGTGGCAAAGCTTTGTAGCGATCGAACAGAATCGAGTTTTGGACCAAACATCCTCAAGCGATAAATACTCGATGTATAGTGTGGGGACATACATTTCCTTGCAAGTTCTGCGACTTGAAAAACCACGACCAAACTACCTTCAAAGCGACCGAGTAAACGACTGGTTGTTTTCGGACAAAAAACTTAAAAACGGACTCGTCCGTTGGGAAATGGCACGGACCACAAAAACGGTAAAACGGACCGTGCGTTTGGGTTGGTCCTTTCTCGGTAGCGGAAACTAAGGAACTATTTTTATTTAAATTTTTGGCTGAGTTGAAAAAAATTTTTTTGTTGTTTTGCTTTTAATTGTTTTTATAACGAAAGGACGGAATGAAAATACGATTTCGGTTCTTTTTTGGTTGCGGCAACCGAGAACGGACCAAAGCAAATTTTTCGAAAAAAAAAAAACGTTCGGTCCGTTTTCGGTTTCCGCAACAGAAAAAAGACCAAATGCCAGCAAAAAATTGTACAGTCCGTTTTGTCGTTTTTTACGGTCCGTTTTATCGGTCGTTTTTAATTTTCAACCGAAGAAACGACCGCATTAACGACGACCGGACTGAAAGGTGTTTCGAACGGTCGTTTCCCCGGTTGTTCATCCAGTCTTGAAATGTAAAACGACCTGAGTGAGAGCTCTCTGACGCGGATGAAGTCGTTTTAACAGTCGTTTCACCGGACGTATTTTTGTCCGAAAACGACCGGTCGTTTTCTCGGCGGTTTCGATGGTCGCAGGATCTCCCGGGATTTGCCTACAATTTTTACACAAATAAATAAAATCTCACCAATTTGTGAATCCGTGTTAATTCCATTACCGTATACAATGTCATTGCCTTCCGAATGTACTCCGAATACAGTAAAGCCATAGCCACAAGCTACGTCGACAACTTTGTGATGTTCGCCAAAGTACAATCTACTCGGTTTCGGGATGTACGACACATTATTTGCTTTTCTCGTTCGACCCAGAGTTCCTAATGCGCCGTGCTCAGCGAGCCCCCAAACGTAGACTCTCCGTTCTCCGACTTCGCTCGAAGGATACTGAAACGCTGGAAATTACAGGACGGAGCGATTAGTTTTATCTTAGCTCGGAAGTTTCTTCGACCAAGCCTTGCGGATGGTAAATTACAGAGACGATTGGCCTATCGCGCATAAAGACGAAACGAAAAAAAACTAGAAAACGAGTATGCCGTTATGAATTCCACGGATAGAGAATTAAATTCTTTTAAGCTTTTGCCTTGAAGAAAAGTAAAAGCCCCTTCTATTCGTTCGACGTAGGCCGAGTCGGTATCAAAAACTGTAATAACTTTTTTCAAGTGTGTCGACTCTGTATCGTAAAAAATAAAAAATCATCTCGGATACGTGTTACAATTCTACGCCCTGGGCATGTATTTTTCTCGTTACGGAGTCGGCACTGTTTAAAAAAATAATAATTGAATACCATTTATAATAGCGGATGCGATACATGACTTTGCGTTGAAACCCCGGTACGAAATTTGAAATAATATTGTGCGATTCCGATGTACGCAAAAGCGATGATATTGGTTTCCTTATCGGATGCTACGTCCCACATAGCGATCGGAAGGCAACAAAAATTGCAGACTTCTCAGATGCGCTCTGGATTAATTTCTATACGAACTAAGAATGTCCTCCGAAAGATATCGAATGCGACGATTTCGGACCACTGGTACTCTCAAGCATCTGAACTTAAGTAAGTATTTTTGTGGACCTTCTGTATACGTATTGTCCGATGCGATATTAATCCAGAAATTAATACAATATTAATCCAGAAATTAATACAATATTAATCCAGAAATAAATACAATATTAATCCAGAAATTAATACAATATTAATCCAGAAATAAATACAATATTAATCCAGAAATTAATAAAATATTAATCCAGAAATTAATAAAATATTAATCCAGAAATTAATAAAATATTAATCCAGAAATTAATAAAATATTAATCCAGAAATTAATACAATATTAATCCAGAAATTAATACAATATTAATCCAGAAATGAATACAATATTAATCCAGAAATTAATACAATATTGATCCAGAAATTAATACAATATTAATCCAGAATATTAGTGTACCACTGCCCGTCATTGATGCCTGGCTTTCCTGGATATCTTCCTCGATGTCTTAATGGAATCGAAGACATCAAGCAAGCTATCCAGCAAGACATCGGTCTTGCTCGATGTCTTCACTGATATCTTCCACCCCATTAACATATCGAGTAAGATATTGAGGAAGATATCGAGGAAGATATTGAGGAAGGTATTGAGAAAGATATCGAGAAAGATATTGAGGAAGGTATTGAGAAAGATATCGAGAAAGATATTGAGGAAGATAGAAAAACCAGAAAAATCAGGCATCAATGACGGGCAGTGTACGGTGCAATACGTACACAAAGAGTTCTCTAAAAGACTTGCTTAAGTTTACCACCGATCCGAAATCGACGCATTCGACATCTCTCAGAGAACATTCAGAATTCATATAGAAATAAATTCAGATCACATTTTAGAAGTCCGCCGTTTTTTTACGATCCATTTACGACGTATATATGTCGTCCAATTGTTACGTGGGATCCAATTATTGGTGCATGTACGTTTTGTATTTTTTTGTCAATTTCGTAAAAAAAAAAAAAAAAAAAACAGTTTTTAAATTACAGTTTAAAAAACAGTTTGCAAATATAATAGATTTGTTGAAGAAAAAAAAAAAAAAAAAAAAAAAAAAAAAGTTTTTAATACCGACCACGACGTTTGATTTTGTCGTAAAACCCTATTGCGCGATTCCAATGTGAGCAAATTGATGTTCCAGCTTTTATTTTCGTATGCTACATATATGTTTCCTTGTCTTGCGAAAATAATGGATCTGTAGAAAAAAAAAAAAAAAAAAAAAAACGAAAAATAAATAAAAATATAAATCACACAAAAAATAATGGTTTTTAATTATGCAAAACAACGTGACAGTCAGACTCTTACTCGGAATCGTGTTTTTCTTGGGCTTCGGAGATTTATTTTTTTTCGATTTTCCAGATAGCCATGAATCTTTGAGCATTAGTTGTCACTAATGCAGTAATTTAGAGCAGACACGTAAAACTGTTGCCTTATGTTTAGAACATCCCATTCATCGTATAGAAGGTTTGTCGGACATTGTTTGTCTTTTCGGAGAATCACTTTGATTATTCTGTTTTGTACGGTTTGTAATGCGTTCATAACATTGTCTAGCGGGTAATTAAGTACAGGTAAATAATAAATTACCGAGTAATTGAAATAATCAGAGTAATTGGAATTTTATTATCATTAACACAACATTACGTTTTTCATATGTACAATAGAAACGGTATTTACGATTCACGCGTCTCGGGTAAGAGACGTGCCGTATAAATCATTGAGTTTGTTTCCGTAACGCTGTCATACAAAGGGCTTACAGATCGTCACAGTATGGTCCACTCCACACGCTACTTTTTTCACCTGTGCGCCAATAGCAACCTGAATGGCATCGAAGTTAAGGTGTAATTAATATTTTACCTCACAATTCAAGGTCTGTTTAAGTCTCGATGAAAATTCTCAACTACTTTCGTATAAAATATTTAATGATAAAATAAAAATTAATTCATTATTTACCTTCAATGGGAAAAATTGATCGTCCCGGTGCCCAAGCCCGAGCGAACCAAATTTGTTTCGACCCCACATGTACAAGTCACCCATGTTAGTGACAGCCCCAAGATGACTAATGCCGCAATAGATTTTCGAAACCTGTTGAATCAATGAGTATCCTCCATTTCATTTCAATTTTTTTTTTTTTAATGGTTCATATCGTTGAAAAATTGGTAAAAATCGACGTTTTTTTCCAATGGCCGGTGTTTTGCGATTTTTTTCCCCCTCGTCAAGGACCCCGTCGTACATAATTTCGTAAGAAAAAATACCAAAAATTTGTTTCCGACAAGATGACAAGTTGAAATCAGAGATACCGCAAAGAAACTAAAAAAAAATGCATGATGTCCACCGACAAAAAAAAAAAAAAATTCAATAAAAAAAAATTCTGAATGTTCTTTAATATATCCTCCTTCCACAAAAAAAAAATTGAATCAATAAAGCGTATATTTACCGAGAATAAAAAGATAACGAAATGTGCATGCCTTTTTACCCATTTACTGTGGCGTAAGACCAATGACCTTAAGGGTCATTGTTCCAAATGACCCTTAAGGTTATTTGGAACAACCTCCCCCCCACTTACCCCGTGCTCGGCCGGTAACAAAAACTGTAATGAATGCAGTTTTCATACCGCAACCCCCCGAGCAAAAAACAAGAATTGTCTTTCCCTGCGTCCGCCGATTTTCCAGGGAAAGACAATTTGCTTTTTCTTCGGCGGACTGCGGTCTCAGAACGGCGTGCAGTACAGTTTTCGTTACCAGCCACCTCAAGGAAAGAAAATACTCTGAGCTTATGTAATCGCTGTACAACGGGACGCGATCGAATGATAATAATTTTTAGGAATTTTGTTTCATCACCTTGACGTTTGGCTCGTACGCATTTGCGCCGAACAGTGTAGGCGATATCAAAGTTGGTTTCTCAATCGATCGAACTTCTGGACCGAAACCAAGAATTCCGTAACCCCAAACATAAACGTTACCGGTGCCTGGAAAAAAAAACAAGTTTGTCCGATTCGTTTCTCAATAATTGTGAACGAAAATTGAATTATTAAAAGAAAATTCGATGTGGGAACGCACTGTTCAGCAGCATACAAAAACTGCCGCCCGCAGCGATGTCGACGACGTGCCCCGCTTCCTGGCCGACTTGGATTTCCGTCGCAATGTTTATTTGGTTTTCACCTTTTACCGGCAGTTGACCGTACTCCGAGTTGCCCCAGCCGAATACTTTTCCCTTGTCTGACAAAGATTTTCAAAGGTGGAAACGGTTTGATTAATTTGATATCTCTTTGAAAAATTGAGCTCTTTTGGCACTGTTGACTGACCGCTCAGAGCCAGAACGCAATCCGCTACGCAGGCCACTTTGGTTATATGCTGTCCAGCCAAATCCCCTTTTACCAGAGTCGGTTGACTTTCGTTTCTATAATGTGCGAGACCCGTTTGACCGTCTGCACCCCAGCCGAACGTGTAAACGTGACCCTTCTCGGTCAATAGAATGCTGAACAAATAATCGTACAAGACAACTTTAGCATCGAAAACATCTATCCGAGATTCCGAGCATCCCTTGGTGAAAATATTTATCTGAAAAATTGTTTGGGTGATGTTCCGAAATTATCCTCCGCCCGGATAGAAAAACGTGCCATCGAACGGGCATCGTACTATTCTTACTGTCACCGTTCCGTCGCCGTGCCGTAATTTTCCCCGGCAAGTTCCGCGACTTGAAAGCTACCTTCAAAACGACCGGTCGTTTTCGGCCAAAAATACGTCCTCGAAAACGACTGTCGAAACGACTCGATCCGTGTCCGTACCAGCCGCACACGAGCAGATTCCAGGGAGGGCTTTCAGTCAGGCGGTTTCACAATCAACAAACGAATGAACTACCGCGAAAACGACTGTTCGAAACACCTTTCACAGTCCGGTCGTTTTTTATTTTCAATCGAAGAAACGACCGCACAACGCGACAACCGGACTGAAAGGTCTCTCGAACGGTCGTTTCCGCGGTCGTTCATCCATTCTTTAAATGTGAAACGACCCGACCGAAAGGTCTCTGCCGCGGACGAAGCTCGTTTCAACAGTCGTTTTACCGGACGTATTTTTGTCCGAAAACGACCGGTCGTTTTCTCGTTGGTTTTGTTGGTCGCAGCATCTGCCAGGGTTTCTATCTCAGGGTCGACTATCTCAGCTATTCGTTGAATGTCTCTACCATCGTCTCGGAAGAATCTCCAGCGGTCACAATTTATCAGAGAAATTCAGAGTGTATTTTCGAAAAAAAAATATACCTGTGATCTTGGCCCGCGTTCACCCCAGTTATTCGTTCACCCTTTACGTTGGGTATATGATTAATTACTCTGTTTCGATTATAATTTTCATCTTCTATAATCGGTCTTCCACACTGGCCGTATCCATTGTTACCCAATGTGAAAACGCCTTCGTTCGTCAATATTAGTAAGTGGGCCCTTCCCGCAGCTAAACCGACCACTCGCGGCGACGGTTGTTTCAGTGGTAGAGTTATCGGTCTGGGCACCGGTACAATGCCGTCCTGGTAGTTCCGGTCCGAATCATGGATTCCTGTAAACATTAACATGTTCTACTTTATTTGAAAAGTACATTTGTGCCGAATTTTACATTCGTTACGACTACGGATTACAGCACATATTTATTAAATAACTATAATGGTAACAGACCCGACCACTGCGAAAATCACCATGTTTTCACGGTGGTCTTGCGCAAAAACGTTTGCAAAGTATTTTTGAATCTATCGGCGTCCGTGCCATGAGAAAATAAGAGTTCTCTCCAAGATCTACTCGTTATGTTGATTCAGGATTCAAAAAATTATAAACAAGAATATCGACCAAGTTGTCAGGGAAAATCAGAGCTTTTTCAGAACAATCGGGAATACTTGGATTCAGAAAGATATTTGACTTTTTCTGAAAGGTGAGAAAACCTTGAGAAATTCAGAGGACTCTTCTGAAAAATTTCTAATACATTTTCCGAGATTTTCGGACAAAGTTTCGGATGTATTCGGATAAATGTTTTCACCACGAGTATCGACCAATTTCCGAACAGCTTACACGGCGCCTTGTTTAGGTTTATGGAAGAATTACTAAAAAAAAAAATCTGAAAAATTGCAAAGCATTCAGTGTGCCTGTCCGCAACGTAGCAAAGCTTTGTAGCGATCGAACAGAATCGAGTTTTGGACCAAACATCCTCAAGCGATAAATACTCGATGTATAGTGTGGGGACATACATTTCCTTGCAAGTTCTGCGACTTGAAAAACCACGACCAAACTACCTTCAAAGCGACCGAGTAAACGACTGGTTGTTTTCGGACAAAAAACTTAAAAACGGACTCGTCCGTTGGGAAATGGCACGGACCACAAAAACGGTAAAACGGACCGTGCGCTTGGGTTGGTCCTTTCTCGGTCGCGGAAACTAAGGAACGATTTTTATTTAAATTTTTGGCTGAGTTGAAAAAAAAATTTTGTTGTTTTGCTTTTAATTGTTTTTATAACGGAAGGACGGAATGAAAATACGATTTCGGTCCTTTTTTGGTTGCGGCAACCGAGAACGGACCAAAGCAAATTTTTCGAAAAAAAAAAACGTTCGGTCCGTTTTCGGTTTCCGCAACAGAAAAAAGACCAAATGCCAGCAAAAAATTGTACAGTCCGTTTTGTCGTTTTTTACGGTCCGTTTTATCGGTCGTTTTTAATTTTCAACCGAAGAAACGACCGCATTAACGACGACCGGACTGAAAGGTCTTTCGAACGGTCGTTTCCGCGGTTGTTCATCCAGTCTTGAAATGTAAAACGACCCGACTGAGAGCTCTCCGACGCGGATGAAGTCGTTTTAACATTCGTTTCACCGGACGTATTTTTGTCCGAAAACGACCGGTCGTTTTCTCGGCGGTTTCGATGGTCGCAGGATCTCCCGGGATTTGCCTACAATTTTTACACAAATAAATAAAATCTCACCAATTTGTGAATCCGTGTTAATTCCATTACCGTATACAATGTCATTGCCTTCCGAATGTACTCCGAATACAGTAAAGCCATAGCCACAAGCTACGTCGACAACTTTGTGATGTTCGCCAAAGTACAATCTACTCGGTTTCGGGATGTACGACACGTTATTTGCTTTTCTCGTTCGACCCAGAGTTCCTAATGCGCCGTGCTCAGCGAGCCCCCAAACGTAGACTCTCCGTTCTCCGACTTCGCTCGAAGGATACTGAAACGCTGGAAATTACAGGACGGAGAGATTAGTTTTATCTTAGCTCAAAAGTTTCTTCGACCAAGCCTTGCGGATGGTAAATTACAGAGACGATTGGCCTATCGCGCATAAAGACGAAACGAAAAAAAACTAGAAAACGAGTATGCCGTTATGAATTCCACGGATAGAGAATTAAATTCTTTTAAGCTTTTGCCTCGAAGAAAAGTAAAAGCCCCTTCTATTCGTTCGACGTAGGCCGAGTCGGTATCAAAAACTGTAATAACTTTTTTCAAGTGTGTCGACTCTGTATCGTAAAAAATAAAAAATCATCTCGGATACGTGTTACAATTCTACGCCCTGGGCATGTATTTTTCTCATTACGGAGTCGGCACTGTTTGAAAAAATAATAATTAAATACCATTTATAATAGCGGATGCGATACATGACTTTGCGTTGAAACCCCGGTACGAAATTTGAAATAATATTGTGCGATTCCGATGTACGCAAAAGCGATGTTATTGGTTTCCTTATCGGAGGCTACGTCCCACATAGCGATCGGAAGGCAACAAAAATTACAGACTTCTCAGATGCGCTCTGGATTAATTTCTATATGAACTAAGAATGTCCTCCGAAAGATATCGAATGCGACGATTTCGGACCACTGGTACTCTCAAACATCTGAACTTAAGTAAGTATTTTTGTGGACCCTCTGTATACGTATTGTCCGATGCGATATTAATCCAGGAATTAATGCAATATTAATCCAGAAATTAATACAATATTAATCCAGAAATTAATAAAATATTAATCCAGAAATTAATGCAATGTTAATCCAGAAATTAATACAAAATTAATCCAGAAATTAATACAATATTAATCGAGAAATTAATACAATATTAATGCAGAAATTAATACAATATTAATGCAGAAATTAATACAATATTAATCCAGAAATTAATACAATTTTAATCCGGAAATTAATAAAATATTAATCTAGAAATTAATACGATATTAATCCAGAAATTAGTACAATATTAATCCAGAAATTAATACAATATTAATCCAGAAATTAATACAATATTGATCCAGAAATTAATACAATATCGATCCAGAAATTAATACAATATTGATCCAGAAATTAATACAATATTAATCCAGAATATTACTGTACCACTGCACGTCATTGATGCCTGGCTTTCCTGGATATTTTCCTCGATGTCTTAACGGAATCGAAGACATCAAGCAAGCCATCCAGCAAGACATCGGTCTTGCTCGATGTCTTCCCTGATATCTTCCACCCCGTTAACATATCGAGTAAGATATTGAGGAAGATATTGAGGAAGATATTCAGGAAGGTATTGAGAAAGATATCGAGAAAGATATTGAGGAAGGTATTGAGAAAGATATCGAGAAAGATATTGAGGAAGATAGAAAAACCAGAAAAATCAGGCATCAATGACGGGCAGTGTACGGTGCAATACGTACACAAAGAGTTCTCTAAAAGACTTGCTTAAGTTTACCACCGATCCGAAATCGACGCATTCGACATCTCTCAGAGAACATTCAGAATTCATATAGAAATAAATTCAGATCACATTTTAGAAGTCCGCCGTTTTTTTACGATCCATTTACGACGTATATATGTCGTCCAATTGTTACGTGGGATCCAATTATTGGTGCATGTACGTTTTGTATTTTTTTGTCAATTTCGTAAAAAAAAAAAAAAAACAGTTTTTAAATTACAGTTTAAAAAACAGTTTGCAAGTATAATAGATTTGTTGAAGAAAAAAAAAAAGTTTTTAATACCGACCACGACGTTTGATTTAGTCGTAAAACCCTATTGCGCGATTCCAATGTGAGCAAATTGATGTTCCAGCTTTTATTTTCGTATGCTACATATATGTTTCCTTGTCTTGCGAAAATAATGGATCTGTAGAAAAAAAAAAAAAAAAAAAAAAAAAAAAAAACGAAAAATAAATAAAAATGTAAATCACACCAAAAATAATGGTTTTTAATTATGCAAAACAACGTGACAGTCAGACTCTTACTCGGAATCGTGATTTTCTTGGGCTTCGGAGATTTATTTTTTTTCGATTTTCCAGATAGCCATGAATCTTTGAGCATTAGTTGTCACTAATGCAGTAATTTAGAGCAGACACGTAAAACTGTTGCCTTATGTTTAGAACATCCCATTCATCGTATAGAAGGTTTGTCGGACATTGTTTGTCTTTTCGGAGAATCACTTTGATTATTCTGTTTTGTACGGTTTGTAATGCGTTCATAACATTGTCCAGCGGGTAATTAAGTACAGGTAAATAATAAATTACCAAGTAATTGAAATAATCAGAGTTATTGGAATTTTATTATCATTAACACAACATTACGTTTTTCATATGTACAATAGAAACGGTATTTACGATTCACGCGTCTCGAGTAAGAGACGTGCCGTATAAATCATTGAGTTTGTTTCCGTAACGCTGTCATACAAAGGGCTTACAGATCGTCACAGTATGGTCCACTCCACACGCTACTTTTTTCACCTGTGCGCCAATAGCAACCTGAATGGCATCGAAGTTAAGGTGTAATTAATATTTTACCTCACAATTCAAGGTCTGTTTAAGTCTCGATGAAAATTCTCAACTACTTTCGTATAAAATATTTAATGATAAAATAAAAATTAATTCATTATTTACCTTCAATGGGAAAAATTGATCGTCCCGGTGCCCAAGCCCGAGCGAACCAAATTTGTTTCGACCCCACATGTACAAGTCACCCATGTTAGTGACAGCCCCAAGATGACTAATGCCGCAATAGATTTTCGAAACCTGTTGAATCAATGAGTATCCTCCATTTCATTTCAATTTTTTTTTTAATGCTTCATATCGTTGAAAAATTGGTAAAAATCGACTTTTTTTCCAATGACCGGTGTTTTGCGATTTTTTTCCCCCCCGTCAAGGACCCCGTCGTACATAATTTCGTAAGAAAAAATACCAAAAATTTGTTTCCGACAAGATGACAAGTTGAAATCAGAGATACCGCAAAGAAACTAAAAAAAATGCATGATGTCCACCGACAAAAAAAAAAAAAATTCGATAAAAAAAAATTCTGAATGTTCTTTAATATATCCTCCTTCCACCCAAAAAAAATTGAATCAATAAAGCGTATATTTACCGAGAATAAAAAGATAACGAAATGTGCATGCCTCTTTAAAAACTGTAATGAATGCAGTTTTCATACCGCAACCCCCCGAGCAAAAAAAAAAATTGTCTTTCCCTGCGTCCGCCGATTTTCCAGGGAAAGACAATTTGCTTTTTCTTCGGCGGACTGCGGTCTCAGAACGGCATGCAGTACAGTTTTCGTTACCAGCCACCTCAAGGAAAGAAAATACTCTGAGCTTACGTAATCGCTGTACAACGGGACGCGATCGAATGATAATAATTTTTAGGAATTTTGTTTCATCACCTTGACGTTTGGCTCGTACGCATTTGCGCCGAACAGTGTAGGCGATATCAAAGTTGGTTTCTCAATCGATCGAACTTCTGGACCGAAACCAAGAATTCCGTAACCCCAAACATAAACGTTACCGGTGCCTGGAAAAAAAAACAAGTTTGTCCGATTAGTTTCTCAATAATTGTGAACGAAAATTGAATTATTAAAAGAAAATTCGATGTGGGAACGCACTGTTCAGCAGCATACAAAAACTGCCGCCCGCAGCGATGTCGACGACGTGCCCCGCTTCCTGGCCGACTTGGATTTCCGTCGCAATGTTTATTTGGTTTTCACCTTTTACCGGCAGTTGACCGTACTCCGAGTTGCCCCAGCCGAATACTTTTCCCTTGTCTGACAAAGATTTTCAAAGGTGGAAACGGTTCGATTAATTTGATATCTCTTGGCAAAAATTGAGCTCTTTTGGCACTGTTGACTGACCGCTCAGAGCCAGAACGCAATCCGCTACGCAGGCCACTTTGGTTATATGCTGTCCAGCCAAATCCCCTTTTACCAGAGTCGGTTGACTTTCGTTTCTGTAATGTGCGAGACCCGTTTGACCGTCTGCACCCCAGCCGAACGTGTAAACGTGACCCTTCTCGGTCAACAGAATGCTGAACAAATAATCGTACAAGACAACTTTAGCATCGAAAACATCTATCCGAGATTCCGAGCATCCCTTGGTGAAAATATTTATCTGAAAAATTGTTTGGGTGATGTTCCGAAATTATCCTCCGCCCGGATAGAAAAACGTGCCATCGAACGGGCATCGTACTATTCTTACTGTCATCGTTCCGTCGCCGTGCCGTAATTTTCCCCGGCAAGTTCCGCGACTTGAAAGCTACCTTCAAAGCGACCGATCGTTTTCGGCCAAAAATACGTCCTCGAAAACGACTGTCGAAACGACTCAATCCGTGTCCGTACCAGCCGCATACGAGCAGATTCCGGGGAGGGCTTTCAGTCAGGCGGTTTCACAATTAACGAACGAATGAACTACCGCGAAAACGACTGTTCGAAACACCTTTCACAGTCCGGTCGTTTTTTATTTTCAATCGAAGAAACGACCGCACAACGACAACCGGACTGAAAGGTCTCTCGAACGGTCGTTTCCGCGGTCGTTCATCCATTCTTTAAATGTGAAACGACCCGACCGAAAGGTCTCTGCCGCGGACGAAGCTCGTTTCAACAGTCGTTTTACCGGACGTATTTTTGTCCGAAAACGACCGGTCGTTTTCTCGTTGGTTTTGTTGGTCGCAGCATCTGCCAGGGTTTCTATCTCAGGGTCGACTATCTCAGCTATTCGTTGAATGTCTCTACCATCGTCTCGGAAGAATCTCCAGCGGTCAC
This sequence comes from Amblyteles armatorius, assembly GCA_933228735.2. Classification (NCBI taxonomy): domain Eukaryota; kingdom Metazoa; phylum Arthropoda; class Insecta; order Hymenoptera; family Ichneumonidae; genus Amblyteles; species Amblyteles armatorius. The sequence continues at coordinate 1,284,589 of OW121697.1, forward strand.
AATTTATCAGAGAAATTCAGAGTGTATTTTCGAAAAAAAAATATACCTGTGATCTTGGCCCGCGTTCACCCCAGTTATTCGTTCACCCTTTACGTTGGGTATATGATTAATTACTCTGTTTCGATTATAATTTTCATCTTCTATAATCGGTCTTCCACACTGGCCGTATCCATTGTTACCCAATGTGAAAACGCCTTCGTTCGTCAATATTAGTAAGTGGGCCCTTCCCGCAGCTAAACCGACCACTCGCGGCGACGGTTGTTTCAGTGGTAGAGTTATCGGTCTGGGCACCGGTACAATGCCGTCCTGGTAGTTCCGGTCCGAATCATGGATTCCTGTAAACATTAACATGTTCTACTTTATTTGAAAAGTACATTTGTGCCGAATTTTACATTCGTTACGACTACGGATTACAGCACATATTTATTAAATAACTATAATGGTAACAGACCCGACCACTGCGAAAATCACCATGTTTTCACGGTGGTCTTGCGCAAAAACGTTTGCAAAGTATTTTTGAATCTATCGGCGTCCGTGCCATGAGAAAATAAGAGTTCTCTCCAAGATCTACTCGTTATGTTGATTCAGGATTCAAAAAATTATAAACAAGAATATCGACCAAGTTGTCAGGGAAAATCAGAGCTTTTTCAGAACAATCGGGAATACTTGGATTCAGAAAGATATTTGACTTTTTCTGAAAGGTGAGAAAACCTTGAGAAATTCAGAGGACTCTTCTGAAAAATTTCTAATACATTTTCCGAGATTTTCGGACAAAGTTTCGGATGTATTCGGATAAATGTTTTCACCACGAGTATCGACCAATTTCCGAACAGCTTACACGGCGCCTTGTTTAGGTTTATGGAAGAATTACTAAAAAAAAAAATCTGAAAAATTGCAAAGCATTCAGTGTGCCTGTCCGCAACGTAGCAAAGCTTTGTAGCGATCGAACAGAATCGAGTTTTGGACCAAACATCCTCAAGCGATAAATACTCGATGTATAGTGTGGGGACATACATTTCCTTGCAAGTTCTGCGACTTGAAAAACCACGACCAAACTACCTTCAAAGCGACCGAGTAAACGACTGGTTGTTTTCGGACAAAAAACTTAAAAACGGACTCGTCCGTTGGGAAATGGCACGGACCACAAAAACGGTAAAACGGACCGTGCGCTTGGGTTGGTCCTTTCTCGGTCGCGGAAACTAAGGAACGATTTTTATTTAAATTTTTGGCTGAGTTGAAAAAAAAATTTTGTTGTTTTGCTTTTAATTGTTTTTATAACGGAAGGACGGAATGAAAATACGATTTCGGTCCTTTTTTGGTTGCGGCAACCGAGAACGGACCAAAGCAAATTTTTCGAAAAAAAAAAACGTTCGGTCCGTTTTCGGTTTCCGCAACAGAAAAAAGACCAAATGCCAGCAAAAAATTGTACAGTCCGTTTTGTCGTTTTTTACGGTCCGTTTTATCGGTCGTTTTTAATTTTCAACCGAAGAAACGACCGCATTAACGACGACCGGACTGAAAGGTCTTTCGAACGGTCGTTTCCGCGGTTGTTCATCCAGTCTTGAAATGTAAAACGACCCGACTGAGAGCTCTCCGACGCGGATGAAGTCGTTTTAACATTCGTTTCACCGGACGTATTTTTGTCCGAAAACGACCGGTCGTTTTCTCGGCGGTTTCGATGGTCGCAGGATCTCCCGGGATTTGCCTACAATTTTTACACAAATAAATAAAATCTCACCAATTTGTGAATCCGTGTTAATTCCATTACCGTATACAATGTCATTGCCTTCCGAATGTACTCCGAATACAGTAAAGCCATAGCCACAAGCTACGTCGACAACTTTGTGATGTTCGCCAAAGTACAATCTACTCGGTTTCGGGATGTACGACACGTTATTTGCTTTTCTCGTTCGACCCAGAGTTCCTAATGCGCCGTGCTCAGCGAGCCCCCAAACGTAGACTCTCCGTTCTCCGACTTCGCTCGAAGGATACTGAAACGCTGGAAATTACAGGACGGAGAGATTAGTTTTATCTTAGCTCAAAAGTTTCTTCGACCAAGCCTTGCGGATGGTAAATTACAGAGACGATTGGCCTATCGCGCATAAAGACGAAACGAAAAAAAACTAGAAAACGAGTATGCCGTTATGAATTCCACGGATAGAGAATTAAATTCTTTTAAGCTTTTGCCTCGAAGAAAAGTAAAAGCCCCTTCTATTCGTTCGACGTAGGCCGAGTCGGTATCAAAAACTGTAATAACTTTTTTCAAGTGTGTCGACTCTGTATCGTAAAAAATAAAAAATCATCTCGGATACGTGTTACAATTCTACGCCCTGGGCATGTATTTTTCTCATTACGGAGTCGGCACTGTTTGAAAAAATAATAATTAAATACCATTTATAATAGCGGATGCGATACATGACTTTGCGTTGAAACCCCGGTACGAAATTTGAAATAATATTGTGCGATTCCGATGTACGCAAAAGCGATGTTATTGGTTTCCTTATCGGAGGCTACGTCCCACATAGCGATCGGAAGGCAACAAAAATTACAGACTTCTCAGATGCGCTCTGGATTAATTTCTATATGAACTAAGAATGTCCTCCGAAAGATATCGAATGCGACGATTTCGGACCACTGGTACTCTCAAACATCTGAACTTAAGTAAGTATTTTTGTGGACCCTCTGTATACGTATTGTCCGATGCGATATTAATCCAGGAATTAATGCAATATTAATCCAGAAATTAATACAATATTAATCCAGAAATTAATAAAATATTAATCCAGAAATTAATGCAATGTTAATCCAGAAATTAATACAAAATTAATCCAGAAATTAATACAATATTAATCGAGAAATTAATACAATATTAATGCAGAAATTAATACAATATTAATGCAGAAATTAATACAATATTAATCCAGAAATTAATACAATTTTAATCCGGAAATTAATAAAATATTAATCTAGAAATTAATACGATATTAATCCAGAAATTAGTACAATATTAATCCAGAAATTAATACAATATTAATCCAGAAATTAATACAATATTGATCCAGAAATTAATACAATATCGATCCAGAAATTAATACAATATTGATCCAGAAATTAATACAATATTAATCCAGAATATTACTGTACCACTGCACGTCATTGATGCCTGGCTTTCCTGGATATTTTCCTCGATGTCTTAACGGAATCGAAGACATCAAGCAAGCCATCCAGCAAGACATCGGTCTTGCTCGATGTCTTCCCTGATATCTTCCACCCCGTTAACATATCGAGTAAGATATTGAGGAAGATATTGAGGAAGATATTCAGGAAGGTATTGAGAAAGATATCGAGAAAGATATTGAGGAAGGTATTGAGAAAGATATCGAGAAAGATATTGAGGAAGATAGAAAAACCAGAAAAATCAGGCATCAATGACGGGCAGTGTACGGTGCAATACGTACACAAAGAGTTCTCTAAAAGACTTGCTTAAGTTTACCACCGATCCGAAATCGACGCATTCGACATCTCTCAGAGAACATTCAGAATTCATATAGAAATAAATTCAGATCACATTTTAGAAGTCCGCCGTTTTTTTACGATCCATTTACGACGTATATATGTCGTCCAATTGTTACGTGGGATCCAATTATTGGTGCATGTACGTTTTGTATTTTTTTGTCAATTTCGTAAAAAAAAAAAAAAAACAGTTTTTAAATTACAGTTTAAAAAACAGTTTGCAAGTATAATAGATTTGTTGAAGAAAAAAAAAAAGTTTTTAATACCGACCACGACGTTTGATTTAGTCGTAAAACCCTATTGCGCGATTCCAATGTGAGCAAATTGATGTTCCAGCTTTTATTTTCGTATGCTACATATATGTTTCCTTGTCTTGCGAAAATAATGGATCTGTAGAAAAAAAAAAAAAAAAAAAAAAAAAAAAAAACGAAAAATAAATAAAAATGTAAATCACACCAAAAATAATGGTTTTTAATTATGCAAAACAACGTGACAGTCAGACTCTTACTCGGAATCGTGATTTTCTTGGGCTTCGGAGATTTATTTTTTTTCGATTTTCCAGATAGCCATGAATCTTTGAGCATTAGTTGTCACTAATGCAGTAATTTAGAGCAGACACGTAAAACTGTTGCCTTATGTTTAGAACATCCCATTCATCGTATAGAAGGTTTGTCGGACATTGTTTGTCTTTTCGGAGAATCACTTTGATTATTCTGTTTTGTACGGTTTGTAATGCGTTCATAACATTGTCCAGCGGGTAATTAAGTACAGGTAAATAATAAATTACCAAGTAATTGAAATAATCAGAGTTATTGGAATTTTATTATCATTAACACAACATTACGTTTTTCATATGTACAATAGAAACGGTATTTACGATTCACGCGTCTCGAGTAAGAGACGTGCCGTATAAATCATTGAGTTTGTTTCCGTAACGCTGTCATACAAAGGGCTTACAGATCGTCACAGTATGGTCCACTCCACACGCTACTTTTTTCACCTGTGCGCCAATAGCAACCTGAATGGCATCGAAGTTAAGGTGTAATTAATATTTTACCTCACAATTCAAGGTCTGTTTAAGTCTCGATGAAAATTCTCAACTACTTTCGTATAAAATATTTAATGATAAAATAAAAATTAATTCATTATTTACCTTCAATGGGAAAAATTGATCGTCCCGGTGCCCAAGCCCGAGCGAACCAAATTTGTTTCGACCCCACATGTACAAGTCACCCATGTTAGTGACAGCCCCAAGATGACTAATGCCGCAATAGATTTTCGAAACCTGTTGAATCAATGAGTATCCTCCATTTCATTTCAATTTTTTTTTTAATGCTTCATATCGTTGAAAAATTGGTAAAAATCGACTTTTTTTCCAATGACCGGTGTTTTGCGATTTTTTTCCCCCCCGTCAAGGACCCCGTCGTACATAATTTCGTAAGAAAAAATACCAAAAATTTGTTTCCGACAAGATGACAAGTTGAAATCAGAGATACCGCAAAGAAACTAAAAAAAATGCATGATGTCCACCGACAAAAAAAAAAAAAATTCGATAAAAAAAAATTCTGAATGTTCTTTAATATATCCTCCTTCCACCCAAAAAAAATTGAATCAATAAAGCGTATATTTACCGAGAATAAAAAGATAACGAAATGTGCATGCCTCTTTAAAAACTGTAATGAATGCAGTTTTCATACCGCAACCCCCCGAGCAAAAAAAAAAATTGTCTTTCCCTGCGTCCGCCGATTTTCCAGGGAAAGACAATTTGCTTTTTCTTCGGCGGACTGCGGTCTCAGAACGGCATGCAGTACAGTTTTCGTTACCAGCCACCTCAAGGAAAGAAAATACTCTGAGCTTACGTAATCGCTGTACAACGGGACGCGATCGAATGATAATAATTTTTAGGAATTTTGTTTCATCACCTTGACGTTTGGCTCGTACGCATTTGCGCCGAACAGTGTAGGCGATATCAAAGTTGGTTTCTCAATCGATCGAACTTCTGGACCGAAACCAAGAATTCCGTAACCCCAAACATAAACGTTACCGGTGCCTGGAAAAAAAAACAAGTTTGTCCGATTAGTTTCTCAATAATTGTGAACGAAAATTGAATTATTAAAAGAAAATTCGATGTGGGAACGCACTGTTCAGCAGCATACAAAAACTGCCGCCCGCAGCGATGTCGACGACGTGCCCCGCTTCCTGGCCGACTTGGATTTCCGTCGCAATGTTTATTTGGTTTTCACCTTTTACCGGCAGTTGACCGTACTCCGAGTTGCCCCAGCCGAATACTTTTCCCTTGTCTGACAAAGATTTTCAAAGGTGGAAACGGTTCGATTAATTTGATATCTCTTGGCAAAAATTGAGCTCTTTTGGCACTGTTGACTGACCGCTCAGAGCCAGAACGCAATCCGCTACGCAGGCCACTTTGGTTATATGCTGTCCAGCCAAATCCCCTTTTACCAGAGTCGGTTGACTTTCGTTTCTGTAATGTGCGAGACCCGTTTGACCGTCTGCACCCCAGCCGAACGTGTAAACGTGACCCTTCTCGGTCAACAGAATGCTGAACAAATAATCGTACAAGACAACTTTAGCATCGAAAACATCTATCCGAGATTCCGAGCATCCCTTGGTGAAAATATTTATCTGAAAAATTGTTTGGGTGATGTTCCGAAATTATCCTCCGCCCGGATAGAAAAACGTGCCATCGAACGGGCATCGTACTATTCTTACTGTCATCGTTCCGTCGCCGTGCCGTAATTTTCCCCGGCAAGTTCCGCGACTTGAAAGCTACCTTCAAAGCGACCGATCGTTTTCGGCCAAAAATACGTCCTCGAAAACGACTGTCGAAACGACTCAATCCGTGTCCGTACCAGCCGCATACGAGCAGATTCCGGGGAGGGCTTTCAGTCAGGCGGTTTCACAATTAACGAACGAATGAACTACCGCGAAAACGACTGTTCGAAACACCTTTCACAGTCCGGTCGTTTTTTATTTTCAATCGAAGAAACGACCGCACAACGACAACCGGACTGAAAGGTCTCTCGAACGGTCGTTTCCGCGGTCGTTCATCCATTCTTTAAATGTGAAACGACCCGACCGAAAGGTCTCTGCCGCGGACGAAGCTCGTTTCAACAGTCGTTTTACCGGACGTATTTTTGTCCGAAAACGACCGGTCGTTTTCTCGTTGGTTTTGTTGGTCGCAGCATCTGCCAGGGTTTCTATCTCAGGGTCGACTATCTCAGCTATTCGTTGAATGTCTCTACCATCGTCTCGGAAGAATCTCCAGCGGTCACAATTTATCAGAGAAATTCAGAGTGTATTTTCGAAAAAAAAATATACCTGTGATCTTGGCCCGCGTTCACCCCAGTTATTCGTTCACCCTTTACGTTGGGTATATGATTAATTACTCTGTTTCGATTATAATTTTCATCTTCTATAATCGGTCTTCCACACTGGCCGTATCCATTGTTACCCAATGTGAAAACGCCTTCGTTCGTCAATATTAGTAAGTGGGCCCTTCCCGCAGCTAAACCGACCACTCGCGGCGACGGTTGTTTCAGTGGTAGAGTTATCGGTCTGGGCACCGGTACAATGCCGTCCTGGTAGTTCCGGTCCGAATCATGGATTCCTGTAAACATTAACATGTTCTACTTTATTTGAAAAGTACATTTGTGCCGAATTTTACATTCGTTACGACTACGGATTACAGCACATATTTATTAAATAACTATAATGGTAACAGACCCGACCACTGCGAAAATCACCATGTTTTCACGGTGGTCTTGCGCAAAAACGTTTGCAAAGTATTTTTGAATCTATCGGCGTCCGTGCCATGAGAAAATAAGAGTTCTCTCCAAGATCTACTCGTTATGTTGATTCAGGATTCAAAAAATTATAAACAAGAATATCGACCAAGTTGTCAGGGAAAATCAGAGCTTTTTCAGAACAATCGGGAATACTTGGATTCAGAAAGATATTTGACTTTTTCTGAAAGGTGAGAAAACCTTGAGAAATTCAGAGGACTCTTCTGAAAAATTTCTAATACATTTTCCGAGATTTTCGGACAAAGTTTCGGATGTATTCGGATAAATGTTTTCACCACGAGTATCGACCAATTTCCGAACAGCTTACACGGCGCCTTGTTTAGGTTTATGGAAGAATTACTAAAAAAAAAAATCTGAAAAATTGCAAAGCATTCAGTGTGCCTGTCCGCAACGTAGCAAAGCTTTGTAGCGATCGAACAGAATCGAGTTTTGGACCAAACATCCTCAAGCGATAAATACTCGATGTATAGTGTGGGGACATACATTTCCTTGCAAGTTCTGCGACTTGAAAAACCACGACCAAACTACCTTCAAAGCGACCGAGTAAACGACTGGTTGTTTTCGGACAAAAAACTTAAAAACGGACTCGTCCGTTGGGAAATGGCACGGACCACAAAAACGGTAAAACGGACCGTGCGCTTGGGTTGGTCCTTTCTCGGTCGGTTGGTCCTTTCTCGGTCGCGGAAACTAAGGAACGATTTTTGTTTAAATTTTTGGCTGAGTTGAAAAAAATTTTTTGTTGTTTTGCTTTTAATTGTTTTTATAACGAAAGGACGGAATGAAAATACGATTTCGGTCCTTTTTTGGTTGCGGCAACCGAGAACGGACCAAAGCAAATTTTTCGAAAAAAAAAAACGTTCGGTCCGTTTTCGGTTTCCGCAACAGAAAAAAGACCAAATGCCAGCAAAAAATTGTACAGTCCGTTTTGTCGTTTTTTACGGTCCGTTTTATCGGTCGTTTTTAATTTTCAACCGAAGAAACGACCGCATTAACGACGACCGGACTGAAAGGTCTTTCGAACGGTCGTTTCCGCGGTTGTTCATCCAGTCTTGAAATGTAAAACGACCCGACTGAGAGCTCTCTGACGCGGACGAAGTCGTTTTAACAGTCGTTTCACCGGACGTATTTTTGTCCGAAAACGACCGGTCGTTTTCTCGGCGGTTTCGATGGTCGCAGGATCTCCCGGGATTTGCCTACAATTTTTACACAAATAAATAAAATCTCACCAATTTGTGAATCCGTGTTAATTCCATTACCGTATACAATGTCATTGCCTTCCGAATGTACTCCGAATACAGTAAAGCCATAGCCACAAGCTACGTCGACAACTTTGTGATGTTCGCCAAAGTACAATCTACTCGGTTTCGGGATGTACGACACGTTATTTGCTTTCCTCGTTCGACCCAGAGTTCCTAATGCGCCGTGCTCAGCGAGCCCCCAAACGTAGACTCTCCGTTCTCCGACTTCGCTCGTAGGATACTGAAACGCTGGAAATTACAGGACGGAGAGATTAGTTTTATCTTAGCTCGGAAGTTTCTTCGACCAAGCCTTGCGGATGGTAAATTACAGAGACGATTGGCCTATCGCGCATAAAGACGAAACGAAAAAAAACTAGAAAACGAGTATGCCGTTATGAATTCCACGGATAGAGAATTAAATTCTTTTAAGCTTTTGCCTCGAAGAAAAGTAAAAGCCCCTTCTATTCGTTCGACGTAGGCCGAGTCGGTATCAAAAACTGTAATAACTTTTTTCAAGTGTGTCGACTCTGTATCGTAAAAAATAAAAAATCATCTCGGATACGTGTTACAATTCTACGCCCTGGGCATGTATTTTTCTCATTACGGAGTCGGCACTGTTTAAAAAAATTGTAATTAAATACCATTTATAATAGCGGATGCGATACATGACTTTGCGTTGAAACCCCGGTACGAAATTTGAAATAATATTGTGCGATTCCGATGTACGCAAAAGCGATGTTATCGGTTTCCTTATCGGATGCTACGTCCCACATAGCGATCGGAAGACAACAAAAATGGCAGACTTCTCAGATGCGCTCTGGATTAATTTCTATACGAACTAAGAATGTCCTCCGAAAGATATCGAATGCGACGATTTCGGACCACTGGTACTCTCAAACATCTGAACTTAAGTAAGTATTTTTGTGGACCTTCTGTATACGTATTGTCCGATGCGATATTAATCCAGAAATTAATACAATATTAATCCAGAAATTAATACAATATTAATCCAGAAATGAATACAATATTAATCCAGAAATTAATGCAATATTAATGCAGAAATTAATACAATATTAATCCAGAAATTAATACAATATTAATCCAGAAATTAATACAATATTGATCCAGGAATTAATACAATATTAATCCAGAATATTACTGTACCACTGCCCGTCATTGATGCCTGGCTTTCCTGGATATCTTCCTCGATGTCTTAATGGAATCGAAGACATCAAGCAAGCTATCCAGCAAGACATCGGTCTTGCTCGATGTCTTCACTGATATCTTCCACCCCATTAACATATCGAGTAAGATATTGAGGAAGATATCGAGAAAGATATTGAGGAAGGTATTGAGAAAGATATCGAGAAAGATATCGAGAAAGATATTGAGGAAGATAGAAAAACCAGAAAAATCAGGCATCAATGACGGGCAGTGTACGGTGCAATACGTACACAAAGAGTTCTCTAAAAGACTTGCTTAAGTTTACCACCGATCCGAAATCGACGCATTCGACATCTCTCAGAGAACGTTCAGAATTCATATAGAAATAAATTCAGATCACATTTTATAAGTCCGCCGTTTTTTTACGATCCATTTACGACGTATATATGTCGTCCAATTGTCACGTGGGATCCAATTATTGGTGCATGTACGTTTTGTATTTTTTTGTCAATTTCGTAAAAAAAAAAAAAAAAAGTTTTTAAATTACAGTTTAAAAAACAGTTTGCAAATATAATAGATTTGTTGAAGAAAAAAAAAAAAAAAAAAAAAAAAAAGTTTTCAATACCGACCACGACGTTTGATTTTGTCGTAAAACCCTATTGCGCGATTCCAATGTGAGCAAATCGATGTTCCAGCTTTTATTTTCGTACGCTACATATATATTTCCTTGTCTTGCGAATATAATAGATCTGTAGAAAAAAAAAAAAAAAAAAAAAAACGAAAAATAAATAAAAATATAAAGCACACAAAAAATAATGGTTTTTAATTGTGCAAAACAACGTGACAGTGAGACTCTTACTCGGAATCGTGTTTTTCTTGGGCTTCGGAGATTTATTTTTTTTCGACGCGAGACTCTTGTTGTTCCGTCGGACGATCGTCCGCGAACGTGTCATGAAACTGCTCAGCATATTTGTTCGAACGCCACTCGGGCTTGTGCGTTAAGCGACCGGCAACAATGTATGTTCGAGTCTTTGATAATACATCCGGGTGTTTGTAACCTCGAAGCGATCGCGTGCGGTCGTCAACCGTGCGGCAGTCGACGGTACTTCGATTCGGCTTTCGCGCCGATCGACGTTACTTTTTATTTTCAATGTGACCGGAAGTTTGAAGAAAAAAAAAAAAAAACTCCGGACCAATCGATGTGGAAGATCAATTTTCTGTGTGCAGCTTTGCGAATTCACCGGCACATTTTATTAGTCACCAATCTTACCGGTAAAGTTACCGGTCATTTTGGTAAATTGCGCACCACCGGCCGCGAAATCGGCGGAATTCAATTACAGAAAAATCATCGCGGTTTTGATATATTTTGCAGAAAATAATAATAAAAAAAGAATTTTTTTATTATTTTAGATTATTGCAGATTTTTGTCTGCACGTTGCGCGGCGTATTGTATTAATGTATATTACCATTTTTGACAAACGGTATTTTATGCGTAATATTACCATTTGCCGAAAAGTCACGAGTCGTTACTTCTACAAACGAAAATTCCAGATCGGCTTTCTACGTCTTGAACCGCAGTACATTACAAATAATAATACGAAAAAAATCTGCAGCGACCTCGCTTTTGGGATGAACTTGCGCGCCGAACGCGTTGAACTGCCTCGTAAACTGTGACGAGTTCTACGTTACCGACGTGAGACAGTCTCGCGAGTACTTACCGACGGGGATAACGTCGACGAAAGAAATGTCGGAGAAACGTAACGGAGAGCGAACAAAAGGTGTCCCACACCGAATCGTGCACAAAAGGTAATCGCTTAGATAATCGAATCGGAGCAATCGATTCCCGGAGTATCGGACAGGGCAAGCGAAAAAGACGCGCGGAGAAACCGCCGCGCGCGAAGCAAATTTTTCGAAAAAAAAAAAAAAAAACGCTCGCTCCGTTTTTGGTTTCTGCGACGGAGAGAAGACCGAACGCCGACAAAAAAATGTGTACAGTCCGTTTCGTCGTTCGTCACGGACCGTTTTGTTCCCCGAACGGACCGAAATCGCTCGCCCGTCGACTCGCCGGGTCGCCCGCTCGAATCGCCCGCCGACCGAAAATGGCGACCGCGCCGTATCCGGCGCTGGCCGTTCCACACTTCCGCAACAAACCAGTGGAAAAAAAAAAAAAAAAAAAAAAGAGTAAAAACAGAAAACAATTAGTGTACTCGTTTTTTGCATCGAGACCCGACACCGATGTACGAACGGGGAGAAATTGAGAGTCGCACATCGATCCACGACACGTGAATTCCGGCGTGGCCCAACGCGCTCGAACGTAAGGAAGCGAAATCTCGATGGTCGGCGAACGACATTCGGTAATTGCGACGTTTGACAGCAGTCTCGTAAATATCTTTTTTTCCTTTTTTTTTTTTCTCATCCTTCGAGTCGATAGCTCGTTCGCTTTGCTACAAACTATTCGTCCCGTTTCGATAGGCTGAATACGGGATTTTTAAACATTGCCCCGTGCCAACGAATATATCGTAACTCTGCAGCTTAAAAAAATTGTTCGTAACCTCGGAGATTCTGAGTCGCAGTTGGAACAGTGTATTGTGTACGTGCGCCAGTTGCTCTGTCACACTGTGTATAACGTTGTGTTGATGCATATCGTACGCGGTATGACTGTGCCGCAACGTGGGTGTATTGCGAACGAAGTAAGACGATTTTATTGCATGTATCGTTATTCTCGTCAACATGAGTGTCTATCTGATGACCTATATATATGCATATATATACATTGCCTATATATATATATATGCATACATATGCATTGCCTATATATATATATATATATATGCATAAATATCCATTGCCTATATATATATATATGCATACATATACATATATATATGCATAAATATCCATTGCCTATATATATATATATGCATACATATACATTGCCTATATATATATATGCATACATATACATTGCCTATATATATATGTATATACATAGATTGACTATATATACATGTATGCATATATACATTGCCTATATATATATATGCATACATGACATTGTCTATATATACATATATCTGCACTGGGTTTTTATGTACTAATTAAGTAATTTTTTTTTTAATCTACAAGCACTCTCGACGATGCGTGTTGAGCGTACTTTGCACTTTGTTAAACAATGAAGAGTACGAGTAGCCGAGGAAGTAGTTTACTTTATCGCAGGCAATTTGAGTTCATTACTGTACAGTCGGTTTTTCATAATGGGATTACATTTTAAATAAAAAAACCTCTGGTCTTCTTAAAAATTAACACACAAGCGTCGGTCGAGTTAAAAAAAAAAGGATATACAACGGCGAATCGTATGCGAAGGTGAATTGACAACGATAAAAATATTCATTTCCGCGGAAGCTCAGTCCATTTTTATCAGTCGATGTTTGCGATTTTCTTCGCCGAGACGTCAATGTTTAATGTTGAAACGCATTAACTATCAAAATTCATTTCGATCGTTCAGTCGCTCGGTACGTTTGGGAGACGACGCGCTAAAGTTGACGCCGGATGTGTTTGTGACAGGAATGGAAACGTCTCTCTACGGTAATGAGGTAATTGAATAATTGTAAATTATTTGGATGATTAACAAAGCTCAACTTAATTATTTATTTATTTCAATGAGGAAGACGCTAACGTCAGTACGCAAGAATGGACGGAGCTTCCGTCGAACTTAACACGTAATCGATGTTTATATCGCTGTTTTTGTATGACTTCCTGCGACATTTTTTTATTTTTAATTGACCGAAGTTTTCATATAAATTTTTATTCATGCGGTGTAAGGAAAATATTTTTCAACGTCACCGTTATGTAACATTATACTATCGCATCGTTTGACATGCTATACGTTTATTGCTTTGTCCGGTTGACTCACGTTTTCCTGTGGCAAGTTTGTTTCGCATCGGCTCGGCCTACTCGTAAATGAAAAATTGTAAATCCTCCGACAGCGATTCAGCAAGGGATGAGCAAAATTCGAGCCTATCGACTTCTTTCAGCATTCGATTACCATTTTTAGCGCAGCATACTTGTAAACACTGTAAAGTCTCTTTCGTTAATTCAATGCAATGGTGCACCTCGTTGACTTGAGAATTCTTGTTGCCGTTACATTTTGTCACGATGCAGAGTTCTTGTAAGAAAAAACTGTAAAACTTGATTCGCTGAATCAGGATAACATATTTTTAATAAAGTTTGCAAAATATACTTTTAATAAAGTTTGAAGAATATATTGAAAAACTGTGCGAAACAACAAATCATAATGATGAAGTTAATTTGGTCTCATAATATTGTTATATTATCTGAATTATTTTATGTAAAAGGGCTCGTCCTGTATATAAATAAATGAATAAATAAATAAAATGATGACTACTGTACAATCATATCGGAAGGATCTTTGCATGACAAAATAGTATCGAAGAGAGTTTAAGAATACCGAATGGTATCTAAAGGATTGGCAAAATAGTAAATGATATCGGAGAGACTTTGTAAATAAATAATTATATTGTTCTTAAACCCACAATAATAACAAAGACCTATCAAATAATCATAGTAATACCCTGGTGAAAATATTTCTCTGAATATTATTATTATTATTATTAAACTTTACAAAAGAAAGTGCAACACTTATAAATCTGCATCGTGTTAACTGAATACATTTTCTTAAGTTACAACTTCTTATAAATATGTCTTGAAATTTATCTGAAAGTCTCGAACAATGTATCAGAAATTTCTCTGAAAAGCCCTGAATTTCTTCAAGTATTCGCACATTTTTAAAAAAGTCAAAGGTTTTTCTGAGTCCATGTATTCCTGATTGTTATGAAAATCTCTGATTTTCTAGTACTAGTCCTCTGGCTACTGATTTTCTATATTCACCAACATTTATCTGGGAAACTCCGATTTTCGCTCATTTACAGCGAGTAACTGAAGGAGCAGATCTTAGACAGAGCTCGTCAGTACCCTGAAATTCTCTGAGCCAACATCGTACAACATTACGAAAATCATAGAGTTTCCGAAAAATTAAGTTTTTTTTAAATTATGTGTGCTCGTGGTACGCATACTCATACTTTCTCTTAACGTAATTTATCAGAAAAAATCAGTTTTTCCCATAATTTTTTGCGAAAATACTGTGAATTTCTCTGATAAATTGAGAATGTTGGAGGTTGTTCCGAGACAATGGTAGAAATATTTAGCAAATAGCCGAGAAAATCAATGAAAAATTTCGGACTATCTCTGAAGAAACGGTCCGATTAGAGTTTTTTTTTTTTTTACGAATTGTCAGAGAAATCTTTTCAACAGGGTAATAAGGAAATAAGGGAAAAAATTTAAGTGTCAAATAACACATATGTGCTTGAGCTATCTCGGTAAATGCAAAGTATTTACCCCATAAATTTAGCACTGTTACACAAGCAATGAATGAATAAATGATAACAGTTTGAATTATTTGCTGTAAGGTAACATAATTCTTAAAACTGGTATTTAATTGCCCGAAAAAATAGCTCATGGATATCGGCGAGCTTTCGAAAACTGTTCAATACTTTCGGAGAAGTTTCCGTGCGGTTGATTCATGCCAATGACGATAGCCAATGACAATAAGAAAGAACAATCAGCCTGTCGGGGTTTTTCTTGTCATTGCACATAAAGCAATGGCGAAAATCTCGGTAGTTGCGGTAAGGTAGTTCTGTCGCTTGTCATTCATTTCGCATAAAGTTCGAGAAAAATGAGATAAAAATTGCAAATACTTCTCGATGGTCTAAAAATCTGAAAAAATGCATGCATATTAAAGGTACTTTAATACGCATTGAAAATTCCTTGAGGTCTCAGTTTCAAGACATTCAGAAGAAAGAAGTCGAAAATTCACGCATCGGATGTCTTTCGGAGGATTTTTAGATAACGAATTGCGCAATTTTGAGATAACATATTGTAACGGGACGCCCTTACCCCCGGGGAGAGTCTCGCGTTTGGCCGCGAGCCGGCGATTTGACGTTCGCGCAATCGAATGAGTACCTAGCCGGTAGTCTTTCGGTTGGCCGCGAGATGGCGAGCTGGCGGATCGTTCGCGCAAGCGAATCAGTACCCGGCCGCTACATAAGCTCTACCCATCCTATTCTCTAGGTCCTTTCCCATCCTTAAAAGTATTGACCACTACCTTCTCGGGGTAACCCCAGAATGGGGCCTCGTTGTATTAGTTTGTAGACTTTGTAAGTACGTATGTTTCGGCATACGTGTCTCTGAGCATAGTAGGATCACACAGGAGAGTACTTGGCCTTGAACGTCCGGTCGACTTCTTAGTCCCCGAATTGCAAGACTGAAGAACTCCTCTTTCCTTGTTCTCTCCCGCATATGTGGGATAGCGCTCTGATAACGCACTCAGTGCGTTATCGAGGGGGCCAGCAATCCAGCTGCCTCCCTCTACCCCGAAGCATATGCGGGAATCCCTTCCTCCACACCTTATCCAGCCGGTCCAGTACCGAACTCTTTACCTTCCATTTGGGGAGAAGACGATCTAAAAAATCGTGAGTTCGATATTCCGCTCCCACGGAATATCGAAACGTTTCAATATAAATGACTCACATTTTTTTAGGACCGATTTATGGCAACTTTACGTCACATCAGTGCTATTTTCGGTGATGCTGTTATGTTAGTCAACGCAAAAGTTCAGCAATTTTGTGCGATTAAAAATGTGAAAATATATTCGTGTTGTTAAAGCATTAAAACATAAATCATACGACTGAAATCCAACTTGCCGCAATCTAATAAATGTATTGATTCTCATCAGCAGTACGTCGTTTCTACAGAGCCCGACTCTACACTGCCAAGTCTACGTAATGTTCCATTCTACACAAACCTATCTGTACTCATGCTGAAACTCTACACGAGTATTCTTTTTGCTCTAACTCTGCACAGCAAAATGGTACGCGCATTAAATTTAGCATACCAATACTCTACTCAGGTAAAAATTCTCACGGCTAAACTCTACACGCGGCAAATGAGTAACCGCCAAATTCTATACAAGCAATACCTCAAACGGGAAAATTTCCTACATCGAATATTATTATTATTATTATTTACAGAAAATAAGTTTCCACATTTTAGTTGTCCCAAGAAATATTCTGCGCACACTGAATTCGACTCGACGAAACTTTACAAAAACGTTACAAAAGTGTACACAGCCGACACGCTTTTTTTTACCGACTCTACACGGAATGCGATTCACCACAGTTCCGATGCTACACATTCACCAACTCACACCCCAGTTAACGTGTTCAATCAATAACAATGATCGTCACCCGTACTTTATAGGAGCACGTTAACTGGGTGTGAGTTGGTGAATGTGTAGAGTTGAATTTGTATCGAGTCCGAACTGTGGTGAAGCGTTCTGTGTAGAGCCGTAGAAAAAAGCATTTCCTCCGTGTACAGTTTTATCATGGAGAGTCGTCCATATGTGAGTTTAGGCGGTCCGAATTGAGTGTGCGTAGAATACTTCTGGGGAGAATATTCGATGTGTAAAATTTTCCCGTACGAGGTTTTACTTGTGTAGAACTTTTCTGTCGTTCATCTGACTCGTGTATATTTTTACCTAAGTAGAGTCTTGGTGTCCTAAATTTAACGCGTGTACAGTCTTGCTGTGTAGAGTCAGAGCAAAAAAAAAAAAATAGTTGTGTATTTTCACCATGTGTACAGATAGGTTTGTGTAGAGTCGAGCTACGTACAGAGTTGCAGTGGTGTAGAGTTGGTGATGTGTAAAGTGGGCCTCTGTAGAAACGACGTACTGCCGTGACAAGTGTCTGTCATCAGGAAATCATTCTTCAATTAAGCGCTAGCGTCATATTTCTTACATATTGTACGTAATATGCCCAATTGTATGTAGTTTAAGGGGTGATATTCAATGATTGATTTTCAGGAATTCAACCTTATCTGAGTTTGTCAAATACTTTCTGGAATATATTTGAAATTTCGATTCCATAGAGCTGGGCATATTTTCCTCGAAAGAACACAAATTGTGAGTAAATTAATTGAATGAAGTTTCATTAAAAATAAATTTCATTAGAATAACGCTCCATGTTTGTTTGACGGGGAAACTACCAGATAGGTATTGGCAATATGCATATAGGTGGCCTCACGCCAGAAGAGCATATAGGCTAGCTTGTATACACCCTATGTGGTCCTATGACATTAAACCGTCGATATTATTGTTTTCAAGCTTATGAAGATTCTTAAGATTCTTAAATGGCCGGCTAAGAGAACACACCGGTGAACCTCTCAAACTGTGCACTTGAAATGAAATTCTTCAACTATTTCACCATCCCACAAGTCATTAGAATTCAGCACACATTTGTTACATAGATTTGAGTTGCCGTTTCCTCAACACAAATTTAAGTAAAAAATATGCAGATTAATGCTTCTACTGTGAAATAATGATCGCATTAAGTGTTGACATAGATTACAGATTCACGAAGTTGCTTCCTTAAGGGGGGGGAGAATTACCGAACTAGTACTTGCGAGTCCCAAAGTGGTGGCACTAAATTTTGCAATCAATTACAATTGGTCACTTATTGGTGCATGCGCAGTACTCGCCACACGTAGACATGTACACATACATATCCGAAAAATGGCTGTCAATGTGATTTTCTCTTTTTTTAAAAACATTCTGAACACGTTTTCATTAATATAAAAAATAAATATATCGAATACTTAGCTAGCTCTAGGAGAAAAATATGGTTAAACATTTTTTTGGGCTGTCTCCTCGCACTCGTGTCAGCTCTATACGCTTTTCATGTTAACGCAACAACGTTTATTTATATACGGATTTATTAGACAATTGTCTGATGAATACTTAACTTTGTTCATGACGATAACGTGGCACTGAGGACAACCATATATGTCTACCATAGATTATATCGGAATATTAGTTAAGAAATATTTGGGTCATTCTTTCAAAAAACCAACACATTCGTAGATCCCATGGTCTTAGGTAACCTCATAACTTTGGTATGCGTTCACGTAAGTTGAAGAGATAAACCTCAATTTTTTCAGACTTTTACACGAATCCGTTTGGTTGTAAGAAACTGTTGATTTTCGGAAATTTTTCAAAAATTACTTTCAACATATAATATCTTTTTATACAATCCAGAAAAAATACATTGTTATGTGAAAAACTCTTATCTTTCTAATAAACATACCCCCGATCCATTTTATGTTCAATAAAGGACACAAAAAATCAACATATACGCAATAGCCACAGCTCTATTCAAAAATCGGGAACAAATTGACGAACATCTCTACGAGGTGTTTCTAAGCATTCAGTAAGGTCCACTAGTGTGTTGGTTTCTCAAAGAATCAGTCATTTCCAAAGTTTGACGTACATCGGCCGACTTTGAAAAACTATGAAACATCCTTCTCTCGTAATCGTAACGGATTTACAAAAAATCATAAGCTTATGTCGTTCTTTACTGCGAGTTCCGGAATCAAACGCTTTGCTTTCAGTGTGTTTTTTTAACTTGTAATTAAGTTCCTAGTTTCTAGAGTATTTCATTAACAGACAATGCAGAACGATACGTGGAATGTTGCAGGCCACCGTGGGTGTGAACTACCACATGGGACATGACATCGGACGCTGCCAACTAAATTGTATGACTCGTAATGAATTGTAGAATGAAAGTCTTTACGGATATACAAACATAAATATTTTGGAACCCGAGAAGATTCACCGAAATCGAAAAAAATCATAAACAATGCCACGCTGTTGTGTCAGCAACGGAAATCAATTGCTACTCATTATTTTGATCATTTGCGTTGCCTTCACTGGCGCAGACATTTTGGTTTTTTCGGCCGCGGCTAGACACCAAATCGAAGAGGAATTCAGAGATGCTCCTGCAAGATTCGGCGGTCTTATACCTTCAGAAGGAATTAAGGTTTGTTTACCGCTGAATTATTTGTTTTTACTCGATTTGATCCTTCAACGCGTACATTTGCATTTAACCAAGATGCGAATGTGCGTGCGTCTGAAACAAAAAATTGTTAGCACTTATTTTTAATTGAACGATTTATAATATCTTTTGTGAATAGTTTTATTAGTCAACAAGCTTAAGGGATACTAGTATAGAAAACCTGTTATTTCTTAAATACGCTTCTTTCACCGCGAATAATATATAGATAATGGTAATCATTGTGCATTCATTAATATTCTGAAGCCTTGAAATTTGCATAGAGTATGCGGGAAACCACCGAGATGTTATGGTGAATCAAATTAACGGCGGGGTAAGGTAAATTCGGTGAAAAAAAGGCATGTTTTGAAGCATTTTTTTTTTTTTGCGATACAGATAGTGTTCGTTTATTCAGTAAATTTCCATATAATAATATAACATTTGAACAACATTTTCCTAAATTTTCATTGCAAAATATTCAAAATTGAGCGAGTGACAATGAATCTCCGGAGGCGTCTCGAAAAAAAAGTTGATTTGCGGTGTTCATCATAACTCGCAACAGAATCATCCGAAAAAAAAAAATCAAAATGCGTCTGTTAATGGAGATGTTTCTCGAGGTAATGACGAAAGGATTTTTCTTCGATTTATCAACTTGTCGTTACACTTGGGAGATAAAAAACCGATTTTCGCTAAAAAAAAATCGGCTTATTTGTTGTTGAAAATTTAGTAATTATAAAAAAAAACAAAAAAGCTCTCGACAATACCTGGTAAATTATGTGAAGAAGTACTGTGCAAAATTTCAAAACGATCGGTCCAGTAGATTTTGAGTTATCGTGAACACCGACTTCAAATATGACGAGTTTCAGAAAAACGCTTGGAAAACGCGAATAGTTTGGTCGCTTAGCGCTCATTTCACATAAGTTTAAGAACACTTCTCGATTGTATGAATATCTGAAAAAATGAATGCATATTAAAGGTACTCCAAAGATTAATTTTGCATAATAATGATTCCAAAATGTTATTAACAAATTGATGAAAAAAAAAAATTGGTCAAAAAATTTCGCCGCAACCCAATTTTTTGGGTTGCGCTCAAATAGTCTGATTTCGTTAATTTTTCTCCGATGCGCGCTAGGAGAGCTACGTGCGCTTGGGTTCGATGCACTAGGTCCGCAGGTACTGAACCAATCCAGTGCCTGCACCTCTGCAGTTACTGCTGCTAATGCACTACCTGCTTACTATTGCAAGACTATGGAATACCCGCGACGCCATTCCAGACTAGTGAACTGAATGATGCTCATTCGATACAAGAATTAGCTTCACTATTTCGATGTATTTATCTGGAATATTTCAGTTCGACGTACCATGCCTTTTTGAAAAAAAAGTTTATCGCCACAGGGGATGGTCGTCTATGCTGACCCGCCAACGGCATGCCATGCGATTGTCGGGCCACCAAATGACACAAACTTTGACGGCAATTGGATCGCACTGATAGCACGATACAATTGTAGCTTCGAGATCAAAATACGGATGGCTCAACAAGCTGGATTTGATGCCGCAATAGTCCACAATGTGAACGATAGCGAATTGAGTAATTAAATATTTTAAGTGTTCGATAAAAAAAATAATAAAAAACATGGTAGTTCAGTGTACTTTTGTGTTTACAGTACCAATGTCAGCTAAAGATCCTATGGGAATTACGATACCGTCAGTATTCGTCAGCGAAATAACAGGACTGATAATCAAAGAAAATTATTTGTATGACCATCTCTACTTCGTTTTGATCAATGACGATCTGCCTTTCAACATCAACACACACTTACTGTTGCCGTTCGCTATAGTGGTCGGCATATGTTTTCTAGTCATGGTTATGTTCATGGTAATTATATAATAGATTTGTTTTGACAAAGCTTAATTCAAATTCTTTTTTCATCTTGTTTTTCCTACAATCTTTCAGGTTGTTCGATGCATTAAGGATAGAAGGCGTCAACGTAGGCATAGACTGCCGAATTCGAGTTTGAAGAAGATACCAACGCACAAGTACACGAAAGGCGATCCGTATGAAACGTGTGCCATTTGCCTTGACGATTACGTTGAGGGTGAAAAACTTAGGGTGTTACCGTGTGCACACGGTACGTAATTATCTTTTCTGGAATTCTGTATATATTACCCTCATGAAAATTAACCATTGGTCGTCAAATGGTTACCATAGCATCTGAATGGTGTACTGAATGGTGCATTAGTAGTAACCATTCGCTCTGAATGGTATGAATGGTGAACGATTGACACGTTCAATCGTTACGGTTCGTCCTTTGACCATTGGCGAATAGTCACCATTCGGAATGTAAAGATTGGTGTATTATAACCATTCGGAGCGCAACCATTAGTGAATGGTAACCACTCGAGACATTGACATTGATCAATTGTAACTATTGAGAACGTAACTACTAAGCAATTGTAATCTTTTGAAGTATTACCATTTACCAATTGTTACTACTTAGAACCATACCATTGATGAATAGTACCTATTTGGAGCATTACCATTGACTAATTGTAACTGTTAGAAAGATTGCCATTGACTAGCTCTAACTATTCGGGGCACAAGGATTGATTAATATTTGCTATTTCGATCTTTACTTTTAACAAATGAAACACTTAACTTGTAACAAACGGATTAATGAGAGCATTGGTTCAGATTACAACATTACATTTCATTAAACTCAAAACGATAAACAAAACGGTAATACAATTGACCACGCCTGATGCACAAGAAAATACACTGTCTACGAGATATCCACAATTTGCAAGATACACACACCGATAACACTTTGTTGAAAACAGCGCAACAATAGCTCATCAAAGTTCAGCAAGTCAATGCGTAATTATTGCCACAAGGTTGTGTTCGAATTTCCTGGCAAATTTGCATAATGAAATTTCGACAAAAGTGTCACTAAATGATACGTCATAATAAGGCGACCAGTGCCATTAAAGTGGGGTGGTTTTTTTCTTCAAGTTACAAGTTCGAGTCGCAATGATAAGACACTTTTACAAAAATTGTTTCTGCGGGTTTTATCGCATTTACATAAAAAACGCATCTGTTACTGAATCGTTCCCCTGAATTTTCGCTATCAGTTACCCGCACTCTGTTGCAGTGTCTTTGCTTGAAAAGGCAGACGCACCTTAATGCAATGATTACACATTGCTTGCCCAAGTTTGACGAACTATTGTTGTAGTGTTGCCAGCACAAAGATTTCTATCCCGAATTAGTTCCTATTTCTGTCCGGGTGGTCGGAAAGGTCTGATTAACTCACTAAGCATCCAACATTCAATAAAAAAGAAATGATATAGCTGTTAGTAGATTATCTTCACCTTTGCTGCAGCTTACCACACGAAGTGCATAGATCCTTGGCTAACGAAGAACAGAAGGGTCTGCCCAGTCTGCAAACGCAAGGTTTTTGCCGCGGACGAAAGAGTGGTAACCGACAGTGAAAGCGACACTGACGCCGATGATTCAACGCCACTAATTCGCGACGGTCATCAAGGTGAATTTAATAATTTCTCCGCATTATGGAAATTCGTCACTGACGCTTGTTGTCATTACTGAAAGCCCTAATTCGCCTTTGCTCTATATGCTTTGAAAAGGCACGCAAGGAGGAACTTTCGCCCCGCAACGAGAAAATCCTTTTACAAGAAGTGAAAGGAACAGAAGGAATAGACGTGATTCCAACGCGTCTAGTAACAGTACGGCTTCATCCCTGTCGTCGATTTATGAAAGTGGGAGCTCACACAGCGGAGAACGACCATCCGGTACTACGGTTTTCCTCATATCGGATAGCCACAGCATAAATGGTAAGCAATTTTAGGCACTTTTTTGCCCCCCTTTTACAAAACAGGAGACACGAATGCGAAATTATGCAAGAGTTTGTTCTCGGAGTCTTAGACAAAAAATCATTTTAAAAAAATGAAAGGAAGCTAGAAATTGTTAACCCGAAACACTTAGAAAATAAACGTCTGCAAGGGAAATATTGAAACATTTTGCAATAAAGACACCGAAAAGAATTTTTGCGCATATTATTCCAATTCCAGTGAGCTTTATTGTAGAAAAACTCTGTTTTCTTTGAAAGTTCGTAGATTTGTAATAACCGCTGCTAAAAAACAAAAAGGCGTATCGCACGTGCGTTGAAGCATACGGGTTACGTCCTTTTGGGTATTGGGTATTGTGTGGTTACATCGATCCCCTAAGGGTTATTGGCTCCTTCACTTTCTCCGTTTGCTCCTCACTTATCCGTTGTCACCGGTTTGATTCCTGTAGTCGCGGATATACGGGTATAGTCGCAGTTCGTACGTCCTACCTCCGGAGCTGCGTTCTCGTCCGGTTTCCTTTCACCTACGGGACTTCAGTCTCGGGAATCGAACCCGCGAAACTTCCCAGTCTTTCGGTTTCGAATACCGAGGGGCAGGACCTTTCCTCCGGACCTACCATTACAATGGGTTCCGAACGACTTTTTCGCAGAAAAAATACAACGGAAAGTTCTCGGTGCTTGCCGGGAATCGAATCCGGGCCTACTGCGTGTGAGTCGCGCTCCGATCACTCATCATCAGATCGTTCAACTAAATTATCGTTCAGTTTCCGGTCGATAATATCAATTTCTATTTTAGGAGCGCAGTTCGAACATCGTCTCTTGAGTTGGGTTCCCTAGCAAGTCAAGTGACCATCGAAAGACCCAAAAAAACGACCGATCGTTCTGCGACACTTCTCGTCCGGAATAACGACCGAAATAAAGAACAATTGTTAGGCTGAGAATGGATCGTTTTTTCATCAATGACCGTAAAATGACCACAAAAATGACCGATGTATGAATCACTGAAAAAGTTCTAGATTGGGTCGTTTCGTTGGCGTTAATCGGAAAGTAATCGGAAAGAACATGTTCACAGGTTTTCTTTGGCACGTTCTTCGGGTCTTTTATGAAAAACGACTTACCTCCCCAACAACAACTTCGTCAATAGTCCCTTTGCAAGTCGTTTTTCATAAACGACCTAGAGAACGACCCAAAGAAAAATTTTCAGCATGGTCGTCTTTCCGGTTACTTACCGATCAACGCCGGCGAATCGACCCAACCAAGAGTTTTTTCAGTAATTCATACATCGGTCGTTTTTGTGGTCATTTTACGGTCATCGATGGAAAAACGACCCATCCTTAACCTAACAGTTCGTCTTTTTTTTCGGTCGTTATTCCGGACGAAAGGTATCACAGAACCACCGGTCGTTTTTTGGGTCTTTTGATAGTCGTCAAAGATGCTCGTTTGACATGCTAGGATTTCTACTCCACAAATGAGTTCTATGGTTTATGATCAATCACTGTTTTTGAAGCCATTTACAGAACTTGATCATATATAATATTAATTTAATCGAAAGCGATAACGAAAACAGTAAAAACGCTACTTTACGTGGAAACGCGACTTCGTAATTTTTGGCTGAAAGCCACCAGAATATGCTCAAACGGATCGACGAGTAAAAACAATGAAAACTACGTTTAGTGATAATGTAGCAGAATATAAATCGGTATACAACTGTCGACACGACAGCTACAGATATTTACGAGACTGAGACTATAGACCTGACTGAATCGGCATGATAATACTTAATGCTATTACGTCAAAATTGTCGATGTTTTTGTTTTCGATTAGTTTCACAAAATTGTTGTTCCGCTTCTCAAAACACTCTCTGGACAGAACGGAGATATACGCCCGGTGTCAATTACGGTGGCAAACTCCCATTTTTAAGCCTAACCTGTCGAAAAGTTTATTAGGATCGGGATGGAAATGACTGTCGTTTCACATCTTAGGGTGACAAATAATTACGAATCCCTCGTAGATACTTTGTACCAGATCTTTGCACTTCGAAATTTCCCTCCAATCCGGCACCACTGGTATTGAGTACTACCCTAGCAAGTCCAGTAACTGAAAAAAGCACCGAGAAGACAAAGAAAAACTACCGAAAAAGCACCGCGAAGCACTGAGTGTTTTTGGGACATTCAATCACCGAAAAAAGTTGTGAGAGCACCGTAAAAGCACCGATAATGGCACTCTCCCCCTGCACCCTGATAATTTTTGTCGGTGCTTTCTCAGTGCTTCCATGGTGGCGCATGGGCGAAAGGAGTCACCTTTTGATCGTCGAAGAGAGTGCCATGGTCGGTGCTTTTACAGTGCTTTCGTGTTTTTTTTTTTCGGTGATTGAATGTCCCAAACGCACTCGGTGTTTTTACGGTGCGTTTTCAGTGACTGAACCTGCTAGGGTGGGCACTGACTCAGCACTTGATACTTAAATTCGTACTCCAAGTACTCGGTGTATTTGCCCACCTCTGTTTGGTGCTACAAAACTAAACAGAGGTTCAAACTTTCCGCCTGTTGTCCCCAGAAATTGGAATAGTCAGCGCAATACTGCTAATCCAAATAATCATACGGTTACATGCTGTTTAGGTGAACCACCGGATCACGAACGCTCGACGAGCAGTGCAAAGCCCAATACAGTGAGCGTACACGCTGATGCGGAGGAATTTCCCGCGTCAATTATACACGTAACGCCGACTCGCAATTCACGCGGGTCCGTCAATTCGGCAGTATCGGACGATACGTCACCCGCAACGAGGACCCTTCCGCTGGTCGATGTCGAAGAAAATGACCTGGTAGTTTAGTCGTTTCGAAGAATCGTAACAGGTTCCTCTATAATATTCCAAGCTAGAGATATGTCAAAGGGTCTGCCGAGGAGTATGGATCCTTTTATAATATATTGTACGCGCGGTTCGTCGTCGATTGTCATTTGATAAGTGGGAGTTTCAAAAATGCTATCTTTGCGATAAAAATGTTATCTTTGCTGTGTACGTGATCGATATAAATGGTGGATTTTTCCAAATATTACAACGCTGACTGTTCCGTATTACCAATGATTGGTACTAACCGGATATATGTAAAAATTAAAACAAAAAAAACAAAACATTGACAGAATATTCAATTTTTAATGATTCAGGATTGACAGCCGTAAATTTTGCATAACACGATAATATAGCAAGGATGCGATCGAGTTCGATCGTCATCTTCGCATTGAGAAAACGATTACAGTGGATTGTGTCAGTTGTCAGAAATGGATCGATTGTTCGACAATGGTTGAAATATGCAACGGTTAAATTGCTTTCCGAATAATTATGATTCGATCGTAATTAATAATTACGCCACTTTGGTAGCCGCCTTGTTTGGTAGCCGCTCAACGAATTCGCATGACGGTGGACTCATATAATGACGACGAGATGAGAACTGACATACAAGTCGCGACAGAGATCTCGTGGAAGTGATTTTTTAAATAGTATATTATGCTACAAGGGAGGGAAGTGTGTGATTTTCGCCCAGTGTGAACTATATCGCCCGAGCGAAGCGAAGGCAGAAATTACACGAGCTGAAAGTCAGATCCCTCCCGTGTGGCATGCGATTCTTTTTTTTTCCGACTTGCACGTTTTTTGCGTCGCGAAATCGTCGTATTTCCCCTAGCAACTCAAGCGACCATCGAAAGACCCAAAAAACGACCGTTTTTTGACATTCATTCGTTTGTGACATTTTGTCACAAAACGGTCGTTTTGTCACATTTTTCGACCGGAATAACGACCGAAATAAAGACCAATTGTTGAATTAAGTATGGGTCGTCTTTTTATGAATGACCGCAAAAACGACCGATTCTTGCATCGGTCGTTTTTGTGGACATTGATGGAAAAACAACCCATGCTCAACCTCACAATTGGTCTTTTTTGGTCGTTATTCTGGACGAAAAATGTCACAGAACGACCGTCGTTTTTTGGGTCTTTTGACAGTCGTTAATGACGGTCGCTTGACTTGCTAGGGTCGCCAATGACCGTTACTCTTGCGGGAATAATAAACGAACACTGCGCATGCACACAGGTTGCTAATGATCATTGGTCGATGATAGGCGATTTTCCGTCCATGTGGTACACAAGAAATGTGGTAATTTTAACGAAGTCGGAACAACTATCGTCTACCACACGGAAGGGAGCGGATTTTCATCTCCTGTAATTTCTGTCCTCGCTTAGCTCGGGCAGCGAACTTCAAACTTGTAGCATAATATACTGTTTCCACATTCCTACGACGTTCATACCGCTTTATCTGTACTGATCCAAAAAAGATGATTATTTTATTTAAAAATATGTCGATTCTACCAATGACAGTTGTACATAGCCGGTATTCGTTCGCGAATCATGTTTGTATCGATCGATTATTGTGCAATGTATAATACAAAATTACATACAATGTATAGACAATTTTACCCCGATTGAGAATATCTTAAATTTCTGTCCGTCGATCTCAGGTGCCCGTTCAGTTGAATTTGGTTAAATAAAATGACAATAGAAAATGAAACCTATCGATCCTGGAGATTTCAATTTAGCACAATCGAATTTCGCAGAGGATTAGCGACACTTCATTATCGGTATATCAATATACACGGAACCACATATATGCAGAACGAGCACTTACGATGATACATTAAAACAAAGATGAATTCGTTAGCACTCTAGCCTGTGATACAGAAATGTAAATAATATTTGTTGATAAATGAATTGAAAGACCAAATGTAAGGATTCCTTTTAATGCAGGACATAGAACATAAATGATTAAATAAAGTCTTTAATGATACAGAATATATGTATATATTTAACCTTGGGTTTCCACGTATAGATTTGGTTAAATTGAGTCTCCTTAGAATAATTAATAAATTAATACAACAATCTGTAAAGTAATATTGAATTTAATTAGTCTCTTCCGACGAAAATATTAACCAACCATAAAAAAAAGTATATGCGAAAATATATTTTTCATATGTTTATCATACTTTTAACGAAAAAATTGGTGTAATTAATATACAATGATATATATGTATGTGACGGATATATCCGAGTATATAATAAGCAAATATATATATTTTCATGTATATGAAAAGTATTTAATTTAAAACACAATATATTTTGGCCGCGAAATATTAATACTTTTAAATACTTTTCGGATATACTTTTTTACGTGCGGGAAGATAGGAGTATCGTGTTAATTCCGATATCGCATGGCCTTATAAAAAAGCTTAAACTTTTCATCTCAACTATACTCCCTATATTGAAAATATATTCTGTATCCCACCATTTATTCATATGGTATATAAAAAAAATTATTCTGTAAAAAAAATTATCTATTGTTTTTTTGGTGATCCGTAGTAGTTTCAACACTTTTGTTTTTTTAATTGAAGCTTTTGAAAAGGGTTAAATTCGTATAAAGCCATGTACATAGAATTGGACAATTCGTTTGTGACCAGGCAACAAAATGTTTGATTTATATTTCATTTGGAAAGATATGTGCCTAAAAAAATATATATATATTAACACATCTGAGACGCAATAACTTCGGTGCCTATTTGTGACTATTGTTCTTATTATAGTGCCTAAGATAAGTTATATTCCTATCAAGACATGCAGAAGCGTCTGAACACCAAGTTAGTAAATTAATCAATAAAAAAAAAAGATTCTCTCCATTATCGCACAACGAAAAGAGAGGAACCACTTCTCTTTATACGTGAACATTTTGATTTTTTAGCACTGTCATTATTTTTGCGTTCGATATTCCATAGCAACGATCAATTTTTCCAAAATTTCCTCGATATTTTTATTATTATGTAATAAAATTATTGTGATGATTCATTATGATTCTGTTTGTTATTATTATGGTTTTAAATATTTTTTCGAGTTTTTAAGTGAACTTGACTAGTTTTAGGGATGTGCATGAGTGCTATCACGAAACAACGAACACGAAATAAACGAATCTATATATCTATCTATCTGTCTATCGATCTATCTCCCTGGCAAGTTCTGCGACTTGAAAAACCACCACCAAACTACCTTCAAAGCGACCGAGTGAACGACCGGTCGTTTTCGGACAAAAATACGTCCTCGAAAACGACTGTCGAAACGACTTTATCCGTGTCCGTACCAGCCGCATACGAGCAGATTCCAGGAAGGGCTTTCAGTCAGGTGGTTTTACAATCAGTAAACGAATGAACTACCGCGAAAGCGACTGTTCAAAACACCGTTCAGTCCGGTCGTTTTTTATTTTCAACCGATGAAACGACCGCATAACGACAACCGGACTGAAAGGTCTTTTGAACGGTCGCTTCCCCGGTTGTTCATCCAGTCTTGAAATGTAAAACGCCCTGACTGAAAGCTCTCTGACGCGGATGAAGTCGTTTTAACAGTCGTTTTGCCCGACGTATTTTTGTCCGAAAACGACCGGTCGTTTTCTCGGCGGTTTTGTTGGTCGCAGGATCTGCCGGGGCTATCATGCTCGAGCGTGCTCAAGCTCACGAGCGCTTAATCCGCTCGAACGCCCATTTAACTGTAGCGTGATTTAAATTTTTCTCAAAAAACACAACTAAAAAATCTGCTAAGGAGAACCCAAAAAAAAGCGCAATTGACACTAAAATTGTCAACGAATCTTCCCGAGTATTGTGGCTTAGCAGTTCGTCGAAACTTCGATTCGTAAGAATGGTGCCACAATTTTGTTTATCCGCGCGTATTACCGTGATGTCATATACATTTTATCAAATGTTGAAAGTATTACGTACTGAATTGTTGTTTTGTCATTATCGTACCGTTAAATAATCCATTTGTGATTTTCATTAGTGAGCAAGTGAGCCTCCTGTGTACAAGAATAAAATACGGGAGTCGATTACTGAGCAAATCATGACTTTAGTATGTCCATGACTGGTAAATTTGCACATCGCAAGTTTTATGTTAATTTGTCTTTACAATAAGATAAGGTAGATCAAAAGGTAAGCGTTCTGTTTGTTGACAAGATTATATTGATCCAGTACAACCTTTAATGACACTTATTGACGTCTTAATGTCCCTAGCAAGTCGATGGACCGCAAACGGACCGGAAAACGGACACGTTCGTTGGGGAACAGAACGGACCGTGAAAAACGACAAAACGGACCGTACATTTTTCGTTGGCATTTAGTCTTTCTTCTGTTGCGGAAACCGAAAACGGGACGAACTTTTTTTTTTCGAAAAATTTGTTTTGGTCCGTTTTCGGTTCTCGCAACCGAAAAGGACCGAGATCGTATTTTTATTCTGTCCTTTCATTGAAAACAGAATCAAAAGCAAAACAACGAAAAAAATTTTAAACTTAGCCAACATTTTTTATGAGAAACGTTCGGTCCTTGGTTTCGGCAACCGAAACCCAGATCGAAAAACGTACCGTCAAACGGGTATCTTACCATTGGTACCGCCACCATTCCGTCTGCGTGCCGTCACTTTTCTGTCTGGGAAAAGGACCAATCCAAACGTACGGGCCGTTTTACCGTTTTTGTGGTCCGTTTCGTTTCTCAACGGACCCGTCCGTTATTCGGTCCGTTTTTTAGTTTTTTCCCTAAAAGCAGCCGCCCGTCAACTTGCTAGGGGTGCGACCTACAACCCTAGCATGTTGCAAGACTGATGCAAAAACCGGGAAAACTGAGCAAGAGACCAAAAATAAGACTCAGTAGCGATGTGCGAGAACGTTACCGATAATTTTTCAACAAAAGACCGGCGATTTGACCTGTCGTAAAGTATGAAAAATTTGCCGCGGGGAGGGGATGAGCATCACTTTCCCTCCCAGTATTTGACAATTTCATGCTCGGTCGTTTGCTAACTACGACCAAGCAAAAGATCGGGAAACAACAAGACTGGAATACCGGTGAAC
Organism: Amblyteles armatorius; assembly: GCA_933228735.2. Lineage (NCBI taxonomy): Eukaryota > Metazoa > Arthropoda > Insecta > Hymenoptera > Ichneumonidae > Amblyteles > Amblyteles armatorius. The sequence continues at coordinate 1,316,067 of OW121697.1, forward strand.
TCGGTCTTCCTGCTAACCACAACCAAGCAAAAGATCGGGAAACGACCCGATTGGAATTTCGGTAAGCTTGGTCGTGTTACCAAATGCGCTCCCCACCGCCAACTTTTAATACTTCACGATAGGTCGAATCGCCGGTCTTTTGTTAAAAAACTATCGGTAACGTTCTTTGACATGGCGACTGAGTCTTATTCTAGGTCGTCTGTTCGATCTCCCAACATGCTAGGGAAGTTATTGAAGTTGAGAATTTTGCTCAACGTGTCGATCAGTGGGACATTTACCTTATGTCCGAACACGCATCGTTGCAACGATACGCCAGCGCCGGCTCAACTCTGATAGGCAGTGCCTTACCGACTATCGAGCCCAACTTCGGAGTGATTGTCAATCGACGGTTCAGCCAATCCTGGGCATCGGTCGAGATTCGATCACGTGCTGCCAACCTGCTGCCGACTAATACCCAATCGTCAGCGATACTCCGAGCATCGGCCAACCGCACCTGGGTAATTTCTTCTTTCCCAACGTCCAGTCTCGATCCAGCCATTTTAGCTTTCGACTCTTAAGTTTTTATTCTTAAATCTCGTTTTATTCCCATATCTTGTGCATTTAATTCCCACTAATTATTATGTAGTACTACGTTATCGGCACTGTAATTCGGTCGATTAGGACTCTACTTGATATGCGCGTGTCTATTTCCTGTACTACCTCTCGCATGTGGTTTCATGTATTTTGATGTCGGCTCTCAAGGGACGCAGTCCCAGAGTCTCAGGTTTAATTAACGACAATAATAATCCAATCGGCGCGGATGCGACTTAACAGCTTCAACATTTGTGTGCTTAAGATAATGTTGATCACGTAATTTGCGTATAACAAAACGCACTACCGCCGAGCTGCACGAACAGTCAAGATTCTTCGAGTTAAACAGGGCGAGGCAAATTACGATGTACCGGCAAATCGGAATGCAATGCAAAAATATACTCCAATCTTCGTACTATTCGAGACTAATCGTAAACACAGTTGCGGTGGGGACGCTGTCGAAGAGTCCAAACTTTCCTATACAGAACGTAGAACTGTCAAATAGGAAAAGGCTGTCTTCAAAAACTGGAACACAAAAAGCACCCGTACGTTTGGTCGGACGGCACTCGGGCGGGCTGTCGGGGCATTCAGGCGCCATTCAATAAAACCCTCGTGCTCACCACCGCGAAACTTTGAACGGATATATCGACCATTTTTCCGGCCGTCAGTTGGCAAGGTGTATTGCAACGCATCGTCATCATCATCAGGAGTTTTTGAATTTTCAACGACATTCGGTACCACCGACCGTTTTGTCTGCGTAATAGAATAAATTTTTCAGACGATTTCACTTCGCCGATCCCTCGATCGTTCACTCACATGTAATATTGAACGCTGATACTGTGATCCTTCAAAACTTGCGAATAGTGGCTCTCCAAGTAGACGTAAGACGAGAAGCACAGACCGCACGCTGCATATTTTACAGTTTCTTGGGGTCTGTTCATTGCCGCGACAATCTGCATCAAATTTCGTATTCGTTCGTTCATCAATTCGATGGATCCTTCGTGTCGAGTAACGAATTTTACCTGGAGTCCGGCGATGCTAACGATCGCAAGTCTGAGCAGCATCGTAACGAGGAACGTCCACGTGTAAGTCGCCTTGATGAGGTTCGCGTACCTGATCAACAACGACATAACGAATAACATGACTGCAAACAACATAAAATAACATAACTGTAAACAACATAAAATAACATAACTGTAAACAACATAAAATAACATAACTGTAAACAACATCAAATAACATAACTGTAAGCAACATAAAATAACATAACTGTAAACAACATCAAATAACATAACTGTAAACAACATCAAATAACATAACTGTAAGCAACATAAAATAACATGACATAATGTTAACATAATTTTAACATTACTCGTCGATATAATGAAATTAATTAATTCTCCAAAATGATCTCACTCGATAGCGTCGTTGTGTCTGGCGATGCACGTAAATATCAGATGCTCGAAGCTCGTGTTGCTCTGCTTCGAATCATAAGCGGTATCTTCCGATTCCCATGATCCATCGTTCTCACCGATGCTCTCAAGCTTGCGTCTGACATTTTATATTGAAAATTATATTAAAATTTTATTAAAAATCAGTACGGGATTATTATCGAAATTAATTAGATCTCGGACTCGCCCCAATGCGGTGAATATTCCGCAACAGTGTTGCATAGAAACGAATAACATAACGTCGTATGACACTGAGATTGTCAAACAAAAATATCCGGTTACGGAAAGGTAGAAGGTAATCCAGAAATAATATTTTTGAACGTCCAGATGATAGATATATATGGGAACTGGAAATTGTCCGGGCTCGGTACCGTTGTACAGCACGATATCGATGATCTTCGGCACAATCGGTTGGGTCAGATAGGCACAGATGAACGAATAACATCCAACTGCACACAAAATTGATTCATAATTTTTATGTCATCTTACCACGGTACGTTATGCCAGAAATGCACTGAGGTCTTTCGCATCACGGAACACCATCACGCAAGTTTGAAAGGAAAAAATTGAAAGAAAGGGAAAAAATATATGAATTACATTTTCTCGATGTTTTTTTTTCTTCTCATTTCTAGAACTCTTTGATAAACACATCGTTCGCATACGAAAGACCCAAGTTCGTGCGATTAACGCTTCGATGGCAAAAAATGTATAGCACGCTATAATTCAACGAGTAAAAAGTTGTTGGGCAAACATCCTGGAATAACCCATTTTGAGATCACTTTTGACCTATTTGTGTAGGCTTATTTTTTTAGCCCGCGCGGAAAAAAGTCTTAGCGAGAATGTTATCGAGACTCTTGGCGACTTGGCAAGTTGACGGACGGCTGCTTTTAGGGAAAAAGCTAAAAAAAAACGGGCCGAAAAACGGACCCGTCTGTTGAAGAACGAAACGGACCGCAAAAACCGTAAAACGGACGGAAGGAGGGGGTTTCAGGGGTAAACCGACCTATGTATATGTTCATATGCCTTCTGCATCGTTCTGCGTATTCGTGAAGAGTGTTCACTTCTGGTTCTCCGGCCCACACCATCCAATCCGCGCGGATACGATTCAGCAGCTTCAACATCTGTGTGCTCAAAATAATGTCGATTATGAAATTTGCGTAAAAATGAACTGACCTTATCTGTGTTCCACATAGTATTGATATGCTTCGCCACGCAAAATAAGGCGATAAGCGTTATCGAAATGCGATCGAGAAGGATATCCCAATCTCTGCGATATCTTATGAAAGTCATTAACATAATCATAAATTGGCCGCTGTTGAAAATGACTCCGAGAGCGAAAAAGCCGTATCTAACCCGGGTACTTAGGTATGGCCATTGAATGCCGGCGATCATTAAGATTTTCGTTGTTCTATAATACCGGTGTTGAAAGAAATCATTTTTTTCTCGAAACATAACGAACGAACGCTTCGGAGGTAATGTTGCTGAAATCCATCGTGCAACTTTCGCCTTCCGCGGGTATTATTTTCTTCTCACTATGGATTTTCCGGGCAATTATTGTGTCGTGTATGCGCGGACGTTTAAATTGCGCGTCTATGTCGGCGATGAGTGACAGCTGTTCCAAGACACCCTACCCCATAGGCCCCGTACACCCCACCACTCAGCCCACTGAGCTACGCAGTAGTACCCTTGCGATACACTGTATAACCCGGAGAACCCCGAGTTTGCGCAGATTTCTTCCGCGCAAAATGTTCTTCCATGGCAGTTCCACTTCGACTCCGAACGGAGCGGTAATGTTCATCTGACTTGGACACGTTTCGAGCATAGCCTCGCAATTCCTCGGTCTAACGTCGGACCCGAGGCACAGGAAAATATATCGATTTTGTACTAAAAAGTGCAGAAATTTTCAATGAGTGTCCACACGAACGTTGCACAAGAAAATGAAGAAAAAAATGAGATGCGGACAAATAAAGGTAAGCAATAACATCGAAATCATTGAGATCGCGTACAAACGGTCGAGTTTCGAGATTACTGTTCATCATACAGTGTATTCGGAATAAATATAATTCTGCGATAAGAGAAGCAATGTCACGTCGATACGAGATGCGCCATTGAACTGGGTGACGTATAAAACAAAAAAGTTTAACCTTCTTCTAATCGCATCAAAAATGAATACACAACAAGAGTCCTTCGGCTTTCTGACTATGTCCGGGCGGCAGCGTGTGCCGCCTACGATGATAAGCCAATGGACCGGAGACTGATATGGTAAGACACATGTATTGTATTGTATTGTGTGGTTACACCGATCTCTCTAAGGGTTACGGGCTCCTTCGCTTCTCTCTTTCCTCCTTCCTTATCCGTTGTCACCGGTTCGATTCTCCGGTCCGGAGCTTCGTCACGCCTCGTCAGGTGTCAGTAGTCTCGGACATACGGATATAGTCGTAGTTCGTACGTCCTATCTCCGGAGCTACGTCCCCGTCCGTTTTCCTTTCACCTGCGGGACTTCAGTGTCGGGAATCGAACCCGCGACACTTTTCCCAGTCTTTCGGTTTCCCTTACCGAGGCTCTGGTCCTTTCCTCTGGACCTACTATTATAGTGGGTTCCGAACCACTTTTATGCAGATAAAAACACCACAGAAAATTCTTGGTGCTTGCCGGGAATCGAACCCGGGCCTACTGCGTGTGAAGCGCGCGCCGATCCACTCGGCCACGCTCACCCTTTGGTAAGACACATGTATTGTATTGTATTGTGTGGTTACACCGATCTCTCTAAGGGTTACGGGCTCCTTCACTTCTCTCTTTCCTCCTTCCTTATCCGTTGTCACCGGTTCGATTCTCCGGTCCGGAGCTTCGTCACGCCTCGTCAGGTGTCAGTAGTCCCGGACATACGGATATAGTCGTAGTTCGTACGTCCTATCTCCGGAGCTACGTCCCCGTCCGTTTTCCTTTCACCTGCGGGACTTCAGTCTCGGGAATCGAACCCGCGACACTTTTCCCAGTCTTTCGGTTTCCCTTACCGAGGCTCTGGTCCTTTCCTCTGGACCTACTATTATAGTGGGTTCCGAACCACTTTTATGCAGATAAAAACACCACAGAAAATTCTTGGTGCTTGCCGGGAATCGAACCCGGGCCTACTGCGTGTGAAGCGCGCGCCGATCCACTCGGCCACGCTCACCCTTTGGTAAGACACATGTATTGTATTGTATTGTGTGGTTACACCGATCTCTCTAAGGGTTACGGGCTCCTTCACTTCTCTCTTTCCTCCTTCCTTATCCGTTGTCACCGGTTCGATTCTCCGGTCCGGAGCTTCGTCACGCCTCGTCAGGTGTCAGTAGTCCCGGACATACGGATATAGTCGTAGTTCGTACGTCCTATCTCCGGAGCTACGTCCCCGTCCGTTTTCCTTTCACCTGCGGGACTTCAGTGTCGGGAATCGAACCCGCGACACTTTTCCCAGTCTTTCGGTTTCCCTTACCGAGGCTCTGGTCCTTCCCTCTGGACCTACTATTATAGTGGGTTCCGAACCACTTTTATGCAGATAAAAACACCACAGAAAATTCTTGGTGCTTGCCGGGAATCGAACCCGGGCCTACTGCGTGTGAAGCGCGCGCCGATCCACTCGGCCACGCTCACCCTTTGGTAAGACACATGTATTGTATTGTATTGTGTGGTTACACCGATCTCTCTAAGGGTTACGGGCTCCTTCGCTTCTCTCTTTCCTCCTTCCTTATCCGTTGTCACCGGTTCGATTCTCCGGTCCGGAGCTTCGTCACGCCTCGTCAGGTGTCAGTAGTCTCGGACATACGGGTATTCCCCTAGCAAGTCAAGCGACCGTCATCAACGACCGTCATTGAAGACCAACTGTGAGGTTGAGCATGGGTTGTTTTTCCATCAATGACCGCAAAAATGACCACAAAAACAACAGATGCAAGAATCAGTAGTTTTTGCGGTCTTTTTGCGGTAGTCGATAAAAAGGCGACCCATACTTGATTCAACAATTGGTCTTTATTACGGTCGTTATTCCGGTCGAAAAATGTCACAAAACGACCGGTCGTTTTTCGGGTCTTTCGATGGTCGCTTGAGTTGCTAGGGTCGCTATGTGCACGACCTACACAAGCTCACCGGACGAGTGTGTATCGCGTATACATGGAAAGAGCTGGGTGTGCAAGTTGGGTCGGAGCTGGCCGGTAGACGGCGCTGATAGAATGCATGTGCACGGCAATGCACTCTCAACTGGAAGCTCTGTGTAAGTCACACACATAGCCGATAGTCGTAGTTCGTACGTCCCATCTCCGGAGCTACGTCCTCGTCCGTTTTCCTTTCACCCACGGGACTTCAGTCTCGTCAATCGAACCCGTCACAGGCCAGGGTGTGGCACTCATTTGTTAGGTAAAACTCGCGGAAATGAGTCTTTGTTAATTTATAACGGTGGCGAAATTGCTGTCGCCACAAAATTGCAAGTACGCATAATTCTCTTACACCTTTGAGAAGAAGCCTGCCAAATTTTTAATTAATCTAAGCATGCCTTTGATTAAAATATATCGCGAGCGTGTAACAATTCTTTTTGTGCACCGATGTTGAGGCGCGGACAGTCCCATCCAAAACCACGCGTTGCAGGTCGCCAACGCAGGTCGCTAACTTCAGCCTCATCTCAATCAATGTGTGTACACCGTTGTATTTCCTACCGTTTTACAAACCGAATCCCTTTGCCACATATTAAACATATTGAGAAATTAAACAACATATCCGATCAAGGAACGAATATTTGTTTCTCAAATTTTTTTATTCCGACTTTCCCCGAACCCAGTCGAGTCCAGTACACGAACTGTGCATCGTCCAATAAATTCGTCCAAGTATTCGAGTGGCCATCGCGGCTCGTTCTCAGAAATATCGAAACGTTTTAATATATATTTTACACGGATTTACATCAATTGTTTACACGAATTATCGGCTCGAAATATGGAACACGTATATTTGTACCATTTGTCTGCTTACGAACATACGTTAAAAGTATCCTCGGGACACGTTTGGGCGTCTTCGCGTTTGTAGACTCAGGGATGGGTTCGGATAAATAAAGCCCGTTCACTCCGATAACGCCATCAATTTCTAAACAATAGTAAAGCGAAAATAGTTTTTAATGACCTCGTACTCCGGCATTCGTCTTACTCGTCGGCACGCGCTACCATTAAAAGCTCGTTCTCGCTCCATCGCTCGACGACTCGCTCGTGCTCTCTACGTGCTGTGTGTTTGCTTGCGCTCGATGTCGCTGATACGCTCACGCATCTATTTGCTAAGCACGTGTCGCGAAGAATGTTGCCCGTATGCTCATCTACATAAACTATCTGTGTTCCGACTGCGTGATCGTCACATGATAGCCGCGTAAGGGGGGTGTGTTTAACACATATATAACACGGCTCCAAAACACAGCAAGGCATATATAACACAGTCACGGCTCCAAAAAATGTCGGTATCGTCTGGTAGTTCGTTAAATTTGCGTGTACGACGGTGCGCAAAGAGTAGCACTCAATTATTTTCCTCAGAGCCGTTCAATCATGAACGGGTACGGAATGATTCACACCTTCGGTGTCGTTGTTCTTGTAATGATCGAGCGGAGATTTTGGGGAACCTGTAGATGTTGATATTGCAGATGGACGGGCGAAGTATCGAAGAGAGAAAACATATGGTGATCACCGGGATTCGAACCCGGATTAATCGGTTACTGAGTAAGAGCGCTAACCACTGCGCTAATGTCACCTATATGCTTCTCTCATTCGAATCGTCCTCTTATATACAATGCAGGGCCGTTACATTCTGCTCGTGGCGGCGTCCATCTTATCGGTCATCGATGCACAGTCGTCGGTGGTAAAACCATAAATTATCCTACCCGTCCATAGATTCGTACAATTGTTCGGGTAAGAAAAGTTAAACTATGCTTTTTCGTTTGTAGAGCGATCCGCTACTGACCCCTGCAGAGCCAGGCAGGGCTTTCCATCCCTACAAGCGTAAGGGCCTTGCCAAGAATCGAAACTGTTAATCATATGGGTTTTTAGTATTTGATTTGATGAAATCTTTCGGTTTCGACAGCCACGGAATTGCGAGTGCGATTCAGCGCTACGGGTAAAGCGGCGGATACCTATTTGAACCCATGGGAAGGAACATTGATAGCGGAGCATACACCGGTGTGGTTAGCGTTATTTAACGATCCCGAACAATCAATCGCGCACAATATGGTTGAGCACGGCGTGAGTTTCTACTCGGAACCGGGTACTTCATGGGGTGAATAATGTACACTGCTGTTCATGAATGTGTGGATTTTCTGGCGTCTTGTTGGATACTTGTCGGATGTCTCTTCGGATGTCTCGTCGGATGTCTCGTCGGATGTCTCGTCGGATGTCTCGTCGGATGTCTCGTCGGATGTCTCGTCGGATGTCTCGTCGGATGTCTCGTCGGATGTCTCGTCGGATGTCTCGTCGGATGTCTCGTCGGATGTCTCGTCGGATGTCTCGTCGGATGTCTCGTCGGATGTTTTGCTTCGTATCGTCGATCCCGTTAAGACATAGAGCAAGACATCCAGGAAGATTAAAAAATAAGAAAAATCAGGCACTTGTGAACAGCAGTGTACGAGCCGAATTCAATGACTAAATGCACTTTTCACAACCGCCAGCTCGTAGGAAGAGTGATGTCCGAGTTTTTTACCAACGCTACAGATTTGTCGACACTCCCGGTGTCCCCAACGGAAAGCGGATATCCAACCTTTGTGAGTCAACAATGCTATTGTCATCTTGAAATTAATTGATCAGCATAAATCGTAGGTGTTACTTTAACTGTTTGTTCTACATCACTTCAGAACGGGGCGATCGGTGACCTGATAATTCAACCGTTGCCAGTAGGGTCGCCATCTGTCGACGCTTCTAGAGTTGACGGCTCGACTGAGAAAACTATTTATCCGACACTGTTAATCCATGCGAACTTCAAAGACGTGTAACCAACGTGAGCGAAACTTCATTGTGGTGCTTTGAACACAGTGATTAAACCGTCAATGGATGAAATTAAGAAGAAAATTTACGATTTTTCCACAGATATGACTATGCCGATTGGTACAATGAGATTTTATACCAGGTAGCTTTTTGGAACGCCGTCGATTTGTGATTCAGGCAGGTCAAGAATCCCAAAATAAGACTCCGTATCGCGGGAATACTTATGGCACCGGTAAGTTGGAGATTAATTAATGCAGTTAAGACCATAAAACGCCAATCAATTTTCAACCAATATTCTTTCGTCTCCAAAAGAAAGAAATGGGGACCCAGGGACAGCTCGCAGCCGGGAAAACCGAGGCATTGGATGCAGTGGGGAAACTTTGGAGGGATATGCGGTATTATTATGGGGACGTGCCGTATGAGCGATACCACATTGTCATGACCATGACCGAGTAACAATCATTATTATTATTTTTAAAGTTTTCTTTGCTAGGAACTCGCCACTAATGTATCTGCATTTTCATTATAGTTCTGATATGTATAAAGGCCAAGGCAGTACAATCGGTAAGAAACCCTGTAATAGATTCTGTTATCAACGTCCCCTATCGACCTGCAATTTATTACGTTATTTGTTATCTCTGAAAGGAATTGGGAATAAATCTTTTTGCATGCCGCCATCGGATGATAAAGTTCACGCAGTTGGAATATTCCGTGACAACCATGATTTTAGTGGGATTTTACACGCTGCTTACACATTAGGTTCCATGTGAGTAAATCATTGATAACAAAACTTCGATAGTAACAAAACTTCGTGTAACTAAATAATTGATAACAAAACTTCGTGTAGACAAAACTTCGATGGTAACATCGTAACCGGAATTTCGTCTCCAAAGATTTGGCCTGAGTGACGACACGGCATCTGGTGACGAGTGCGATGCCTCAAATGGATTCATAATGTGACCCGACGGCGGAACTGGGCCGCACTATATGGAATGGTCTCCCTGTAGTTTGAGGGATTTTTCGGTCGTATTGAAGTAAAACACGAAGATATTTTGCTACTCCAATTGACGACCGATACATGACAAGTGCAAGTAACATACAATGGCATATTTCAGGGATGTAAACTGCGCCAACGAGCCGGCAGAAATTGTGCCGCCAGGTCCGGCGGTCCGAAAACCATTACCGGGCGATATTTTTACTCCTGACGAACTGTGTAAAGCACGAGGCTTCGTCTCGGCATGCGACGTGAGTCTGAATTTTTATTTACTTAGGGTCTAACTTTAAGACATTATTACAGATTATATCGAACTTAAGATCAAAGTTTGGCCCGAACTTCATTGCGTACTTAAGATCTATCGAAGGTCTTAAGTTAGATCTCAAGGGCGATCTTAAGTTGAAACTAATCGCTTAAAATTCGACCCTTTGAAATGTTGTGTCAAAAGCATTGTCGATGCCAAGAATGATAATATGGATTGATAATATGTCCATAACAGCTGAATGCGGACACGTGCTCCAATATGGAATGCAAGAAAGCAGGTTCATCACCCACCGACCCTGCAGGGACGTGTGAAACCATAGGTCCTCCTCCCGACGGTACAAAGTGCGGCGCTGGAAGAGTACGTATACTAAAGTTACCAATCATTTTCTAAAATAATTGTTCTGATAAATTATTTTACAATCTGTTGCAGAAATGTATAGACGGGACTTGTGTGTGTGTGACTGCAGAATGTATGTACTGTAAGGTGGAATCCTCCGGCGTAGGCGCGTAAAAATCGATAATCCCTAAGCAAGTTCGTTGGCGAGTACTATATTTTTTCGCGAGAATCACACATTGCACAAAAAAAACCGAATGAACACGTTGAACAAACAGAAGGATCCGTTAACACAAAATATATACAAAAAAAGTTGTACATAAAAATGTTCATATCGCTTTCTCATCATGTTTTTTTATTAGCAAAGCTTCTTCTATGAGAAAGTATTTTCTCTATTTTCGGCATTCTCGCACAGTAAACTTCGCGAATACAAGAACATTACGAGAAAGCGATATGGAAATTTCAATTTACAACTTTTATGGAGAACCGATGCGAAAATTTCGACATTCAACTTTTTTCAACGTCAACGTCGTGTTCGATTTTTATGTAAAACGACTGGTTGATTCAGGTAAAGCGCAAAAAAATACACCAACGTCGCGCTTGACTTCGTCGAATCTGTGTACAGCGCGGGAAAATTCATGGAATTATGCGCTTCTGAGTACAATTTACCAGGAAGGATGAGCGAGAACGCATTTATCGACCCGCAAAAACATAAGTTACAGATTTGAAATTTATGGAAATTTTGAACTCAATTTACGCGTCCCTTATTTATTCTGCCCAATTAATAAGCTAATTTGTGTTAATTTGTGTAACAACCAAGAGAATCTTCGTCGAGAGACTCGAAGAAATTGTATGCAATAAATGTGCTAGCCGCTGATCGTACTGTATTTACTTCCGTCTGATATTTTGTTATCGTCTAATTTATTTCACCGCTTCGAATATAACTCGAAAGTTACAAAATATTAATTATTCAAGGTAAAAGTTGTCAATATCCTGTCCATGTATCATCGATTTATGTTCCGATTACTATGAACCATATTCATCACTTTTACCCCATTTGCCGCAGAACAACATTCCAACGTTCCCACGGACCTCATTACGATGATAACTGTGACAACGATAACAACTCCGTCGTTATGTGGGAAAATATGTGAACTTACCTTCGCGGTAACCACCTCGGGATCACGCCCCCGAGAATTGTCTTCGGGATATCGGGATCGACGAGCGGTCAACCGGCGGTTCGCGTATGATTGTGAGATTATTTGTTCCGGGGTATATCTTATTGGGTTCGGTTTTTCGATCGTGGAGCCGGCCGTACCGAGCACCTTCTCGCGCGACGGGGTGTGCGTGCGTGCGTGCGTGCGTGCGTGCGTGCGTGCGTGCGTGTGTGAGAAGCGGTCGTTGTGAAGAAAGTATTTTGAGTTGTATTACGCGTGTGTCGACGAGTGTGCACACATGGAAATAAAGTGTGTTTGGAATATGTTGAAAAATGTATTTCGAATATACAAAATACATTTTGTTCCAAAAATTGCGTATGTCGAATATATTTTTAATTGTCCTTCAATTATATGCAAGGTATATAAAAAATATGTTCGGTATATATTCCACATATATTGTGAATATGAGTTTCATGTAATCGAAGTATACCCGGTACATATCTGAAATATATATACTTTACATTTCGGAATGTATTCCGAATATACGTGCAATATATACTTGGAACATATGTTTGATATACTTTGGAGAATACCTAAAATGTATGTTTCATGTACTTTGGGGTAACGGATTGCAAACTTCTTGCAAAGGGACTGTTGACGAGGACTCAGATAAGTCGTTTTTCATAAAAGACCCAAAGAACGACCGAAAGACAACCTCTCAACATGGTCGTCTTTCCGGTTACTTTCTGATTAACGCCGACGGAACGACCCAATCTAGAACTTTTTCAGTAATTCATACATTGGTCGTATTTGTCGTCGTTTTGCGATCATTGATGAAAAAACGACCCATTCTCAACGTAACAATTCGTCTTTATTTCGGTCGTTATTCCGGACGAAAAGTGTCACAGAACGACCAGTCGTTTTTTGGATCTTTCGATGGTCGCTTGACATGCTAGGGCAAGTGCATGAGTAAAATGCAAGCGCGCATCGTGCATTCCATCAGGCCTGCAACCAGCCGAATTCTCGTGAAGCTGAGGATTCATCGCCGCACTACCTCTTACTTTAAACTGAGCACTATCGCTGCACAAACACCAGATCCAGGCTCTGCGGAGTACGTTTAAAGTTTACTCGTACACGTGCATTTTTATCGTCTGTCTCATGTAGACACACGTTCGATTCAGGTGCCCTATAATAATGCGATGGGGCTGGTAGGATGAGTTTGAGTGTAGATTGGGACAGGCGAAGGTATACCCGTCGCGTAACAGCTTGGGGTGGGAATAAGGACTTCTCTACTGGGCTTACCCCCGTTAATGTCGCGAGTGGCCGCACGTGACAGCACAATGCCCATCCAACTTTACCTCATTCCTTTAATCCATCCACCCAACGGTAGAGAACCTTCCCGCGAACCCCACCGCGATCCTCCATCGCCGTTACGGCAATACTGATTCAGCATTCATTTTATTTCTCGTCGACTCGTTGATACTGTTTTTTTGTAATTTATTCTCCTTCTTGATTCTATCGCTCGAGATTGCACAGATAAGCGCATATGACTGAGATATCGGCTCGGAAGACCTGGAACGTCCAAACCACCACGGCAGTCCGATTATCGGGACTCGGTTACTCGTTACCATCACGTTCGCTTGTTAATGTTGATGAAATATGTGAGTCAACCGGGCACTGGTTATCGCAGCAGTTGTTTCGTGTTCCGATACTCTGTATGTGGGGCATTCAGGGCAAAATCGATAGTATATTGGACCCGTATTGAATGGTATATAGGGTAAGTCGGGATGACATGGCCATGCTTTTTTTGGACAATGAAGATTAGAGGTTCAACTTTTAAAAAACCATGCAATTTCGATCATAACCAACTCTGGAGACTTCGAACTGAAGACATTCACTCGGAACTTTTGATATTTTCAATGGGTGATTTAATTGCAGCTCTATAAATGAATATTTGCGATCGGCTCTCTCACCCGGGACGCTACGGGTGACATGGCCACAGTAATAATGGTAGTCAATTTCTCCTAGAGAAGCATCGGGCTCACACAAAACATGTCTTACTATATTTTATGCTGTCTCCATAATCTACGGAAAGACAATAATTATTTCCGTTAAATTTTTCGGATGCCAATGCCTAATTATTATATGATGAAAATGAAAGAGAAGAGAGAAAGAGAGAAATGAAAAAGATGAAAATGCCTAATTATTATATTAACATTTAATTATTTATTTATTTTCAAAATGTTCCCAATTTTTTTAAGGCTTCCTCTTATGTACTTCTTATTTATTCATGTCAGGTTCGGCAACAATTTACTTTTTCCCTGACCAATTTTGAAATTACCTGACTTTTCCCGGTTTTCCCCTGACCACGACCATCACATATTATCAATATTTCAGAAAAATATTTTTGAAACCTTTCAAAAATATCTCCGTGCCATGTGGAAGACTCCAGACTTACCGACGGAGAACTTTCACTCTTTCGGAATTGACCTTTTCGAAAGACATTTCGTTTACAATTTAACGTCAATGTCTCATCGATTATACCGATTATCGCGTTAACTTGCCGATAATTCTCTCCATACCTCTTAAAGCACTTTATAGAACGGGTGAATCCTTACAACGTTTACGACTTGCGCGTCAAAATACATAAGTACAACGTAGCACAAACGGTGTGTAGGAGATTTGTACAGGGTTGTTAAAAAGAAAACGTCGTATCACTAAGCTCTTGGGATTTTTCGTTCGTAACAGTTTCCCTGTCACGTGATAAAAATCCTCAGATTTGAATATTTAAAAATGTGGGAAAAGTTTCATTGTTTAAATCGAAAAATGTAAAAAAAATCACATTGAATAACCAGCCCCTCCCCACCCTCCCCCACGAGGACTAGTAATAAAATACAGTGACGAAAAATGTGTGCTTTTTTATTGACATATAATGTTGTGATATATGTATTTAAACTGCTACTAATCGTCACATTTTACCTAGTTAATACATTAACATAGTAACTAGTTCTAGAAATTACGAATTTCCATATTAAAAAAGCTTCAATCAAGTAGAACTTAGCAAAAAAAAATCTGGCCAGTCTGTACCGAGTCTCGAAAGTTGCGGAATTTCAGGTAGAATTTAAAAAAAAAAAATTCTTTTTAATATTCATCTATTCTAGAAGTTGATGAAAAACGATATTTTCCATTTTAACGTCGTATAACACGAGTTTAGACTGATCAGATGATTTCTTAAAAACATGCACGATTTTGTTGACTTTAAACTGGACAAATTTCGTCTGAGAAATTTTTCTATACGATTAAAAACTTCCTGGATAATTATGTTTAATGAAAGTAGCCTTACTGATAAAATCTAATTTTTATAAAAATCATAGGGTCGAAAATATCATTCGGAGGTCGAAATTAAAAAATACGTGTCTTATCTTCTTTAAAACAGTTTCCGAAAAAAAAAATGGCACAATTATTGAAAGGGGTCAGGTTTAGGGCATGAAAATTCTGGTTTAATGCCCCATAAGTATCATTTCCACGCATTCGTGCCCCTGACAGTTCGATACGTAGGATAGGCGGGATGGGGTAAGTGAGTGCCCGAGTGAATAGAAGGGGGCTATTACTACTTATCACTGCAAGCCCATACATGAGAGTACCGGAGCAAGCTCTTTCCTAGTAAGCAGTTTTTGCAGCACTTCCGAGAATCGATTGGTTATTTAGCGAGCGTGGGGGAATTTAATAACACATACATGTAGCTTGTGACGAGTAAGCTTATGTACACTTGATCGTCCCTTTGCTTTCTCATACAGGAAGTAAAGTACAGTTTACATAAAAGAAGAAAAGTTTTTTTTCGTAAAAAAAAAAAACCGGAATTTTGGTGTCGGCATAGTGGAAATGGTCAAAAACACCGAGAAATGCAATTTTTAGCTGACGTCCGGATGTATGTGGATGTGACAGAATTGCATCTTTTAAAACGACTATAACTCCGAAAGGGCTTGAGATAGCGAGTTGAAATTTGGTTCACTAGAAGAAGGGTTCTCACGTCTCCTCATTCGGTAAAATTTCAAACAAGATTGGGGCCTGAATGGAGATTTTATCGGATTTGGAATATTTTTTAACCGTCAGATTTAACGGAGTTTTGATTTTCTTAAAAAATCACTAAAAACGGTCCAATTGGAGTGAACACTTGGAAGTTTGGCACTTAAATTTGACACGAGCATGTGCCGACAGTGTACAATGTCTGGTATTAAATTTTGTGAAAATGGATCTAAATAACGTTTAAATTTTATATTTGAATTATATTTGAAATTTTTGGTTTTTTCGGAAAATTTATATTTTATCTTAGAAGCGATAATTTTTAAATTCGTCATCAGCGAGGGAAAACGATGCTATGAACGATGCTAATTTCAGTCAGCGATTTTCTACACTATCACCATTGTCGTCTCAGGTCAATGGTTTATTCCAAGTATAGTAGTAGTGGTAATAATAGTAAATGTGTTTATTGACAATATTTTAATACGATACGGATATTCATACCTTTATAAGAATATTTACGCTATATATATATATATATATATAATATGTATATATATATATATATACTGTAGTTGGATATATGATATACAACTCATGTATATAATTATATGAAATGTATATATACGATTATATATTAGGGATATATCTTTCATGAATAAAAGATATATTATTTGTATATCACTTGTAGATCCATCATATATCTAGCGGGTATATAAGAGATATATGACGGATATTGAACTTATTGCCGCTTTAGATGCTGTATATAATTTGTATATCCTCGAGTATATCTCTGATATACTTTATTTCCATGTGGGAAATGAATCGACTAATTTTCCATCTCTCCGTAATGTAAATTCATCATCGATGAACGTTTATCGTTTGGCAATAATCTTTCGTTTAAATATAAATTTAGAAGAAAAGCTCGCGCGTGGCACATACAATACGTGGCGAAAGTGTTAAAGCCAATTAGCTGCACGTTCGCTCGAACATTTCTTTTTTTTTTCAATGCCTATTGCAAAGCGTTTGCGACTGCTTTTAAGGGCAGTCGAAATCAATATCGGTTATTGATTGTATTCGTAACCAACGGTTTCACATTTTCTACTCGAATGTCAACAAACATTGAAGGTCAGCATGCATAATTTAATGCTGTTTTAATAACCCTCTCTTTAAAAAAAATACATATCGCGAGAACATCGACATTCCGTGACTGATTTTCCGCTATTCCGATTGGCTGCGGCAGTCGCTGCTGCATAGGAATTCTCGATAGGGAGAGCTTATAAAAGGGACGACCACTCGTCCATTACCATTGTCGCAGCGACTCGGAGTCAGGCATTTTTAAAAATATAGCGCGAAGTGTCGGTACTTGAAAATCTAATACATTTTCAACGGAAGTCAAATTCCGCAACGTTGCAGTTTATTGCAATATAGATCTTTCCGAATTTTCGTTTGACAAACAAATTTGAACATCATGAAGCAAATAGTGTTGCAGATTGGATTTTTGGCTCTGATCGCGCATACATGTAAAGCCGCAATTATCATATCGACACCGAATCAGGAAGTAATCGACCGTGTCCACGAAGCAACGGTAATATTCTTATGTCATTAACGTGATGTGTGGTTTGATTTTATTAAGGTTTAGGGGTCGTGAAGGTCGCCCTTAAAGCCCACAACGTAACGAAAATTGGGAAAACCGCGGTTTCTTGTGAAAAAAATAGTGTAGTTTTGCTTCCTCATGGCGAAAGCTTTGTTATGGTAAAAATGTTTTTTTTTCGAGATTTAAGACTCATAAAAGTTGAAAATTGTAATTTTCATATCGCTTCTTCATGAAAGTTAGAAATTTAAATTTTCATGTCGCTTTCTCATAATGTCCCTTTATCCCCGAAGCTTCCTCTACGATGAAACCAAAAATACAGATAATGCTTCCTCATAGAAGAGGCTTCGCGAATAAAGGAACATTGTGAGGAAGCGATACGAAAATTTCAATTTCCGATTTTTTTTTTCAATAGTGTATATATTGATACGCGCAAGTGTGTCAACTGCTTTACGGATTCCAGATCGACGTCTTGGTGAGATGCTTCATAGGCGGGGGCAACGCAATTGGCGTCATCGGCGATTCGGATGGCTTTATTGAGAAACTTTCGACAAGACATTCCATACCTGTCGTAATAATCGACACTACGATGCGAACCGACACTCCAGTGAGCGACCAAAATCGCTACAGGCTGCAAGCCGTCGTGATCATCGCCGCTGCTCGGGAACGTTTTCAGGCATTGATGATCGAGTTCATGATGTCTATGTGGTGGAATAATCAGGCCAAATTTCTCGTACTGAGCCCAACACCTGACAAATTAGTTCAAGTAACACCAATCGCACAGATTCTCTATGTAGCGTATTTCCATTACGGCGTGCTTAGCGCACAATTCATCCAATTCGATAGTGTTTACAACGTGACATTCTACGATTTCAATCCAT
The DNA here is from genome assembly GCA_933228735.2 of Amblyteles armatorius. Taxonomy (NCBI): domain Eukaryota; kingdom Metazoa; phylum Arthropoda; class Insecta; order Hymenoptera; family Ichneumonidae; genus Amblyteles; species Amblyteles armatorius. The sequence continues at coordinate 1,334,306 of OW121697.1, forward strand.
ATACGGACAAGGCACCAAAACCTTGGGAAATATTCGCGGTGTATGGAACAAAACCGCGGCCCTCCTATCTGTTCGTGCAACCATATCTGAAGGATGATGAAACCTGCGAGGCGTTGAACTTCAAGAAAACATCTGATTTAGGGGGCTACCCATTCATCTTCATGGTAGCTTCGCCCTGGGTTTTCTGCCACCTAACGAACACCTGCGATGGATCATTGGCAGTAGGCGAAGGTAATACGACGGATATCGATGAACTGTTGATCGATCAGTACAAGTGGTTCGTCGATACCATTGCAATGGCTATGAACGCATCGGCGGTAATTAACAAACATGCACAAAACGCGTATTGGGACATATCTGTAATTCCTAGCTTCTACTCGGACACTACTCATGACCTCACTACGGATGAAATGATCCACTCGTTCGTTCAATCACCACTGTTCGCCATGACTCAGCACACAGCCCACATGAGCCAACTCGAGAAAATCTTATCCGTCATTGACAAAACATCTAAAATTGGAATGTACGTAGTTTACTTCGTTACGTTCCTGTTCTTCAAGTTCTTCCTGCGTCAGGCTGTGATTCCGGCGATACTGAATCTGGTCCGCTTGACTTGCAATATTGGAATGACAAAGTTACCCACCAATGTCGCTCCTACCGTCTATCTGGCTTGTCTCTTTATGTTCGTCATAACTCTTCAGGCGATTTATACCGGAAATTTGGCGTCGCTTTTGACTACGACGATTGCTTATCCGCATGTCGATACCAAGGAGGATATTCCGAAGCTTGGTTACACCGTTTACGCTTACAACTTCGTTTACAACAAAATCGCTGCCGACCCGGTCCTCGACGGTCGGGTTGTAAAAATAAATTTCGATGACCCTTGTGAAAATTACGTACTGCGCGATCCTTCAGCTGCTTGTATCGGACAATATTATGAGCTCATCACACGTGCGACTCAGTTGAATCTCCACCTGAGCAGAGATCCGATACAGCACGACTATTATTTTTACAAGCTCACGATCAACAATCCGCTGGCGCGCAGAGTACAGGAGATAGTAATGAGATGCCATGAGTTCGGATTACGACGATTCGACGATGCGTATACGACGTTGCAGATTGGGTTGGTGGATGACGATGAGGTGAAAAAAAATACGGTGAGAAGGATCATGAATTTCGATGACTTACGTTTCGCATTCGTCATCTTAGGCATAGGAGAATTTTTTTCGATTATATGCTTTGTCGTGGAAATTTTAATTTCATACATGAGTTCAAGATTGGCGAAGCGACGCGACAGAGTCCACTCTATACCGGCTCTGGCTGTTATCAAGAAAAAAAGTTCATGGTGCACGGCGCTAAAGTTGAGATTCAGTGGATTAAGTTTATTTTCGCATCGTCGGTGAAGTTGACGGTTGTCTTTGACGACTTTCGAAGGACCCAAAAAACGACTGGTCGTTCTGTGACACTTTTCCTTCTGAATAACCACCGAAAAAAGAGCAATTGTTCGGTTGAGGATGGGTCGTTTTTCCATCAATGACCGCTAAATCGCCACCAAAATGACCGATGAACGAATTACTGAAAAAGCTCTGGGTTGGATCGTTTCACCGGCGTTGATCAGAAAGTCAGCGGAAAGACGACCATGCTGAGAGCTTTTCTTTGGGTCGTCATTCGGGTCTTTTATGAACGACTGCTCGCAAAGCGAATGTTGGCGAGAACTCAGCTCTGGCTTTTTGAGAAGTTGAGAAGATATATATGACAGATATATCAAAGATATGTTATTTGTGTATCGTTCGTAGATTCCTTATGCATGATAAATGTACTTGTAATATATAGTTGTTATTTCATAAATTGTTCAAAATATTATTTGCAGTAAATTTAACCGATAATTTCTCACCTATTTGTCAATTCTTTTCAAACTTTATCAATTCATATAAATTATAACCTGAAAAAATGTTTTCAAATTGTTGCCCCCGGTGGAGATTCGAACCCGGAACCTTGCGATTTGTAGACCACGACGATATCGACACAGCTATTCAGTTCTTGTGAATAAGAGTGTCAAATCTTATGTATGTTTCGCGGTGGATGCTAACAGATTATTCATAAGTTGTAACTGAATAAGTTTTTGACTAATTTACTTCGAAAATACGCAAAAAATATTTCTCAACGCTGCTTATTTTTTTACATGTAGTTTTTTTTCGTTTCCTCAAAGCTTTTTTTTATAATTATGCATATTCTGTAATTTATCGATTTATAGAATGAACTTTATGAGTCGAAGGAATTAATAAATTAATTCAACTGACCGTTTATAAATTCAAAACGCCATCCAATGATGACGCACACTCTAATTTGTACCTAATTCAATCTTCATAATACTTTGAGATTTACTATTACTTGCCAGAAATAAGCTCCATAGCTGCAAATTTTTTGCCAATAGATCGATTCCAATGATTTGTAAAATTATACGAAATCCAACTGGTTTAATTAATGCCTCCCAAGTTGAATTTAGATTCGCTATTGAGTTTGATGCACACTGTCTGTCAAGAATTGATAAGGTTTGGAAATAAAAGACAAAAATCTCTGATCACTCCAAGTAAAAAAAAACATGGTCCACAAGAAATCTTCGTTTTCTGATGTACTCGACGCAGTCAAGAAGGTTCGGTCTCCAATTTCGTGAAAATGGGCGAAGAAATTCATTGGTCACGCAAGGAAGTTTTTGTTCGACGTAATTTTTTACGAGAAAGGCCGTACAAAAATGTAATTTGCATACTTCTTTTCTGAAAGGATACTTTTTTAGATTGCTACTATGCGTCGTAAGTCGTGAAATTTTCTCGGTCTCCTGAAAAATTTAATCACGGTACGAACTTAAGTCCTGGGGATGATATATAATATATATATATATATATGTATTGCCAATTGGCCATCGACCTACCCTGAAAGCAACGCGCCACAAAACGGACGCAGTTGCTATCAGGGTAATTCCTTCAGTTAAGGTAGTCGTTGCGAATAGTGTTCACTTCGCACAAGTTCTGTATGGTACACAAATCTGAAAAAAATCAAGCACGTTAAAGGTGTTGAAAAGATTGATGATGCATAATAATAATTCCGAAATGTTATTAAAAAATCGATGAAAAAGAAAATTTTTCAACAAGTCTCTCGGAAACCTAAATTTTTCAAAAATGAAAAACGATTCGTTCACCTTTCTGAATGCGTGTGAATTTTTTCAGATTTTTTAATTCAACTTGGATTTTTTTTTTATACGGGAAAAATGTGTAGAACGTCAGAAAATTAAAAGTGAATTTAGAAATCCAAAAAAATGCATACTATCCAGAGAAAACGAACGAATCATTTTCATAAAAAAATAAGTGTAGGCTTCGGGGAGATTTCTTGAACAATTTTATTTTTCATCGATTTTTCAATAAAATGTTTGAATTATTATTGTTAAAAGTAAATTCTTTCGGCACCTTTAATATGCATGATTTTTTTAATAATTACATACCATCGAAAAGTGTTCACAATTCACTCTCTATTTTCTCTGAAACTATTCGCAAGGACTACAATTAGTCGAGGCAAGTGAACATTTGTTTCGTCTTAATAAACGTCGTTCGAAGGTCGACATTAATTTGATTTTGACAAATCTTTTTTCCGGTTCTGTAATTTATTTTTCACGAAGTCCCACACCGCTCATCCTCGCCTGAATGCGATGCCGTCAGGGTACATTTATCCGCGTTTATTTCGGTTTGTAGCCAATTAAGTCGGATGGACGAGAGGTTATCGGACGAGATTCCTATCCGCAGGGGTGGGGTTGTAACAAGCGGCGGGGTTGTACGAATAAGGCCGTGAGATATGAAAGAGCAGCGAAGCGTAAGGGTTGGTCCTCGCCGTCTCGACGAGTGGCAACCGGATAGGCAGGCCTCGTGACTAACCCGCTGCCGCTGTGGCAGCTGCTCGCCAATTATCGATTCGAACAGAATTTCCTTTCGCCCACTGCGCACGCGCACCCCAGTCAACGTCCCGAAAACTTGTGCACGCACACACCTCGCGGTGTATCTTTCAGACCCACACCACACTCGAGTATATACCGAAGGAGAACGTGCGGATAGGCCATGCGACGCTGTCGTCTACCTTCGCGCATGCGCACGAGCGCGCTCCTGACAGCGCTGATAAGGCGGCCGTTTGATCGCGCGGTAGAGACGGTTTTTTTTAAATTTTCTTCTCATCAGCATGGCGTGCATCGAGGCCAGTGTCAATTACGAAGACTTCTCCATACAGCACCGTATAGATAGACTTCGAAAACAAAATTCGTTCGGACTTTGATGTTTTTATGCAAAAACTGGGAAGTTGAATTTCGCGTACGATTGTGATGAAAAATCAATGTTCGGCGTATCGAAGATATTGGGAAAGATTTATTGTTCACAATTTGGTTTGATTTCGATGAAAAACTATATTAATTTTTCATCACACATTTAACTTAGATTATCACAAAACATTATCACAAAAACTTAGAGTCCAGTACATTGAACATACAATTTTTTCTTCGTAGTGTGTGTGTCACAATTTATAACGCTCACAATCGTCGTGTTGATGATTTGTTACGTGATACTCATTGCTGAACGTTATCTGGAAGTTCGGATTTTCTGGAACGTTCAAATGACTGCATAATAATTTCGAGACAACTGCAGAAGCGTCTGCAATGCTTCCGACATTGTCTCGTGGTGACTGCACAGTAAAAATAAATCGTACATTCATTGTACCGGAACTTAAAATTTCCTTGCACAACCGACGTCGATCGAATGTCAATGTACTTTTTCAAAAATAAAACTACAATATACAAAAATCATAAATCTTTTGCACGAAATTCACAAAAATGTTAATCGAACAATAAAAACTCTCCTGTAAAATCGCAACGCGCGTGTGTCGAAAATTTCGCAAACAGTTTACGTAAAAGAGCTTCCGATATAGTTCGTCGATAAATTGAAAAAAAATAAAATGCACCGGTCAAGATCCACGTTCAACGCCGCTGGTCCGGTTCCGCTCCCGCTCACGTCTATCGTCTCCCGAATACAAAAATCCAGAAGCCTGATCGTTCCGCGAGACGCCAACGAACGGAAGTTTGTTGCGATTCGTCGCGGAGCCCACCGGAAGAATCTCCGAAGTCGCGTCGCGGAGAGATTCGTCGTGAGTTCCGCGACGCGCGATCCGTTTCCGCCGTTCCCTTCTTCCGGTACTCCGGCGGTTGCGAAACCCTAGCATATTGGGAGATCGAACAGACGACCTAGAATAAGACTCAGTCGCCATGTGCGAGAACGTTACCGATATTTTTTTAACAAAAGACCGGCGATTCGACCTGTCGTGGAGTATTAAAAATTGGCGGTGGGGAGGGGATGGCTTAATTTCCCCTCCTAAAACTTGACAATTTCGTGCTCGGCCGTTTGCTAACCACGACCGAGGAAAAGATCGGGAAACGACCTGACTGGAATATTGGCAAACTCGGTCGTAGTGCTAACCACGACCGAGCAAAAGATCGGGAAACGACCTGATTGGAATACAGGTAAACTCGGTCGTCCTGCTAACCACGACCGAGCAAAAGATCGGACGACGACCCGACTGGAATCTCGGTAAGCTCGGTCATGCTACCGAATACGACCGAGCGATAAACCGGGAAATTACCTGTTTTGAAATCGGTCTTTCACCGAACACATTATCACTTTGACTATGCGAAACTATAAGACTATAAAACTATAAGATATATAAAACTATAGAAAACCATAAGAGGATCATCGAAATTAAGTAAAAAATCGACGCGATATATTAACTCTGTACTGCTCTCGTATTTTTCCTTTTTTTACTTACGGTTTATTCAACATTATTGCACAGAATAAATATACTCCAGCAACATCCATTTCGTGGAGCTTGCTTGGGTTTTATTTCCGGTCATCTGTTCGGTAAACGACCGATTTAAAAACAGGTACTTTCCCGGTTCATCGCTCGGTCGCATTTGGTAACACGACCGAGCTTACCGAGATTCCAATCAGGTCGTTTCCCGATCGTTCGCTCGGTCGTGGTTAGCAGGAAAACCGAGTTCATCGGTATTCCAGTCCGGTTGTTTCCCGATCTTTTGCTTGGTCGTAGTTAGCAAACTACCAAGCATGAAATTGTAAAATATTAGGAGGGAAAATGAAGCTCGTCCCCTCCCCGCGGCCAATTTTTCATACTTTACGACAGGTAAAAACGCCGGTCTTTCGTTGAAAAATTATCGGTAACGTTCTCGCACATCGCTACTGGGTCTTATTTTCGGTCTTTCGCTAAGTTTTCCCGGTTTTTGCATCAGTCGTGCAACATGCTAGGGAAGAGCCTGAGGGAAAGAGGCGAGCGGGAGAGCGAGCTTCGACCGCGGACTCGGGATCCCGAAGAGAAGAGGACAGGGTGAGATAGGGTGAGGGTGGCGAGACGAGGGCGAAGGGGGCGGCGGACGATGTGGTTGCCGTGCGATCGAGGGGCGAGGAGCGCGGAGCCGGGGGATCGCGAGGGGAATAATCTGGCCGGAAGGGGTGGCGGAGGAAGGGGCCGGACGGGGTGGGGGGGGGGGAGGGGGGGGGGGGCTGCGTGCGGCGGGAGGGAGAAGAAGCGGATTCCTGAAGAAAGGCGTTCGTATGTCTCGTTCGATGGGGGAAACGAGAGAACAGGATCGAATGAAGGGGAGAAGGGAGAGCGAAGGTCGACGCGGCGCGTCGGGGTCGGGGAAGGACGGGTGCTTGCGCACCGAGGCACCGGTGGCGCTGGGGCGGTGGCGCGAGGTCGCCCGGGCGGGGAGCGGCAAGAACGAAGATGGCGGATCTCGCGACGCCCGCCCTCCACCGACGACAGAGGAAGGAACCGCCGGCCGTGCCCGAGAGTCGCGAGACGAGCTGAACGGACGATCGCGCGGATTCGTCCTCTTCCGAGGCGCGTTCTTTCGGCTGTCCCGAGAGCGTCGTACGTAAATCGCGAGCGTGTCTCGCTCGGCGCGTCGAGTCCGTGCGGGACGGCGTCGACTCGCTCGGGTTCGCGAACGGGGAAGGACGGTCGTGTCGTTGATTCTGTGCGACGAGGATGCGGGCTTCCGCGGGCCGAGCGCGAGCCGTCTGACCGCTCCTCGATCGACGACTACCCGTCGACCATCGCGCTCACGGTCAATCTTCGTGACATCGGACGCGGCGGAAAATCTTACGGTCACGCGAGATCCCGCCTCGTCGAGATTACGGATACGCACAGTGAGATATAGGATTCGAAGAATGCATACGTAGAGTGAAAGAAATAAGTGGAAGAAGTAAGAAACGACGGAAGACGGGTCGGGAGGTGCACCGTGGGGGATTCGATATTGATACAGTGACGAGGTTGTAACGTTGTGAAAAAAATCGGTAAAATGCCGTCAACTTTTCGTGGTCGCTTCCCTGCTATACGTACAAACGCTGGTGTGTGCCTGAGTAAATAGAGGAGGGGGAGAGTCGTAGGATGTATGCATACGTATACATGTATATATGTATATGTATGTCTATATATATAGCAAATTAATGGGTAGGTATGTGTATATATGTATATCAAGAAAGGGATTCGAGAGAGACTCCATAGAAAAAAACCGAGATGTAGAGTCGTTTCCGATTCAGTTTTTTTTTTCTTCTTTTCTCACGCTCGCTCGGTGTTTCAGAAGCTCATCGTCCATGATTTAGGGTAGTCTGTTGCACATGTCCTTTCGTTTTTGATCGGTGATTGTAGTGGTAGATACAGAAAAGGGTTGCAATCGACGCGGTCCGGCCGTGCATTTAGGCGCTCGTGCGACACTATCTCGAACTTCTTTCCGACTGGACGATGCAAGGAGAGGGCAATCACTACGGCGCAGGAGGCCGTTGCGCGCGATAGCCTGAACAGAGGTTAGCTTCGTACGATTTTTTTATTTGGATTGAACGCACGGAGAATTTTTCGATATCAAAGAGACGGTGCTGGAAGACGAGGACTGTGTTGTAAACGATGCGCTGAAAAGAATTGTAGAAAAAGGACAAGCTCGACGATCAGGATGCATGTCGAGCACTTTTGACCTTTCCCTTTTCTAAAAATTTGTGTGTCGATTGACTTTTCCAGCAATGTATAAAATGAAATCCTAGAATTTAAAAAAAAAATGGTGTCACGAAGTACGAGCTGAAAGTGTAGAAATAGTCACACGCACACGCACAAGCTCACGCACACGCACACGCGCAGGCACACGCACACGCACACGCACGAAATTCGCTCTGATCCCTCTCGGACTTCTGTACGGTACTGGGAAAATGGGCGAGGTTACGAGTGCAGACACTCCACCTACCTCTTGTGCACCTACAGTAAAACGGTCTGCACAGCGAAGAAGTAATTGCAGTAGTAGCGGCACAGTATTTTCGATCTCGGTATTCCGCATTACGTTCGATTCATTTGAGTTGGCTTTTTTTTGTTCTTCAATATTCCCGTGTGTATACGAGACAGTGAATGACAATCGCGCTCAATGGTACGATGTGCGAAAGTGAAGTACGCTCGAACGCGAATACGAGGTGAGGAATAAGTTCCGACGGAAACAGAAAAATTAAAGAAATTTTGCAACTCTTGCGACGACGAACGCTTCCATGAAATTGCATAGGATCGATTATAGCGCTGCGAAAAACTAGATGCAACTTGATATATCGAATGCTCATGAAATAGTAACCACATTTTAAAATTAAACACACGAACAAGTAGATGAAATCACAGGTATTCTCAATAATATGTGATACAAGATTGTTAACTTGTGTCACAGTGTCGATGAAAAAGTCTCTTCCATCTATCTTATTTCAAAACTATCTTACTTCTTTCACTCACAAAACTATCTCGAGTCTAAAACTGATTTTTTTCCTCTCCGATAGTGGGTGTGCTGCGATCGTTATCATCGGGGATCGGCGAATTCTATTCAAGGATCATAAATATCGAAGACGATTAATAATAATAATAGTAATAATAATATTAACAACAACAACAACAATAATAATAGTAATATTAATAATAATAATATCAACAACAACAATAATAATAATAATAATATTAATAATAACAAAAATACCAATAATAATAGTATCAACAATAATAAACATAATAATAGTAACGTGTACAACCCCCTGATGGTCGTGTGCAAATTGGGCTAAACCAATGGAAACAGCTAACATACGTGGATACTATTAAGCCATTTATCGTCGAAATAGTATCAAAGAAAATCAAGGTAGAGTCAGTGATTGAGATAATCGCTGATTTGGCGTAGTGAAGTCATCGAGTGTGCCGATGGGTGTCGCACCATCCTTATCGTCCTTCACCACGTTCACATCTCACGGTGTCCTTATTTTTCCCTCCTGACCTCGTAATTGACAGTGATGCGCGAATCTGCCTCATTAATATTATGTTGATACAAGACAGAGGCCGCTGCTCTCGGGGACATCAGAGCACATGTATTACAAAAGTGTGGTGGCGGTGAACAAACAGCAAGGTGCCGAACGAGCATAGTAATATAGCGTGAGCATGCGCGCGCGCGCGCACGCGACGCTGTTACACAACCGACGAGGCTGACACAACTGTACGGTGGTGCGCGGCTGCATGTTTGGTGCACTGGTTCACGACATTCCGAGCACCCGAAACAGTAGCGACGAGCAGGACCGAGAAGCAACGAAAGCAGCCGTACCGGTACGAACAGAATTACCCGATCGTGGTAGTCGTGTTGTATTCGTCATCGTTCGTGCTATCGTGCCGTTCGTGGTGAAGCGTGATAGTGGCGGTGCTACGGTGGCTGCTGCCAGTGAGTTTCCGACCTCGGGAACCGCGTCGGGCATCGCAACGTTTTATCAGGACCGCGAGAGACGGGCGCGCGCGTCGTTTTTCTGGGCAGTGTCGGTGAGCAGTGCGGAAGTGGTGTGCGTCGTCGTCCTCCTCCTCATCGTACGTTATGCCGCCGGGCCACGCTTGACTCCCGGACACTCGTCCCGGTTATTCACGTTATTGTCGTCATTAGCTTGGATCGATCTCACCGCGTGGACATATCGCGCCGCTTCAAAAATATGCTCGTGTTCGAGGTTGAGAACCGTCGATAAGTGTCGAGAAACGAGGGAAGATTTCCAGGATATGTTTAGCTGCTCGCAGTACATATACAAAGATTGCGGCAGTGACACGGATCGTTGAGCCGTGCGGAAAAAATATTTGTTCGTTGGCATGTGAAAAAAGATTTTGTACAAAATAACGGAGAAAAGACATGCACACGGGGTGTGTCCATCGGTTCGCGGACACGTGACGCCCACGCTGAAGTCGTTAACGTACGTTCGGAAGAGTCTACGAAGAGTGTGGAACTTTGCAGCAATAACAATAGCAGACGACGACCTAAACTGAGGTAAAGGCGGCAGCAGGAACCGAATCAAGACACAAGTTGGGAGAGCACAAGTCGTTCGAGGGCAGTAAAGCTGCAGGGCCAGCCGTGATTGCGGATGCCTGCTGCAGAGACAGAGCGGGAACCGGCATTGCACGTTCAGCATGCAGTATGAACCACAGTGTTCCGGAAGCCTGCTGGGAGCTCGCGACGAGACTCATCAGGGCGAGCTGCGACCTCACCGTCATTCCCACCCGCAGCAACAGCGAAATAATTTCTGCTATTATCGTCAACAGGGACGAACGCTCGAAAAGGCACAGCAGCACAGAAACGTATTCGACAGTTATCGAGAAACCAAAGAAAATTACGACCTCGTTGTCGTTGATTCGACGAGGCGAGAGCAGGGGTTCGCCGTCAGCGGATCGCTTTCATCGGGCAGACACAAAATCTGCTGCCGCAGCCAAAAAGCGGGTACCGCGTACCTCCGACACAAGTGGGAGAAGGAGGAAGACGACGAGAAGCGAGCGGGAGCCGAAGGAGCGAAAGCAAATACTACGTGCGCGGAAGTGCAGTCAAAAAAGCGGGACGTATACGAGGCGGACGGACAGAGTGGGTATTTCGTGCTCCTGGAACGTGGCTCTCACCAAGATCTGGCCCGAGAGGGAAAGGAAGCAGGAAGGGAGACAGAAGAAGAATCAAATCAGAAGGGAAATCGAAATCTTTCGTTGGCTCTCGGAGGCGTACATCTGGAGCTTCCAGCCACGGGACTGGCGTTTCGTTCTCAAATCTTTCACCGGAGGCCGAGATCTCGAAACACAAGGTCGTCCTATATTGCATCGGTTATTTCTTAGGGCACGTTACAGGTCTAGGAGAAATATTGAAAGGTCCGCGAACCGGGGTCGCCGACGCAACCTCCGCGGAGAGACCGATAACACCAGGTTCCTGTCCAATCGACCTGGGACAAGTACGCGTTGTGCTGACTCCCTCAGGAAGGGGTGCGCCGACGGGCGAGTTGGGCGACCAGCAGCTTCACGATCAACGAGAACTATATCACCAACGACCACGAAAGAAACTGCTTTTGCGTGGAGTTTTTTCATGCTCTTGGCCAACATCCGACAACCACTCCTTCATCAAAACTCGGTTGCGAGATGCCAGGCGACGAAGAATATTGAACGGTTACTTGGTGGACGATCGATCGTTGAGCCGACCTGCGACAGAGAGGGGTCGTTTCTGGAAGGACCGCAGCAAAAAGGAACAATCTATATCTTGGAACTTCGGTCGAATCTGCAATTTCTCCGAAAAATCTTCAAGTGTGAGAGTAGGGAAAGGACGGGTGGCTATTGGGACTTTTGGCGCGAGCGTATGCAAAAAGTTTACGACGCAACATCGGCCGGTTTTCACTCGTATTTGGCCTCATCTTCGTCTGCATTTACGGGTCTGTCTGGCGTTAGCGATCAGGTGGCGCTTGCAGCGAAATTCTCGGGGTCATATTCAAGATTCGGGAGACCAGAAGCGGCAGTTGCGAATACAAAAACAACGGGAGCAGCCGATCAACAAGCATCACGCTGTTGTTATACAACAAAGCGAGAAAGCCGAAGTGAAGCACGAAGAATCGAGGGAGGGCTCAGGCTTTTGTGGCAGCAATGCGGGACTCCCTGCGGCGCGGAGAACGCGAAAACGAGTCCTCGCCGGGGACGCGTGCTCCGTCATCTTTTTTACGACCTCGACGACGTTCTCGTACTATCTGCACAGACTTGCTATTGTATCAAGTTCATCGTCATATCGGCACCACTGCGATCAAGGGCCCATCAACGTGGTGGTACCACTGCCAACTTCGGAATCGTTGCCGGGAGCCCTCGACGTCGATCTGGTATCTCGAGGAATCTCGCCATTGTTACATTCGATCCGAGAAGACGGAGAAGTTAAAGAAGGCAGTGACAAGAGAAGAGACCAGAAGAATCGGAGAAGTAAACGAAAAAGGTCGGCGTGGTCGACGCTCGTGCCGAAAGGGCGTCGACAAGGTCGTGGGGACGCTAGTGTCCCCGTTCAAAAGGATCCCATGCGATTCGAGGAGACCCGATTCACGAAACCACCATTCACGTCGAGGGTTTCAGAGAAGAAGGAAACGACAGACACCAGACGTAGTGTGCAGCGGTTGTGTTGGTCTCAGCGACGACGCGGCCTTCAAATCAATCTCGCGTCACCGGCACTACTCAATGACCAGTCTCAGCTACACCAAAAGAGGTTCGATTCAGATGGGGAATGTTCGATGTCACCAGTATTTCTGTGTTATCAAAACTATAGCGAGCGATCGTCTGTCAATATCGACACGGGCTTGCGTTCATCATCTGGACGAACTTCAACTGCTAGACTCGAATCATCCGCGGACGGATCATTATGCGGCGACGATGTTCAGGATTTCTTCGCCAGCGATATCGAGAAAAGCAGGATACTGGAGTTTCAAGACTTTTGTGAAGGATCACCCGCGAGCGATGTTGTCGGGCGCACGACGGAGTTTTGGATTTTGCGTGACTTCGGGATCGATAATTATCACCCCAAGCACAACGACCTCAATGTCAATGACCGTGAATTCTTGGCCGGTCTCGTTCGCAGCACTGCCTTTTGCGTTAAATCCCACGAGTATCATCATGAGGCACAAATCCCGTGGGCGCGATCGATGGAAAATCCACAGCATCGCCGAGATTCGAAGGAAAAGGAAGAAGAGGAAACCAAAAATACTATCACGATCGGTTTATCGGGTCTACGGAATGCAATATGCCTGGCCACTCAAAATATTGACTTTGAGGTTCTATGTTCTATGCAAACAGCAAAGCAGGAGCCGTCAGTTCTCGAGGACGACGTTCGAATGGGAACGAGCCTTAAGATTACCGTCAGGATTCAGAAGTGCACAGCAGCATATGACGTGGCCAGCGTCGACCCGCTCACTTATTCCTCGACCCTCGCTCGATATTTGCTGTACGATATGCTTGATAACACTGCCTTCAATGACGATTACGATGACGAAGATGAAGACGATTATGGCGATAATGACGATGATTATAATAGATGTAACGAAAATGATGATAATGAGGATTTTAAGCATTGCATCTACAATGGTTACTGCGATGTACGGCATAACGTGGGCCGACCTAACCACGACACACCCGGACGAGCGATGGTCAATAGGGAGTGTCGGTCTGACCGCACGAGAATCGAATTGTACTTATGGAGCTTTACGGCTCGTGAGATGTGGCGGACGGATGCGGAGAAAGATGAATCATTTAACAGTCACGACGAAAAAATCCATCAAACAGTCTTTGAGGCGATTGCGTGCGTGGATGTACTCGGTGGCGAGCCTTTCACCGTCCTTAGACCTAGCAGATCGTTTACAATTTGCAGAACAACATTCATGGAAGGCGCGAATAATGTTGTATTTTTTACAAAAAATCGGCATCCGGTTCTCGTCGATGAGATGTCGGCAGATTCCAGTGATCGAACATCTGGGAGGCCACACGACCAAGAAAAGGGGAAAAAGTCTCGAAGCCGCCGTAGTAGAAAATACCCAAGTGTTGGAAAGGATTATTTTGATGATTACCGTGATGACGACAATGCTTTGTTGGAGAACAGAAATGAAGATGAATATTGTGATGGAATCGGAGAACGAAACGATTACACTGCCCGGTCGCGAGAGCCAATTACTAGGGGCAAAGGAAAACGCAGCAAAAGACAGAAGTGGTACAAATCTATCAGCGAGAACTTGGTGGAGAGGAAAGAGGAAGTGTTCGCGAAATGTGGTGGTGGCGCTGATGGTTACGAAAGAGGAACTCGAGAAGAGGGAGGAAAGGATAAAGAGACTGGATCTGAACGCAGAAGGGGGGCGCGCAGCTACGGATTACTATTTTCTCTGTATCTGCTGGCTTTACCCATCCTCTGCTCGACCGATTCCTCGGCACCAATGGCCTTGTCTTTCGCCCAAAAGTCTCCGCTCACCCACGGTGATAATTTTACGGTGCGGAATTCGTCATTGCAGCATCAGGGTCATCAAATGCGACGGAATGGGGTTCATGATTCGTCGCATCCCTACAACGAATACACCTGGGAGGTGAACCAGATAAATCCTTGGCTTTCGGCTTGCGACCTGGCGGGTCCAGCGCCTGCCGATCTTCAGGGTACCTGTGGACCTCCTGAAGTGCCCAAGAATTGCCCACTGCCGTGCGCCAGCATGTCCCAGGGTGACATTAACAAGCCCTTTTTCGAGGTAATCCAGCGGCTCGGCACCCAGAGTAGGGCAAAAAACGGCGCCGATGGACCCGGATGGCGGCCGGCTGGGACGACCACCACGAACAAAAGAAATAAGGATAAAAACGATGACGGGAATACGAGGTCGGAGGAGGCCGTCATGGCTCCGGAACAGTGCCTTTTTTATCTCGAGGAGTCGCACAAGAGGGACATCTGTCAGGACAATTTTGGACGTGGCAGTTCGTTAAGTTTTTCAAACTCACGGGAGAATCGGTATTGGTTCGTCAGTGGCCTGCGATTGCGACATTGCTGCGAGCATGCAGTTATTAATGCGCTGGCCCCCGGCAAGGGTGGACCTCTCGAGGACGTCTTGAACGGCGGCCGGAAATGCGCTGACGCTTTGGACAAGTTACTTCTTGTCGACGGTCTCGCCGCCAGACTTCACTGCGAGTTTGAGGAGGTACTGGCGCGCTACGACTGCGCCCAGCCTTACTCGGTCATCCACAACTGCACCCATTGCAAGGTACTGTTCCTTCTACGGCCAATAATCACATTTTATGATCGTATGCGCTAACTAGTGATTCGCGATGTTAAAAAAACAACATCGATCCTTGAACAATCGATTACAAAATAAATCGATATTTCAGAATCGATTTTTTTTTTCTTCTAAAACATCGATGTCGAATCGATGCATCTTTTAATTGTAAAAAGCCCGCATTAATTTAAAAGCTATTGTCAAATACCGCGTTACGTGAGGAGGATCTCGGGCGGCATTTGCTGTATACCCCGAGATTCCCGACCCGTAGCAGAGGGGACCCCTTTCCTAACATGCACTCCGGGCAACTTAACACTATATTCACAAGGAAAAATAAGTGTTCTACTTTCATAAGTGCAATACGGTAGACCTCGACGAAAGAGTAAAGAAAGCTACATTAGGATAAGTATAGTTGTGAATACGTTGTACAGAAATATAGTAAAATCTGTTTATTATTAAGAGCACATTGTGCTTATAATATCCAAGTTTTTAATATGATTCTGCATATATTTGGACACCAGGTTTCTTCTCCACATTCGAGGGTTCCAATATTTCATGCAAAGAAAGACCAAATAAACAATAGATATTATCATAATGTATAAGGGTTAGTATTTCTGCAATATAAATAGAAAACTGTACAATTTCGAATTGTCCAACCGTGAAAATGTTTGAATCATGGCCTACTGCATCTTCGGATTGACAGTAGAAAAACATTGATTATTTGTCTTAATAATCGATTATGTTTCGAACATCGAATCATACAATCGATGATGCCACGCGTGAAAGACGGCGATTTTCAGAACATCGAGTGAACATCGCCAATCACTAGCACTAACCAGGTGCATTCTCAAGTACTCCAAATCATTCGTTACAAGCGTGACATTTTTTCTGTGCAGTTCATACCCATACATTATGAGTTGCACATCATTTGATCTATAATTTGCGACGTCGTTCCTTTGACCGCTATTTGAAGGAAGTAATATTTTCAACCCAAATTGTTCATCACAAAATTAATACTATCGCGTACATTTATGCACGTTGCATAAGGTGAAGCGTATACACAGCGCGCTTTCCTTAGAACCAATTATCACAGCATTCTTGCGAGGAGCTGATAGTCAATTTGGAGTTTTCTAAAATCTTTCTGAATTATTCTGTTAATCAATCTGATTCAAAAAGTACCGGTGAATGTTGAAAAAAATTTAAGCTGCATAATACGATGTCGCTAGCATTGAAGTGCTAATAGGGACCCATGACAAGATAGAATTTCCAATTTCCGTTGTTCTCACGATTATTGGTGACTGAGCTGTTCGAAAGCTCCGAATCGATCGTTACTTACAAATTCACAAATCAATTCATACACATTACGAATATAAATATATCATATTTACCTATAGCCCGGATCATAACTATTTGAGCAATAATTAATAGCAACGATCCAAATGGTCACAATTCAGTCACGATCCAAATGAAAACAATTTTACTTTTCATCAATTTGTTAATAACATTTTGGAATTATTGTTATGCCACATTCAACTCTTCAGCGCCTTTAATATGCTTGATTTTTTTCTGATTTTTATGCAATCGAGAAGTGTTTGCAATTCCCTCTCATTTCTCTAAAACTTATGCGAAGTGGACACGATTAGCAAGGACTATCTTAATGTTGCCTTTATAGACATGAGACTACAGGCAATGATGATTCAAAGATCTCATGGGGCTGAGATTTTTTGTATGTTCACCTGGTCGTCACTTGAAAGAAGATACTTGACAACTTCTTTCGCTTTCGCATCGATCCGTTGCCAAGCGATTGTATATGGTGCGTCACGAAGCCGTGCGATATTAATTAGGGCTGACCGATAAAATTAGCTACACAACAGTGTATTAAAATTACAAACCGGGCGTACTAAATGAGCATTAACATAACGATATTGTAAATTTAATAATGTTACAAGAAATTAACTAAATCTGCGATTAAAACTTACCACAAATGAGAATTAATTTGAACACCAATGGGTTTGAAAAACAGTAAAGATTTACCAAATTCAGCGTCCAGATTTCAATTTAATATATTTAACTATATTAAATGTGGTGTATGACATTCGCTGAACTACTTGAAAAATAAAGCACACATACAACTGTATTAAAATAAAAATGTAAATAAAGTCCCAATGCAGGCATTAAGAGTATACGCCACCGTAAAACCACCATCGCCATTCGATTTTGATTTCGATTTTTTACGCCATCGTAAAAAATCGAAATTTTTTTTTCATTCTGTTTTTTTTTTTTTTCTAACAGTTTATGGTGTTAAGAATATTGTGTTAAATTTTTATGTCGAAGTTCACCGAGTTACGAAAATTAAAGACCGTTATATTGAACGCGTTTTTCTCAAAACGTGACGGATTAAACAAACATACAATAACAATAAAATGGAATGAAACAATTCCTAAATGATCTTTAATATATCCTCTTTCCACACGAAAAAAAAATTCAATCGATAAACCGTATATTCCCCGGCAAAGAATTACGAAATATACATGCGTGTTTACCCATTTACGAAGTATATTAATTTGCAGTTGGGTGCGTCGCCGCTAGATGGAAAATAGTCGTATTACTCGCACATAAAGGTGTGCATGAGATACAAGACTCACAGGCTAGCTATGGAAGCATTATATAGCTTTGGAAGACATTTTAAATAAACGTCAATTTCAGGGTGTTTAAAAAAGGCACAAAAGACCTCGCGAAGGCGGATATCCAGTAGTGTGAATTTGTTGAAAATAATTCTTTCCACCCTGCAAAAGTATAGATTTCAATCTCAAATGAAACTTTGCGAAAGACGGGCCCAAGCAAAAAATCCTATGAAGTGCCGCATTCGGCGTTTGTACCCAAAAAGAACGAAGTTGTCGAATCTTTCACCTCTTAGGATTTTTTGCTAGAGACCGCCTTTCGTCAGTTCAATTTTTCATCACATTGTATTCTTTAAAAGGGTGGGAGAAAAATAATAAAAAAATGTCCTTTTTGAGAAACACCCTAATCAACATATATTTGATTTAATTTGACTGTGGTCGATTTCTATACATATTGGTAAGTTATCTGCAGCGATCTTCGACCGAGAGTGAATTTACTGCGCGATTCTCTCGAACTGTACTGCTGTACGGTCGGAGTCGGTGTCAATGCGCGAATTACTATATCAATTAAGCGAAATTTTCGTGAATTTTTAATGTCAGCTCCATCCAATCCCCCATGAAAATGAACCATTGATCACCATTAAGAGAAACTATTGGGATAAAGATTGGAATATGTCTAATGGTAAATTGGGGGACTATTCGGACAACCGTTCAATATCTCAACGGTAATCATTCAATTTCTCAATGGTAACCATTCAATTTCCCAATGGTAACCATTCAATTTCCCAATGGTAACCATACAATTTTTTAATGGTCACCATTGGTTATTATTTTAAAGCAAATAATATGAAGAAAAAAAAATCCATATTGTATTCTTGTATTAGAGACTTTCTGCCTTGTTATGCTATTGCTTATGAGCCAAATCTCGATCTAATTATGTTGGGAAAAACTCTCGACTGATTTTGGGATCGAACCGACGACCTTCGTCATGCCAGACAAGAGCTCTGCCGCTGCACTATCGATCAGTTTTGTATTTTTCCGACCTAGATGACATGAAAGTTGATTGGCATTTTAATGGCTCAGTCGCCAGTTACATGTGACAATGCATAATCATTTTTACTTCGTGGGTATTTGTAATCGTAGGAAATACCAGAAAACCGACGAAATTTCTAAAGCGATCTTTGGTCAGTGCAAAAGTCGTTCTGATGTTCATTAGAAATGTTCACAAGAGATGTTCGATTCTGTTTATCGTTTTGAGTTTAATGAAATGTAATGTTTGCTGTAATCTGAACCAATGCTCTCATTAATCCGTTTATTACAAGTTAAGTGTTTCATTTGTTAAAAGTAAAGATAAAAATAGCAAATATTGATGAATCCTTGTGCCCCGAATAGTTACATCTAGTCAATGGCAATTTTTCTAACAGTTACAATTAGTCAATGGTAATGCTCTAAATAGGTACTATTCATCAATTGTATGGTTCTAAATAGTAACAATTGGTCAATGGTATTACTTCAAAAGATTACAATTGCTTAGTAGTTACGTTCTCAATAGTTACAATTGATCAATATTAATGTCTCGAGTGGTTACCATTGACTAATGGTTGCGCTCCGAATGGTTATAATACACCAATCTTTACATTCCGAATGGTTACTATTCGTCAATGGTCAAAGGACGAAGCGTAACCATTGAAAGTGTCAATCGTTCACCATTCATACCATTCAGAGCTAATGGTTACCACTAATGCACCATTCCGTACACCATTCAGATTCTATGGTAACCATTTGACGACCAATGGTTCATTTTCATGAGGGGTAGCTTTAGGGAATTCAGTCTCCGACCGGACAACTGAAATAAAAAATTCGCAAAAATTTCGCTTGATTGATATAGTAATTCGCGCATTTAACATCTAGCTTCTCAAGAACACTGACTCTGGCCATGGAGCAGAACAGCGAGAGAGAATAAGGCAGTAAATTCATTCTCGGTCGAAGGTTGCCGCAACTAACTTACCAAGATGTATACCTTACAACGTTACCGCTTCTGTTTTATCCGCCTCTTGCGATAAACAAACCACGATGGCGTCGCTAGCGGCTCACATTGTATACACAGGAACGCTTAAACAAACAAAAATGTGTTTCCATCCTGTACAGTCTACACATATCTGCTTTCAAGCCTACTATATCAATTTTCGAACATACGTGATACTCACACGTATGTGCTTTCAATGCATTTTACTCGTCGGAATTCGAATGATTATCGTAATTTATTGAATTATCCGCAGTAATCGTAAAATATTTATTGACAAGATATTGCGTTACCTGTTGTCGATAACATGGTTCGAAGAAGACTGAAAAGAAAGTCTTGTCATTGGAAGACGAAAGCCCGGTTACCGTGGTAACAATCACGGCGCCTTGAAGCGTACAATTAGCACAACAGTGCACTAATCAATAATCAGCGAATCACTGCGACATAAATGTACCCGCATCTACAAATTTTCCATTGACCATTACTGGGCAACACAGTTATATTTCACATTTAAGATGCGGACGAGGCATAAAATTTTTTATTTTGTACATGAAATTTTATGTACATTGTTTATACAATTGTAGGGCTTGTGTCGTACTTTTCAAGATCGTAATCTTCATAATTCTTTTCCATAAATAATTATTTTAAAAGTACAACACTTGTGTTAGCAATGTGTGGCATGATTCATGCATATAAACATCTAGTACCGGTTCATTGATTTTCAAGAACCCAATGCAAGAATGCAATCGAGGGTAATACTCTTTGAAAAACTCAGCGTGTGCGTGTGCGTGTGCGAAAAAGTGCACCCCCATGACTATCGTTTCTTCGGTAGAATCGACGGTCATGCTACCCGCTAGGCGCTCTACAGCGATGTGTACAACCATAAATACATGGCGCGTGCGCACATCAGATCGATTTTACTTTACGCATGCTTCTCGGACTTTCCGGACGCTTTTTGTACTTTACGCACGCTTCTCGTACTTTACGCACGCTTCTCGTACTTTACGCACGCTTCTCGTACTTTACGCACGCTTCTCGTACTTTACGCACGCTTCTCGTACTTTATGCACGCTGGCTATACTGCTCCACAATCAGTAGGGACGGAGTGACACTTCTCCTGCATTTGTTACAAAAAATATTATGCGATTCCAGTGCGGTGTAGCGAACATCATAAGCGGACTGTGAAGTGAGTTGCATTCGCTGCATAGCGTGCGTATAAAGTTCGCGTTACCGCACTTGTATCGCAAATTACTATGATGTAACTCATGCATGAAAAATGCCACTTTTCGTGCCTGTCGAGAGTGGCGTAAGTGACGCTTTACAGCCAAGTGTACTATAAATATCTGACGCATACGCACATCGCGCCGATTTCCATTACGCACGTTTCTCATACTTTATATAGGGCCGAGAATTCTGAGTTACAAAGGTATATTGACACATATATAATTATCGTTATAATTCAATTCATTATTAAAATAATTCCATTTCGTTTCAACAGCAACAAGTAATGTCTTCCATCTCGACATACAATGTTTATAATCCTTGTAGCGAACGCAAGAATCCAAAATACGAGATGAATGTCTTCAGTGCCTGGAATGTAAAAATATAAAGTATTAATTTTATTACGATTATAATTTATCGAACACGAAGGAATTTTCATGCAGTGTTGATAAAACAATGATACTTCTAACCAGCCAGAAAGTTCTCACGGACAAGATGGTTATTTTTCCAGCTGTCAAGTAGCAGGGTACGGTACAGCGGATCGTCATAAATTGCAAGATTTTCTGAGCCTTAAGCGACAGTCTGTACCATTGGCTGTTGCATCTGTGTAAAAGAAGACTTTATAAGGCCTTGCCACCAAATCTTTGTTGTTTAGTAGAAGGTACGCACTTGTGTCGTATTGCTCGTGATCAGGACTTGATACGATTAGCGGGGTTAGGTTTGCACCCCTGTCAGCATCGCCAACCGCAGCTTTTACGGCAATTTCACATTAAAAACTTCTTGTAATTTACCATGAGTTCAAAAACAAAAAATGAAAAAAGACCTCGTATTAACCGCTCGCGGCGCCGTCACGTGGCACCATATCTAGTCTTACGTGTTTCAAACCGCGCAATTACCGCGAATAAACCAGTCCAAAGCGCTACTGCTGTGGTTGGTTTTTCAATTATAAACGCTAAAATACCGATAGTAGAATTTTTACGGTCGCTAATAAATCGATATGAAGAGCTACAGTTGTGGTTGTTTCGCCAATTTTAGCCGTATGTTACCGGTGGCGCGGTGGTTATACTCATGTTTCTACCGCAAAATTACCGTTAACAAACCGATATGGAGAGTTGCATCTGCACGGTTCTGGCAATTCCAACCGCAAAACAAAGATTTTGCAATATTACAAAGGTTCGGTAATATTGCAAGTAATTAATTTGAATTGTCATAATAAATTACACTAGGGCCTCGACTTCATTCACAGCGGCGGGACCGGCTCCCGCTGACACGCACGAAAATCGAGGCTGCGCTTGCCCCGCCCATACTAACTGTCGAGCATGGCAAATAGCTTACTGTCGAGCATGGCAAATAGCTTACTGCGTCGATCGATATTCCATCCGTGGTAGGGACTGTAACGGAAACCGAGGCCGCACAAATCGAGGCCCTAATGCTCATGTAACCGGACTCCGGTGCTGTCTCTCCACCGTTAGAGCCAATCGTGCTGTCTCTCTCGCGTAGCAGTGGTTCTCAAGTTCGCAAAGAGACATTTCGTGCGCTTGCCCGTCAGGACTGTAGCGAATGCCTGAGGGTGGTTCCCAATCCGCGAGTATTTTGGAAGGAAGAACAGCGATGGCTCAATGACATAAAAATAGATATTTATTATTAATACAAAATAGATACGTTAGTTCAATCTTTCAAAGCGTAGTCTTTGTCTCGAGCTACGAGAGGAACTACGTCATGGCGGCGCCACGCCACGCTAAGCTAGTAGCGGGAAGTCTCGCCATTGGTCCTGCCTATTCAGGCAGTTTGTCGTGTTGCCGTCATGAGAGTACGGCATAGGAGGCAGTCTCTACACTATCCCCCTTCGAGCAACTTGATTAAGTTGCAATACTGAAGTCTTCTTCTTGAGAGCAGTTTTTGGTGGAGCATCTGATCTCGGAGTGAGAGTCGGAGGTGCCAATGGCCCACTGTTGCGAGGTAGTGGTTTCTTTGAGACACGAACAGCTCGTTTTGCCGTGCCAGCAGCCTGCGCCGACGATGATGAAGACGCTTGAGTCGACGATGACGATGCTGTCGATGATGAAACGGGTGACTGAGTCGTTGCAGGCGGACGTGGTGGTTGAGCACGTGTGTCAGCTGATTGCGTGCTTGCGTCGGGCTGTGCGATTTGCGTTTGAACACTCGTCTCAGGCTGATTCATTGAATCTTGTTGATTTGTTTCGCTCTGTTGCTGCACTGGAAACGCCTCGAGGAATGCTGGCTTGAGTCTCTCCGTTGAGACGGTTTTTGGCTCGCCGTTGATGAGAATTTCGAATACGCCGTCCGAAACACGTCGAATTACTTCGTAAGGTCCTTCGAAGGGTTGATCGAGAGATCTTTTACCTCCGTCAAGCCGTAGAAGTACGTGAGTACAGGTATGCTGCGTTTTGCGTTGGAATGGTTTCTTCTTGCTGTGATGAGCAGTCGGTACAGGTCGAATGCCTCTCATGTAACGGTGAAGTCTTTCCACGTAGATCTGCTGTGGATCCGTGCTTTCAGAATTGATGACGAATTCCCCAGGAATACGTAGAGTTGTACCGAACACCAGCTCAGCTGATGACGTCTTGATGTCCTCGTTCAGGCTTGTTCCAAGATCGAGGAGCACGATTGGCAAGGTGTCAACCCATTCGGTGGTCTCGTGGCACATAATCGAGGTTTTTAGCGAGCGGTGCCACCGCTCTACCATCCCGTTTGATGCTGGGTGGTAGGCAGTCGTTCGAATTCTATTACGGCCGACGAAGCTGAGTAGCGCTTGGAAAAACGCAGACTCATACTGCGATCCGCGGTCCGTAGTAATGGTGATGGGTGCACCATATCGTGCCACCCATGTCAAGAATATTGATTTGAACTATTTATAACGAGCCAATAATCCGAATAGTCTTTGTATCAGACGGAAAATTCGACTGGTGTATTTCTATTAGAATTAAAATCGGAACATTCATATCGGAGATACGAGTTCGTTACACAAGCATCGGGCCGACGATATCAATGTGCACATGGCTGAAACGTTCGTCTGGAACCGGGATGTGCTGCGGGATGTTTCGATGTAGCGTGAAATCTTACTGCGCTGGCATGGAAGACCCGTGCGAGCCCATGTGTCCTTGTTCATGGAACCATACGAAGTTGCGCTGAATCATATTTTTCGTGACTCGACCGCTGGGGTGCGATAAACCGTGAGTGGCGTCAAAAATATTTTTTCTCAGAGCTGCAAGTACGTACGGGCGAATTACCTCTGTGGTTATATCACAATAAATTATGGTGTCGGTGTTGTCCACTCGAACTTTTCGAAGTGTCAGTGAAGTATTCGACTCTAGAAGGTCTTGAAGCTCCTGATCCGTTGCTTGAGCTTTTGCGATGTCTTCAGTAGATGTAACGACTGGCACATCAATCGAGTTTATTCGAGATAATGCGTCAGCCACAAAGTTATCGCTGCCAGTAACGTGAACAATATTCGTCGTGAATTGTCTGATATAATCGAGTTGACGTAGCTGCCTCGGTGAAGCCTCATCCGATTTTCGAACGAACGCGAAGGTGATCGGCTTGTGGTCAGTCTTTATGATAAGTTGTCTACCTGCAACCATAGAGATAAAGAACGTGAGTCCTGCGTGAATCGCCAGTAACTCACGATCGTGAGTGCTGTAGATTTTCACGAAATTGAAGTCCGAGCTTTCTTGACTGCGTCGAGTACATGAGAAAACAAAGATTTCTTATAGACCATATATTTTTTTACTTGGAGTGATCAGAGATTTTCTTCTTTCATTTCGAAACCTTACCAATTTTCAACAGACAATGTATATCAAACTCAATAACGGATCTGTATTCGACTTGGGAGGCATTAATTAAACCAGTTGGATTTCATATAATTTTACGAATCATTGGTGTTGATCTATTTGCAAAAAATGTTCAGCTATAGAGCTTATTTCTGGCAAATAATAGTAAATCTCAAAGTATTATGAAAATTGAATTAGGTACACATTACAGAATGCGTCATCAATTGATGGCGTTTTGAATTTATAGAAGCGGTCAGTTGAATTATTTGTTTAATTCCTTCGACTCATAAAGTTCATTACATAAACCGATAAATTACAGAATATGCATAATTATAGAAAGAGCTTTGTGAAAACGAGAAAACTACATATAAAAAAAATTACATATAAAAAAATTAGCAGCGTTGAGAAAGATTTTTTGCGCTTTTCCGAAGTAAATTACTCAAAAACTTATTCAGTTACAACTCATGAATAATCTGTTAGCATCCCCTGGCAGATCCTGCGACCAACAAAACCGCCGAGAAAACGACTGGTCGTTTTCGGACAAAAATACGCCCGGTAAAACGACTGTTAAAACGACTTCATCCGCGTCAGAGAGCTTTCAGTCAGGTCGTTTACTTTTGCGACTTTTAAGACTGGACGAACAACCTCGGAAACGATTGTTCAAAAGACCTTTCAGTCCGGTTGTCGTTAATGCGGTCGTTTCTTCGGTTGAAGAAAAAACGACCGGACTGAAAGGTGTTTTGAACGGTCGTTTTTGCGGTAGTTCATTCGCTCATGAATTGTAAAACCACCTGACTAAAAGCCCTCCCTGGAAGCTGCTCGTATGCGTCTGTACGGACACGGGTAAAGTCGTTTTCAGTCGTTTTCGCGGACGTATTTTTGTCCGAAAACGACCGGTCGCTTACTCGGTCGCTTTGAAGGTAGTTTGGTGGTGGTTTTTCAAGACGCAGAACTCGCCAG
This sequence comes from Amblyteles armatorius, assembly GCA_933228735.2. NCBI lineage: Eukaryota > Metazoa > Arthropoda > Insecta > Hymenoptera > Ichneumonidae > Amblyteles > Amblyteles armatorius. Next base: position 1,360,077 of record OW121697.1, read on the forward strand.
GGACTTTTATAATAATTTCGGACTTTTTGCCGGACACGATTATTATCGGTGCTGGGCGCCATGAAAAGCTTCTGTCCGAATTATGCAATAAAAGGGTAGTTAAAATTCCGAACCGATGCTTCGTTTTCAAGTATCATCGATCGGAAGATTTTGGAGTATAAATACGCGATAGCGTCTCCTTAAAAAATAACGTTTTTTAAAGTTAGGAATAAATGCCCACTGTCCATCGCTTTCCTTGATTAACGAATCGATACTACCAATCCCTAACCAAGTAATAATAATAGATTTTCTAGTTGTAGCTATTTTTTAATGGAACTTGATGTATTTTTTATGACATGAATGTAACCCACCCGTTCTGACCAATCTGAAAACCAACCTGAAAACTAACCGGTCGATCGGTGCACCAGACCAACTCTCATTCCAACCTTCCCGAGGTTGATTTTTCGGCGATATTAAAAAATCAACCGTAATATGAACCGTTATATGTGTCGGATACGAAGTTGGATTAATTTCCCTAAACAACCCGATTTCCAACCCTAAGGGAAGAGCTATCGGTGCTCTCGACATAAAGTCGGAAAGTGAGTTGTTTTGGGAAAGATCAAGTGTAAACCAACTTTCTTCGATAGATAATGGTTGGTATTACGGTTGGTTTCGAGATATCAACCAAAAAGGTACCCCCAGAAGCTTGGAATCAGAGCTGGTTTGGTGCACCAACGGTCCGACCGGTTGAGTTGGAGTAAATTATTAAAAAACAACCAAAATCCAACCCAAAATTTACGGTTGCTTGGTTCGCGAGGGAACCTAGATTTTTATTTCGTTTTTATTTCTTAGCTTAATTTTGATTAATGCAACTTCCACTAATGACCGATCATTACGTTTGATGACCAGGAGGCGTATAGAAAATGGGTGTGCAGCTCCCTGGTGCCTTACTTTGCTCATGGGGGACCGCCGGCCTTGGAAACTTCGATGCACGCCTGGTCCGGCTTGAGATTACGGCCCTGTCGATCCTTCTGTCAATCCGTGGAACAACGCTGTCCTTATCTACTTCCGGGTGACCGTGCACCTGCTTACCCCACGCAGTACGCTGGTGAGCCCACTTTTCTTTGCAGAGGTAAGTTTTCGCCCCCTTGTAATCGAAATAGAAAAAAAAGTATTAAAAATTAGAAATTTCGGATAGCTCCGAATTTAGTGAAATACATACGAAAAATTTGCTAAAACGAATTCCCGTGTCATATAAGGTGGTATTTTAACAGAACAAAAAATGTTTTAACGCATCATGCAAAAAATTTTAAAAAATCCGAATCTTCTCGGATTCAAGTTGGATTAACCGGATTTCGCCATGTGAAGATTTTGGTTTAAAGGGTCTCTTCATATCTTTCAGCATGCTCTAAGACTCATCATTATTATTTATATTAAAGGTTTAGTAGTTCAGGTGTTTCTCGTCTTCATACCCTGCTTACGTGAATATTGCGGTTGATATTGTGAGTACCCCGTGTAAAAAAAGGTAGTATGGGTACAACCATGGGTTATCTATGAGTGAGTCCTGTCGGGTCGGTCGATTGCAATATTGCTGTAATTCAACCGATATAAAAACCGGCTGTCCAAAAAATAACTGCTAAAAACCGCAAATCGATCGAACGCATAGCTGCCAGGAGGCATCGGTTTCATTACTTTCACGGCGTGCCGGAGGGGTTGTGGTCGTTTTACACATTGCGACCGCAAAACTACCGCTATTATAAGCGTTCGAAAAACGTTCCAGAGTGGGCGTTTTCCTTATTATGACTGTAAACTTACCGTTGATAAACCAGTATGAGGGGCATTCTGATGCAGTTGTTTTACTCGTTACGACTGTAAAAGTGCCAGTAACCGGAGCGTTCTGATAGTTGTTTTACTTATTACAACCGCAAAACAACCGGTCATTACACCGCTCGAGGAGCGATTCGATTGTTGTACTCATTATATTGAAGTTATACCGAGTACAACAACCGGAAAGCTCCTCGAACGGTTGTATTACAGGTTATTTTGAGGTTGTAATGAGTACTACCCTAGCAAGTCCAGTAACTGAAAAAAGCACCGACAAGACAAAGAAAAACTACCGAAAAAGCACCGCAAAGCACTGAGTGTCTTCGGGACATTCAATCACCGAAAAAAGTTGCGAAAGCACCGTAAAAGCACCGACAATGGCACTCTCCCCCTGCACCCTGATAATTTTTGTCGATGCTTCCTCAGTGCTTCCATAGTGGCGCATGGGCGAAAGCAGTCACTTTTTAATCGTCGAAGTGAGTGCCACGGTCGGTGCTTTTACAGTGCTTTCGTGTTTTTTTTCGGTGATTGAATGTCCCAAACGCACTCAGTGTTTTTACGGTGCTTTTTCGGTGACTGAATCTGCTAGCGTACAACCACATCAGAACGCTCCTCGAACGGTTTAACTATCGGTCATGTTGCGGTTATAATCAGTAAAACAACCGGAAAGCTCCCCAAACGTTATAATTGTCCGTTATGTTGCGGTTATAATAAGTACAACCGGAAAGCTCCCGGAACGGTGTAATTGTCGGTTATGTTGCGGCTATAATGAGCACAACAACCAGAAAGCTCCCCGAACGGTGTAATTGTCGGTTATTTTGCGGTTGTGATCAGTACTACAACCGTAACAGTTCGCGGCAAAGCGATCCCCAATCTGGTCAATCGGTGGTTAATAGCGGTTATTTTTTCACCTGTCAACCGGTTATTTTTTTGGTCAATTCGCAGTCGGCCGTCCCGACAGGACTTTCTCAGCCATCGCTTGGAGCCTCGAAAATTTTCATGTAATCAATCCCATGCATTTTTCCAGACTCTTTCTCAGCCAGCGCGCGGAGCGTCGAAGATGTTAATTTAATCAAGGTTTTACGCGATGGTTCGGAAAGAGTCTGAAAAAGTGTATGGGATTGATGACACGACAATTTTTGAGGCTGGCAAATAACCTGGAAAAGTATATGGAAAGAACATCGGCTGCGGGTGTTCTTTTTTGTACCTGGCTGTTATTAGAGGACTGGGGCCCCAGAACGCGAAATAAACGTTTCTATCTATCCATCGGTAATCGAAATGTGTACAATCGAAATGTCGTGGAAAACGCGTGTGCATATTAAAAACGTGAAAGATCAGCCACGTGTGGCATAGAGTTTGTGGAGAAACGAGTGTGTTGGATCGGCGCTGTGGTGAAATGAATTGTGCGGAAAAGAAGGGCTGCCTTTACTTATCACTACATACGTACAAATTTTCAATTTATCAGACACTGTTGCAGAAATCGTCATGACTCGTAAATGTCTTTGTCTCTAGTTTTTGTACAGCATTTATGGTGTTCTTTTTGTAGGATTTCATCACACCGTTCCCATTGAGAGGAGGAAAATGTCTCAGACCAAATCCCCCGTCTGAAGAAAATGTTGTCCTGAATTGGAAAGATGAAAAAAAAAATCATATTGTACTGACGGACAATTCTTGGATTCTCAGTGCGATATCACCATTCCACTTTAAAAAAAAAATAGTACATTACTCCACGAGTTAGAAAAAGTGTTTCGCACGAGGGATGTACGAAATTTTTCATCACAAGGTGCGAAAATGGCGGTTTTACGCACGCGAAGATGGCGGAAAAGTGGCCATTTCCGCACCGAGTGAGGAAAACATTTTTGCTCTTTGATTTCTCACTATTTACTTATCAGCATTTCCCCAAACCGCTCATTACACGTTGCTATATGCAGGTTTTTTCCCATCGTTCAATAGAATTTGTTCGCCATATTGCTACGGTATTAAAGCATGAAGCTTTTACGTTCAGTAGCCACACATTTTTAACGTTGTTTAATCACAAATTTCACTATCGTTAATCGCTCATCAAAAATAAATAGCGATAATTAAAGCAGTGGTTGAATGGTTCGGTCCCTGGCTCATACGCAGTGGGTCTAGGTTCGACCCCTGGACAAGCACCATAGCATTTTTCAATGTGCTTTCCGCGGATGCACCGCTGCCTACGCTTGACGGTAGCAGAGGTCTCACTGAATGTGATATGTCAAGGCAGCCACAAGGGGTTTCACTCTCCTGACAATTACCTGGAGATTTTCCGAGTAGGCCTGCTGGAACCGGGCATTTTATGATGACGAATCCGCCTTCTCGTGACCCCCGTTGGATATGACTTCCGAGGATTCGACTTTGGTCGTATCGTTTGAAGCCCAACTCCGTGATTCGTTACCCCAGTTTGGGCAGGTTCAACTTGTTCGATGATCTCAAGAAAGTGACTACGAGAGCAGGATTTTTGCAACCATACCTCTCGGTGGTTCACTTGGTGGGTGTTTCAGTGGAAAGTAGAAGGAAGTTTGTTGCGTTTGCTCTTCATAGGCGAGAGACCTTCGGGTCGAGCATAAGAAGAAGGTTTCGTGCCTGATTCTTTATACATTAAGTGTCTTTGTCACAACCCACAGCGACTCCGATAACACCCACCCTTTGCTCCGCTGGTCAGGACAATAATCTGTCACATCTTGTAATCCTGAATTCCTGAAAATCGGGACAAAGCAAAGAAACAGTCATGTGTCTAACATAGATATAAGATTTATTTACGGCTATCAGGGGGGAGTTGAGCATGGAAACTCTCGATTGCCCATTAACCGCTCTGACCACTGAGCTGTGTAACTCAGGGACTTACTCTCGAACGTGACTTTATTACCGCATCACAATACATAGAACATGTTATTTTAGGTCTACATTCGGTTTACGTTCTGATAATTTTAAAAATAATTCAACCGAATATCGATGTGGTTTATAAATGGTAAGGGATTCGTCATTTCAACACCGTCCCCTGCTCTCTGCCGCCAATGCAACCAATGCATTTTGCTTCCTCATAGAGGAAGCTATGTTTTCGTAAACAAAAATCGAGATTTTCATGTCACAGGACTTAAAATAGTCTGAAACGTCGAGAAATGTGATTTTTATTTTATTTATTTATGTGTGACTTGGACTTTCTTACAAAAGTTGCAAATTGAAATTTTCATATGGCTTTCTCATAAAAGTTACAAATCGTAATTTTCATATGGCTTTCTCATAAAAATTACAAATTGTAATTTTTATATAGCTTTCTCATAAAAGTTACAAATAGACATTTTCGAATGGCTTTCTCATAATGTTCCTTCGTTCGCAAAGTTTCTTCTATGAGGAAGCATTATCTGCATTTTCGGCTTCCTCATAGAGGGAAGCTTCGCAAATAAAGGAACATTATAAGAAAGCGATAATAAAATTTCAATTCTCAACTTTCATGAGAAAGCGATATGATAATGTCAATTTTCAAATTTCATGACAAAGCGATATGAAAATTTCAATTGTCAACTTTTATGAGGAAACGTTATGAAAATTTCAATTGTCAACTTTTTTCATCGATCATATCGCGAAATTTATATACTTCCGCAGCTATCTACATACACTAGGGCCTCGACTTTATTCATAGCGGCGGGACCGGCTCCCGCTGACTCGCACGAAAATCGAGGCTGCGCATGCCCCGCCCATACTAACTGTCGAGCATAGCAAATAGCTTACTGCGTCGATGGATATCCGCTCCGTGGTGGGGACTGTTACGGAAACTGAGGCCGCACAAATCGAGGCCCTAGTGTAATGATAAAGTTCATGTCGATTGGACAGTCACACGGATACTCACAAACACCCACACATACTCACGCGGGTACTCACAAATACTCACACAAGCGCGGGTGCTCACATATACTCACAGATGCTCGTAGATACTCACAGATCTCACACGGAAACTCACAGATATTCACAGATGCTCACAGATAGTCATAGATATTCACAGATATTCGCAGATATTCGCAGATATTTACAGATATTCACAGATATTCACAGATATTCACAGATATTCACAGATATTCACAGATATTCACAGATATTCACAGATATTCACAGATATTCACAGATATTCACAGATATTCACAGATATTCACAGATATTCACAGATATTCACAGATATTCACAGATATTCACAGATATTCACAGATATTCACAGATATTCACAGATATTCACAAATATTCACAGATATTCACAAATATTCACAGATATTCACAGATACTCACAGATACTCACACAGATCCTGCGAGAGCGCGAAGCGCGCGAGCCAACATAACCTAGTGTAAGATATAACAAGCCGGTAGTTTTTGCACGTTTAGTCGCACTTCATAGCGATCGTACAGCGAAAAATTCGTTCACATCGAACAGTAATTGCAATACAACGTAATAACATGAATCTGGTTTAACGTTGATTACAGATCCAAACATCCCGGAAACGGGTGAACAGGCGCTCAGAGCTTTGCACGGTAACGAGGAAGAGGAATGCTGTTTTCACGTTTGTTCCGAGGAAGAGCCAGGATTGGGCGTCTGCACAAATTGTATAGATTGGGAACCCCACAGTCATCGTGCAGGCCATGATACCCCGTCGGCACCCCACTGCGAAATTACCACAAGTTCCATTCAATCCAGTTCTACAGGTATGCTATGTAAATTAACTAAAGAATTCCAATGACTCTGGAAGCGAACGAAATGCCGTTACATTTACCATCTGTATATGATTTACAATTTCATCAAGAAGCTGAATTTATTACATTTTTTCCTCTCAGGGGGCCAGCAACACACCGTTTGGAAATGCACGTTTCAAATAGTGTCTTAACATATATCGCTGGATCGGCAGAAAACACAGAGCTATTGTATCACAATACACCGTATTGCTTCACTGTAGCGTTACAATAAATCGGAATATCGCGTGTACCTATAACCACCGCATCTTCGTATGTAAGGTGTTTTGCGTAACAACAGATAGCGCATCTAATACAACTTCCAAACTGCGCGTCAATCAAGGCCATTCCACGATTTACATCTTTCTTTTGTTCTTTCACCGCGAAAAAGGGCGATGAAAAATTTCCGGGGAGGAACGAAAAAAGTGGTGTTGCGAAGCCGTGACGCAAAGATAACGAAAACATTTCCCGTAACTGTATGGGACAGCAATGAGTCAAGTTCATGAAGGATCCGGCAGGTGGACGGAAGCGGGTCTGTCGCGTGGGGATTAGGTAGACGAAGGGAAGAGAACGCTTGCCCTACGAAGGCTTGCTACTTTCTGAATTCCTCTCGAAGCGCGATCTAACCGAGCCGCAGTGACGACAGATGGCGGTAGATCAGGTTGCCCCACGCCTGTGCGTGTGGGAAAGATTCCTCCGGTGGTGTTTCTTCCTTGATCTAGCATCCCGTGACGTTGTACAACTTCCGTGTCGCTAGCAACTTCGTTCGACGGGTTACTCGTTAAAGGATCTGACCACGAAGCGTCCTAGGGTAAGAGAATTTCGTCTACAAGGAGTCACATGCGTGTGGACAATTGAAACGTTCACGGAAGTACTACAACGGAAGAAAAAAATTAGGTTACAATAATATTTTTCTTAATGGTCAAGTAGGCAGGGTGATTCACAATGATATCGCAGGTGATGTCCGGAGGTAGCCGCGAGTGTCCTGAGTAGCCAGATTTTTGCTTCCTCGCAGAGGAAGATGTGTTCGTAAGAAAACTATTTCAGTTTTTAGGACCTGAGTACGTAAAGTAGTCTAAATCGTATAAGTATGGTATGCATGTGTGTGTGCGTGCGCGCGCGCGTGTGTAACGGTAAGGACTTGAAAACTTTGAAACCTCCATAACTGAACAGCGACTTGAAGCAGCGTGTCGAAGTTGGTAGACTAGTTAAATGGTCACTTCCCTAGCGTCCTGAAACTGTACACATATATGACATATCCATTAAGGACCTTTGGGATCGAATTTGGCCGCAATCGATGAACGTGTTTAGATTTTTTTTTAGTTTCGCATACATAAAAAAAAAAGGTGGATACTCTGACTCGAGTAAATTTGGAGCGAGCGCAAATTTGAAATGCGAATTGAAGAACACTACAAAATGTTTGAAAATGTTTAGTAAAAATTGATCGTAGCCTTTAAATTTAACGAGAATTTGATATTTTTATTTTACAAAAATTAACCAATGTAGCGTCCGAAGATGTCTTTAGAGAGGGGTAATCGCGCCTAACGATTACCACGATTTCTTGTTCCTGCTGTTAGGGGGGATGGTAGGTTATGCTGGAGACTTCGATAGATCTGGATCTCGTGACTGAGAATGAAAAACTATTGAAAGAGGTGTGCGAATTGTGAAATATTGTTGTACTTACAGAATGGAACGCATAGAAAACGGGGTTAAAATATAACAATGAACATTGTATAAGCTTAATGATAAATACTCTATGTAACGGAGAGGTGCAGTTGGTTCAATTATTTTTAAACGGTTTTGCGAAACACGTTTTATAATTTTTTGATGATTTGTTTATTGCGGAAATAACTCATAATGAAACGTAGGTTATAGTTTCAACATGAGCTGACACTCTTCTAATGAATTCCGGAATATCTAAATTCGATTGAATCTGACTCGCGCTTTTCTATCGAACACCTGAATCGCGGGAACTCCAAAACCAGAACACACTTTCTTCTACAGACGACCCACAGCTAAACATACAACTGAAACATTGAGTTTTACAAATATAATTATGGAAATCGTTAACATTTGCTGAAAATTATGCTATCGGAGACGGGTTCAATAATATGGCGACACATGTTTGTGCCTATTATTGTCTGGAATCTATAAAATACTTGTTGGATCGGTCCAAATTATAGTTCTACGAATGATATAAGATGCTCAACTCTCATCTAGGGCAGCTGACAGTTCATAGGAATCTCACATTTATTGTTTCCTCCCTTGCTGAGCTTACAAACCATGGGTGGGCGAACGTACACCCAGAAAAAATGTTTATTTGACGGCCACCGTTTATTTGGTTTAAGTAAAATATGTATTTGATTTGAATAAATATTTATTTAAACCAGATAAATCGTTACTGACATGAAATAAATATTTATTTAAGTCAAATATTTTACTTAAACCAAATAAACGGCGGCCGTCGAATAAATTTTTTTTTCTGGGTGTAATACTTTTAGTGGGTTGAAGTGGTTCATTAGCGGTTCGTTTAGTTTACTGGTTCATTAGCGGTAACTTTGCTGTCGTTAAGTAAATAGAAAGTCCACAGAAATGTTATAATCGGTACCGCGCGGTTAAAATTGTCAAAACAACTGCAAAAGCAGCTCTTTACACCGGTTTGTTAGCGGTAATTTTGAGATAGGGAGAGAAGCATAACATCCGCACAAATAGTACTAACCGCAGTTCTGCGGTTGAAATTGTTGATACAATTTCGCAGCAGCAGCTCTTGGTAGCTGTTTATTCGGGCTAATTTTGCGGTTATAACGTCATTAGAAAAACCGCCTAAAACGTAACTACCGGTTGTTTCGCGGTTATAATTGTCAAAACGACCACAGCAGGCGTGCTCTTGGAGTCGTTAAAACAAGGACACTTCTCGAGCACAGCTCGGTCAGAAATAACCACAATCACGGTAATTTTGCAGTTGAAGTTATGGTTAAACACAACCGGTTAAAATGTGTGGTAAAAATGCGCTTGGCGATGCCGACAGGGGTACAAGCGAAAGAGGTTACCAGAGGTTAATTTTCTGGCATTTCGAAGATCTCTGGCTACATTCGAGAACGAGATCTGTGACATGGTTAAAATTATATTCGAAGGTAAAGCCAGGAACAGAACCAGAGACCAAACTAAAACCAGCGAGGAAGTAAAAGTTTTAGACGCATTGAACATTGCCTGCTATTTCATTTTCGAAATGAGATTGGAATGTTTTCCAAACTTTTTTCATTACAAACAATATTATACACAATCCGGGAGATCATAATTATTTGTATATGGCTCTACATACACAAATAATGTATGGTCGTACATATAATTATGTGTGACATAATAATATAGTGTATGGTGTCGTAGATTATACCATATAAATTATTGAGTCCCTATTTTACTGGTTATGGTTTACATCGCCTCGGTAAAATCAGAAGTGCCCTAGCAAGTCAAACGACCATCGAAGGACTCAAAAAACGACTGGTCGTTCTGTAACACTTCAGTCCGAAATAACGACCGAAATTAAGACCAATTGTTGAATTAAGTATGGGTCGTTTTTTTGCGGTAATTAATGGAAAAACAACCCGTGCTTCACCTCACAATTGGTCTTTTTTTGGTCGTTATTCTGGACGAAAAATGTCACAGAACGACCGTCGTTTTTTGGGTCTTTTGACAGTAGTTAATGACGGTCGCTTGACTTGCTAGGGGGATAACTGGACACTAGAAGCATCGAGACGTCAGAATTCCAGCTTGATGGGCCAACTTGATGGGAGTATACGCCATACTGACTGCGTTCAATACTGCATTACTTCAACAGACACTGAAGCAAGCCACAAGCCACGCATCCACCCTTGTCGGTTCTTATTTACATGTAATCATTTTGGCAGAAATCTTGGCAAGAATCACGCATGAAATTTGTGGTGTATTTGATTTATTCCCGAGCCTGAATCGTGGCGAGAATGCGGCACAGTTTCAAAGGTTTATTTGAATTATTCTACAGTCAGAATCATGACAAGAGTTTGGCGTGAATTCTACAGAATACAAAGACTAGTGTCCAGAGACACCATGCGAGACTCCATCTCGAGATCCATCCAGACTGTTGGCAAGATTTTCCCGTATTCTTTGGCTGATTCCCTCGAAGATTTCTCAAAAAATCTTGAGCATACTACCTTTTCTACGTGGGCAGTTTATAGGTGCGAGTGGCATTCGCACAGACCCGCAATTGTGACTGCAATTTTGCGGTGATTCAACCGATAAAAAAACCAGACGAAAAGATAAAAAAAGTAACTGCTAAAAACTGCAAATCGACCGAATGCAGCGCTGCCAAGCGGCGCCGTATTCGTTACTTTCATGGCATCTCTGGGGGGTTTTGGCAGTTTTACACATTGCAGCCGCCTAACTCCCGCTATGGGCGTTCGAGAAACGTTTCAGAGTGGGTCTTTTTCCTTATAATGACTGTAAGCTTACCGTGATGCGTTTGCTCTTAATGGGCGAGAGACCTTTATGGTCGAGCATAGAATGACGGTTTCGTGCCGGATTTCTTATACATTAATTGTAAGCTTACCGTTGATAAACCAGTATCAGGAGCGTTCTGGTGCAGTTGTTTTTACTTTCTACAACAACAAAACAACCGTTCATTAAACCACTCGAGAGGCGTTCCTATTGTTGTACTCATTATGTTCGGCTATAATGAGTACGACTATATTGTTGGCTATATGGCTATATTGTTGGCTATACGGCTATATTGTTGTACTCACTATGTTCGGCTATAATGAGTACGACAACCGGTAAACTCCTCGAACAGTTGTATTACCGGTTATTTCGCGGTTGTAATAAGTACTACAACCACACCAGAACGCTCCTCGAACGCTTAAAATACGGTATGCTTCTCGATAATGAATCGCGGCAAACCGATACCAAATCTGGTACATTAGCGGTTAACGGCGGTTATTTTTTCCCCGATCTCGACAGGTTATTTTGGTGGTCAATTCGCAGTCGTCCGTCCCGACAGGGATGCGATCGTTAATTTTTTTGTAACGGTTTCCTCGGGACTCATCGTAGGTAACTCATTTTTCTTCGACAATGTTTCGCACCATAGACCAGTTTCATCTGCATTATAAATCTTGTCTATCCTGTCTCCTTACGTTTGCATCTGCTCACAAAATGTTGAACCAAGCTCGTCACTCGTCATCTTATCAGTAGGAAGTCTTTGTTTTTAGACAGAAACGTGATAACGTTTCTGTCTAACAAATCAAAAACGTGAACCCTTTTTATTTGTCAACTTAAGATACCTGTCGATATCCTTACATTATTTTTTAAAACGCGGCAATTTTTTTGATCAACCGAAAGGCTTCTAGATTGAGAACTAGGTGAGGTACGCGGTCGCCCCTATTTTGTTTCTGTTCTTAGTTGGAACATTCACTATTGGTACACTGTCAATGTTTAACCACCCGTGCCGGTGAGCGATAGTTTTTTCACTAACCAATATATTCTTCTTATTGTTGTTTAGTTTGTGTATTGCGGATAAAGAGACCCCGTATTTCTTGGGAAGGGGAGTAGCTGTTTCACCCGAATCTAGACTATCATGCATCGTTATACACATTTTCGACTCACTTTCACAGTTGTTTTTCTCCCTGTTCGCAGAATAGAGATGAGGCGTAGATTCCTAGATCACAACCGGACACACAGCTGGAAATACGGTGCCCAATGTAGTTGATTAAAACCGGGTATGAATAATTATAAGTATATTCCTCATCGAAATCCGCTTAAGACTGCGCACTCTGTGACAATGATTTTTTTTTTTTTACTTTTTTCTAGGCCTACGATGAGATCCATATTTCACACGACACATGCACATTTTTTACAACCAACGGTTTGTTTCTATCTCATTAAAACGACTACATAAGATAACGAAGGCAGCGCCCCACGTAGCACCGAAATATGTAGGAAACGTTATAGAAATCATGATTTTAAATATGGGAATTTCGCCAGAATGCTTGGAAATCTGTTAACAGTATTGTTGAAATATTGTAGCAATCTTGCAATGTCTGCGTACAACCTTACATGTGTAACACGCTAAGAATATTACCGATAAACATTGCAATAATATGCTTGTAAAATATTGCAGAAACTTTTTGAACAAATGAATATTTGTCGTTATTAGTCTTTACCATTAATTGAAGCTGTTTGTGATCATACGTTAGAATAATACGAATTGAGTAATATGAAGAATAAAAAATATCCTGGACATTTCATATTTTCTTTTTTTGACTGTAAGGGGATGATTCAAACCCGTGACGTGCGAATTGCCTACCTAACTATTACTTAAATGAGACGCTAACCACCACGCTATCGACTACTTTTGAACACTTTATGTTCGTATTTTCTCATCAACGTCTTCAGTCTAAGGGTAAAACATTTATGTTCATGTAGGCCGGCAATTCGACAATCGGTGTAAGTTAACTTATAGAAGCGACTGAAAAAACACAATAACTGCTGTTAATATAGTAGTCAAATTAAATAATACTTTAAGTTTCCTATTGTAGCGACAGCGCAAGAATACTGTGGTTAGTGCAGTGAAGTTCGGCAAGATAGAAATTAGACAACTGGCGTAAATATCCTTCGTTAATTTCTCGAGAGCGTTCTAGAATAGTCTTCGATAAATTCGAGACCACGAGCTCGATAACATTTTATTTGATGACGAGATATCGATGCTTTTCTCTACGAGATTGGCAATAACACATACATATGAATCATCGGCAGAGTGTTATGAGAGATTGGCAGTGTAAGGAGTTTGACTGTAGGGCTCTAAATACGCCGAGATGCCGGACCAAATTATCTAAGACACTTGACCTAGTTGTCCACGACGATGGACCGAATTATCCTAGATACTGGACCTAGATGTTCACGATGACGGACCGAATTATCCAAGGTACTGGATCTAGTTGTTGACAATGAGACGATGAACCCGATGATGGACCGAGTTGTTCGAGATGACGATGTTGCGTATGGACCGGCGATCATTAACCCATTCACTGTCAGAGAAACGCATTTCCCTATACATTTGGGCCCCTACAGGGGCTCCCTCATGAAAATGAACCATTGGTCACCATTAAGAAAAACTATTGAGATAACGATTGGAATATGTCTAATGGTAAATTGGCGGACTATTCGGACAACCATTCAATATCTCAACGGTAACCATTCAATTTCCCAATGGTAGCCATTGAATTACCCAAAGGTAACCATACAATTTTTCAATAGTCACCATTGGTTGTTATTTTAAAGCAAATAATATGAAGAAAAAAAAATCCATATTGTATCCTTGTATTAGAGACTTTCTGCGTTGTTACTATTGCTTATGAGCCAAATCTTGATCTAATTATGTTGGGAAAAACTTTCGACTGATGTTGGGATCGAACCGACGACCTTCGTCATACCAGACAAGAGCTCTGCCACTGCACTATCGGTCAATTTCGTATTTTTTCGACCTGGATGACATTAAAGTTGATTTGGTATTTTAATGGCTCAGTCGCCAGTAACATGTGACAATGCACAATCATTTTTAATTCGTGGGTATTTATAATCGTAGGAAATACCAGAAAATCGTCGAAATTTCTAAAGCGATCTTTGGTCAGTGCAAAAGTCGTTCTGATGTTGATAAGAAATGTTCACAAGAGATGTTCGATTCTGTTTATCGTTTTGAGTTTAATGAAATGTAACGTTTGCTGTAATCTGAACCAATGCTCTCATTAATCCGTTTATTACAAGTTAAGTGTTCCATTTGTTAAAAGTAAAGATCGAAATAGCAAATATTAATCAATCCTTGTGCCCCGAATAGTTACATCTAGTCAATGGCAATTTTTCTAACAGTTACAATTAGTCAATGGTAATGCTCCAAATAGGTACCATTCATCAATGGTATGGTTCTAAATAGTAACAATTGGTCAATGGTAATACTTCAAAAGATTACAATTGCTTAGTAGTTACGTTCTCAATAGTTACAATTGATCAATATTAATGTCTCAAGTGGTTACCATTGACTAATGGTTGCGCTCCGAATGGTTATAATACACCAATCTTTACATTCCGAATGCTTACTATTCGCCAATGGTCAAAGGACGAACCGCAACGATTGAAAGTGTCAATCGTTCACCATTCATACCATTCAGAGCGAATGGTTACTACTAATGCACCTTTCAGTACACCATTCAGATGCTATGGTAACCGTTTGACGACCAATGGTTAATTTTCATGAGGGCTTCTGACAGCGAAGAGGTTAACTTGCTCGTAAGGCGCTGTACTGGAACGATTTTTATGAGTTGACCATGGGACGCGTCAGTTAAAAGAGAAAAAAATGGAGACGTTAATAAGACGCCTCCCACACGACAACGATTCATGTGTAACATTATGCACGCGAGTCCGATTATCCGATTCATGAGAGGACGTATGGAAAAAACTCTTGGTTGGGTCAACTAACTGTTTATTAGTTAGATATAAATAGGTAACCATAACGATCTGTTTCGTTAGAATAACGACCTAGCATTAGTTCCATCTACCATTAACCCTAGAACTCGTGTATGGGGTACAAAAGTACCCCAGACGATATTCAAGCTGCGCCCCTAAAGTACAAATTGACGTTATCGACTCGGGCCCTCACGACAATTTAGTTCCATGATCTGCCGATATGCGGAGGGCGGTAGTAGCTTCAGTTACTCGCTGGCTGTGGCACAGGACGCTAACGCAGAGCGCTTGGGGTACCAAAATACCCCAGTCAGGAGTTCCCGTTAGTGTTTTATGTAAGTAAGTGATTTTTTTCTCGTTAGAACTATCGAATGTAAGGTACTATTATATAATTTGGATGTATATAGTCGGCATTTTACTTTTTTATAATTTTTCATAGTAACTATCGATATCTCTAAATATCTACAATGATTCGAGAAAAATAAATGTTAAAACCCATGGAAAACCAATTTTGTTTGCGGTTTCATTGATTTTTACCATGTTACAAGTTTTCGACTTTTCCTCACTTTCAGATGTCCAAATAAATAGACTTCATAAACTGAACACAATGGGACCATTTTTTTCCTAATAGCCTGATATGTCCCCTGTAAAATGGCATTTACAATTTGACCAACGGAACATTTTTTTGAAAACGACAATTTTTTTACAAACCTTGCGTTTTTTGCCAATTTTCGTTACGTTTTGAGCTTTAAGGGTGTTTCTCACCGCTTAAGCTTTAGTAAAATCAAATTTGCACACCATTCTCTTCTTTATGAAAAAATGAAGAGATTCATGTGCGGCAAAATTCATTTACTGCTCATAGGACCCTTGTGCGTTGAAGGAACGCGTGGGGTACGTATGTACCCCAGTCATGAGTTAGAAGGTATAAAAAATTATACATGAGTTCTAGGGTTAATAGTCGGTTGATGCGAATAGGGAACAAAATTAACTCGATTAGTTAGTCTAACTACTGAAATAGTATTCAGGATGGTAACGGATAAAAACAACGAATTTTATAGGCTCCCTAACAAATTAGTACTAGTGTAGTGTATAACCAAGCTCAGCGCGAGTGTCGGATAAGCAACTGAAATTGTTGTCGCGCCGAACCGTAGTTGCTGCGAAACCAACCATGACACACTTGTACATGCAAGTCAGTTACTATTTTATTAGTATCGGAAATCGTGGAGGCCTACGCGAAACAAATCGATTTAATCACTTACCTAATTATTGAATGTACACTCGCTTATCGACAGGGCGCGATGGAGCATAAAAATGGCAGATTTTAGCCCACGTCCTTAAAAAAAACATGATTCGTAACCTACCAATTCCCGCAAAAAATCATCCGTATTACTGGATTGTACAACAACGTTCAAGTAGACGTAAATTTTGTATACAAGTTTAAAAAGAATATTTTTCAAAATAAGCTTGGCCGAGTGATTAATATCGTGGACTACTAATCGCAGGCTCTAAGTTTCGAATTCTTATCAACGATCAAATTATTTATTCCGAGGGTTCCATGGCATGAAGGTAAAAAACCGATTATAACTCAACTTCGAGCGATAAAAAAGCATTACGCGGACGCGCAGATCGATGTTTTGTGTCAATTTTTTATTCATATTTTTGGTAACTTGTGCTGTTTCATCAGCTAAGTCGATTGATGGAAACAAGCTTGTCAATTATTCCAGCAAGCAAGTAAATAGCTAACTCAACAATTTCACTAGCAGTCGCCCAACTAACAAATTGGTTGGTCTAACCAATACCAAACTAGCTAACTCAAAAGAGTGGATCCAACCAATTTATCATCTGGCGCTCAGAGCATTGAGACTATTGGTTGAGTCAACTCTCGTTTTTAATGAGTCCAACTAATTCGTTTTTCCCGTGCAAACTTTAAATGAGCCAAGCTTCCGATTCATCGGACACACGAGAATCGGATCCCACAACTGTGTCTGGCAGTCGATAGCTTAAGGCTCACCTGTCGCCGTTGATGCATCCCTGTACATGATTTTCGAATCTTGGTAATCCGCGCGACTGCTTCGAGAGCATTGATACGACTGAAAATAAGCTTTTGGAATTTCGCTACTGTGGCGAGGTCACTCGCGGTACCGATTAACTTTTGTCAGTCGATGGGCAAATCGAGGTCGAAATGACGAGTCACTATCCGTGAAGACATTTTTCGGGGAATCCCGACTTACAACGCGATTCCGATCGGGATTCATCAGGGATCTCCCAAAAAGGGTGTACTTGTGGGAATCCAGACGGATGCCGAATTAGAAGTTAACATTAGTCATCAGCGTACTTAGCGACGATGCAGAAAAACGAACACGAGATTACGGATAGGAGGCGATAATTAATTGTGGCGATACCAATTGTTAATTAATTGCTACTCGAACTGTTAATTGACAATCGTCAAACGATTGTTAACCGCAGATTAATTCATAATCGGACCGTAACATATAGTGACTTAACAATTGGTAAGAGTACCAATTTTTGTCTACTCATAGTAGATTAACAATTGTTGACAATAGTATACTGACAAATGTACAATACTGTATAAGAACACAAAAAAGGCTTTATGCTCTGTATATACGTTAACTGTTTCTCGACATTATTATTATCGGTATTTGTATGTATGGGATTAATGCATAACCGGTCGATCACAAAAAAAAAATATGTACACTCAATATATCGAAACGTTTCGTAAACTCGAGCTATCCTAAGAGAGCGCTCCTCGGATGTTATCGGAGGCCTCGAGTCGATTATGGAACGAATTCCGAAATTCTGACAGTTTGATTATCGTTGTGCGAGTAAATAAAAATAGTGCTGACTACTGGTAGTTTCGTGCACTGGGCGCGACTTTGGACAGCTTGGAAAGGAATATTGAATAAATTTGATGCAAGAAGATTGGTTTAAGAAATATAGAAAAATGAACGTTATTAATTACAAATTAGTTAAACTTTACCCGGCCTCAGTAGGGATCACTTCAGTCCATGCGGACAAGTGCTCGAGTCTTTATCCTAGGCACGTTATTGAGTCAAATTTGGAAATGATTTTACTAGCAATTTTTATTTAGGATTTTACTGAATGGAAAATAAAAGTTGACAAGGCGTTGAGTTCAAAAGGAAGTCAGACTCAACGGATTTTACAATGATTTACAAATCGATCGTCGACGTAATAGACGATAAGAGCTTACGCTCGACGTCACCCTTAAGTTCTGATAAGGAACATCACTTCGGTGTCCCCCTTCGATGTTAATGAAACTCACGTATGTTGTAGAGCATTGAAAACTAAAAGTCACGTATTTCTTTTATCTGCGGAAATAAATTTCTAAGGGGTGAAATCGCCCTTCAAAGTTAGGCATGTGAAGAGGTGATTATGCAGTTTCACCCAGAATGCGTCAATCGATTTGAATGAAACAATAACCAAAATACTCCTCATTGAGCACAATGAAAATTCCACGTGAAGTTCCAGAAAAAAAAAATTATTAGCAGGGCTGAACCACCTTCTGATTCTTCAATGTTCCACACTACCGAAAAATCTAACCAACCAAATTGGACAGAACATGCATCATTTGGAAGGGCAAGTAAAGATTAAATTCACGTGTTTTGGCACATTGACAGGAACAAGAGTTACAACGAAATAATTCAGACAAACCGAAAAAAATGCGGGTCGTACTGGGCCGGGATTCGAACCCAGGACCTTTCGATTGCCGATTGACTGCTCTGACCACTGAGCTAGGCCAGGCCGCTGCCCCCACCTATCCCGAATTGTCTTCGTTAATGCTATTTTTCACCTTGTTACAGAGTTCACGAGTAAACTACTTACCCCTTATCCATTAGTACGTACACAGAAAAAAATTTAATTGAAAAATGCGTCCGGTAAAACGACTGTTAAAACGAATTCATCCGCGTCAGAGAGCTTTCAGTCAGGTCGTTTTGCATTTCATGACTGGACGAACGACCGCGGAAACGACCGTTCGAAAGATCTTTCAGTTCGGTTGTCGTTAATGCGGTCGTTTCTTCGGTTGAAAATAAAAAAAACGACCGGACCGAACGGTGTTTTCACAGTCATTTTCGCGGTAGTTCCTTCGCTCATTAATTGTAAAACCACCTGACTGAAAGCCCTCCCTGGAAGTCGCTCGTATGCGGCCGGTACGAACACGGATAAAGTCGTTTCGACAGACGTTTTCGCGGACGTATTTTTGTCCGAAAACGACCGTTCGTTTACTCGGTCGCTTTGCGGGTAGTTTGGTGGTGGTTTTTCAAGTCGCGGAACTTGCCAGGGCATGCACGTTTTGTTGCGGACACTTCGTCGTGGATTTCGTGTCGTCGGATATTTCGTCGTCCGTGTGGTACATGGTTTAGTGGTGTGTCTCGAGTCCACACAATGTGCGTGCCTAATCGGTGACAATGCTTGGGCGTAAGGTACGGTTATCGAGAGGTGCGTTACCTAGGTGATCGCCGTGAGTGTGCTGACTAAGTCCTCGGTGCTCGATGGATGCTGCGAAGTTCGGTCTCCTCGGCACGATGCAGCTCAAGTGGTCTTCCATCGAAGAATAGATTGATTTTCGTAGCTTGCCGACGAGCTTTTATACTCTACACGTAGCACACTTGCTGCTGCAACTGACGGGATGCGTCCGTTGCAGCGCTCTCGCAGCGTTCCGGAGCTGCATTGCAATGTCGACGATGCTGCCGTGCAGCAGCGTGCACCATTGACTATTCGAGTCGTTGGTAATGGGAGGGTACTTTTATAGAACAAGGATCGTACCGGGAAGTGTTACATTGCAAGTTAGCCGAACTTGATTCGGCGCAAATTTTTAGGGAATATTTATAAGATGTACTTTCAAAATGTGTCCCTCGCAGATCAACTTACCGTAAAACTTTGGGTTGCATTTGGGTTGTTTTCTGACAAACACTACCGCAACTTAACCAGTCGATTGGTGCGCCAAACCGACTCTGATTCCAACGTTCTGGAGGTAACTTTTTGGTTGATACCTTACAACGAACCGTAATACCAAACATTATTTGTCGGATTGTAAGTTGGTTTACAGTTGGACTTTCATAAAACAAACCAATTTCCAACTTTATGTCGATAGCACCGATAGCTCTTGCTGCACAGTTGGAAATCGGGTTGTTGTAGGAAAAATTCAACCGTGAACCAACTTTGTATCCAACACATATAACGGTTGGTTTTTTAATATCACCGAAAAATCAACCTCTTAATAGTCGGAATGCAAGTTGGTTTGATGCACCAATCGACCGGTTGGTTTTCAGCTTGCTTTCAGGTTGGTCAGAATGCGAGCGGTCGGTTTAAGAAAGTGATTTGTCAACTTTTACAAGTGTATACAACCTCTTAATGAACGCCCCGTAACGGTGAAAGCAAAGGAGCCACTGATGTAGCTCTACTTGTGGGAGGTACGAACTACGATTATAACGGTATGCTCGATGCCGACTCCCGGCGGGGCAGAAACAAGCTGCGGATCCGATAAAACGAGGCATCGCCATGTAGTGATCAAGGGTGAACATTAACTACTTACGAACCTACCAACCTATTATCGTTACCGAAGACAGACTGCAAATGTTTGACAAATTGGAGGTACCTTCGCCACAGACACAATTTACGGGTAAGTAAAATTCAATTAAGGCCAATTAAAAATCATTAATTAGCCATACTTTGCGTTACTTTCTTTGTTTGGTTTCAGCGGGAGATAAATGAATGCAAAAAATCAAGAGAGGCATTCGATGAATCGGAGCCTACAGCCCATGGACAAGATGCTCCAGAAGCCAGAAACTGACTGTGTAGCTTCGAGGTAAATGCAGCGAATACGTACTGTGATGGAAATTTGCAACCTCCTGCAACCTGACTGCATCCAAATAAAAGTAACCCAAATAATACCGTTACCAATTGTTACAAAAGATCTATATCCGTTATTCATTTCAATGTGGGCTAGCCGGGCTTTGAGCTGCAACAAAATCGTCAGGCAAAAATAAATCAAACGATTTATTACACGTATCAAAATAATCCTGGTACTATGAATGTATGGAATCTGGATTCAAGATAGAGCCGACATAATCAAATTAAATACTACTACGAGATTATCATATTCCGACAAGCAGCAAAAAAGTCTAATTTTTTTGGAATTTATTCCGGAAAGACTACGCATTACGAATTTGATATGTATTTATACACTTTACATATACACCTCAAGAAAGATGGTACACATTTTTATTTTAACAATATTAACAATACTTCACATATTATCACGTCTGATGTTGTGCTTCGTGCGTGGTTGGACGGTCTACATGTACTGGTCGATGTGATTGGTCTGAAACAAAAAAATGTGTTCACCAACTCCATTGTATTAGGTATGGCGTGGCACTGTCGAGATTAAAAAAATTGCGCGTTATTTTTTGTTTTTTTTTCGCAATGTTCGCTCAAAAAACGATTTTTTGGTCATAATTTAGGCGTAAAAAGCTTAGTCAGGCTATAGCTAATACAATATCGTTGATGAGCTTTTTTTTTGTTGCAGATCAACCATACGGGCCAAATGGTGTGTACCGTCCGAACCCGCACGAACAATATCATCAGAAGCGAAGTTATACAGCTCACTGAAAAATGTACATCTTATAATAAAATTTTGTACGAACACTGCTTTAGGTATATAAATGTATGTTAACAAATTGAAAACATCGCATTTGTAGTTTTTTTCGGAATTAATTCCCAAAGATTGGCTTTTTGGGACGCTGCTTACAGTAAGGTACTCCTTTAAAATTCTCTGCTACTCAGTACACCAATTCGAATTTATAAGATTCAATGAAAACGTTAAGAACAACATAATTCCTTGAATACTCTATTAAAAATTACACTAATTGAAGCGCGTGCGATGGAACGAAGGAAATATAACATGGAACACTAAAAGAATACTAAATGCAAACTGCCACGATAGTAATGTCGATTGCGATACCCGTTGAACAGAATCTACATGAGTTTATCCTGCAGTTTATTGAATTTTTAAAAACGAGGAAAAAAAAATGCTTGCACATTAAAGGTGCCGAAAAGACTAATTTTCTATAATAATTGCAAAATGTTATTAACAAATTGATGATGTATAAAATTGTTCACCAAATCTCCCGGAAATCTAACTTTTTTATGAAAATGATTTGTTCACATTTCTGAATACGGATGCATTTTTTCAGATTTCTGAATGCACTTTGAATTTTTTCTTACATGGGAAAAACGTCTAGGTATTCAACGCATGTAGATAGCACAAGACAATCCTGAAATGAGTAACATTATGACATTTAACTATACTCGACCATCAAAAATTGGGTACTTTCCCGTCCATGGGAGAAACCGTGCTCCACGAGATAAGAAGTATCAATCGTAACGTAATATAATAATAATAGTTCTGTGATGTGCGAAAAAGTGACTTACATAGTAACAGAAGCTAGATGAAGATTATCTCGTAATTATTACCGGCTATGTCGATGTGTACGTCGACGGGTGAAGCCGGTAGTCTAGCTATACCGGCGTGGAGAGTTTAGCTGGTTGCTCTGCACAGTTCCGGCGAGATCGTAGAATCTATCACGTAATCCGAGTTGATTGCCATCCAATGTTGTCGGACCTTCGCACGGTGATCTCGAATGTACCAGCGCGCCAAAATAGTCCACTCTGATTGTCCCGTTCATTCAAATTTACAATGTTTATATACAAATAACTATTACGAATTTTGAAAAACGGCTTTGTAACTTTGCTCTTCTCACGACCAATTACCCGACGGCAAAGTATGTCAAAAACAGCCTGAATAACCCTGTACATTCCGTCGAGTACACGTCTCGAGTACGCACATTTAAAAAATCTCAGTTCGTGTTCACGTGTCATAATCGTCGAACAGTTATTTTTTCCACTATTTCAAATAGTAATGAATTTATTAACGGTTAAATGCATCCATAAAGTACATCTTTTTTCGTCGCGCTTAAAAATATCGAGAAATTCCCGTGGGATAACAGGCCGTAGGATAAATACAATATTATAAGCTGACGTCGCTGCAACGCGGCGGTTTCCTCGTAGCTACCATCGACGCAGCATCGTACACAATAAGGTAAGGAAAAAGTGAGGGAATATCGGGTAAGTTGTGAGGAAAATTTAACGTAGCACAAATCATGTTTCGTTTTTTTTTTTTTACAGTTTCCACTTATACTGCGACATCCTTACAGCAACTTACGAAGTGATCCACATGTGAATACCGGATGCCATTGCGAATACTGGATTGATACTGAAATGATCACACTTGCCCGATCCTGGCGTTCGTCGTCAGTACTGAGTGCCATTGCTGATGCCTAATCCTAGGTTACTTTACGCGCTTCTAGTATCCTTCTGCAATTGGATGTCAACGTTGAGCCGATGTTGCAAGCAGCGGTCTATCACATCCACGATAGGGCCGAATTCGTCCCGACCTCGTGCCGATCTCTTGCACGTTCAAGTCAACCTTGGTGTGAAGCACAGAGTTAGTTCCCATTTTTCCGTAAGTCCTTCTCCCTAACCGGTAGGGGCTTGCTTCTCGCGTACATGTAAGAAACGGAAAACTCCGAGTCTCGACCAGCAAACACATCGAATGGAATTTCCCGAAACAGATTTTATAATTTATTGCCCTCAAAAGATTGTAACGTCCCGAGTACGAATCCTTCGTTCAGCTACTCACTGCCGCTCCTCTGGCTCGCAGGCATGTCAGATGGGCGGGAAGTGACCAGCACGAATCTGGCTTTTGGGTATGGGCATCATAGCGCTCAGCGAACGATGCCGAACACACGCCAGACAGATGACTTGTACCGCGCTACGATCTGGCTCAGCCATACATAACACAATACGGCCGTATCGATGTCTGGCTCGTGTGTGCCTCGTACATGGCTGGCCTCTGGCTTGACCGTAGCTGCTTGAATTGGGCTTTGCTACCGTCTGGCTCGAGTCTGGCTTCGAGTGCGCGAGTTCTGCGGCTTCATAATTGATCGATCAAATGAATAAATTACGGCATGAAAAAAAAAAGGATTTCTATGGTTTCCGCCTGTTTTCCCCTTCAAGATCGACTTGCTGACGAATATGGCCGGAAAAAATCTGTTCTGGTACTTTCCCTTAAATGTGAAAATAAATTGTGAAAAAATTGCAAAAAATTGTCGAAACATGTAAAAAAAAAAAAATTTATGCTGATAAACGTTTGGTTGGTCCGCAGATGGACTCACGTATCCCGTATGGAAATATATGTATGTCAAATATAGGAGAAAAATATATCTGACATATATTTGATATATTTCGCCAAAATGTTTATTAAATGGTATATATCTTATATATATGTCATAAATATATGTTGCATATATCTTCAATATATTTTAATATATTTTGAAAGTAAGTGTTATGTAATTGATATATACGATGCATATATGTCAGAAATATATACTCGATATATGTTCAATACATACTATTTACTGTTAAAATATATCTTAATTATACGTGTTGTATAGTTTATAAATACCATTTTCAAAATTTCGAGATATCGAATTAAAACCTTCGCCATTGTTTTCAAGTGGCATATTTACCAACCGATTTCAGTAAAGAAAAGATTCTAAAAAATTTTTTTTAAGAAATACCATTTTTGTCGAAAAATTGTAAGGGTCACCCCTTATCATTTTTCCATTTTCAAAATTTCGAGATATCGAATTAAAACCTTCGCCATTGTTTTCAAGTGGCATATTTACCAACCGATGCATGCAATATATATGTCGCATATATGTACATATGAAACCGTGGATATTTTAAATATAATAAAGCTTATTTGATGCATATATCATACATATATTTCGCATATATCTCAATGAGCGTATATCTATCATATATTAAGCCGCCAAAATGTAGGTTATTCGACATATATTTGACATATATGTCAGATATACGGCATATATCTAAAATATATGCAGCTTATAAATTGTATACATTGGGAATAGACTTTCTGCATATATTTCACCTACATAAATTTTCATGGGGGATGTAAGTCTATGTGCGGAATAACCAAACTTTACGCTCATTTTTTCTGGCTACCTGTACAGGTCACCATACAGCTACCCCTTCATTGTCTTCTGAAGTCACTCAAATGACAAAAAAACAACCATCGGTTGTAAAGAATCTGCATCGAGAAAGAGAGTTTAACATAAATGTCTATAGTCAAGAAACAAAGAGCATATCCCACACCATTCAACTTGCAAAAATATTTTAAGTACGTTCGTCTGTTTCATTGCCGGCGATATAATTTTACATACATTTTATCATTATGAATAGAATTATCAGGTAATCCGTCGAACTAAATGTTTGCTGAAGATCGCTGAAGATCGACAGCCCGTGTCGATGGTCGTGCGCGGGGATGTTATTCGTGCGAGTTTCCTACCCTTTTGATACCTTGTGGGGGGCGCCGAGAGGCGTTCCGTCATAATACATTTCCGCTTATAAATTGGCCGATCAAAATAACACAAAAACATAAAAATCTCGATATGTCGTAAATCTTCACATAAAAATCGCCTCAATTGCGATTTGGTAATTAACCAAACATTCCTCCATTCGATGTACAAAAAAAAATGAATTCACACACGTGACCTCGACGGTCAGATTTTATAACCCTCTGTCAGTATACCGTTCGCCGTCGGAACAGAGCGGTGCGTTGAACAAACAAAATTATGAACAAATAAAAAAAATAACATGAGTCAGATTTTTGTACTCAGCTCATGAGCAGGCTTTCGCGTTGGCTGTTTCTGTTGAACTCCGAGGATTCAGAGTTGAAGGGAGCGGCGGTGAAGTAGGAATATCATGATCGAGCCTGGGAGTGCGTAATTTATGTGAGGACTCCGGGAGATAACGAATAGGTCTGTATATGCATACATGTATTAATCTGTGTACCACTACAAGTATTGGTATGCAGTGGTTGTGAGTGACTTCTTCTAAAGAAATTGTTTTCATACGAAAAGTTTTTTTCGTATACTAGGTCCCTAGATTTTTGTTACAAAAAACAATTATTTTTCGAAGACACGTGCGCGGCGCCTTCGGGCATTATTTGATGCCAATCTGTGCAAGGACAGATTCTCAAGTCAGTCTTCCTTGCCCTCAAGGAGATCCTTCATGCAAGAAACTGTTCGTGCCGAACACAGTGAGCGAAGTCACGAGGATCACACCAAATGTCATGGGGCGTCACATCCTCATGAAGTCCTTTTCACCAGGCTGCAACGTCCAGGATGGCCCGCCACGCCCAGGAGCAAAATGACGGCAGTACCGAAGATGTTCATAGCGAACAAGCTGTGAGGTAACCAGCTGAAGTCATCGACGATGCGATCTCGTATATGCAGTGTTTCCCGAAGTAGTCTCCTCCAAAGACTTCACCCATTGTTTGTCAATCGATGGGTCCTTCGTGCGCATCGCAAGTTGACGACTAGAAAACACGTTCCTCGATTACACCGATGGACACCCAACCATCCTTCCGGAATAATCTCGACGCAGCGTATTATCGGTCCACCGTACTCGCCCCGTAACGCATCACGGACGTTCGCAACTGACACAAAGCGACCTTCACAGATGTTTACTGCGTTCTCCGCGAAATAGTCCTCATCCGAGGTTCAGTAAGGCGTCAGATTTACAAGCCTCGAGGAAGCGCACCGGCTGATGCATCGACTGCCCCCAATCCGCGTCTCACCGTCGACGCTGTTCGACACAACCAGCGTTGACTACAACCAGTTCCAATATCGCTTCAATGGTCGAAATGACAAGGGTTCGAGTCGTAGACGGGATGGTTCTGGTTTTTGTATGGCAACCCGAGCTGTACACACTTCAGCATTCGATATATCAAAGTTACGTCAGACCGTACCTCGAAAAAATTGTTAGCCGTTTTAAGGAGGTTCATGTCTCGCCCTTGTCGCTGCGTAACACTGTACACTGAGAACTGGACTACGTTTAACGAAGTAGGCAAAGTTAAGAAAGCCCCTCGCAGTGATCTGACAGTCTGAGCACGAAGTCGCAACGACGATAGATGCTGAAGAAACTAATTGGCTCGAGTTTCTCCTCGTACATCACTTTGGGAATCGAACTAGGAGCATGCCAGATGCATGCCAGGAGCCACGTCACCTACGAAGCGATGATCACCCTCCTGATTCAGTTCGAAACCTGTCTCGACTCCCGTCCGAACTCTCTTTCGAGCAACCATCCCTCTGATTGTACAGCTTTCACACTTCGACATTTGTTAATAGGCTCTACACTTATCCCTGTTCCAGACCCACCAAAGGATACACATATCCTTCCACGCCAACACTGGGCATTGCTCGTTACAATGCGCGATCATTTCTGGCGTCGCTGGCCCCACCAATACGCACACCAGCTTCAACACTACAAAGGACCTCTCCCCTTAAACTCCCGCGTCGAAGGAAGCACGATGTCCGTGAAGGATGACCTCCTAGCCGACCCGAAATGGAGGGCTGATCGGGTACTTGCCGCTCATTCAAACCACGATGGATTGAACAGCGCGAGCACCTTCTGCCACGCCAATGTTACGGTACAACGGCAGTTGTCCAAACTGGATCTTCTTCTCATTAAGACGATTCCTCGGAGCGTCACCGCCGACGAGACCGGTGCTGATGTCTGACGGAGATTCCGTACATAGCTCGCATTGTAGACAACGAAATTACTTACCTTTGTGCACCGCGTTCGCTTCGTCAAGCAGCAGCACGTGGATCACATGTTCGGGCCTGTCGGCCCACTTGTCCAAACGAAGTGCGTCGGCGACCGCGATTACTTTTCACTGACGTGTGTGTGACTGTACCGAATAACTGGGCAGGGGTCGGGTGGACGGGAGACTGCTGATATGATAGAATTTTCTAAGGGTAACGTCACGACCTCGAAATAACTATTCAAACCGTTCAATTGGGTACCCCTGGAGAATCTAGTAAGGACGAATTATGCTGAACATTATATTTCTGTGGAATCATTTTCGGGACCCACAACCCTCCCTAGGCAAGGTGCTACCTTGCCTAGCTTCAGCAACCGAAGCGAAAATCGAGCATGCTCGTGTCTTCACCGACGACGACCGTGCTGAATCTAATTTTCATAGGGTCACAGTATATATTTAATACAATAATTATGTAGTTCAAACATTTCTTAAAATGTCAATAAAAAAAAACTCAAACTATTTTTCTCTTTCTATATATTTCATTTTTAAGAAAACTTGATGTGTCTTTTCTTTTGGTATAATGATCTCAGTTTCACTGTTTTCAAAGGACGCATCAAGTATTTTTAAAATCTTTTTGCTTCGTCATAGAGAAAGCTATTGTCGTAAAAAAATGTCGAGTTGTGAGTGTTAGAGTACTCACAATGGTCTGAAACGTCCGGGAACGCATTTTTAGCTGGCGTCCGGGTGTATGTGTACGCGTGCGTGCGTGCGTGCGTTTGTCCGTGCGCGTGTGTGGTGTGTGTGTGTGTGTGTGTGGGGGGGGGGGGGGGGGCGACAGACTTACGTCGTCATAACTGACTATAACTCAGAAATGGCTTGAGATAGCCTGCTGAAATTCGTTACAGTAGTGGGAGTGATCACGTTCGTTCTCTTGGTGCAACTTTCATAAACATTATGGCCCGTTTCTAGATTCTACGCGATTTTGAAAGTTTCGAAAAACTTGAAAGCTTTGATATCTAGGTAGCTCTAACTTGCGTAAATGTCGAACTTTAGTCCCAAAACTGTATACAAACACACCGAATTTGCCCGAAATCGAGGTGGATCTGGTATAACTGCGTATGAATGAATAAAGTCCGGACAAATGCGATTAACTTTTGTTGCAATGAGACGTGAGTGAAGGAGAGTGCACGTCACGACGGTCCGAGGCTCTGAGATGAACTGAATAAAGGGCCTGACGAAAGCAGGGCCCTTGGCTATTGCTGCGCGCGACACGATATTCCTACGCGCGATAAGACGGC
This sequence comes from Amblyteles armatorius, assembly GCA_933228735.2. Classification (NCBI taxonomy): domain Eukaryota; kingdom Metazoa; phylum Arthropoda; class Insecta; order Hymenoptera; family Ichneumonidae; genus Amblyteles; species Amblyteles armatorius. The sequence goes on from OW121697.1 coordinate 1,389,123, forward strand.
CGCTGCTCGCGGGTGGCGAGTGCAGCGGCTGGACCGCTACCGTGAGAGCGTCAGCGTTCGCACGGAAGGTGCTGACGGTACAGAGATTGACGCGGATGAGATAAAATGTTTTAACCTGAGTTTCCTGTGAGCCGAAATACTAATTCGGAATACGGGACCGTCACACACGGTAGCTTACACTCTGGTTAGGGATAGCTATTGCGGACCGTCGAGTCTGGTACACAGACTCGGCGCTTCGGGCGATGGGATATCTACGGCCCCTACGCCGAAAATTCCCCCTTTCGACCGAAGAAACGACCCTGAAAGCGACGGTTGTTATGTTCCAAAAACTAACCACATTAACGACCGCCAAAGCGACCGCTCTGACGACACATTTTTTTGCCATGTTTCGGCAATGAAGTCTCTTCTTTGATTGTCGACCAAACAAACGACCGTAAAAGCAACCTTCCGTTTCCTAGACGGTTGGTATTACGGTCGCTTATTCGGTCGCCAATCAAACGAACGACTTCATTGCCGAAACATGGCAAAAAAATGTGTCGTCGGAGCGGTCGCTTCAGCGGTCGTTAGTGTGGTTAATTTTTGGAACATAACCACGGTCGCTTTTAGGGTCGCTTCTTCGGTCGTTCAGTATGCCAGGGTATCCTTCTTTTTTGCCCCTCTGTATCGCATTTTTCTTTGCTCTGATATTTCTGCCGTATGCAATCTGCGGAGAAGTCGTGCCGATACAGCCGGACTGAATTCGATTCCCGACGTCGGGGCCTCGTCACGTCTCACCGAGATTGCAAACATCGATTGCAGCTATATGCAACCGACACTCACACTTAAAGTTACCACGTACGAGTGACCGATGTATACCCTGGCAAGTTCTACGACTTGAAAAACCATCACCAAACTACCTTCAAAGCGACCGGGTGAACGACCGGTCGTTTTCAGACAAGAATACGTCCTCGAAAACGACTTTCAAAACGACTTCATCCGCGTCCTTTCAGTCCAGTCGTTTTTTATTTTCAACCGAAGCAACGACCGCATAGCGACAACCGGACTGAAAGGTCTTTCGAATGGTCGTTTCCACGGTTGTTCATCTATTCTTAAAATGTAAAACGACCTGACTGAAAGCTCTCTGACGCGGATGAAGTCGTTTCAAGTCGTTTTACCGGACGTATTTTTGTCCGAAAACGACCGGTCGTTTTCTCGGCGGTTTCGTTGGTCGCAGGATCTGCCAGGGTATATCTGGAGCTTCGTCCTGCCCTGATTTTTCACTTCTCGGCGTAACTACGAAGCCGGGTACGGAACCGTCGACCTCCCGATGCTGAGGTCTTAAAGGCGAGCACGCCAACCACTAGACCACCGCATCGGATATTTTATGAGATACAGAAATTTTTGAATAATACGAAGTAAGTTCCAAAGTAATTTTCACAAAGTTTCCTCTACGAGCAGGTCAAAATTGATGAACAAACTTTCTCGTAGAGAAAGCAAATGTGCAATAAATGAGGAAGCCATGTGCTAATTACTTTCGTGTAACTTATTTTTTATTGTTTTCAAAGAGATTGTTTTGATGAAAGTCACGGTTTCACAATATTTACTCACCGTTGAACATTACGAATTGTTCAAGGGTGGGTCAATACAGTGAAAACGTGACTTTTACGGTATGGTGTTTTATAATTTAAGCCTCGATACTGAATCTTTCAAAGCATAGTTTTTATTCTTTCCTGGGAATTTAAGAAAAAAATTGGTCCGTTCACCGCGTTTCTCTCTGCCCTTTTTCGTCCCGTCGAGGCACACATTCTTCCCTTGTCCCATTTTGCGAACTTCCAGTGTACCGCGACGTTTAATTTTTGCCTATCCCATTTTACCACAATTCCATTATACAGAGGACTCCATTTTTCGCTATCCCATTTTGCCGCCATCGTATTATGCCCCGGTATCATTCCCCTACTTCGACAGAGATTTATACCACATTCTCCATTGATCCCTGAATCATTCTAAATATCAAGAGAGATATAGCCCAAAAATCATCGACGGCTATAAAATTTATTTTGCTGATACAAAGCTTAATATTTATGATTTGGCACTTCGAGTTTGTTGATTCTTGTCCCGAGACGAAAATATTGTGACAAGGTACATCCACTTCCTGATGCATGGACAGTAAGTGTCGTTGCTTCTGGACAAAAAGTTACAAAAATATACGGACGGGTCCGGAGGTTGAGATCGCAACCGCTTTCAGGAAACTTTCATACTCGTTGCACCGAGACATACAACTTTCGCCGAATAAAATTCGCCAATAAAATGGGGCTATTGTAGTTGTATCATCCTTCTGTAAAAATTATAGGCGCCATGTAACTATCGATGATGTCGATGTTTTCGGCTAAGACCTTCAGATCGTCACCAACTAGCGATTGCATGGCCGCTTCTACGTGTGGTCTGGATCCTGTGTGTCTGATCTCGTAATGATGATATTGCTTTCTTGATTGGGATCTCGCTATTGGTCGTTTCTTTTCCGAATCATTGCTTCGAGCCTTCGTGATCTGGGCACAGCTTGATACTGACTTGAGCATTTTTTTTTTCAGTTCTTACATCAACGAGCTTACTTTCTTTTTAATTGACTATTCGATTTTTATTGATAGATCATTGGACAGCTCCTTCAAGACATCGCCCTTCGATTCATTTAACACTTCAGAGAACTGCGCGAATAGTTAGGCTAGTGACGGTGTTATTGGTCTCGGTCTGTTTGCTCAACGACACGCTGGTATCGCCCAGCTGCGCTGTCCTATCTTCCTACCGAGCTTTACATCAGTAGTGACGTCGATCCCTCTCGAGCAACGGCCGGCCGGTAATGACACGCTGCTTTAACTTTACTCACACTCCAGCAGTCATAAATTACATCAGTGTATAGCGCTTACATATTACTTTGTACATAACTTTGTCTCGTCAGTTCACTATGGACTTACATGTGTATTTCAAAATCAGTGTAATTCGGTGTTTTTACGGAACGCTTTACCATTCGTCTACTCAGTTTCGCGACCGCAGCACCTCTTTGAAAGATAATGAAATATGAGAAGAACGTATAGGAAAATCGATCGTAATTAAAAAGAACTAATCAATTTCAGATTTGTAATGACGAAAGGTAATTTGATGTGTGCTCCGATATGTGAGCAGCACGCACAAAATTATCTCGACCGTCATTGCCAGTGGTCAATAACGAACAGCTAACATACCGGTCGTTCTAGGTGATACCGAGTAGCAGCTTCTCTTCAATTATCTTTTATCGTCACAAACATTTTTCATCGTGTTAATTGTGTATCGTCATTCTTGTCGGAGAAACTTCCTTTATTCTGTACAATAATCCCTCGAACCTTGGTCATAACTGTACTTAGGCTATAACCGTACTTGCTCAGTTAGGCAAGAACCGCATCCGTGTCTTCCATATTTTAAGTAACCTCGTATCCTTCGGCATGCCGACCATATTTTTTTGATTCCAGGTCACCGAATCGATGCGGAGTTGAGCGGAAGCAGCAGCGACGCGGAATCCGCATTTTCAAATCCGTCACCGTTGACTACCACGAGTGCCTCTTTCTGCGGAAGCGGCGGAGTCGGCTCGATGACATCATCTTCCGGCCAATCAACGGCGCCACCACCGCCCTCTTCGGTATCGCTGATCCATCTGTGTTGGATATGGGCTGCCTTGATCTCGTTGTGCACCAGTCGAACGGTATTCCCTTGGGCTTCTCCGGCGTTACTGTTGATGCTGGAACGGCCATCGGCAGGCACGGTAGCTTCTCAACGGCGAACCGCCGACTACCCCCGGTCGATCATGAAGAAGTTCAACATCAGCATCATCAGCAAGGTAGCATCGGCCTCCTGGTGGTCGCGTTCATCGTCATCATCATCACCATCGTCATCGCCGCAATCAAGGCCTCGATTACGTGAATCTGTTCTTAAGCTCGCCCGTGTGTTCCTCTTCTCGTTATTCAAAACGATACGCAATTATCTTCGTAGTTTCGTCAATTTTATCCGGGTTCTTCCGGTCTCGTCGCTTCGCCGTTGTGTCAAGTTCCGTCTGCGTCAATGCCGGTGGTGGTTAGCTTGGCGCGATTCAATATATTTCAGAACTATCGAGCGGAAGTTGAAGACCGTAGGTGGATGGTACTCGAAACGCCGAAGCAAAGAACGTGGTTCGACCGAGCGACCGGATTGTTGTATCAACGGGAAACTGTGTAGCCGCGGTATGAACGAGCTGAGATCTCCGCGTGGAAGGCGAAGAAGACGCCGACGGCGAAGACGACGAAGATGGCGGCGACAGCGACGTCGACGGTGACGCCTTCTTCTCCGTACTGTTAGTATTCTTCTTTATCCTATAGGCAATTCGACAACTGCTACCGATTACGCTGGTACATCAGGGTCGCCGCTGCTGGCCACTAATCATCGTTATTATTATGGTAACGCCGACATGTGGTTGACTGTAGTAATGTGGGATTGTTACTGTTTCTGCCACTCGCAACGCTACTCTTATTCTTATCGCAAGTGGAAGGGTCCATCTTAATGTCGGATAAGTTTGTAGCGTATACGATTGTTCTTCATCGCGACCCGAAGTCCGAGGATTGAAAGAGATATTGATAGAAACAGAGTGTATTTTATGTGTGTGTTTGTATGTATGTGTGTGTACGGACGCGCGCGATCCCATCGGACGATATGTTGATCGTAGAAGCGGGTGACAACTCTCAAAACAGTCCTCGGCTTCAGGCATATCGATGACAGGGTGAGGGTCACGAATCACGTAATTCAAGAATCGACGAGGATGAATGTCGGTGAACGTCGGTGAGGGACATCGAACCGATCCCTCAACCTCGGAAACCACCCCAACCTCCCCCCCCCCCACAACACCAGATTGTTGCCAGATCGTCACTACCGTACCAAAAGCGCCTCTCTTCGCATGTGACTACGGGGCCCACCCGCGAAATATTTATGGTTGATCGATACAGTACACGTTCATGGTAATTAGGAAAAGAAAGAGGCGTTCGACACGCAGAAATAGACGAACAATGGACAACGGATAAAAATACGAATTGAAAGAGGGATTGTTGGGAACACACGTGACAAGCAGATGATAAGAACAGAGGATAAAACGGATTTGACTGACGGTTGTTTGTATAATAATAGTAATAAAAATAAAAATAATATCAGTGCTGGAACTGCATGGATACACATCGACTGTTGCATTTAGGAGTTTGCGGCGAAGGGGGAGGAGGATTGTTGAATACGTACGGAAGACTTAATTACTACAGCTAATGACAAAAATAATAATGACGAAAACATAATAACAATAATAATTTAAAAATACAATAACAATAATAGAAACAACAATAACGATAAGGAATGAAGAATTGTTGAATAATCAAAGAACTGGGAATAACGGACGAAAATGATTTTTAAAAACCTGATGGTCGCGTACGCCGGCAATATAATAATACAATTATTATATACCAAACTACTTACGTATACATACGATGGTACGGTATTAATTATAAACACGAACAGTACATATTGATGAAGTAAGTAAAGAGCGTGGGCGGCTAGGCCGGGATAAAGAATAGGAAGAAAGAATATAAAAATAGAATAGCGATAGAACGCACATAGTAAAATGTGATTAAATGCAGAAGAAAATAAATAAAGGTGAGCAGCAAAAGCAGCGGCTATTGTTATTGAGGTATAATGTGTGTTCGTTTAGACATGATATACATAATAGCTATTGAATTAAATAGGCCTGAAGCGGGTTAAATTTCGAAAGGGTGTGTGTGCATGGGTTGGTGTGCCTGTGTGTGCCTGTGTTACGCCGCAAAAGATCATACGTACACAGTGTAAAAAGTGCAATACGAGGGGGAGAGATGTAAAGGATACGAGAATATTGGGAACATGGAATTTTGATGGTGGCGCTGTTGTTAATACTAATATGTCCACAATAAGGTTTCGATTTAACTATTTTCCACAATCACATACACGAGTGTGAGACAGTTATTGTTGTTGAATGAAATAATATGAAGATCCGCGCAGTGTTGATAACAAGTTGAAATATTATAACGATAAGTTTATACAAGAGTAACGCATCTTATCGTTCTCTATGTGTGCGGGAGATATGCTAGTCAATACAGAAATTGTGTTAAGTTTCGGTATATATATTTTTTATCGGATAACTTTTTCGTTCAATATATCACGGTATAACGGTGTTTGTGGTTTACCTAGATGCACCCCAAGACAAAAAGTCAAACGTTGGATCCCACCAAAGCAGAAGTTAGTCTTGACAGGTAAAACTCGATATATTAAAAAATTTCATCGACAAGAGGACGATTATTTGTTGTGTGAAACGGTATTTGATTATAATTCATTCGGAATGAACACAATATAGAACGGCTCTCCAATAAAAAAAATAAAAAAACATCATAACTGTCGATATTAGGCTTCATTTTCAGGAACGACATTAGATTGTCATGTCTAAAAACCTTTTCGTATGAATTCAAGTTCGAAATATATGTTGAATAAAGCAAGCCAGAACAAGCTGTTTCCTTTCCATTTTCCGGTATAATATTACACATGAGAAAGTGAAATTTACATCGTACACCTACTTCATCGTTCGGTAGAAAGCTTATCAGTCGCGACATTCGTGAATTCGTTGGAAATTGACTACATAACATATTCTTGCCTCTCGTGCGACTTACAACGACTTTCTTGGATAAATTTGAATCTTCCAATAGCCATCTTGGTTATCTGGAGTGTGTTGGTCACCGGATAGAAAATTGATGAAATGTGTTCCCAATTGGGTGTGGTGACGCTGTCACAAAAGAAATGTTGCTCGCCGCTGAGGAAACCAAAGATCGATAAGGTAAAGCCTCTTGTCGAAGCACGCGAGGATATAAAAGAAAAAAATATTTTTTAATGGACGCGAGTAAGAAAATCAGTTGAGGACGAACTCACGATTGCGATAAACATTATTTTTTTGTAGCGAAACATTCTAGTTAAACGTGACGTGGTGGTTAGCAGTGCTGACGTATTATTTGATCAAGTGTATCGTTTGTTGACATTTTTTGGGTAAAAATGAATATGAACAACGATAGCCAGTAAGAAAGTTGTCAACAGCACTGAATGAGAAAATATTGGCCGCTGCACATCTGGGGCACGATTGTTTGCGTGTGCTTAATGAAACGAGTTATTATATTGTTATTAGATTGTCACATCTGAAAACCGTTTCGTACGCATTCAGGTTCGAAATATATGTTGAATAAAGCAGGCCAATAAAAGCTGTTTCCTTTCCATCTTCAGGTATAATATTACGTATGGAAAAATAAAATTTACATCATGCACCTTCTTTATAGTTCGTTAGAAGACTTATCAGTCGCTGCATTCGTGAATTCGTTGGAAATTGAATACTTAACATATTCTTGCCTTTCGTGCTACTTATAACGACTTTCCTGGTTGAATTATACACTTCCGATAGCTATCGTGGTTATTTGCGGTTTTTGTCGCCGGACGGAAAATTGATAAAATGTATTCTCAATCGGGTGTTGCGGCGCTGGCACCGGATAAATGTCGCTTGCCACAACAAAAACCAAAGAGCGATCAGACTCTTTGGTTTTCTCTCTCACCGAAAGAAAAAGACTCTCACCGAAGAGCGCGGCGTATTAGAAAAAAAATCAATTGAAGACGAACTCACGATTGCGACGAACACAATTTTTTTTGTAGAAAAACATTCTACGTAGACGTGATGTGGTGTTTAGCAGTGCTCTCGAGGGATTCGACAACATGTGTCGTTTTCGTGAAATTTTTTCGGTACAGATGAATACGAACAACAACGATAGCCAGTGAGAAAGTTGTCAGCAGCTATCACCCCATGGCACACAACCAAAGAGGAATACCACTCGCAAAGGTCTGGGTACCGCAATCTGACGCAATCCGTTCGACGTCTTGCGGCAGATCGGGGGCCTGCGCAGTCTATTTCTCACCTCGGCGTGAACTCGGTTTGGCGATCGTCAAAAATAGATCCGAGATCGTCATCGCGTGGGTTGAGGACCATTGCCAGACCATGAGAAAAGACAAGAATCCCTACTGCCATCTGGTCGAAACTTCGCGGAGGTGCGGCAGCCACCACTGTCCACCACTCACGTCTGCTTAAAGTCAGCAGCTATCACCCCATGGCACACAACCAAAGAGGAATACCACTCGCAAAAGTCTGGGTACCGCAATCTGACGCAATCCGTTCGACGTCTTGCGGCAGATCGGGGGCCTGCGCAGTCTATTTCTCACCTCGGCGTGAACTCGGTTTGGCGATCGTCAAAAATAGATCCGAGATCGTCATCGCGTGGGTTGAGGACCATTGCCAGACCATGAGAAAAGACAAGAATCCCTACTGCCATCTGGTCGAAACTTCGCGGAGATGCGGCAGCCACCACTGTCCACCACTCACGTCTGCTTAAAGTCAGCAGCTATCACCCCATGGCACACAACCAAAGAGGAATACCACTCGCAAAGGTCTGGGTACCGCAATCTGACGCAATCCGTTCGACGTCTTGCGGCAGATCGGGGGCCTGTGCAGTCTATTTCTCACCTCGGCGTGAACTCGGTTTGGCGATCGTCAAAAATAGATCCGAGATCGTCATCGCGTGGGTTGAGGACCATTGCCAGACCATGAGAAAAGACAAGAATCCCTACTGCCATCTGGTCGAAACTTCGCGGAGATGCGGCAGCCACCACTGTCCACCACTCACGTCTGCTTAAAGTCAGCAGCTATCACCCCATGGCACACAACCAAAGAGGAATACCACTCGCAAAGGTCTGGATACCGCAATCTGACGCAATCCGTTCGACGTCTTGCGGCAGATCGGGGGCCTGTGCAGTCTATTTCTCACCTCGGCGTGAACTCGGTTCGGCGATCGTCAAAAATAGATCCGAGATCGTCATCGCGTGGGTTGAGGACCATTGCCAGACCATGAGACAAGAATCCCTACTGCCATCTGGTCGAAACTTCGCGGAGTTGCGGCAGCCACCACTGTCCACCACTCGCGTCTGCTTAAAGTCAGCAGCTATCACCCCATGGCACACAACCAAAGAGGAATACCACTCGCAAAGGTCTGGGTACCGCAATCTGACGCAATCCGTTCGACGTCTTGCGGCAGATCGGGGGCCTGTGCAGTCTATTTCTCACCTCGGCGTGAACTCGGTTCGGCGATCGTCAAAAATAGATCCGAGATCGTCATCGCGAGGGTTGAGGACCATTGCCAGACCATGAGAAAAGACAAGAATCCCTACTGCCATCTGGTCGAAACTTCGCGGAGATGCGGCAGCCACCACTGTCCACCACTCACGTCTGCTTAAAGTCAGCAGCTATCACCCCATGGCACACAACCAAAGAGGAATACCACTCGCAGAGGTCTGGGTACCGCAATCTGACGCAATCCGTTCGACGTCTTGCGGCAGATCGGGGGCCTGCGCAGTCTATTTCTCACCTCGGCGTGAACTCGGTTTGGCGATCGTCAAAAATAGATCCGAGATGGTCATCGCGTGGGTTGAGGACCATTGCCAGACCATGAGAAAAGACAAGAATCCCTACTGCCATCTGGTCGAAACTTCGCGGAGTTGCGGCAGCCACCACTGTCCACCACTCACGTCTGCTTAAGGCAGTAGTCTGCTTTAGGAGCCGAAAAAAAGCGTTTTTTCAACAATTTTTTTGAAAGGGAAGGAAATGATTGCGGTAAACGAAATTTTAAGACGATAGTATATTATATTCAAGCTTTAAAAAACAATTTTTATTATTACAAATTATTGAAATTTGCCAAAGTTGTAACGATTTTTCTGGGGCGCCTGGAGTGTGCACTCGTAAATCGGTGCCGGTGATGGAGGTCGTGCGATGCATGTGAAACAGTGAAACCAAATTTTTTTTTAGTTTTTATAAGTTCCTTTTCTATATGAACTAAAAAAATACCGAAGAAATGACGAAATTCCAAATTTTTTCGAAGTATGAAAAAAAAATTCACTTTTTTGAAAAAAAAAATTCACTTTAAGTTGCAAAACAAGTAATTTAAATAGTACTTTTGTCCAACTTTTTTAGTTCAAATAGAAGATAATTCAATACTGAAGCTAGATCACTTTGGTTTTTTTCGATCGGACATATATTGTTTTTACTATCGCCGGCACCGTTTTCCAAAACGTGCGCCTGGAGCGCCCCAGAAAAATCGTTACAACTTTGGCAAATTTCAATAATTTGTAATAATAAAAATTGTTTTTTAAAGCTTGAATATAATATACTATCGTCTTAAAATTTCGTTTACCGCAATCATTTCCTTCCCTTTCAAAAAAATTGTTGAAAAAACGCTTTTTTTTTCGGCTCCTAAAGCAGACTACTGCCTTAAAGCCAGTTTGGTCACCGCCAGGGCTATCGCTCCTTGATCGACAGCTCCGGGTTGGGCACAAACAAAGGATTCCGGGAGGTGGAGAGACCTCCGGTCCCCGCTAGATCGACACCCCGGACAGAGTGGCAGCCATTACAGGTCGACGTTCATCCCGATGTCAGACCGGTACGTCGCGCAACCGATAACTTATGGGAAGAATCGGAAATATGACCAGACAATTTCAGAAGAGACGTACGCTCAAAAAGGGAAACTCAAATAAACTTTAGTGGAGCAAATAAATAGCGACTGAAACAAGAAACTGTCTATACCTATAGACCAAACAGATGTCCTTTCACACTCGGGTACAAAACCTCGGATTGAACGCAACATTCTACCCAAAGGAACCGTGTAAATCTGAAAATTTCGGTAACAGTAATGCACTAACGTTATGTTTGGCGCCCGAACCAGGGCCCGAGTGGAAAGAAGACAGGCTCGCACATGGGTGGATGAGATGTCGCGGAAATCGGTGGAACGGGAAGTGGGCGAATTGCAAATGATGAAGGAGGAAGAAGAAATTCGCCATGAGGAACGCGAATCTTGTTTTTATCTAATAACTAATTTGTTTTTCTTTTAACTTCTCCAAGCGTCAGAGAAGTCGTCGGAGCAACGCTACCCCTGTTGGAGAAGCTGCCGGAGTGTCGGTGAGACTTCCTTGCAGGTCGCTACGGAGAGCATGGGTATTATTCTGATATCCACGGCAAAGTACACACGTCTTCTAACGAAGTACAAAATTTTTATTGCCAAGGTATCGTAGAAAAAAAACCAGTGCTTTCTAATACAAAGTGCACGTCGGAACTCCATTGACGACATGAGATAATTTCTTCCTGCTCCACAGTATTCGACTATTCTACTTCAGTCTACAGAAAATAGTTTTTCTCAGTTTCATGGCAACATGGTACGATCGCGAGACCTACAGTCTTCTTAAAATATATCATAAATATTTTTCTTTTACACTGATTAAAATTATGGTCGAGTGGTGTAGATTGCTTCGAGTCGAGACACTTCTAACTTGTGTATCGCAATATCTTTTCAACTCCGATTCTCTATCAAGTGGCCTAGATTGCTCCGACTCGACCGAGACACTTGTATGTTGTATATCGCAATATCTTATCGACTCCGATTCTCGATTCTCTTACGCATCTATTCGAAGTCTATAAACCAAGGTGTTTTTTCAAAACAATTACAAGTACATCGAATCGATGCAAAAACGTGTCGAACGATCAAACGCGCATCGATGAGTTTAAAGTTATACATTCATACGCTATTTCTCTCCGTGCCGACGACAGCAGATCAAAGTTAATGGGTAAGGTGGCGAAGGCTGCGGTGGGTGCTGCTAAAACGTTAATGTCCAACTTCGACAATCGGTTGGCCCATCCGATGCGCATTGAAACTTGTGTCCTGCGGTAAAAACGACTCGAAAATAAATACTTCACGACGCTCGGGGCAAAAAAAAAACGCTTCCACGAGATCCGATTCATCAAATCGTTGCGCCATCAGAATCTGCCGAGCGGATATAAATTAGCCTGGTGAAATTTTTTTTTTTTTTTTTTTTTTTTCGAGAAAATATAAATTACCCTGGTGAAAATTCTCTGACAATTTGTCTGACAAACTCTAACCGGACATTCTATGAACTAAGGTGTCCTCAACACAATTATAGGTGCATCGAATCGACACGACGCGGACGACTTTGGAACGCGAAATATCGATGCAAAATTGGAACGTAAAAAAAATATCGATGCAACTCAAGCGTCAAGCTTTCGCAAGCTCTCTCTGCCGCTTCTCGTACTCCATGATCCGCATTCTTCTCTCCGGACCCCATCGATACTTGTTTTCTCCAGCTTTCGATGTAACGCGATGGCACGGCACGAGAAAGGCGACTCGGTTCATTTTCATGGCCGTTCCTGCGGCTCTGATGGCTTTCGGATTGCCAATTTTTTCGGCGACGGCGGAATAGGTCGTCGATTCACCTTTCGGAACTTCCGTCAGCGCCTTCCACACTTTGACCTGAAAATCCGTTCCTCGCAGCATGACCGAAACGTCTTCTCGCTCGCCGTTCGTGAATATTCGCTCGACGATCTTTCCGGTCCTCGCCGGAATTTCCACGAGACCCGCGTTCGGCCACTCCTTCTTCAGTTTCTCGAGACATTTCTCGAAATCGTCGTCGACGAACCACAGGAAACAGACAGCTTTCTCGGCGCCGGTCACACCGATGAGACACTCGCCGAACGGAGTCGGATGACGGCCGTAATGTATCGTGAATTTCGAACCTAGAGTCTTGTATTCTTCGATAGGTATTTCGAGTATCTTCACCATGTTGATTCGTGACTTTGTAACTGATTTTGTGCGAATGATTTTTGTTTTGTTTTTTTTTTTTTTTTTTCAAAATCGAAACGTCGTTTGTTATCGCTTAATGTTCAAGACGGCGGAAGTCTTCGATGCGTACAAAAGCCGTCCAACAGTTCACTAAACTCGCCTCGCGTTGCGTATTGTTTTGCGAGATTTGTGGTACAAGTGCGATTTTCTTTGCTCCATCTGCACCCGGCCCGAAATCTCGAGATATGTAAGGAATTTGTAACTAGTGATGTAGTTCGATAAATATCCTGTTAAGGGTCTGCCGGACCTTCCTGTTTTACCGACGAAAATAGGGGATTTCTTAGTTTTCACTGTTCATCGTTACTATGCGACGGGTGTGCTTCAAATCTTGCAGGACTGTATTGATAACGTAAACGATTCGACGTGGGCTCGGATTTCGGTTGAAATCTTCCGAAAAATAAAGAAAATCGAATATCATGAAATGTAGCGGAAACCAACATGGCCGCTGAGATGTTTACGGTATCCGTGGTGTTGGATATAAAAGATGTTAGATCTTGGATACGTCAAAACGGCATGCATGCCGATTCTGTGAAGTCCTCCGATTATTCGAAAACCGTCGGAAAGTCGCTCACTCAAAAGATAATCACGCATTGTGTAAACTGCGTTCGTTTAGTCTATCGCCTTGCGACGGGTGATCACAGCCGATGAACACGGGACGAATGTAGTGTGGGGCACGATGCAGAGCCACCTGTACGTCAATCGTGAAACTACGTTCACGCACTTTAGGAAACTATAATATTCCGGTTTCTTCATTCCTCGTAAGTTTTCAATCAAAATTCTACTGCACAGCGAACTGTTTATGTCAATACCATAAACCTGCATGATTTGATGATTATGTGTAGCATATTAAAAATGCTAAGTCGGAACTGAAAAATTGTCTGAAAGGTTCGTCGGTAAAACAGGTAAAGCAAGTTAAAAGGGTAAAAAAAACAGTTCCAGCAGCCCCTTAAGTAGCCGGATATTTGACCGGTTAATAACTACAGTTATTACCGACAGCGGTGGATGCGCGGTTGGCGCTCGGCTCCGGTGGTCACCCAAGTCAAGCAGGATCGTTCGCGGTCAGTGCTTGGATGGGTGACCGCTCACCCGCGCCCTAGCTGGCGTATCGACCGTTGAGCGTCGATTGTCATTGATTTTCGTCATATTCATCATTGATTTTAATTGATTTTAATAAACGTTTTGTTATAGCTTTTTTTAAGGAAAGAACATTTCAACCTTTCAAATGAAATTTGTTTATTGGTTTCAATAATTCAATTGTTTTTTTCATAACTCGTTAATCTGAATTTCAATAGTTTACATTCTGTTTCGAGAAGAAAAAATATTTTCACTTTGTAAATTAAATTTATTAAATGTTTCCTCAATAATTCAAATTGTTTCATTGTTTTTTTATTCAAATTTGGTTAGCTTATATTTTCATAAGAAAAGAAAAATGTATGTGTGAATTTATACGAGTTTTGATAGTAGTTTGCATTACTTTCAATGTATCGATAAATTCCAGTTTTCGCAGACATTGAAATTCATGTGTTCGAAAAATTCAACTTTTTTTAGCCAATCAATGTGGCATATTTTTGGTCGTTGTCAGAAACCTTCCTTTCACGAATTATTTTAGTAGTAAAATAATTATTATACCTAGTATTCTAGTAGTAGTAGTGGTAGTAGTTGTAGTAGCAAAAGAACATTTATTGACAATGTTATTCATTTTTACAGCTATTATCTTATTCTAATGTTAAACCTAAAAAGGTATAATCATAAATTATATACATTGCCAAAGGGCTATCGACCTGAGCTTCTTCACGCCGAGCATATCATTCTGTTTTTTCGATAAAAAATAAAAATTGATAATTTTTTCAATAAAACACTGCATTTTTTACGTGTTCTATCTATCACACTTTTTTTTGTAAAAACGCTCCAACTTTTAAACAAATCATTCTTCGTAGTAACTCATAGCTTCTTATTGGCGAATATTTTTTATTTCCATTTCACCGTAACAAAACGTAAACAAAACAAAAAATATGGATTTGTTCAAGAGATTTAGAGCATTGAAATTTATCCGTCTCACAGATCAGGTATGGACGCCTAGGTTCATGTAAATAAATTAGTTACGATAACAATGTTCTTGCTGTCCAAACAAAATTTGGTACTCCCTTACACGGGATTTTTCGCGACATGCAGTAGGGCCTCACGACAAAATTCGGCGTCTAAGGAATCGGTCATACCCGCTGCGTAAGAATAATGACTATTATGTAACTCATGCATGAAAAGTGTAACTTTTCGTGCCTGCCGAGAGTGGCGTAAGTGGCGCTTTACAGAGAAGTGTACTGCAAATTTCACTTTACGCACGCATCTCGTACTTTGCGCACGCTTCTCGTACTTTAGGCACGCTTCTCGTACTTTGCGCACGCTTCTCGTACTTTACGCACGCTTCTCGTACTTTACGCACGCTTCTCGTACTTTACGCCCGCTTCTCGTACTTTGCGCACGCGTCTCGTACTTTACGCACGCTTTGCGTAGCAGGCGCGCAATAGCTGCTCTTCTCCTGCATTTGTTACAGAAAATATTATGCAAAACTAGTGCTGTGAAGCGAACATCAGACACGGACTGTGAAGTAAGTCGCAAAAGACTCGCTTCACAGCGTGTGTATAAAGTTCGTTTTCCCGCACTTGTATTGCGAATCGCTATCCCCGCTACTGATGCGGCGGTAAGAGAGGGCTGACCAAATCCAGAGTGTCGACGCGAAAACAATTACGTTTTCTCGGTGCCCAGATCACCAGCTCGGAGCATAGCGGTGAAAAATCCCATTGGCCTCTGAACGAGTTCCCTCGGCGATCCTTCCTCGACGATGCGGCCTTCGTCGAAAACGACAACTCTGTCGCAATCCATCAACGACGCGACTCGGTGCTGTAGAACGATCAAACGTGCATGAATGAATTTAAAATGATACTTTTCTACGCTATTTCTTTCCATGCGGATATCGGCACCAATATTAATGGGTAAGGTGGCGAAGGCTGCGGTGCTGCTAAAATGTTGCTTATCCAACTTCGACAATCGAAATAAATACTTTATTACGCTCAGGGCAAAAAAAAAAAAAAAATTCTGCAAGATCCAATTCACCATACGGTTGAGCCATCAGAATTTGGCGAGAAAATATAAATTCCCCTGGTGAAAATATTTCTCTGACAATTTGTCTGAAAAACTCTAACCGGCCGGTTTTAGCGATTTTGCGACATTTCCCAAAATTATCAGAGAAATTCCGAGTACTTTCCGAAAAATTCTAAAAAACTTCGATTTTTTCTGATAAAGTACTTTGAGAGGAAAATACTAGTTGTCTCTAATATTTACTCATTGTCTTACTCGTCTCAACGGTACACTTTTTCAGAGAAAATATGTTTTATTTTGAGAATAACGTCGATTTTCTCGGATAATGTGCGCGTAGAAAATTTCAGGGGATTTACTTGTTCCCTGTAAGATCTACTCATTCTGTTACTCGAACGAACATCAGACTTTTTCGGAGAAAATGCGATTTATTGTTTGAAAAGCTGGGCTTTTCGCGGATAAGTCGGGTTTAGAGGATGTCAGACAACTTACGAGTTCTCTCTAAGATATACTCATTTTGTTATTCGCTGTTAGTCAGCAAAAATTTGACGCTTTCAGATAATGGTTTCTGAATATAGAAGGGAAGCATGCTTAGAATATCAACAAAGTTCATAGTTTTTCAGAGAAGTTGACGGAGAACAGCAAAGATTTTCAGAACAATCAGGAATATTTAGATTCAGAAAAACCTTTGAATTTTTCCGAAAAGTGCGACAACTTTGAGAAATTCAGAGCACTTTTCAGAGAAATTTCTGGGACATGTTCCGAGACTTTCTGAGAAATGTCCAGACATATTCTGAGACTTTCAGAAAAATGTTCAGACACATTCTGAGACTTTCAGAAAAATTTTCAGACACATTCTGAGACTTTCAGAAAAATTTTCAGACACATTCTGAGACACTCAGAAAAATTTTCAGACATATTCTGAGACTTTCAGAGAAATTTTCATACATATTCTGAGATATATTTTCACCAGGCTATCAAAGAAGGCCATGACCGTTCGCCGTCACGAATCATGCAGTACGATTAAGCCGTTTTTTTTTCATTGTCGATCGGATGTACCGACGCGTCCTGGAAGCTGAAGCCGAACAACAGCAACTAAAAACGAATCCGTAATGACGTAATTTTTTATTTATTGCACGATAAAATTGTTCGTTTCAAATTCTCTAATAGCTGGGCAATTGAGTAAAGTTCCAACGTTCGATTGCCTAACAAATTCGTTCGGACGAATCAAAAATGGGACGAGAAAAATTGGCGGAACATGCGGAACGATAAAAAAATACGTACCGCTATGGTGATGACCGTTCGGTCCTTGAAGGCGCTCGCAACTGCAGCGAGAAGTTCCTTCTCGGTGGACGAGTCGAGCGCACTCGTTGCCTCATCGAGCACGACGACGGAGGATTGTCTCAGAGCAGCCCTCGCCATGCTCAGCAGCTGCAGTTGCCCGGCTGAAAAATTTTCACCCCCTTCGCGAACTTCGAGGCCTTCACGAAGTGGAATAAAAGGAATGTCATAAATAACGAATTATAGTTCGGCCTCAGGAATACATTTTCATTTAATGATAATCAATTCGAACGACTCACCCAGTCCTTCGGGATACGAGGCGATCGCTTCCCTCATCTGCGCAAGATCCAAGGCCCTCCAAAGTTCCTCATCCTTGTGTTCAGCCAGAGGATCGAGATTCTCTCTTCAACAAAAAAAAAAAAGTAACAGCCGATGATAAAAAAATTGAAGCATAAAATGATAAAAGAAATAAAATTTTATAAACCGCGCATAATTCGAACGTTTCGATCAATTTTCGTCGAATGTAAGACCAAACATTGTACAGTGTTAATCCATTCGCTTCTTACATTTGACATCGCTTCCCTAGCAGGTTCGGTCACTGAAAAAGCACCGTAAAAACACTGAGTGCGTTTGGGACATTCAATCGCCGAAAAAAAAAAAAAACAGGAAAGCACTGTAAAAGCACCGACCATGGCACTCTCTTCGACGATCAGAAGGTGACTGCTTTCACCCATGCGCCACCGTGGAAGCACTGAGGAAGCACCGACAAAAATTATCAGGGTGCAGGGGGAGAGTGCCGTTGTCGGTGCTTTTACGGTGCTTTCACAACTTTTTTCGGTGATTGAATGTCCCAAAAACACTCAGCGCTTTGCGGTGCTTTTTCGGTAGTTTTTTTTTTTTGTCTTCTCGGTGCTTTTTTCAGTTATTACACTTGCTAGGGGGTTAATGCGCGTGTACTCGAATTACAGGGTTTTTAGTAATTTTTTAAAAATACTCAAAACCTCACAAAATTTGACCGCTTGCATAGATTTCGGCCAAATTCGATAACAAGAGTCCTCTATCGGTATATCGTATTTATATGCAGAATTAAGATTATAGTTCGAAATTAACGAGAGTTAAAGCTACCACGCCATTTTTGTCAAGAAATCAAAATCTCATAAAACTCAAAACCGCCACCAATTGTCATGACAATTGTTCCAAATGAAGAGAAGCGACCGGTATTTTTGTAAACCAAATTTCGTCTCGTTGTCTAAAGTCGTTCGTGAGTTGTGGCAATTTTAAGGCAGTCCTTTCGAATAGTGTGTTTCACTTCGCATAAGTTTCAGAGAAACGAGAGGAAATTGCAAATTCTGGATGGTATAAAAATATGAAAAAAATCAAGTAAATTAAAGGTGCTGAAAAGATCTTGCATAATGATAATTCCGAAATGTTGTTTAAAAATTGATGAAAAATAAAAATTTTCAATAAATCTGACGGAAATCTAACTTTTTAATGAAAATGTTTCGTTCCCTTTTCTTAATACGGACGTATTTACTAATAATAATGATATACTAAAGTCGAATGTATGTTCCTATTACATAATTAGGACGTTTCTGGTCGGCATTTTATTTTTTAAATAATTTTTTATAATTCTAATACTTTTTTATATAAATTATCAGTATGTTTAATTACCTACAATGTTTCAAGAAAAATAAATGTTAAAACCCCTGCAAGACCAATTTTGTTTGCGTCTTCATTGATTTTTTCCATGTTACAAGTTTTCGACTTTGACCTATTTTTAGATGTCCAAATAAATCGACTTTTTTAACGAAATGCAATGAAACAATTTTTTTCCTAATAGCCTGATGTATCGCTTGGAAAATGGCGTTTGAAATTTAAAAAACGGACCATTTAAAAAAAAACTCCAATTTTTTCATAAAAAGTGTGGTTTTTGCCAGTTTTCGTTACGTTTTGGCCTTTAAGGGTGATTTTCACCCCCTAAAGTTTAATAAAATGGAATTCTCCAAACACCATTCCCTTCCTTATGAAAAAACGACAAGACTCATGTGCGGCCAAACCCATTCACTGTTCATGGGACCCTCGTACGTTGAAGAAACGGGTGGGGTACATATGTACCCCAGTCATGAGTTAGAAGGTAGAAAAAATTATACATGCTAGGGTTAGGTATTCAAACGAAAAAATCTTGAAATGTTTTTTTTACGAAGACATCTTCTGCTATAAGGAAGCAAAAAGTGTTATTATTGCAGTTCAGAAAATTGCAATTTGCTCGTCACTTTTCAATATCTCTGATGACTGCAAAAAACAAAG
Source organism: Amblyteles armatorius (assembly GCA_933228735.2). Taxonomy (NCBI): domain Eukaryota; kingdom Metazoa; phylum Arthropoda; class Insecta; order Hymenoptera; family Ichneumonidae; genus Amblyteles; species Amblyteles armatorius. Next base: position 1,408,610 of record OW121697.1, read on the forward strand.
TTCAAACGACGTCGCTTGACGACGTTTTACAGGCGATGAGAGGGGAAGCGCGTCCTTTCGACATATTAGTTTATAAAACAATGAATACACAATGAAGTAATTAACCACGACGGCCTACCTTATGGTTCCGCTGAACATTATCACGTCCTGAGGAATCGCCGACAGCCTCGATCTTAAAGTTACCAACGATATTTCTCGAATGTTCACGTTGTCCAGCAGTATGCGACCCTGCGATACTTCGAGCAATTGAAAAAGTGCCATCACCGTCGATGATTTTCCGCTGCCCGTTCGGCCGCAAATTCCCAGCTTCAAAATATAACAAACAAGGTGAAATTCAGGAATTTATTTAATCATTAATTTATTCAATATTATATTATATTTGCTGAGAATGAAAATTACGAAAATAGCGTGCGTTTTTACGCACTTACTGTGGCATAAGCTCTTGAGATACCTTTTGTCCAGCTGGTATACGAAGATTCAGACCGTGAACGACAGCCTCAGCTTGAGTGTCGTAACGTAGCGTGACATTTTCGAAAATAATTTCACCTCTCTCCGGCCACTTTTCCACTACTCTCAATCCTGTGGATAGACGAGAAAAATTATTCTAATCGATCGATGGATCGATAGATGAATCGATAGATGAATCGATAGATGAATCGATAGATGAATCGATAGATGAATCGATAGATGAATCGATAGATGAATCGATAGATGAATCGATAGATGAAGAAAATTCGTAAATTGATAAATAATTTACGAATTTTCATTCTTTTTTTTTAAATTTTTCATAAGTCGCACCGTTTTCACGATAACATTCTTGAGGAGTTTTTGCATATGATGTCAGTCGGGCGACACTGCCCATGTACATCTCGATTTCCGAGACAAATTTGACGACCCAGTTCAGATATATGGGAACGAGAAGTGTGTAATTCACCGCCAGACCGACCAAGGCAGGGCTTACGCGATCCGGATAAGCCTCAGCGGTGAACATTGCCGCGTAGGTCGCAGCTACCACCACAACTGCGCCTAAATAGTCCTGAAAACAATGTCAAAATATAAACAACTTCAATCAAAAAATTAAATAAAATACATTTCCTGTAGTTTATGTATGGTGGGGATAGCAGAACCAACCAGCGCAATACCGAGCCACCAGTTGCTCGTATTTAAGACGAGAAAAGCATTAGTATTCGCATCTAAGTGCTCGATCATTTCTCTCATGAAGCGCGTTTGTTGCTTCGACGCTCTGAGGATCGGGAGACCCGCAAGAGTTTCGGAGAAGTGTGCAGCAACTGGTCCACGAGTGCTGAAAAAGCGGAGAGCAAAAATTTATTTTAAACTGCGTTTTTATTCCAAGGTTCAAGGATCATTTCTTCAATGAGAAAATTGTTTGGCTAGAATTCAAAATTAAGTGTCCTTAAAAATCGTTACGATCAAATTCTTCCCGGGCAAAATATCGCATGAGTTAATCAGTAAGGTATCTAGCAGGAAATCCATCAAGATATCGAGCAATATATCCAGCTAGGAATCCGGCAAGCCATATGTCAAGATCACGAGCAAAATGTCTCCTAGCATGTTGCACGACTGATGCAAAAACCGGGAAAACTGAGCAAAAGACCGAAAATAAGACTCAGTAGCGATGTGCGAGAAGGTTACCGATAATTTTTCAACGAAAGACCGGCGATTTTACCTGTCGTAAAGTATGAAAAATTGGCCGCGGGGAGGGGACGAGCTTCATTTTCCCTCCTAATATTTGACAATTTCATGCTTGGTCGTTTGCTAACTACGACCAAGCAAAAGATCGGGAAACAACCAGACTGGAATACCGATGAACTCGGTTTCCCTGCTAACCACGACCGAGCGAAAGATCGGGAAACGACCTGATTGGAATCTCGGTAAGCTCGGTCGTGTTACCAAATGCGACCGAGCGATAAACCGGGAAAGTACCTGTTTTTAAATCGGTCGTTTACCAAACAGATGACCGGAAATAAAACCCAAGCAAGCTCCACGAAATGGATGTTGCTGGAGTATATTTATTCTGTGCAATAATGTTGAATAAACCGTAAGTAAAAAAAGGAAAAATACGAGAGCAGTACAGAGTTAATATATCGCGTCGATTTTTTAATTAATTTCGATGATCCTCTTATGGTTTTCTATAGTTTTATATATCTTATAGTTTTATAGTCTTATAGTTTCGCATAGTCAAAGTGATAATGTGTTCGGTGACAGACCGATTTCAGAACAGGTAATTTCCCGGTTTATCGCTCGGTCGTATTTGGTAGCATGACCGAGCTTACCGAGATTCCAGTCAGGTCGTCGTCCGATCTTTTGCTCGGTTGTGGTTAGCAGGACGACCGAGTTTACCTGTATTCCAATCAGGTCGTTTCCCGATCTTTTGCTCGGTCGCGGTTAGCACTACGACCGAGTTTGCCAATATTCCAGTCAGGTCGTTTCCCGATCTTTTGCTCGGTCGTGGTTAGCAAACGGCCGAGCACGAAATTGTCAAGTTTTAGGAGGGGAAATTAAGCCATCCCCTCCCCACCGCCAATTTTCAATACTCCACGATAGGGCGAATCGCCGGTCTTTTGTTAAAAAAATATCGGTAACGTTCTCGCACATGGCGACTGAGTCTTATTCTAGGTCGTCTGTTCGATCTCCCAACATGCTAGGGACGAGAGGATGTCGGAGGGGATGTCGAAGGGGATGTCGGAGGGGATGTCGGAGAGGATGCCCGAGAGGATGTTGGACATCCAACAGAATATTAAAATTTTCCACTTAAAAAAAGGAAAAACCTATTTATACCTGCCCTCCAAGCGTTGTAATTCTCTGGCGCTTCGTCGATAAAATCGTTGAAGAATATAATAAACGACACAGGTTGGCACCGCCGCGACCAGAAACCACGGTGATATTATGACATTAACGAGAATCGCTGATGTGCATAGAAGAACGAAAGAAGTCAGTCTTTGCAGAGCTGTGGAAAGTTTCTGTCGGGCGACAAAAATATTTTTTATTTTGTTTCGTTTGTCGAATGCATTTTTTTTTTCGTACGCCGCTCACCTTGTCCACGACTCCCATATCCGCGCTAAATCTGTTTAAGATCCTACCGATCGGCGTTCTCTCGAAAAATGATAGGGGTGCTCTAAGAAGTCCCGAAATCGCTTCCTCATGCATTTTTTTGCGCGCTTTTGCACCGGCCCACTGGCCTGCCGCGCTGTTCAATGCGGCAAATATGATCGAACTCACGGACAATACAACGTACATTCTGAAGTAGAAAACTGTCTGGGACAGAAAAAAAAATTTGTTAATATTTTTCCAAGAAAATGCATGCCTTGACTCGATGTGTGCAAAATTCTTTGCAGATATTTTACGGCTCATCGTCGATTAAATCTGAGGTGCAAAAATTTTTTGTATTTTTATGTGATTAATTGTATTATTGTAATTGTTTCTTGTTTTTTTTTTTTTGTTATTGTATTGTCACCTCATCATGAAGGTCAAGCGAATTTTCGATTTGAATTCCCAGATCCGTCCATCGGCTGAGCCAAAGATCTGTGTAGATTCTCAAAGCTTGGCAGCCGAGAGCGGCGCCCAAATATCCTAAGCCCGGTCCTAGTCCGCCGGCTCTCAGGTAATCCATCCAAACGAATCTCGTCACCAGACCTCCGGTGTCATCGTCAATTTCGGAAGAAGTAGACTCTTGACGATCCATCGTTTCTACAGGAAAAAAAAGTTTTTTTTTTAAAGTTAAGATGATTGATACATAAATATCAGGATTGAGAAGTTAATGGTAAAATAAAAATCACGTTGCTTCTCCTCGTCAATATCTTCGGTTGTAGTAGAATCGGTTGATATTAATCGTTTCAGAGGACGGTGAACCCACTCGGCAGTTGGCTGATTTACCCTGAAACATAGTGACGAAATTTTGTGATTTTGTGATTTTTTTATTTTTATAAGGGGATCATTGTTAACACTTTGCTGTCAATAAGGTCCCGCCCGTTTGCCTTAAGGATGCATCACACATACATTCCCAGTTCGAAAACCTTGAGAAATTCGGAGGAATTTCGAGAGAAATTTGTGATGAATTTTCTGAGACTTTCAGACAAATTTTCAGACATATTCAGAAAAATATTTTCACCAGGAGAACCATCGGCATCACAGAAAGCACGTAGAAAAATCACTTGGTGCTTGATCGGGACCCTAGCAGGTTCGGTCACTGAAAAAACACCGTAAAAACACTGAGTGCGTTTGGGACATTCAATCACCGAAAAAAAAAACACGAAAGCACTGTAAAAGCACCGACCATGGCACTCTCTTCGACGATCAAAAGGTGACTGCTTTCGCCCATGCGCCACCATGGAAGCACCGAGGAAGCACCGACAAAAAATTATCAGGGTGCAGGGGGAGAGTGCCATTGTCGGTGCTTTTACGGCGCTTTCACAACATTTTTCGGTGATTGAATGTCCCAAAAACACTCAGTGCTTTGCGGTGCTTTTTCGGTAGTTTTTCTTTGTCTTCTCGGTGCTTTTCAGTTACTGGACTTACTGGGGGAATCGCACCCGGATCTACTGCGCGTGCACCCAGGCCCGCACTACTCGGCCACTGCTCTCCCTAGGACTTTTATTAACCGAAAACCGATCGTCAGAAATGGACTTTTTAACGAATGTCATTTGGATCTAACCGACCGAAAACTGAAATTGTTTATGCGAAAACCGACTGAAGTTGTAAATGGTAATTTTATGGTCGGTTTGTGGTCAACAACGTGAAAACCGGCCGACACTCCGGGAGCTTGCGGTCAAGGTCACTCAAGTCACAAAAAGCTACGAAAATTAGTTAGATAAAAATAACAGTAAGACGTCCATTTCTAACCGTCCGTCTTTGGTCGGTTTTCGGTCGAATCGCGGTCATTTCTATGGTCGGTCAGACTGCTAGGGCTCCTCAGGTATACGAGGTCTCACTACCGGCAAAGAGTCAATTTATATGTATTTTTCTTTAATTAGACGGTACATACTTATTCGACGAAGAGGAAGAAGACATCAGTCGACGAAGCACACTTCTTTCACGACTGATCGTCGCTTCTTCCGATGACATGCTTATCCTGAAAAAGCATCTGTTAGTCGAGCAGATGTGTAAATGAACCCATACAGCACGAAATATTTGGAAAACATTTAAGAAATATTTTCAATCTCAACTATTACGAAAAATTTCTAAAATATATGGAAATAATACTTTGAAATATTCCACCAAAATATTGCAACGAAACATTTCTTAAATATTTCCGACATACACTCGATCTTTGGTTGGTAAAATGTTGATAAAATATTTGTTAGATACAAACTGATTTATATATTTTTACGTAAAGAGCATGTAGAAGCAGATGTAAAAAGTGAAAACTCATTTTCTGTACATAAATAATAATAATAATAATATTGGTATCTTGCCGACATAAAAATGTTTTTAAAACATTTTTGGAACATTTCGATATAAGATTTATGAGGGGGCAAAAAAATATTTCAGAAATGTCTTTTAATATTGATAAAATATTTTAAATATTTCTAAACAATGTTTTTGTAACATTTTAAAAACATTTCCGTGCTGGAACAATTGAGCCTTCGGGAGGTATTTAATAATAGTACAAATGTAGTGTGAGTTTCGTTCAGGTCCCGTGCAAAACAATAAGATACTTATAGCCGCAGGACCAACCATTCGTTTGCGAGAAACGGAACGCGGCGCGGCCATCTAGCGGCTAAACGCCGAAACCTGCCAGCGTCTAAGCGCTCTTCGCAACAAATTAGCGCGGATCTTTTCGCAACTGGCTAAATAGTGTGTTATGGTTCATTCACGGTCGGATTCTCCCTATTGAACATTTTGTTAACTATTCATATGACATGCGCACCTTCCAGAAATTAATTGCTTTAGCATGCTGCTGTGCTGTCCATTGTCGAAGGTACTGCTACGTTTTCTGCAAAAAAAAAAAAATAACAAATCCCAAGCAGAAATTCGACAAAATTCATCTCAATAAATGCGATACTAATCATTTAGATGATAAAATTTTGTGTTACCTTGGTGCTGTATAACGACTTTCTAAAATCGTTGGTGTACTGCTCTGTCGTAGAACCGGAGGCGGATGTTTCGGAGGCTGAAGACTCGTGGATCGTACTGCAACCGGATGTTTTCTCGGTCTTCGTCGAAGGGCCCGCCATTCCTCTGCAGGGACCAGTAGATCGGTTAGATCGTGAGCTAGATATCGAGATCCCATCAGTGTTGATCTTCGATGTCGAAGAGGAACAAAACTCGGAGGAGTCTGCGTTCCCGGAAAACATATAAAAAATTAATCAATTACGAGTAACGATCTATGAATTATGATAATCGATATCTTGCACTCAGTATTTTAGTCAGTTAACGAAAGTCTCAATAAATAAGCAACAATGTTGTAATGGTATAATGGCGATGAATTTGATGAAAATAGTTCATTGGTAATCGATGTGGAAAAAATCTTTAGAATCTCTTGTTATATTATTATTATGTATTCAGAGCTCTGAATTAAATGTACATCGGTCAAAGAAGGAGAAATCCGTCGAATGAAATAAATTAAATGAAAAATAATTTTTATTTGTTTCTTAGTTCTGTTTACGTACAACGTAGGCGTCTTGATCGGTAGACCACGATCCGTCGCTCCAGTCTCGATTTTTCTCTGATGTGCCAAGATAAATACATAAATACATGTATAAACAAAACAGAAATGAAAAAATACATAAATATATAAACCAAACAAAAAAAATGAGAAAAAAATGTAAATCAATAAATATAAATACCGATTTTCGAAACAAGTCTCACGAGAGCCCAACGATCTTTCGCTGTCCTTTGCGTTCCCGTGCAGACGACGTTGCGCCGGCGTGCAGCGTCTCGCCATTCCTTCGCCAGGATGGGATCGGCATCTTCTATCGAAGCCTTTAAACCGACCGCGCGTACTCTGCAACCATCCATCGCTATAATCTATAATACAAAAACAACGAATGTTTTGCGTTTTTTTACAAACTAATGCAAAAAAAAAAAATTGACGAAAGAAGTGTTTTTCCCATGGAAATTTATCGGTGATCTCACATGGTCCGCTGCGAGAAGAAATTCCAACCGGTGAGTGACCATCACGACCGTTCGTCCCTTTCGCAAAAGTAGCCTCTGAATTCCACGTTCGAAGATCTGCTGACCCACCTGCTGGTCCAGTGCCGAGAGGGGATCGTCCTAAAAGAATCAAAATCGATTTATCGATCCATCGATCGATCGATTTAATCATCGTAACCGAAATTAAATCGACATCTTTTAGGGTGCGTTTCAAAAAAAGGACGGGTACAAACGTTGAATGCGGCGCCTCTTAGGATTTTTTGCAAGGGACCGCGAATTAAAAAAACTGAAAAAATTCATACGTGTTCAGAAAAATAAGTGAATCATTTTCATAGAAAAAAAATGGTTGTTTTGCCGGGCAATTTGTTAAACGATTAATTTTTTGATTAATTTACTAATAACATTTTGGAATTATTATTGTGCAAAATTAATCTCTTCAGTACCTTTAATCTGCATGCATTTTTTCAGATTTTTATATGATCGAGAAGTACTTGCAATATTCGCTTACTTTTCGATAACTTATGCGAGATGAGCGGGAAGCGACATAGCTACCTTAAGGGGCTGCCGGAGTTGTTTTTTTTTTCTCTTTTTTAACTTGCTTTACCTGTTTTACCGACGGACCTAGACAATTTTTCAGTTCCGACTTAGCATTGTTAATATGTTACACATATGCGTCAAATCATATAGGATTATGATATTGACATAAACGCTTCGGTGTGCAGTCGAATTTTGATTGAAAACTTATCAGGAATTAAGAAAACCGAATATTATAGTTTGCGAAAGTGCGTGAGCGTAGTGTCACGATTGACGTACAGGTGGCTCTGCATCGTGCCCTACACTACATTTGTGTCGTGTTCATCGGCTCTGATCACCCGTCGCAAGTCGATAGGCTAAATGATCGCAGTTTACACTATGCGTGATTATCTTTTGAGTGAGCAACTTTCCGACGGTTTTTGAATATTCGGAGAACTTAACAGAATCGGCATGCCCGCCCTTTCGACGTATGCAAGATCTAGAATTTTTTATATCCAACGGAACAGATGCTGTAAACATTTCAGCGGCTATGTTGGTTTCCGCGACAATTTATAATATTCGATTTTCTTTATTTTTAAAAAGAGTTCGACCGAAATTCGAGTGCACGCCGAATCGTTTATGTTATTAATTCAGTCTTGCAAGATTTGAAGCATACGCGTCGCATAGTAACGATGAATAGTGAAAACTAAGAATTCTTAGTTTTCACTGCAGTCAATTCATTCGTCCAGGTACGTAGTATTACCTATTTGTTCCCATTGAGTACAAGAATAGTTATGAATTGGAAATACCCCTGACAAAAAACTCATTCATACCGATCCATTTTTTTTTATCGGTTTTGATAGGATTTTCTAAGCAGGGAAATCGCCTATTTTCTTCGGTAAAACAGGAAGGTCCAGCAGCCCCTTAAGTCATCCTTTTCGAGAACTCTTTATATACGTATTGCACCGTACAATTATATTTTTGATAAATATTGGATTAACAATCTGGATTAATATTGTATTAGACAATACGTACACAGAGAGTCCACGAAAAGACTCACTTAAGTTCAGATGTTTGAGAGTACTACCAGTGGTCCGAAATCGAGGTCCGAAATTCAGAGGACATTCTGAGTTCACACATAAATGAATTTAGAGCACGTCTAAGAAGTCTGCCATTTTTGTTGTCTTCCAATCGCTATGTGGGTAGTGATCGACAGTAGTACCGACAGTCGATAAAGCACCTCGAAAAATCTTTTCGTCGAAGAGTTTCAGAAAATTACCAGAATCACAGCGTCGGCGTCGCTGTAAATCGCTCGTGCGATCGTGATCCTCTGTTTCTGTCCGCCGCTCAGATTTATTCCCTTTTCGCCGATCCTCGTGAGATCTCGACCCGGCAGAATGTCGACGTCGGGTTGCAGCGCGCATGCTCGAAGAACGCTGCGGTACCGTCGCGGACGATAAGCCGAACCGAACAGAATGTTGTCTCTCAATGTTGCGTTCAGCAGCCAAGGCTTCTGCGAAACGTAGGCCACTTTGATGTCTCTGAAAGTGTACCTGAAGTTATTCGAACGTGTATCAAAAACATTACTGAAAAGAAAAATCGGACACGACATTTTCGAATTATGAAAGTTTAGGCGTTTTTAAAAAAACAATTTTCGTTCGATCGGAAGAATATTTTACCCGGCCCAATCGACTCGCCCGTCGATGCTCTGCGTTTCTCCGAGAATCGCTGAAATCAGAGACGTCTTTCCACTTCCGGTTCGTCCCACGATGAGCGTCAATTTATCTGTAACAAAAGTGTGCCGAATTATCGCACAACGATACCAAATATCGTTGCGAGTGTGAGTGCGAGTGTCCGTGCGAGCCTCTGGCCGAGAAAAAAATGATCACATCTGATCGTGTCCATGTCCATGTCTGCGTCAGATATGAATTTGAGCGGATAATATGTGCACTGAAAAAAATAGATTTTATGATTCGTAATATCTAAGATAGTGCAAATCCTAATTGCAATCGTTACTACGTGGATATTGCTGTGTACAACGAAAAATCGTACACTGAGAGAAGGATCTAGTAAAAATGACTATGTCGCTTGGGAGATATTACCATGGCACATAGTAGTAGGGCGCTGGGGCGCCACCTATGGTAGAAAGTACGGATTTGTAAGAATTTTCCCTAGACATTATGGTAAAATTTCTTGTACAATCTGAAACTTTCTGCGCTAGGTGGCGCCCTGGCGCTCCATCACTATGTGCTATGGTAATTTTTCTCAGACGATCGGTAATTTTTACGAGATCCTTATCTCAGTGTATATTTGCAATATGCCATTTGTTCCCGCCGCTGTTCAGTTATCGTAAAGATGAATTACCAATGTTTACTATACAGAAAATAGTCACTAAAATTGCGGATATTCTCGAATACAAACATCGCATTATAAACTACTTTCAAACTACTTACATTGTTACTAACCGAATACTAATAATTGTATGCACAGATGTTACCCGAAACAATCCACGTAGTGGCTGATAGTAAACATCATGTAGAACCTGTACCGACGGCGGTGGATGCGCGGTTGGCGCGCGGCTCTGGCGGTCGCCAAAGTCAAGCAAGATCCTTCGCGGTCAGTGCTTGGATGGGTGACCGCTCAGCCGTGCGCTAGCCGGCGCATCGACCGTTGAGCGGGAGGTGCTTTCTTCTGAAACTTTCGTGTTTCTGCACTTTACTCAGAGTCCAAAAATACCCGGAGGATCGGTAGAATCCCCGGCTGATCCCGCGACCAACAAAACCGCCGAGAAAACGACCGGTCGTTTTCGGACAAAAATACGTCCGGTAAAACGACTGTCGAAACGACTTCATCCGCGTCGGAGAGCTTTCAGTCGGGTCGTTTTACATTTCAAGACTGGATGAACAAGCGCGGAAGCGACCGTTCAAAAGACCTTTCAGTCCGGTTGTCGTTGCGCGGTCGTTCCTTCGGTTGAAAGTAAAAAACGACCGGACTGAAAGGTGTTTTGAACAGTCGTTTTCGAGGTAGTTCATTTGTTCATTAAATGTAAAACCACCTGCCTGAAAGCCCTCCCTGGAATCTACTCGTATGCGGCTGGTACGGACACGGATAAAGTCGTTTTGAAAGTCGTTTTCGAGGACGTACTCTTCACCGAAAACGACCGGTCGTTTACCCGGTCGCTTCGAAGGTAGTTTGGTGGTGGTTCTTCAAGTCGCAGAACTTGCCAGTGATATGGCCGTCTGTGCCGGCACGGGTTTTCCGTAGTTTCCCCGTTTCACCGGCAGATGCGGTACAGTGTAACCAAGTCGACTGCGGACGCACTGGAAGTTAGGTAGCTCAGCCGAGTGCGGGCAGGGAGTTGCAGGATGGAATCGGGATGGGGTTCCGTAAAAACCCAGAAGGGTGTACGGTGGAAAAATTGAACGGATACGGTAAAAAAATGTTCGTCGGGAATATGATTGCCTTCGTCGTTTTGAAAGTCGTTTTCGAGGACGTACTCTTCACCGAAAACGACCGGTCGTTTACCCGGTCGCTTCGAAGGTAGTTTGGTGGTGGTTCTTCGAGTCGCAGAACTTGCCAGTGATATGGCCGTCCGTGCCGGCACGGGTTTTCCGTAGTTTCCCCGTTTCCCCGGCAGATGCGGTACAGTGTAGCCAAGTCGACTGCGGACGCACTGGAAGTTAGGTAGCTCAGCCGAGTGCGGGCAGGGAGTTCCAGGCGGGAATCGGGATGGGGTTCCGTAAAAACCCAGAAGCGTGTACGGTGGAAAAATTGAACGGATACGGTAAAAAAATGTCGTGTAATGTTTTTTTACCCCGTGGAATATTCAGTTCCGTGACCGTCAAAGGATTCTCCTCGCCGCCCCAGTAAAATGAGCCCTTGATCTTGACCAGCGAAGATTGGCCGTTTTCATAACGAGGCTTATCCGCTTCCTTTTCGAATACCGTGTCCGTCGACGAGCTCGTTACACCGGAATCGTGCCTTCCGAAGAGATGAGAATCCTCTTCGTCCTCGTCGATGTTACCGAGGGTCCCGAAGATCGAAACACCCTGCAGACACTTGGGATCCGCTTGCGAGCTGCTTTCCGTCGTCGATTCGACATTGGCGTGATCGTGGTCGAGCGGAAACTTATTCTCGCTCGTTACCGGAAGAACGTTGACGATTTCCGGCAGGGAAAGATAGTCCTCCAGTCGCCTCGTCGATATCTGTCGAAGATAATTTTAGCGATATTATCGATATTCACAGATTCCGGTGAACAAGAAAAAAGAAGAGAAGCAGCAAAAATGATAGCGTCACACAAAGCGATGTAAATCCTTATTCCTCGAGGATGCTTCACACGTACATTCCGAACAAAAAGTGAGATTCAGTGAGAATTCGAACGTTTCTTATCGGTACAAAAATCTGAAAAAAATCTACTGTATCAAATGTGCCGACACAATAATTTTGCATGTAATACCAATTAGAAAAAGTGATTAACGAATTGGTAAAAAAAAATTGTTCAACCAATGATCAGTAAACCTTTTTATTTCTCTTTTCAAATTAATTCATTGATTTTCCGAAAGCCACGTACATTTTTTCAGAATTTTCTATCATTTTTTAATACTCCGTTTTTTGAAGAAAAAAAAATTAAACCCATGACTATGAAACGTTTGACGCAATTCCCTCGAAATATTTTTCGTGTACTGCGGAATCCTGATACTGAAACATGTCCGAAATTCGTCCCTGTGTATGGATATTTCCAATCGCCGAACAAAAAAAAAATTGAAATGATAGAAAATTCGGAAAAAATTCGTATGAATTCTAAAAAATCAAGGAATTCCTTTAAAATAAGAAAATAAAAGTTGTCTGATTTTTTTAAACAATATATTTTTCTAATAGCTTGTTAATGATTTTTTGGTATTATTATTATTATGCGAAATCAAGGGTCTTGACATAATGAATGAGGCTGATTTTTTAAAGATTTTTGGCATTTCGCGAAGTACCGAAATTTTGATGCGTATTAAACTTTTGATTGGGAATGTATGTGTGATGCATCCTTAACGCCATAAAGACCTGTGTGAGTATTTTAATTACCCGTGCATTGATAATTATCGGCACGACAACGGGAAATATAAAAAGTGGAACGGTCAGTTGTGAAAACAGGGCCAAACTCGCGAAGACGCTGCCCGCGTCCAGTCGACGCTCCTCGAACCAAAAGTAAACGCCGAATGTGAAGAGTGTCGTGAGAACTGACGACGCGTGAGTTAGAAAAGCTGAAAATAAAAAGAAGACAAAAAAAATTAATCCTCAATAAAATAAATTCAATAAGATCTGGAAGATAAAAAAAAAAGAACACACTTATGAGAGCCCAGTAAACCGAGTCCATGTCCAGCAAGGCGAGTTCTCGGTCCCGTGATTTTTTAACCCGTCCTTCGAACAATTTTTCCCAAGCTCGAAGTTTCACGAGTCTCATGCCCTGCAGTATCTCATTGACGAGTCTCAAACGAATGTCACTTTTTTCCTTAAAAAAATAAAACAAAAAAATTACAGGGAAACAAAAAGAAAATTCGGTTTTTTTTAAACATGGTGGCCGCGGTCGGGGAAAACCGGGAAAAGTCAGGCAATTTCAAAATTGGTCAGGGAAAAAGTAAATTATCGCCGAACCTTCTGTAAATAAATAACAAGTTCATAAAAAGGAGCCTTCGAAAAAAAAATTGGGAACATTTTGAAGAAAAAAAAAAAAGAATTAATTATCAACACAATAATTACGCATTTTCATTTGCATCGTTCATTTTTTTTTTAAATACAAGTCATTAGAAGTTCGATCCGGGAACATTTTTAATTGGTGAGTGAAAAGTCAGGGAATTTTTTTCCGGGGAAAAAACGGCCACCATGTTAAATGACGAATGAAAAAATAAAATCTCACGGCGACTGTCTTCAAGTTCGATGACATTTTTTTGCCGAGATACAGTTGAATGGGCGTCGATATAACGATGCAACAAATCGCACCCACAATGGCACTTATTCCGAGTTTAAGGTATAATAAAAAAATTATCACACCGATCTGAAAATTCGAGGCAAATCGTTATTTTCTTTGTTCGATTGAATAATACAAATATTATTATTGTTATACAATTATTTATTGTTATCATACTTGTATGGTCCAACGGGGCAATAGATTCTATTGAATGCGATTTATTATATAACAATAATAATAATAATAATTGTATAATAATAATAATACAAGTATTATTATTATTACACAATTATTTATATATAGTTTTTTTTGCATGCGATTTATTTTTACCTTCAAGGGTATGGCCCAGGTGTAATGACCAACCCAGAAGAAGCTCATAACGTTGTAAACGTCTTCGGCCATGAGATTCGTCACTGTACCGATATCAGCGTGTTGCGAACATTTTTGAGAATTTTTTTCATTTTTCCTCGTCGAATCTTCGTCCTCGCTTATCGTCCACGAATATAGCCGGAGGGACTTGTCGTAAATGAGTGCCTGGAGATTCAATTTAATTTCACTTGAAACACAACGAAAATGGCATTGTACAGAAATTTGAAAATAGGGAGTGGTGTAAGCTGTCGAAAAAGTAAGAAAAAAATCCGTTAAGATTTAATTCAATTTCAAAGACAACGAATTTGAGACTGTGAAGAAATTTGAAAATACGGAATGATTGCAAGCTGTCCAAAAATTAAGAAAAACATTTTTGGGAAGATCCAATTTAATTTAATTTGAAAGGCAACGAAAATTACATTGTAAAGAAATTTGTAAATAGGGAATGGTGTAAGCTGTCGAAAAAGTAAGAAAAAAATCTGTAAAGAGTTAATTTAATTTGAAAGACAACGAATTTGACACTGTAAAGAAATTTGAAAATACGGAATGATTACAAGATGTCGAAAGATTAAGAAAAACAAATTCTGGGAAGATTTTATATAATTTAATTTGGTAGACAACGAAAATTACATCGTGCAGCATTTTAAAAATACGGAACGGTACGCGCTGTCGAAAAATATTTTTAAAAAATGGTGGCAAGGGAGATAAAAAAAAGTATCGAATACCTGAAGAGCAGTTCGAAGGCGAATACCTTCGACGTAGAGAAAATGCGTAGAGGCTTGACTAAGAGTGCTTTGCAATATCGCTGCTAGGAACATCAATAGACCGATGAAGTAACCGTTTTCCATCAAACGGGAAAAAGTCACGAAGCCCTAAATAAATATATGTATATATATTTTTACAACAAATAAATCATTTTATGTAAGATCAACGTTTTTTCATGTTTTTTTATTGTGGAGAAAAATTAAAAAATGGCCTGCAATTATTTAATAATAATTTTTATTAGCTCACCTCGAATTTGATGTTCTCGTAACTCGTCGTTAAATTCTGCCTCGTCGAAACGTAGTCAACGATCCTCGTCATGGCCATGGGACCAACCAGCGTTGTGGCATCGCTGAAAAGCTTCAAAATTCCGCCCACAGCGAAATAAGGCCAGACTCTCTTCCAATAGCAAGGCCATAGTCTTATCTCCCCGTCTTTAGGATTTTCAAGCTGAGGAATTTTTTTTATGGATAAAAAAATGTCAGTTAACTTAAAAAACTAAAATCGATTCAACTCCAAAGAATTCAATTATTTGGTATTTCAATCAATTAAATATGAATTAATTTTTTTCTATATAGAGATCGTTTCAATGGATATTGAAGCCAATGATTTATGCAAAATTTATCGATTTTGTTAACGGGTTTTTTTAGAAACTGACTCACTTTTTCATATTTAATGTTATTAAGGTAGGAAAAAATCCAATTAAATATCGACATCTACGTTCTTTTCACTCTCTCATCCCATACGACGTATATAAAGAGAGAAAGTATTGTAATAAAAAATAAAAAAAATTGACACACGAATTATGGTCATGTCTTGGATGTTTCTAAACCTAGAATGAAAAAGAGCATTTTCCGACTCCTGTGGGTGGATTTAAAAATCTGAAAAAATTCATAGGTATTCAGAAAAGTGAACGAATCATTTGCATTGAGAAAAATTGGGTTTCAAAAATTGGTTAATAACATATTGGAATTATTATTATGCAAATTAGTCTTTTCAGCATTTGCTTGATTTTTCCAGTTTTTTATACCATGCAGAAGTGTTTGCAAGTTCCTGTAATTTCTCTGAAACTTATGCGAAGTGAACATTATTTCCAAGGATTACCTTAACAATTATATCGAGAAACGTGGATTAAATATTATTATATTAGATTTTTAAATTTCTGTCTATTCCATTCGGAATTTTTTTATTCACTATTATAACTTTTCCATTGTTATCATAATTTTTTTTTGAACACCACATAACAAACCAAAAGGACCAAGTTTTGATAAAGAATATATTGATAATATTGAAACTAATCAAGTGCGTGATATTACCTCAGTAATTTCACGACACAAAAATTCGAATCAATCGATTCAAGTAAATTCAATTAATCGTACAAAAACTTAAATTAATCGATTCAAGTAAATTCAATTGACCGTACGAAAATGTAATCGATTTTACTAACCCGCTTTTTGTAGATGCGACGAAATTTTTCGAATTGCACGACGGTCGATTCCTCGGGTGGAAGCTCACCGAGATCGTTGAGATCCAGCGGCGTTCTGTATCCGCGTGCCAAAAGATCGATGACCCAGTGAAACGTGAGTTTGCTGACGAACGTCGAGTCCTCGTGCCTGTAAGAGACTCGGATATTTCTCGTACTCCGTATCTCGTATCGTTTGCTCTTCTGCATCTGCATCAAGTATCGAAGAATTATGATCCCTCGCTCGTTCAGAATTATTTGTAACCTGCGCGCATCACACTCGATGTATTTCTGGACTCCCGACCCTTTCGCCCTCTCCAATAAATTTTAGAGTTTCGAAGAGAAAAACTCTTCGGTAAAACAATTTTTTTCCCCCTTCTTGAGTAACATGTGAACCATTTTTTTCGCGTCATTAACGATTATTATTATTATTGTCAATATTATACTGTCAATATTATACTGTCAATATTATACTGTCAATATTATACTGTCAATATTATACTGTCAATATTATACTGTCAATAATAAAATGATATAATATTATAATATTATTATGTTATTAATATGGACTGATAATTGTCGATAATTGCTATTGGTTGCTATAATTGCTATAACATTTTGGAATTATTATTATGCAAAATCAATCTTTTTAGTACCTTTAGTATGCATGCATTGTTTCAGATTTTTATACTATCGAGAAGTATTTGCAATTTTCTATCGGGACATTCGGACGTTCTTCATAGAAAAGAAAACAGTTCTGAAGGGAGGTTTATTATTTCATGAAAATCAGATCAGCGAGCAGCAACTTAGCCAGCTGGTCGGGCTGGTTCGTAACAAAATTTTCTTACAAACGAACCCCGAGGCTTGGACGTCGGATAAATATTTGTTCGATTCCGAGAATAATCGTTTCTTGCTTGATATTACGTTTGGCGAAAGTGTTTTTAATCGTTAACATTTTATGGGTTTCTAACATTTTTGAATTTTTCGACAAATTCATATTTTATATCCTACACGATTTTCCGTATCAAATATCACTCTTGGAGTAAAATAACATGCAGATTCATAATCACCCTGCTGAAAATATTTCTCTGAATATGTCTGAAAATTTATCTG
Organism: Amblyteles armatorius; assembly: GCA_933228735.2. Classification (NCBI taxonomy): domain Eukaryota; kingdom Metazoa; phylum Arthropoda; class Insecta; order Hymenoptera; family Ichneumonidae; genus Amblyteles; species Amblyteles armatorius. The sequence continues at coordinate 1,425,898 of OW121697.1, forward strand.
AAAGTCTCCGAAAATTTATCAGAAATTTATCTGAAACGTCTTCTGAATATCTCAAGGTTTTCGCACTTTTCAGAAAAAGTCAAATACTTTTCTGAATCTAAATATTCCGTATTGTTCTGAAAATCTCTGGTTTTCCATAACCTTTTTTTGTACGACTAATAGTTTTTAAGATACAGTGGTTGTTAACAAAATGTTCAATTTTTCGATATCCAAAAAAAAAGACATAAAAATAATGAAAAAAAAATTACAAAAACTCCTTGTAAACAATAATGAATTGTGGTGAAATTACAATTTATGTTGTTGTAGAAAGCTTCGAGTTTTTGACCGTTCGAAACCGGATCGAATACCTCATTATATGACAAAAATAAAATTGTTACATTAAAGGTAATTTCCATGTTATGTTGGCGTAATAAAATATGTGCATTAGGCATTTATCAACGTAACCTTTCAAAATTTTAATAAATCAGTAACTCTGTCATCGGTTTCTATCGGTCTCGATATGGACAATCGTTGAATATTATTATTGTTATTATTATTATTATTATTATTATTATTATTATTATTAAAATCAATCATAAACTCCCTCGACTCACCACTCGATACAGAACGTAGGAATCCATGATGGCGAGTAATCCGGAAGTTGCAGCGGTGCCCATGGTGCTGATTAATCGAACGTGCTTCGCTGTAAGGCCAAACCTAAAATTACACAAATTTATTGCAGACCTGAATTACAAAACAAATCGCACAGCTTCCAATAATATACAATTTATATAATCGATATTTCTTCAAAGGTAACGAGAACTGCAAATCATTTCTTTCATGTTTGCGAACCATTTCCGGTCAAAAGAAAATTCTCATTTGACACCGTTATAGATTCAGGTGCATGCAAGATTTTCTTTTTTTCTCGGATAATCGAAATCCCGGTTAATCCGAACTAGACAGCGAAAGTATACAAGTCAATAATGGCGAATGATACAACTTTATCTTGATTGGTTACGATGACATTTGGTACGACTTGCACTTAATTGTTAAATACAGTGAACTAGAATGTAAAGCTTTCGATATTTTTTTCATTCGTAGTATGTGAGCCAGTCTTCCTTTTAAGTACTCAGCGACTTTGGTTTGATACAAGCATTAAAAAAAAAAAAAAAAAAAGAAACTCGAAAGACGCACGGTTAAACCGCTTCCCGGTTAATCCGACCCCGGTTGATCGGGGTTCTACTGTATAAAAAATAAAACCACTAGTGCAATTACCTTTGAAGATGCAACAGACGCCAGGATCTGGCGATAGCGATAATGGCGAATGAACCACCGGTTGCAGCGAGTCCGATACCGTCGCGAATTTCGGTTTCTCGATGAAGTATCCAGCAAGCGAGAACCGCCAGCAAGGAAATTATTTGGGATAACGGAGCGACCGCTATCAGCGATTCCGACAGTTCCAGAAGAAGAAAGATCAGTAGCACAAGGCAGATGACGCTTCGTGCCGTGTGCAATGGCAACAGATCCGGCGAAGACCTGAAACCAAATGAGACACGAATGACAACAATAAATTAGAGAACATTTCGGAAAATAAAGAATGACCACAAAAGTGCAAAGTAGTTTGCACAAGGCTTGCTTATTTATTACAATTTAGTGCATCGCTTCCTCTATGAGAAAGTTTGTTGATCGATCTTTGGCTTCTTCATGGAGGGAACCCCTAGGGGACTCCGCCACCACAAATCCCACCGTGAACCCAACGCAAAACTTACCGGTGGATTTCTGCCACGAGACCGGCCGCAGACTGTGGTGGACCCATCGCGAAACCCACCGAGGTTGCGTCCGATATTGACATACCGCGGTGGGTTGAGGCGCGCACAATCGTACACCGTTCAAACCTACACTCGTTCATTATTACGGAAATGAATCGTGCACCGCAAATATCTTGCATTGTTCTCCCGTCGGATCGAAAACTGTGGTCGCCACGTGCTCCACCGTCACTCAGATCCAATGGCCCATCGTCTACCCCGCCTTAATTGTCCACGTTGCGTCCCTCAGACGCGGAACGCAACCGACAGGCATTCCTCGGGTCTTCTCGCACCGACTTCTGCGACTCGACACCTTTCTTCGTTGGGATTACCGGTTGCTCAGGGTATCTTGGTCACTCCCCCGTCTCCCGGCATCCTTTCTTGGATTTACCGGTAGCTCAGGGTATCTTGGCCAGTCACCCGTCCCCCAACATCCCGACTTGCCGTGTCAAGCTAGGGATCATAGTCAGCCTCCTCGGAGCACCAGTTATGGAGGTAAGGCTCAATATTGTAGGATGTCGTTTGGTATCCTAGAAGCACCGTTACGATGGACCATACCCCGATGCCATGAAGTCCACAGCACGGTAGCTGACACTGTGGCTAGTGATAGCTATTGCGGAGCATCGAATCACGGTCTCGGCGCCGCGGGCGACGGGTACGCTACGTTTCCTACGCCGGAATCGAAAACTGTACACCGTCATTTCCTTACATCACAAGAAGTGTATGTATTCAATGGCTTACAGGGTATCTTGGTCACTCCCCCGTCTCCCGGCATCCTTTCTTGGGATTACCGGTAGCTCAGGGTATCTTGGCCAGTCACCCGTCCCCCAACATCCCGACTTGCCGTGTCAAGCTAGGGATCATAGTCAGCCTCCTCGGAGCACCAGTTATGGAGGTAAGGCTCAATATTGTAGGATGTCGTTTGGTATCCTAGAAGCACCGTTACGATGGACCATACCCCGGTGCCATGAAGTCCACAGCACGGTAGCTGACACTGTGGCTAGTGATAGCTATTGCGGAGCATCGAATCACGGACTCGGCGCCGCGGGCGACGGGTACGCTACGTTTCCTACGCCGGTATCGAAAACTGTACACCGTCATTTCCTTACATCACAAGAAGTGTATGTATTCAATGGTTTACAGGGTATCTTGGTCACTCCCCCGTCTCCCGGCATCCTTTCTTGGGATTACCGGTAGCTCAGGGTATCTTGGCCAGTCACCCGTCCCCCAACATCCCGACTTGCCGTGTCAAGCTAGGGATGATAGTCAGCCTCCTCGGAGCACCAGTTATGGAGGTAAGGCTCAATATTGTAGGATGTCGTTTGGTATCCTAGAAGCACCGTTACGATGGACCATACCCCGATGCCATGAAGTCCACAGCACGGTAGCTGACACTGTGGCTAGTGATAGCTATTGCGGAGCATCGAATCACGGACTCGGCGCCGCGGGCGACGGGTCCGCTACGTTTCCTACGCCGGAATCGAAAACTGTACACCGTCATTTCCTTACATCACAAGAAGTGTATGTATTCAATGGCTTACAGGGTATCTTGGTCACTCCCCCGTCTCCCGGCATCCTTTCTTGGGATTACCGGTAGCTCAGGGTATCTTGGCCAGTCACCCGTCCCCCAACATCCCGACTTGCCGTGTCAAGCTAGGGATCATAGTCAGCCTCCTCGGAGCACCAGTTATGGAGGTAAGGCTCAATATTGTAGGATGTCGTTTGGTATCCTAGAAGCACCGTTACGATGGACCATACCCCGATGCCATGAAGTCCACAGCACGGTAGCTGACACTGTGGCTAGTGATAGCTATTGCGGAGCATCGAATCACGGACTCGGCGCCGCGGGCGACGGGTCCGCTACGTTTCCTACGCCGGAATCGAAAACTGTACACCGTCATTTCCTTACATCACAAGAAGTGTATGTATTCAATGGCTTACAGGGTATCTTGGTCACTCCCCCGTCTCCCGGCATCCTTTCTTGGGATTACCGGTAGCTCAGGGTATCTTGGCCAGTCACCCGTCCCCCAACATCCCGACTTGCCGTGTCAAGCTAGGGATCATAGTCAGCCTCCTCGGAGCACCAGTTATGGAGGTAAGGCTCAATATTGTAGGATGTCGTTTGGTATCCTAGAAGCACCGTTACGATGGACCATACCCCGATGCCATGAAGTCCACAGCACGGTAGCTGACACTGTGGCTAGTGATAGCTATTGCGGAGCATCGAATCACGGACTCGGCGCCGCGGGCGACGGGTCCGCTACGTTTCCTACGCCGGAATCGAAAACTGTACACCGTCATTTCCTTACATCACAAGAAGTGTATGTATTCAATGGCTTACAGGGTATCTTGGTCACTCCCCCGTCTCCCGGCATCCTTTCTTGGGATTACCGGTAGCTCAGGGTATCTTGGCCAGTCACCCGTCCCCCAACATCCCGACTTGCCGTGTCAAGCTAGGGATGATAGTCAGCCTCCTCGGAGCACCAGTTATGGAGGTAAGGCTCAATATTGTAGGATGTCGTTTGGTATCCTAGAAGCACCGTTACGATGGACCATACCCCGATGCCATGAAGTCCACAGCACGGTAGCTGACACTGTGGCTAGTGATAGCTATTGCGGAGCATCGAATCACGGTCTCGGCGCCGCGGGCGACGGGTACGCTACGTTTCCTACGCCGGAATCGAAAACTGTACACCGTCATTTCCTTACATCACAAGAAGTGTATGTATTCAATGGCTTACAGGGTATCTTGGTCACTCCCCCGTCTCCCGGCATCCTTTCTTGGGATTACCGGTAGCTCAGGGTATCTTGGCCAGTCACCCGTCCCCCAACATCCCGACTTGCCGTGTCAAGCTAGGGATCATAGTCAGCCTCCTCGGAGCACCAGTTATGGAGGTAAGGCTCAATATTGTAGGATGTCGTTTGGTATCCTAGAAGCACCGTTACGATGGACCATACCCCGGTGCCATGAAGTCCACAGCACGGTAGCTGACACTGTGGCTAGTGATAGCTATTGCGGAGCATCGAATCACGGACTCGGCGCCGCGGGCGACGGGTACGCTACGTTTCCTACGCCGGTATCGAAAACTGTACACCGTCATTTCCTTACATCACAAGAAGTGTATGTATTCAATGGTTTACAGGGTATCTTGGTCACTCCCCCGTCTCCCGGCATCCTTTCTTGGGATTACCGGTAGCTCAGGGTATCTTGGCCAGTCACCCGTCCCCCAACATCCCGACTTGCCGTGTCAAGCTAGGGATGATAGTCAGCCTCCTCGGAGCACCAGTTATGGAGGTAAGGCTCAATATTGTAGGATGTCGTTTGGTATCCTAGAAGCACCGTTACGATGGACCATACCCCGATGCCATGAAGTCCACAGCACGGTAGCTGACACTGTGGCTAGTGATAGCTATTGCGGAGCATCGAATCACGGACTCGGCGCCGCGGGCGACGGGTCCGCTACGTTTCCTACGCCGGAATCGAAAACTGTACACCGTCATTTCCTTACATCACAAGAAGTGTATGTATTCAATGGCTTACAGGGTATCTTGGTCACTCCCCCGTCTCCCGGCATCCTTTCTTGGGATTACCGGTAGCTCAGGGTATCTTGGCCAGTCACCCGTCCCCCAACATCCCGACTTGCCGTGTCAAGCTAGGGATCATAGTCAGCCTCCTCGGAGCACCAGTTATGGAGGTAAGGCTCAATATTGTAGGATGTCGTTTGGTATCCTAGAAGCACCGTTACGATGGACCATACCCCGATGCCATGAAGTCCACAGCACGGTAGCTGACACTGTGGCTAGTGATAGCTATTGCGGAGCATCGAATCACGGACTCGGCGCCGCGGGCGACGGGTCCGCTACGTTTCCTACGCCGGAATCGAAAACTGTACACCGTCATTTCCTTACATCACAAGAAGTGTATGTATTCAATGGCTTACAGGGTATCTTGGTCACTCCCCCGTCTCCCGGCATCCTTTCTTGGGATTACCGGTAGCTCAGGGTATCTTGGCCAGTCACCCGTCCCCCAACATCCCGACTTGCCGTGTCAAGCTAGGGATCATAGTCAGCCTCCTCGGAGCACCAGTTATGGAGGTAAGGCTCAATATTGTAGGATGTCGTTTGGTATCCTAGAAGCACCGTTACGATGGACCATACCCCGATGCCATGAAGTCCACAGCACGGTAGCTGACACTGTGGCTAGTGATAGCTATTGCGGAGCATCGAATCACGGACTCGGCGCCGCGGGCGACGGGTCCGCTACGTTTCCTACGCCGGAATCGAAAACTGTACACCGTCATTTCCTTACATCACAAGAAGTGTATGTATTCAATGGCTTACAGGGTATCTTGGTCACTCCCCCGTCTCCCGGCATCCTTTCTTGGGATTACCGGTAGCTCAGGGTATCTTGGCCAGTCACCCGTCCCCCAACATCCCGACTTGCCGTGTCAAGCTAGGGATGATAGTCAGCCTCCTCGGAGCACCAGTTATGGAGGTAAGGCTCAATATTGTAGGATGTCGTTTGGTATCCTAGAAGCACCGTTACGATGGACCATACCCCGATGCCATGAAGTCCACAGCACGGTAGCTGACACTGTGGCTAGTGATAGCTATTGCGGAGCATCGAATCACGGACTCGGCGCCGCGGGCGACGGGTCCGCTACGTTTCCTACGCCGGAATCGAAAACTGTACACCGTCATTTCCTTACATCACAAGAAGTGTATGTATTCAATGGCTTACAGGGTATCTTGGTCACTCCCCCGTCTCCCGGCATCCTTTCTTGGGATTACCGGTAGCTCAGGGTATCTTGGCCAGTCACCCGTCCCCCAACATCCCGACTTGCCGTGTCAAGCTAGGGATCATAGTCAGCCTCCTCGGAGCACCAGTTATGGAGGTAAGGCTCAATATTGTAGGATGTCGTTTGGTATCCTAGAAGCACCGTTACGATGGACCATACCCCGATGCCATGGAGTCCACAGCACGGTAGCTGACACTGTGGCTAGTGATAGCTATTGCGGAGCATCGAATCACGGTCTCGGCGCCGCGGGCGACGGGTACGCTACGTTTCCTACGCCGGAATCGAAAACTGTACACCGTCATTTCCTTACATCACAAGAAGTGTATGTATTCAATGGTTTACAGGGTATCTTGGTCACTCCCCCGTCTCCCGGCATCCTTTCTTGGGATTACCGGTAGCTCAGGGTATCTTGGCCAGTCACCCGTCCCCCAACATCCCGACTTGCCGTGTCAAGCTAGGGATCATAGTCAGCCTCCTCGGAGCACCAGTTATGGAGGTAAGGCTCAATATTGTAGGATGTCGTTTGGTATCCTAGAAGCACCGTTACGATGGACCATACCCCGATGCCATGAAGTCCACAGCACGGTAGCTGACACTGTGGCTAGTGATAGCTATTGCGGAGCATCGAATCACGGTCTCGGCGCCGCGGGCGACGGGTACGCTACGTTTCCTACGCCGTAATCGAAAACTGTACACCGCCATTTCCTTACATCACAAGAAGCGTATGTATTCAATGGATTACAGGGTATCTTGGACACTCGCCCGTCTCCCGGCATCCTTTCTTGGGATTACCGGTAGCTCAGGGTATCTTGGCCACCCGCCCGTCCCCTGTTACATCTCATGTAACTCCCGATATTAATAATCCATTGATAACAATAAGTAATCTTTTAAAAATATAAATGCGTGCAGAGCGCTGCGGGGAGAAATGATGCATCGTACGCATCGTTAGTCAAAACGTGGTAACTCTCGTCGCACCCCTTTTTATTGCCGTAGAGTCATTAAGCGTGCCGCAGAGCACTCAGAGCCTTGTGGGCACGAAGGTTCTCTGTGGGAACAGACCTAGTTTCCGCAGTTGTCTCCGGACCACGAATACTGCATAAATCGAGGGAAACAAGCCTCTTCGGCTCAGTTAACATCCAACTAGAGTAGCCGAAAGGGCTCGAGTGGAGCTCAGTTATCGTCGAACTAGAGTAGCCGAAAGGGCTCTAGTCTCTACGTTCTAAGGGCTCTAGTCTCTCCGTAACAGCTTGTGCGGCTGTTACGAAGAGTGGTCCTCTCTCAACTCAAAAGTCTCATTTGTATTTTATCAAAAGTATACATAGTGTAACAAGTGTATTGTCGAGAAGACATTTGGTACGAATGAACGAAAGACAATTGTGCAACCTCAAACCCATAATTGTACCAACAGAAGTCATTACCGATAATAAACAGTATTTAACCATCTACGTGAGTACAGAAGAACCTTTCTTCAACCAACACTACTACGTGTACCTGTTCTTCGGCATCGCCTAGACTCGCGATAATCATCTCCACCATAAAGCTATTAGTGAAAAAGGCGAGATCTCCGTCCCTGGTGTAAAGCGCTGCCCGGCGTTGACCCGAAAAGAGAGATCGACAGTGTTAGCGACTCCCTTACACTCTAACGAGTTGGATAGGACGTAACAGTGTGTTGTTTCAAAAAATATATACTAGTGATACAAGTTTGAATTGAGTATGTTATCCGTGTTATCCGAGATTTCACTTATCCGACGTACGCTCTCTCCCCATTACCCCGGATAAACGGGGTTTCTACTCTAATTGTCAAAGGCTTTAGTTTGGGTTTATCCAAGTGGTTTGGGTTTATCCAAGTCAAGTCTGCTTCATCAGCAGTCTTTAGTCATTCACCGTTCCTTTCAATTGAACACCGTCGGTGACCGTTGGTTAAAAAAAAAATGTGTATGTTAACTCCACGTCATTATTTGCCCCGCGATGTGTGCATGATACGTGATTCGCTTTATGCTCTCTGTTAGGCGGAATAACGCTGGTATAAGCCAGCGTTATTCTGCGAAGCTGTAACGAGACACGCGCGAGTGTGTTCAGCTGAAACCATGTGCGATCTTTCCAACTCGTGTTTTCCTTCGGACATCTGCTAAATTGCAATTTGAACGTCGATAGATAGATTCAGGGAAGAGCGGAACAAAACGGACCGGCGGAGCAAATTCATCATTTTTTGGTTCCTCATAGAAGAAGCTATAATTTTTAAAAAATAGTTAGTTAGTTAGTTGGAAAATTAATGTACGGTATTGGAAGCTTTTTTACATAAATTGTTTCCGAAATTTCAAACACATTTGCGTTGCAATTTTACAGTAAATTTGTATTTTTATTAGAACATTTTTGCAAATTTTAAGCAAACGATTTGTGATGTGTCATTCAAATGTTTACAAAAAAATACGTTTAATTAATGTAATGTAATAATTTAATTAATGTAACTTAAAAAGTATGTTCAATTAATGTAAGTAACGTAAGCACATTTCAAGTTCCAATACATTAAATTTACAATTTATTTTTACAGTGCACCCACACTGTAAGAAATCTGCGGGGTAAACTGCGATGATGTGACTGGTGAAAAAAACCGGTGTTAAAATTAACACCCATTCGCACTGAATAGTACTCCAAACATATGGTAAACTGGTAACGCGGAGTACTCCAATAAATACCGACACAAAATTGTGGGAATAACGACGATATCACTGAATGGCGGTGTTTTGTTAGACATCAACACAATTCTGCGTTAACTGATAACATCTAATAAGTGGCGCATTTAACCACAACTTTAAATTTCAAATATGCATTGAACGGTGTTGTCAATACTTAAATAGTATTTTTAGTCGAGCGGCGCCCCCCTTTCCACATTTTGGATTTTGGATTTTTTGAAACTCTATTTTGAAATCGGTGACCTCAAAATCGCGTAAATATAAAATTTAAAGTAAATCGTACTTAAGGAAAACGGATACTTTGAAGAAGTGACAATTATCATTTAATCGATTATCAATTGTTGATTTGAAGAAAAAAAATTATGATGATTCTTTTTAAAGGCACAATAAAAGAATACAAAAGTACATAATCATGACTCTCTCAAAGTCAATGAAATTTCGCAAAGTTTCCGCACTTTTCAGAAAAAAGTCAAAGATTTTTCTGAATTTAAATACTCCCGATTGTTCTGCAGAGCTGGGAAAGGTACCAGAATAACTTAAAGTACTAAGTACTGAGTACCGCAAGTAGTTTAAGTCCAAAGGAATTTCGGTGCTTAAAGTAGTTTTCCAAAATTCAAAGTACAAGGTACTTTTTCTTCTTAATAGAGATTTTCTTCGTAATCACGTTTGGATGTGTGTGGAGTGCGAAACAAGACGGAGGAAATGAATACTGCACAAGTCGTCATCGATATTGAACCGCAACCGATTCTGTCAACTTTGTCTATGGAGGTAGAAGTTTTTCAGTATCGTACTTGTAGTATTTTGTTACAGACGAAATAAACTAAACGGCAAAAAGGCCATAATCCCTTTCTCGAGAACTGCGTGGTTTCGACCTTGCATTGTACTTTAGATTCTTCGGTATTCGAAAACATAATACGAACGTATGATATGAGTTGATACACATCACTATTTTGCGCATAGTCAGACTCGATGCGTCATCAGGACGCCCCCGGCCACAATGTTGTAGAAAATGAATGTAGCGGAAAAGAGTGAAGTACTCATGAAATATGCACTGTAACTATGGGAGCTTGCGCGGGTGGTGAATACGATAGGCGTCGTAATTGCAGCCGCGTCAATCATTGTACGCCACCGATACATATTACATGAAACTGCAGCAGTCCGTCACCGCCACTGTCGGTAAACGAACCAAAGGCAGGTTTCTATCTTGGCTCATCTACCGTTCTCAAGCAGTTGCCGGAGTTTTATACCCGGATGACTCGTTGAAGAAGCCACAAGAACAGTAGAAATAGTGAGCTGTAGTCATGAGTTTCTTCGATCAGCGATACTACGCCTTAACCAAGGCTCACATGTCGCGAATAGGCATTTGGCCGGATCAATCGAAACACGTGAAAATTATTCTGCCTTTGACGATGCTCGTCGTAACGTTGACACTCTTCGGACCAGTGGTAGCGATCGTTGTCTGAGTATGAATTTTCCTTAGAAACGTTGTTTTTTTATTACCATGTACAATGTTGAACAGCTTATTCGATTGCATGACGCTTGGCGAGACATAAACACTCTTGCACGAAGCATAACGATCTTGCTGACGGGGATAGCAATGGGCTTCAGTGTGTTCAATTGTATTCAACATGCTGACGATGTACGGTTCCGGTATATAATATGCTTTCCAAAAATATTTATGTTCAATTGGAAATTTTGCAGATAAAATTCGGCTTCCAGTCTATAGAAAAGCATTGGGAAATGTTGAAGAATACGACTGCAGTGATTGTCCTTCAGGAGTACGCGGAAAGAGGACGCTACATCACCGTCGTTTACTCGAGTAAATCATTATTTTCATTATTTCAGAATACACGACATCGGCTTCAATGTATCGTTGCTGATTTTTTGTCTTCGATTTTCCAGTAGGTTTGTGTGGTGGGATAACATTCTGCTTCTGCTTAACTTCATCATTTATAATACTTGACTTTGTTCATCCACTCAACGAAAGCCGGCCGAAAGTTTATATTGTTGAAGCAGAGTACGGCGTTGATGAGGATAAATACTGTTGCTTCATACTCGTTCATATGTATATCGTGGCCGGGATGGTCCTGTGTATAATGGCTGCCATTGGAACAATGTACATTCACTGGGTTTTTCATGTTTGTGCACTTTTTGAAGTTGTTAGGTGTGTATAATTGTGTCCCGAATAATTTGATCGCACTAGACCGATGCTTTTCAGATTGATTTCCGGTAAATCCCAGAACAGCCTGAAAACTGACCGGTCAATCGATCAGTTTTCAATCGGAAAATAACACTCGAATTAATAAGCAAGTCAATTATTTATTTTCACAACGCCTCGTTTTCTTTTATTATCGGCACCAGCCGTTTGTAACGGCTCCAGTCCGTCCGATCAGTTCGTCCGATTACCACCAGAAGAACCCTGGCATACCGAACGACCGAAGAAGCGACCCTAAAAGCGCCGGTTGTTATGTTCCAAAAATTAACCACACTAATGACTGCTGAAGCGATCGCTCTGACGACACATTTTTTGCCGTGTTTCGGCAATGGAGTCGTTTGTTTGATTGGCAACCGAATAAACGACCGTAATACCAACCGTCTAGGAAACGGAAGGTTGCTTTCACGGTCGTTCGTTCGGTCGACAATCGAAGAAGCGACTCCACTGCCGAAATGCGGCGAAAGAATGTCGCCAGAGCGGTCGCTTTGGCGGTCGTTAATGTGGTTAGTTTTTGTAACATAACGATCGTCGCTTTTAGGGTCGTTTCTTCGGTCGCTGTTCACGGTCGCTTCGTTCGCCAGGGAAGTCTCGGAAAACAAAAAGAAAGAAGATTCTACTTCGCAATATCAACATTAATATTGATATTGTGTTGACCGACTCGTATTTCCAAACTCTTGTGTGCCCAACGCGTACTTCCTATGTCGTGAGTGCTCAGTTCGTCCGAAGCTTTCCAACCGAAAGTCGTCTGTGCTTTTCTTCTCCCCCTGCTTCCACAGTGCCCAGTGGCACTGTGACAGCCTTACCGACCTCAGTGCCATCTGGCGCTCCGGTCGCTCGGTTTTCCATCATTCACATTGATCCACCATTTTCTTTTCTCTCGGTTAACCTCTCCGGGGCACACTGTCGATAAATGTTCCAGCGTTTCCTCCACAGTCAACCCCTCCCGTCACCAACATTTACAACATTTGTTCCAATGCTTATTCCCAACATTTTGAAGTACTTTACAGAAGCTCTCCCGATCAACGTTTCCCAATACTTTCCACAAACCCAGGTGCCCGCCACAGATACGTCTGCTCTTTTGCAAAGCTCCCAGCGTCCTTTCCTGTTTACCATAGTGTTTATTCCGGTCGGTAGAGGGATAATGCAATTCGATTATCAATGAATTGACAAAACCGTTGCCCATACAGATTCAATTTAGAGCTTATCGCACATGAAAATGCTATCACTGTTCGGAGTGATTGTTATTATAAAAAAATCTGTGACTGCATCATTCTTCATACAGAGGCGATAAGGTGAGCGGGACAAGCGAATGACCGTGCATAGCTAAGCCGCGGGCGTTCAACGTGCAGTTTGTGCGAAAGATTAATATATTATCGTATGACATAGGACTGCTGATCAGATAGAGGACGGTTGTGCCGCAAGCTCCGGAATGTCATTAGGCATTGCTGTGATTATTTCAGTCATGTCAGGAGTACAAGTAGATTACAACAATTCAATTTCGAAATATATTTTGCATTGCAGAAAAAAATATTCCTGATCGACGATTGTTTGTCGTTGCAGGTTCTGTTCAGTTGGAAACATCCTGGAATGCTAATACAACAAGTATTCTTGATAATTGGTGAGGCACTCCATCTTTACCTAGGTTGCCTATCCGGACAGGCATTGATGAATCATAGTGGAATGATTCACACAGCTGCGTGCGTATGATCAAGTCACGTGGCAGAAAAGTCTACCAAGTCGTATTAATATAGCCCTCTCTACTCGTTAGTTATAATTTGGACTGGCCGGATATGCCAGTGAATGCTCAAAAGCTCCTGATACCAATGTTGATTCGAAGTAGCAAACCTTGTTGTTACACCGCCGCAAAATTCTACGTTCTGTCGATGCAAACCTTTAGCACAGTATGACGTTATCACGTTTCGATTATATGTCTCGATGTGTCGTAACAATTGATAATATAATCGACGTTCATTACAATAATATATTTTGAAATTGTTTATCAAGGCTATGCGGACAGTGTTGTCGTACTTCACGATATTTGCGCAAATGATTTAAATGTTTTACCCATTAACGATGCTGGATCACGGTGACGAATATATTTTTTTCTTTGTATCTTACAAAGAAAATAAATCGAAAATACCCTAACAACTTGAGTAACCGTTGTTTTAAAATAAAAATCACCGTAAAAATAACCGAAGAAACAACCGTTATTCCACGTCACTTTTCACACTGTTAGAATAACCGCAAAAATAATCATACGTGCGAGAGCTCACGCTGCCCGTGCTTGCGAACGGTCATTTTTTTCTTTGAATAACCTAAAAAATAACCGCAACAGTAACCGCAAATAAGCTTGCAGAGCGGTTGTCATCGACGACAAGTAACCGTAAAAATAACTTTCAAAATAACCGCAGGAAAGGGGTCCAACACTCAAATTTATTTTTACGGTGGTTGGTACGTACCCAAAAATTTCGACCAAAAGTTGTCTATTGATCACACATGATGTTTGCCAAATTTCAGCTTGATCGGTCAACGCGTTCTCGAGTTATAGCGTTTGGAATTTTTCACGTCCGATTCACACACGCACACACACATACATCCGGACATTTTTTCTAAATGTGATTTTTCGATGTTTTGGAACATTCTGAACACGTTTTCATTAAAATCTCGAAAAAAAATGTTTTCACCATCACAAAGCTTCCTCTGTGAGGAAGCAAAATATGTAAAAAAAAATCATACGTACCTAACTCTTCTCTACATTATATTTTAAGGACACGTTTGGTTTATTTGGTTCGGATCAGAAAAATTATGCTCAGTTGACTGCCCTTGAAAAAATTATCCATTTGCTACGGTGGTCTGTTTTACCCCGCTCTTTTCTCCGTCTATTTACCACCGTCCAAACTACAGCTTAGCAGATGTCCGAAAGAGAACACGAGTAGGAAAGAATGCACGTGGTTTCAGCTAAACACTCTTGCGCGTGTCTCGTTACAGTTTCGCGGAAGGCTGAAATGACTTAAAAACCAGCGTTATTTCGCCTTACAGCGAGCGTAGAGCGCGATCCATATTATCGTTCATTTTTTTTTTTTAAGCTTATCTTTTTTTCTTTTTGCGAAGCGGACAAGGACGGGATTCAATTGAAAGGAATGAGGAATGACTAATGACTGCTGATGAAGTAATTTAGACTCGGATAAACCTAGGCCCGTGACAATTAGAGTACGCAAACCGAGCTGGACCGAAAAACTATAAAGACGTTTGGATCGTCGATAAATGAAGATGTACAACTTCAATTGTTTTTTATGGACAGTCTTGGGCACTCGCGGTGAGTGTCGGTGAGTGTCCGTGAGTGTCCGTGAGTGTCCGTGAGTGTCCGTGAGTGTCCGTGAGTGTCCGTGAGTGTCCGTGAGTGTTCGTGAGTGTTCGTGAGTGTTCGTGAGTGCCCGTGATCGCCCGTGAGTGTCCGTGAGTGCCCGTGAGTGTCCGTGAGTGTCCGTGAGTGTCCGTGAGTGTCCGTGAGTGTCCGTGAGTGTTCGTGAGTGTCCGTGAGTGTCCGTGAGTGTCCGTGAGTGTCCGTGAGTGTTCGTGAGTGTCCGTGAGTGTCCCTGAGTACCCGTGAGTGTCCGCGAGTGTCCGCGAGTGTCCGCGAGTGTCCGTGAGTGTCCGTAAGTGTCCGTGAGTGTCCGTGAGTGTCCGTGAGTGTCCGTGAGTACCCGTGAGTGTCCGTGAGTGTCCGTGAGTGTCCTCGAGTGTCCGTGAGTGTCCGTGAGTGTCCGTGAGTGTCCGTGAGTGTCCGTGAGTGTCCGTGAGTGTCCGTGAGTGTCCTCGAGTGTCCGTGAGTGTCCGTGAGTGTCCGTGAGTGCCTCTCATAGCACTCTCACGGCCACCTTACATAAACACCCAAGGACACTCATAGGCACCCAACGATACTCACTCTCGAAATATGAGTGATCTGAGGTGTCCGTGAAAGTGTTTATGAATGTTTCGTGGTCATGTACTTTATTATTGTTAAGTACATAGAAGTGGATAGATATAAAATGTTCATATTGCAATTATGCATATTTTGCGCATGCATGTTGCACATTAATTTTTTTCATGGGGCATCCATTTTTTTTAAGTCTCATCTCGAAGCGAGAACACCAGTCCGCTTTAACCTGATTAAATTTTGCCTACCATGCGAATGGATGGAAACGAAAGAAGCGAGAGAAACACTGCGGACGGTGTGCGCAAGCGACTTGGCGAGAGCTCATTTATTTTCTTCTATCGTTTACGCGATCGAGGCCGATGGAACGACGAGGCGGGGGAATCCCGGGCTGAGCTTCGACGGCCCGGCATCTGTTTTCATTCACGAGCTCGACGAGCGATCCGATGGAATTCCGGAAACGCTTTCGATGACGTTATCCTACGTGACCTTAAGTACGTTACAGATTCTTCGAATGAAGCTTGCGCGCATTCGGTTTTATCGGGTGATCGATGTTTTTTTTTTCCTACCGAAATAGGAATTCAGGGATGCATGACTATTCAAAAATATAAAAAGCTCGATGCTTCTTGAAAAATCGGCTATCAAAATGTGGTGAAAATATATTTAAAGTTAAAAACAAAAAAATTGGATTTTTTTTTTGTATTGTAAAAATTGCCAGGAGTCCGAAATGGACAATTTCATTTAGAGACTATATCGGGGACTAACTGGGGCGAAAATAACCGAGAGCTTTGCTTGCCGCGTTTCACGGTATAAATTCGTAAATCACCGTTCTCAACGGGCCACGTGCGCTTTAAATCGGTTCGTTCATAAAGCCCTCACCTTATCACGAATGCTTCTTACTACCGGCCTGGTTCTCTTCTCGCCCATCCCTTTCATCCGTACCTTCCTCGTACGAAAAGTTTCTAACGAGCTTCTTTGAATGATAATGATGATGATGATGATGATGATAATGATGATAATGATGATAATGATGATAATGATGATAATGATGATAATGATGATAATGATGATAATGATGATAATGATGATAATGATGATAATGATGATAATGATGATAATGATGATAATGATGATAATGATGATAATGATGATAATGATGATAATGATGATAATGATGATAATGATGATAATGATGACAATGATGACAATGATGATAACGATGATAACGATGATAACGATGATAATGATGATAATGATGATAATGATGATAATGATGATAATGATGATGATGATAATGATGATAATGATGATAATGATGATAATGAAAATGACAATGACAATGACAATGATAACTGGGCAAACTCTTACATTGTTCCAGAAGCGAGCACGTGAAATGATATTTAAGTATGAGTAGCAAGTGTTGTCTACACCAAGTCAAACGGTAATAGTAGCGAAGCGAAATTTCTTTGCCATTATTCATTAGTTCCTGTTTCTATTCTTTCTTTTTTTTCTCTCTTAGATATAAATTTCTATATTAGCTGCAAGACACATTTTATACATGTCATACTGGGTACATTGATCGAGGAGTAATACGTCTACAAATAAACAAATAATGAAAAAATGATTTTACCTTTTTTTGTTATCGCTCCATCTGCACTTGACGATCAGGATGACGGCCACGACAAGCGAAAACATGACAGCCGCCAAATTGACGAGCTCGACGAAACAGTCGGATCTCGAGGAGGGGCTACCACTTTTTTCAATGGTTGTGCCGTTTCCGCTTTCCCACGTCCAGACGAGGCGCCAACCGGAAGTCGGCAGGAGCCGAAGAAAGGCGCTTTCCTTGCAAAGACCCATCACCTCGTTTCTCAAATCCTTTTTGTATATTTTTTTTCGCCTCTTGTAACACTACCTTCCGACTTTTTTTTTTTTGTGAAGAAAAAAATTGTTCAATAAACGTGAAAATGTTTCATCGTGTCGAGCGCGGTCTCATTTTGGCATTGGGACGGGAAGATACAGCGGAGATGCCGGAATGCCCGGACGCTAATTCTACCGTCACTCGCTAGGTTCACAATCCGTCCGTGTTACTCGCCAATGATCGACCCCCCGAACCAGAGGGTCCCGGAACGTTGACTTCCATTAATTGCTTCGATTAACACACCTCTTCGTTGTGTGCACGCAGTCCGTTCCGCCACGCTGTGGCCATTCACCGTTCCCTCTTTCTCCTTCGCCTCAAATTTTATACCCGGCTTTTTTTCTCGTTGCAAATTTTTTATTATCCGCAACAAAAATTTCTTTTTTTCTTTTTTTTTTTTTAATCAAAGATAAAAAATATCATCAAATATTTTTTTCTATATTTCGTTAGAATTTTGTTGTCGGCCATCACAACATGGCAAAGAATCTTTGGTTTTGTAGATGTCGGGATGTAAAATAAAAAATTCGATGAATTTTTTTTTTTTTTTTAATTTCGTTACTTTTCAATTTTTAATTTTATTTTTTTTACTTCCGCTTTTTTCTTGATTTTTTTTTTACCCTCCTCTTTCTGCTTCACGTCAAATTTTACACCCGGTTTTCGTTTCTCGGTGAAAATTTTTTGTTATCCGCACCAAAATGAATTTTTCTTTTTTTTTCTAAATAAAAGAAAAAAAAATGTTATCAAATGTTTCTTATTTTTTTCGTTACAATTTTTCTGTTGCCCGTCACAAGATTGCAAAGAACGTTTGGTTTTGTAGATGTTCGGATGCAAAATAAAAGATTCTATTAATTCTTATTTTTAAAAATGCGTTAGTTTTTAATTTTTGTGATTTACAATTTTATTTTTGGTACTTTTAGTTTTTAATCTTTAGAGGTCGGTCGCCCGCGACGGACATGAGCACGTGTCATCGAGCACTGATCGGCAAAGAAACGACGTCCGCATCGGTTCGTGAACAGCGCGCTACTGTGAACGAACGTATACGGCTTCTCCTCTCACCGCCGCGTCGCATGCGTGCTCGATGTGTCGGTGGAAGAGCAGACTGAGTGTATTTAATGTTTGCCCGCGGAGCACGCAGAGATCACCGGGCGAATGTGTTCGAAGAGAGATTCCCGAGTTGTTATACACACAAGTGACTCATCGCGCATGATGGTTGAAAAGATTCGGAGAATCCAAAACAGGTGATTCCAATCTTGTAACGTGGGCTTAAACGTCATTGGATAAATATTTTTGTAGGACTTTTTTTCGGGTTTTTTTAATTTTCAGTGTCCCGATATTATTCAACTTACGCTGTAAAAAAAATTCGTATGAAATTTAATGCACCGCCCTCATGAAAATTAACCATTGGTCGTCAAATGGTTACCATAGCGTCTGAATGGTGTACTGAATGGTGCATTAGTGGTAACCATTCGCTCTGAATGGTACGAATGGTGAACGATTGACACGTTCAATCGTTACGGTTCGTCCTTTGACCATGGGCGAATAGTAACCATTCGGAATGTAAAGATTGGTGTATTATAACCATTCGGAGCGGAACCATTAGTGAATGGTAACCACTCGAGACATTACCATTGATCAATTGTAACTATTGAGAACGTAACTACTAAGCAATTGTAATCCTTTGAAGTATTTCCATTGACCAATTGTTACTATTTAGAACCATACCATTGATGAATAGTACCTATTTGGAGCATTACCATTGACTAATTGTAACTGTTAGAAAAATTACCATTGACTAGATGTAACTATTTGGGGCACAAGGATTGATTAATATTTGCTATTTCGATCTTTACTTTTAACAAATGAAACACTTAACTTGTAATAAGCGGATTAATGAGAGCATTCGTTCAGATTACAGCAAACATTACATTTCATTAAACTCACAACGATAAACAGAATCGAACATCTCTTGTGAACATTTCTTATGAACATCAGAACGACTTTTGCACTGACCAAAGATCGCTTTAGAAATTTCGTCGATTTTCTGGTATTTCCTACGATTATAAATACCCACGAATTAAAAATGATTGTACATTCTCACATGTTACTGGCACGTTATTCCCAATAAGCAATACATCATCTATCTATCGATCTATCTCATAAAATCAATCCAGTAATTTAAATATAAATTAATTTTAAAAAGTAACAGCGTTAGAAATAGTCACATAAATCTGAGGAAACGATAAATTATCGTAAAATTATATTTATTTTTATATTTTTAACAATTTTAATATGTATATGGACATATATTTATTTTTTGTATACTATTTTTACATAAACCATGGGGAGAAAAACAATAATCTCAAATGTCGATAAATAAAATTGCGTGTAAAATGTTGAAATTACTATTCGAAATATTAAACGTAGAATTCCTTCTTTTTCTGCACTTCCGCTTCTATAGGTTCCTTTTCCAACACTTGGATGGCCTGAGAGGAAAAAAATAAATATTACACCCTCATAAAATTTAGGCCAGCTAATCGAAAAACTTGTTACGTGTGAGACTTGCCGAATCGATTGTCTTGTCGAGATCAGCGACTTGCTTCTCATGTGTGACTTTGAGCTTTTCCTTCTCCCGACCTTGCTTTATCTGAACGTTCTTTCTCTCGTCCATAAATTTTTTAATATTGTTCTGCTTCTTTTCTCGCAAACGACGCTCCTTGTCGCCTTTCGTCTTCAGGGCTTTGTCGTTCATCACTTCCTTCGCCGTTTCCGCCGATGCCTTCACCTGATTTGTATTCATTTCTTTTATGTCCCTGGTTACAGAAAACAAACAAAACATTATGAGAAAAACAAACATTTCAATTTTCAACTTTTACGAGAAAGCGATATGAAAATTTCGATTTTCAACTTTTTTCACCGTCGTGTTAGACTTTTATCTGAAACGGCGGGTCGAGTCGATTCCACACGTGAAAATACACCGATGTCACGCTTGACTTTTTCGGATCCGCGTTCGGCATGAAAAGATACGTGAAATTATTTTTGGCGCTCCTCAATTTTTCTTTTGGCACTTTCGATTTTTACTCAACAAATCCAAATGATACCTCTTTATCTAGGTTTTTCAACCTCATACCCATTATATTGTGTATTATTTGCTGTAGAACATGATAGACACCTGGGATTTTCCGCGATGCCATCGGAAAGCAAAGAAATCGCCGTTTAAAAATACGCAAAATCACTAATTTTTTCAATTGTGGCTATTAACATTCTCGATATATTTTTTTCGTCGCTCTAGGACCATATTTAAGGTATTTTTTCACGCAGATCACGAATCTACCACTTATTTTATTCATAGATGAATAATTAACACGGGAAATTTCTTCGAAAAAAAAGTAAAGCTTTTTTCATTACATTCGAGAAATTCGGAATGACAAAATTTCGATTGATTTTCTCAAAATTTCATAGTGATAATTGGGCGATCTCATTCCATCTGTGTGCGCGTTGTTAGCCGCATAGCTAAAAAATTGTAAAAGACATTTTTGAAGAAATTAAAAACGAGTTATAGCGGTTTAAATTCTTTGCGTCTGATTCACACACACACACATACACATACATCGGGACATTTTCTCCAAATGTGATTTTTTTTATGTTTCGGAACACGTTTTCATTAAAATCGCATTTTTTTCACCAGAACAAAGTTTCCTCTATGAGAAAGCAAAAACACGTCATTGTAGCAAAAATGAAGGTTCCAAATTCATTATTATCGATTATGTAGGTTTCAGATGAGTTATTTTCCAGTCAGACATTTTTGCAAAAATTAATGTAATGAAAATATTTTGATCTTGCTCGAAGCACTCACTTGTCCTGCTTAATTTGCAATTGCTTGACCTGATTAGCCTGCACGACTTCAATGACCTTCTTGAAATCCTCCCTGCCCGCGGCAATCTGATTCTTGTTGAGCTCCCACAATTCCTTACGCTGTTTTTCCATCATCGCGCTCCATTGTGCAATTTGATCGTTGACCACTTTTTTCAAGTTCGCGTCACCTTTCAGTGCAGCTTTGCTGGTAAAAAAAATAAATAATAATAATTGGAAACAACGCAATTTTGAATTTTTTTTTTTATATCTGATAGTAAAACATGACATAAAAAATTTCTTACTCCTTTCCCTTTGACAATTTCTCGATAGCAGTTACGTGATTCTTCTGCATCGTCTGTCGTTCCTTCTGATGCTTCTTCTTCATACCCTCCCATTCTTTCAACATTTTCTTTCCAGCTTTGTAAGCCTTGTCGCGTCTCAGTACGTCCAGCGTTATGGGCTCCAGTTTCCATTCGTCTTTTAATCGGAGCGACGGAATTTCAACGTTAATGTATTTGATCGCTTTTTTATCACAATTATTTCACGAAATTTTCAACCCTCGTGAGAAAAGCTACAGATTTTACGTCAGACATTTTTTTCAACGATCGTTTCACGCTATGTCTTAATAATTTTTTCTTTGTTTTTTTTTTCACTCGGTTCTTCTTACCTTTTTTCTTCTGTTCCTCTTCCTTCTTCTTAGCTTCGGCTTTCGCGTCCGTTTGCTCGATTCCCATGCCCTTCATCGTCTCGGCCTGCTTCTCGGCACCTTTGGTGAACGCACCGGGATCCGACAGCATGGCCATGAAATCTGTATAAGAAAAAGAAAAATTGGGCATCGACCACATTGACAGGAATGTCGGTAACTTAAATTCGAATACATTTAAAAAAAATAGAATTTATTCAGAATTCATAATAAAAATAAATTTCTAGTGAAAACAGTACAATAACAGCGATGTAACGGTAATGTAACCGATTGTAACAAGAGATGTTACCGGAACGTTACAAGTAAATTGCAGGTAAGTTGCCATTTCCGGCTCGGCAGTGTAACATTGTTAAATAACAGTGTTGTATAGCTAAAACGGAACAGTTGTGGCACTGATACGTAAAATTAACATAGCGATATCTAACTGTAACATATAGAAATCAATAACAGTTACAATAACGGTTACAATAACGGTTACAATAACGGTTACAATAACGGTTACAATAACGGTTACAATAACGGTTACAATAACGGTTACAATAACGGTTACAATAACGGTTACAATAACGGTTACAATAACGGTTACAATAACGGTTACAATAACGGTTACAATAACGGTTACAATAACGGTTACAATAACGGTTACAATAACGGTTACAATAACGGTTACAATAACGGTTACAATAACGGTTACAATAACGGTTACAATAACAGTTCGGTTAATCGCTCGGCAAAACAAATTCTTTTTTATCAAGATAATAAGTGTGATATGTGATCGCTCGGGAAAACAAATTCTTCTCTGTTAAGAAAATAAGTGTGATACGTGACAGATGGGATGTTCGGTTCGGAATGAAAAAAGGTGAATGTGTCCACTCATATCGTGAATGAAAATGAAAATAACTCGTGTAAAAAAATTGATTCATACTATAAAAGATAAACCGACGGCGGTGGATGCGCGGTTGGCGCACGGCTCCGGTGGTCACCCAAGTCAGGCAAGATCGGTCGCGGTCAGTGCTGGGATGGGTGACCGCTCAGCCGTTCGCTAGCACGGCTCCGTTAACACAAAATATATACAAAAAAAGTTGTACATAAAAATGTTCGTATCGCTTTCAACGATAATAACTCCGTCGTTATGTACGAAAATATGTGAACTCAGCTTCGCGGTAACCACCTCGGGATCGTGCCCCAGGGGATTGCCTTCGGGATATCGGGATCGACGAGCGGTCAACCGGCGGTTTGCGTACGATTGTGAGATTATTCGTTCCGGGGTATATCTTAAACCACAAAATACTTTTGTTCAAAAAAGTAAAAATGGTACGCCAAGTACTTAAAATGTGTTTTCTCGTTCAGAAACTATGAATATAAAAATAAAAAATAAAAAATAAACCTATCAAAACAATCTAAAAACAAAACAAAAAAAACATAAATCATGTGAGCCAAGCAATGGTATACATAGATGGTATACATACAAAAAATTCTTCAAAAAATACGTTTACCAAAGCAAAGTTAAATTTTCTTAAATGTCTCAAAACAATCTTCAAAAAAATACAAGGTGCAAACAATCTTGACAAGAAAAAAATTAAGATGTTAATCATATTTACAAATCGGATGACAGTACAGTGAACGAATCCGTAGGTGCACCAGTTCCGCTGGGATGCCCTGGCAGATCCTGCGACCATCAAAACCGCCGAGAAAACTACCGGTCGTTTGCTCGGTCGCTTTGAAGGTGGTTTGGTGGTGGTTTTTCAAGTCGCAGAACTTGCCAGGGTACATACTACAAGCATAACATTGTTACATCCCACGCAACTTCGATGTCGTATTGCCTAAATAAAAGGTGTTTAGGCAACTGGGTAGGCTAACCTTCGAATCCATCGGGTACGTAAATCTTCAATTCGATGTTGCAGAACAGCATGGGAAGCGCCATGGGAAAATTGGCTTCGGTTTTGAGTGATATGTGCCTGTATCCCGCTTGCAAGCCGTCCAACGGAAGAATTCGCTGACCCAACAATTTTCCGCTTTCCTCGTAGACTCCTTCGTGTTTTTTTTTTCAGATGTTGTCGAGGCGGGTGCGAATTATGAAAAAAAAAAGAGGGTAGTATCTGCCGAACTTCCCGGGACGATGGTGTGTGGACGATCACTTACCTAATCGTAGAACGGCGAGATCGGGCAGTACGACTTTACGGAACAAGAATGGCTCCTCGTTGTAGACGGGATTCAAACCATTACCCGGTACCATTCGCGTTCGGAACTCCTTTTTTATCGTGTCGGCTGGCAAACCGTACATGTCGACCTCCACATAAGTCCCGACTTTTTTGTCCGACAAGAACTGCCCGGCAATGACCTGTGGAGAAGAAGAGATTTAATCATCACCGAAA
This sequence comes from Amblyteles armatorius, assembly GCA_933228735.2. Taxonomy (NCBI): domain Eukaryota; kingdom Metazoa; phylum Arthropoda; class Insecta; order Hymenoptera; family Ichneumonidae; genus Amblyteles; species Amblyteles armatorius. Next base: position 1,450,147 of record OW121697.1, read on the forward strand.
TGGGTCGTGAAAACATCTTCGGTGGTTTTATGATCAGATCGGAATTAAGTAAACGTTACTCTAAGTATTTCCCGGATAAAAGTCTCTGCAAGAGCCGTCCCGGGCACTGATTCTTTCGAGTCCTTTCTAGGTAAGAATCTCTACGAAAGCTCACCCAGGCCCTGATTACTCTAAGTGATCCACCAAAAGGCGACCCACCCTCGTGAAAATGAACCATTGGTCACCATAAAAAAAACACCATCTGGATAAGGATTGAAACATGTCCACTGGCAAATTGGCGCACCATTCGGACAACCATTGAATTTACAATGGAAACCATTGGATCTTCCCAATGGTAGCCATTGAATTTCCCAATGGTAGCCGTTCAATTTTTGAAAATCGATCTACCTGGACGGAACACTGTGCTGTAATGACGCCGTCGACGCCCTCGGCGAAAGGATCAAAAGTCTTGTCGGATCGTCTCATGAACTCGGGCTTCAGGAGATAGCCCGACGTCCCGTTGAACTCGAATTTTCCCTGATTCAATTGCATCGGCAAATCCGGAGTTTGAAAATTCAACGCCACCATCTGACAGCCAGCGTTCCAGAAGACCTAATGGTGGATTTTTAAAGATTTTTTTTTTTTTTGTTTACAGAGCACCCCATTGAAGGTAAAATTGAAAATACCAAAAATACAGTACAGACATGAAGAACTTGCCTGTGGCATGTAATTTGAGGAATCGGCTCTCGTTCCCTTCGGATAGATTCTGCTCATCTGTCGCTTGTTGTAATTCACGAATTCCACACCGGAAGTCTTCAGATAATTGAGAGCCGCCGTCTCGGAGAACGAGGACATGTTGTGGTGAATATTTTTTTCTGTCGAACATACGAAACAGTTCAACGTCTCGATGCAGAATTTTTTTGTATCGCGTCTAGTCGATTATTTGTTATGTTTAATTTATAACAATAAATAATTATAACGTTGATCGAGTAATCATAATTTTTCGAGTATTTTTTATTTTCAGTACTAATGATAATTTTAACGATGATTTGAAAGACAAGGAGATGTTTTAACGAGCGTACTCTCGGCAGTCTCGAACCCTTGAAATTTTATAGGCTGAGCATAATTGATCATCGAGGAGAGCCAAGGATGGCAGGCCATTGTGCTGCCAGTGTGCTGTGGCATCGCCGCAGCGTCGCCGCCTTCACCCCCTTCGCCGGGTGGCGCTGCACCTTCCGCTGGTACTTCTTCCTACATCAAAAAAACCCTTTCTTTAAAAAAAAATTATATCGCGATATGAATAGTACTTTGTAATATACTGAGAACAAAAATTCGTTTGCGTGTCCCTCGCGGACCAACAAACCGTAAAACTCTGGGTTGTATTTGGGTTGTTCTCTGACAAACAACTGCAACTCAACTAGTCGATTGGTGCGCCAAAACGACTCTGATCCCAACCTTCTGGAGGTAGCTTTTTGGTTGATACCTCAAAACCAACCGCAAAACTCTGGGTTGGATTTGGGTTGTTTTCTGACAAACAACTGCAACTCAACCAGTCGATTGGCGCGCCAAAGCGACTCTGATCCCAACCTTCTGGAGGTAGCTTTTTGGTTGATACCTCAAAGCCAACCGTAAAACTCTGGGTTGGATTTGGGTTGTTTTCTAACAAACAACTGCAACTCAACCAGTCGATTGGTGCGCCAAAACGACTCTGATTCCAACCTTCTGGAGGTAGCTTTTTGGTTGCTACCTCAAAACTAACCGTAAAACTCTGGGTTGGATTTGGGTTGTTTTCTGACAAACAACTGCAACTCAACCAGTCGATTGGTGCGCCAAAACGACTCTGATTCCAACCTTCTGGAGGTAGCTTTTTGGTTGATACCTCAAAACCAACCGCAAAACTCTGGGTTGGATTTGGGTTGTTTTCTGACAAACAACTGCAACTCAACTAGTCGATTGGTGCGCCAAAACGACTCTGATCCCAAGCTTCTGGAGGTAGCTTTTTGGTTGATACCTCAAAACTAACCGTAAAACTCTGGGTTGGATTTGGGTTGTTCTCTGACAAACAACTGCAACTCAACTAGTCGATTGGTGCGCCAAAACGACTCTGATCCCAACCTTCTGGAGGTAGCTTTTTGGTCGATACCTCAAAACCAACCGCAAAACTCTGGGTTGGATTTGGGTTGTTTTCTGACAAACAACTGCAACTCAACCCGTCGATTGGTGCGCCAAAACGACTCTGATTCCAACCTTCTGGAGTCTGGAGAAGAATATGAGTTTGCAGCATGAATCGAAGGCGAATTTTGCAGTCACACGACTTAAAAGAAAGTTTTTCGCACGAGTATCGTACCAAATTTTACTGCACAAGGTGTGAAAATGGAAACTTCTAGCACTGAGCGAAGTAAAGTAGCACGCGATACTTGTACGAAAAAACAGACGCCGTCGTCTTTCCCGACCAACTTCGCAACCTTCATCGAAAGTCCGCTTTTTCGCACTGGTATCGGAAATTACTATTTTATGCAATTTATTTTATATACTTGTTTAATTTATATTCGCCATACCTTAGGGGCTTCGGCGGGCGGTGCGCTCGCGTCCTCGACTACTTCGTCCTTCGCCTCGAACTGACCGGACATGAACAATTCGAGTTCGACCTTTTCCACCTCAGGCTTGAGACGTTTGTTCTTGATGAGAATCTTTCTTTTCAAAAGATTCGGGGGTGGCAGGGGAGAGCCCGGTTCAAGCTACGCAAAAAATGAAAAAAACATTTATACATTCAATACATTTTTGCAATTGATTTATTGAGTCTTTACCGGATAATCCTTGAGGGGTTCCTTCATCAAAAGCTCGCCGAGTATCTCGTCGAAGTATTTTGCCAATTTGTACTGTTGCTTGAGACAACAGTGATTCTCGATACTGAGAATAACCGGATAGTCGGATGTGACGAAAGCGCAGTCTCTCAACGCGACTATAACGTCTTTAAAGAGGATGTCGGTGCACATGGCTTTGCCGTGAGTTATTATTGGCTCTTCGTCCTCGCCTTTACCGTCCCAACAATCCAATTCCACGCATCTTTGATACAAACGTTTAAGTACAATTAACAAAGTCACTGAGTCTCACGGCCTCAGAGTCTCCGAGTCTCCCAGTCTGACTGCCCCAGAGTCTTCCAGTCTCAGAGTCCCAGCGTCTCAGAGTTGGAGAATCTGAGAATCCGAGAATCTGAGAATCTAAGAATCTGAGACTCCGAGAGTCTGAGACTCCGAGAATCTAAGTGTCTGAGAATCTAAGTGTCTGAGAATCTGAGAGTCTGAGAATCTGAGAGTCTGAGAATCTGAGAGTCTGAGAATCTGAGAGTCTGAGAATCTGAGAGTCTGAGAATCTGAGAGTCTGAGAATCTGAGAGTCTGAGAATCTGAGAGTCTGAGAATCTGAGAGTCTGAGAATCTGAGAGTCTGAGAATCTGAGAGTGTGAGAATCAGAGAATCTGAGAGTCTGAGAATCTGAGAGTCTGAGAATCTGAGAGTCTGAGAGTCTGAGAATCTGAGAATCTGAGAGTCTGAGGATCTGAGAGTCTAAGAATCAGAGAATCAGAGAATTTGAGAGTCTGAGAATCTGAGAATCTGAGAATCTACGAGTCTGAGAATCTGAGAGTCTGAGAATCTGAGAATCTGAGAGTCGGAGAGTCTGAAAGTCCCAGACTCTCCGACTCCTCACGATTCAATCATTGTATTTACCTGCATCCAGCCAGCAAAGTCTGTCGATACATTTCCACGGTACTTTTTCCACCGATCTGTCGACCGCTGAGATAGGTATTGTGGCTCGAATTAATGTAGTAATGAGACAGTGGCTGATCCATTTCCATGTACTCGTCCAGCTTATCCAGAAACACTGGCGCATTCTCGTCCGACATTAGATAACGTATAAATCCGTCTTTTGTCATTTTTCCTCGAAAAATAAGAATAAAAAGTACAAAAATGATTCAGCATTGAATTCGGTAATTTGGAGCAGTTGATTAATTCGCTCACTGTCGCCTTTGGCCTTCTCGTCTTGCTCGTAATCGTTTATTATCTCCATGCATCGCTTGTCGTCGTACATCGGATACATTATTTCGTTCAATCTAGGATCTCGCTGCTTCTCGTTCATGAAACACACCAATTGTTCGAGCGTTATTGCCTCGGCTTTTCCCTTAGTGCTGAAAACGTTTAAAAAAATTAGTTATTTTATTATACTAGATGAGTAAAAAAAATGTGTCTTTAATTTTATTAATTTTTTTTCACTAATCGGAGAACTCACATCGACTGGAAAAGTTCTTCGATGTCGTTTCGCGGACACAGCTTGTGATAGAGAACGGTAAATTTCTCGAAGGTGAAAGCTTCCGGTTCCATTTTGTCGCTCTGCGGATAAACAGATCAGTAAATTTAATTAACTTAAAAGGTCGAATAATTTTTTTTTTTTCAAGCGCGCCACTTACCTTCCCGTTGGGTAATCCCAATTCCGCGAGAGCCGAGTAAACAAGTTTTTCAGTTTTTCCCGAGGCAAAGGTTTTCGATATAACTTTCACGGGAACCTTGCCCTTTGGATCGACTGTGAATGATAGTCTCATCCAACTATCAAAAAAAAAAAAAAAAAAAAAAATGGCAGCAATGTAATTGATGCGGAATGTTCATCTCAGACAACAAAAACAATAATATTTTTGCTCGTAGTGAAAAATTCATTTTTTATTTTCTCACTGATTTGTACGAAAAAAATACTTTTCGATTAATGAATGTACATATTAATTTGGGTAGCGAGAAAAATATATGACGTTTTCGAAAGTTTAAGCTACCACAGATGTTTTTCAGAAATTTCGAATTCGCCTAAAACCTCGAAACGGGCCTCAATCTTCATGAAAATTACACAGAAGGAAAATACGTGACCACTCTACTACACTGTAAATTTTTTTCTTAATTAGTAAACGGATTGGAAGCTTTTTTGTCTAAACTGATTCTGAAATTTCAAACACATGTGCGTTGCAATTTTACAGTAAAATTTGTATTTTTAATTGACATTTTTGCAAATTTCAGCCAAAATGTTTGCAATTTTATCTCGCATTTTTATTTTACAATAAAAGTACATTAGCGTTCAATTAACGTAAGTAATGTGAGCAAATTTAAATTTCCGGTACATTAAATTTACGTTACGTTATCTCAAGCCGTTTCCGAGTTATAGTCGTTCTAAACAATGCAAGCCTTTCGCACACACATACGCCAGCTAAAAATCACATTTCTCGACGTTTTCGACCACTTTTACTAAGCCGCCATTAATCTCGACATTTTTTTTAACGAAATCATACACTGTAAAAAAAAAATTATAAATTTAAATGTACCGGACTGGAAGTTTTTAGGCAAAAACTGGTACATCAAATTTAATGTACAATTGTGATGAAAAATGAATGTTCAGTGTATTAAAAACACTGGAAATACGTTATTTTTAATAATTTACTTTAATTTCACTATAAAAGTACTTTAATTTTTACAATGTACTTTAATGTCAATGCAAAAGTACATTCATTTTGCATCGTAATTGTACATTCAATTTAATGTACCTCTTTTTACATAAAAACTTCCAGTCCGGTACATTAAATTTACAATTTTTTTTAACAGTGCACAGTTCTTCCGGAATTCCCTACATTTACCCTGTGGCGCGTTGAGGCAGTTATCGCGCGATAGGGTGAAATTCGCGTGGAGGGGATAGGTCACATGGTGTGCGCGGCGAGGGGCTGCGCACTGCTGCGCGTCGTTCCAGCGTCCGGAACAATATAAAACAATCTTCACTATTTTTTATCTCCATAACTAGACGGTGAATTGCCTTACAATTTTTCGAGAAGCATCGTTAAACATCCAACTAATGTACAAAAAAAAATGATTGAAATCGTAAGAAGGAATTATTTACGGTGATCGAAAAAGTAATCAAATTTGCACGATGAATAGGAAACGCCGTGTATAAGGACTTTTTCGAAATTCTCAAAACTTGCGTTCTAGACGGTCAATAATTTTTAAAAAAATTACATGTTTTCATGAGGCATTGAATAACAAATTCGCAAAGTTTTAACGATTTTGTATGAAAATCGTTGTCGCGCGATAACTACCTTAATGAATAGCAGGTAGCAGGTAGTATTTTGGACGTTCGAATTCTTACTCACTGTTTCATGAGCTGTGTGGTAGGGCAAACATTACTGGCCTTCGTGTTGTGCGTGATTTTTCGCAAACCCGCTTGCCACTCCTAAAATGTTTTTTTTTTATTGTAAAAATTTGCACGAATTATGATCGATTTACCACGAATCAAAAATATGACTCCTCCGATGAATCAGGTACAACAGCGATTGAACGCGAAGTGTGGTTGAACCGTGAATCACCTTTGCCTGCTCCGCACTCGTGCATACGATGTGCTGATAATGAATATTCGTGTAATCCGTCCCCGAACATATCGTCAAACTCTTCTCGTCCAATTGTTCCGTAGTTCCATGTTTACTCAGCTTGTTCGATAATTTTGGATTCTAAAATATTTTTTTTCTCATTTTTCAGATAACCGTTTACTTTTTTTTTTTTTTGTAAACTACCAATCACATATTTTTCTCACCAGCGGCGTGCCGCCGTAACGAATATCGCTCACTTGAGCGAGCTCTATTACGTCGCCATCCTGCAATCATGTAAATCTGTTTTTCAGAATTTTTGGATTGTATTTCTTTGAGATATCGAAAAATTGAACTTTTTTTCAAAACTCAGAAAATTCAAAGTGAATTTAAAAATCTGAAAAAATTCATACGTATTCAGGAAAATAAACGAATAATTTTCATTAAAAAAAAGTGATGTTTCCGGGAGATTTGTCGAACAATTAAATTTTTCATCAATTTGTTAACAACATTTTGAAATTATTATTGTACAAAATTAATCTTTTCGGCATCTTTGATACGCTTGATTTTTTTCAGATTTTTATACCGCCGAGAAGTGTTTACAATTCCCTCTCAATTCTCTGAAACTTATGTGAAATCAACACCATTCGCAAGGACCACCTTAAAGTACATAGTACTTATTTGGTACTTTAATTCCGAGACTTGAAGCACAGGTGTGATTTAAATACTGCAATTTTTCCATGTACTTTAAATACTGTATATAAAGTACCGGAAGTACTTTAAGTATACTGCACTTAAATTTCTTTTTCATTTCTTCGAGTACTTTAAATCGTGTGATACGCGAAAATCAAAGCTGGGCAAAGTATGTAAAGATTATATGTAAGGTTGAGGGCGTGGTAAGGTATAACATTTTTTTAAACTTTTTAAAAATAAATGTACAATATCTCAAGAATATTGTGTTAAAGTTTCGAGTCGATCGGAGCAAAATTAACGAAGTTACGAGTATTTGAGCGTGAAAATTGGGTTGCGGCGAAGTTTGTGGACCAATTTTTTTTTCATCCATTTGTTTGTAACATTTTGGAATTATTATTATTATGCAAAACTAATGTTTTCAGTACCTTCCATACGGTTGATTTTTTAAAGATTTTTATCTCATCGAGAAGTGTTCGTAAGTCTTCTTTCAATTCTGTCCGAACTCGCGTGGGCTCAGGCTAGGAATACCTCAACTGCTTTGCCCAGCTCTGCTTTCCACTGAATATTATAAAAATTTTGACACGGTACACAATAACGGAACGCGTCACAATTTTTATAAAATTCAATACGATCAGAGTATACAATCAGATTCACATCTGACACAGATATGTACACATATGATCATATGTGATAATTTTTTGCCCGGAAACCCCACACATGAGCTCTTTTTTCGACACTCACCTTTCCCTCGCTTTTCCAATATATGAAAAATCCGTAATCGTCGACTTTGAACAAGCAGCTCGGCTCGTATTCTGTGTTTTCCTTATCCTCGAACCACCGGTCGAAAGTCGCGCCGGTTCGAAAAATTTCCGGCGTGTCGATGCGCCAATTGAACTCAAATTTCTTCGTCATTTCTTTGCTCGACTCGAATCTATGTTTTTAATGGTTGATTAATTTTATTTTTTTATTTTTTCATTTGTCTGTTCGTTTAATTATTTTTCTTCTCAGGGATATCACATGTGACCCATCTCGGGAAACTACCTTCACTGACCGACTCCGAACTTCGGTAAAGTCGTCGCCGAATATCAATAATAATTCGATTAGATTAATCCACTTTGGGGAATTATCGGAGACCGATGCGGAATCGACGCGCACACATAGGTATGCGGATAAAGTTACTTGAGTGGCTTCGCCTATTCTCTTATTTTTTCGCCTGCGTAAAATTATTTTTTTAAAATTATTATGCAAATTCACAGATCTTTAAATATGGTACAGCTGATTTTTTCAGATTTTTGGCACGAAAATATTATCGAATTAAACTTTTTGTTGAGAATGTATGTGTGATGCATCATTGAGTACTCTGACACTATAAAAGCCCTTTTTCTCAAAAAATTTCAAAACATTTCGTACCAACAAAAAATATTCCATAAAAAATTCCGAACCCCTTTTGGAGTCAATTTTTCACGTTTTTCAACGTCCTCGAACGGCACGATAAAACGATTCTAAACCTTCGGACAAGGCTCTATCTTGTGCATTTTCTCCCGTAGAACACGATGAGCACCCCGCATTTTTCTTAGCTCCATTGGGAGCCGAGATGTTGACCTTCGAAAATCACGAAAATCGACGGTTTTTCAAAAATATCTCAAAAAGTGAAAAATCGTTGTTCAATCGATTTTTTTTTTATTTCAAGGCTACATCCAATGTATTTTTTCTCGCTGATCACGAACATAACAATTATTTTACTCCCAACCCAATATTTTCCATTCGAATCCCAAAAATACAATTTTCCGTGCATAAAATCGAGACTTTCAATGTCTCACTGTACTTTTGTGTTTACTCACTGTGTTTTTGTTTTTAGCCCCAAAAAGACCAGCGGATTCGTGCTCAGCAGGAATAAATATGTCGAAATACGTGGCAATTCATTTAAAAAAATAAAAAAAACTAAACTAAACACATATTTTTAAACAAACTCAAATTTTCGGGGAAATAATCAATTCAAGGACATCAGGTCAAATTCAAGGACATTCCAGCACTCCGAGGACTCCAAGGACCGCTGGAAACCATGATATTACATCCAACCATGCGTCATTTTATTAGATAGGACAGAGGTGCGGATATTGAAGAAAATTAAAACTCGGTAGAATTTCTTTTTTATTTACTTTTAACCCAGAAAATAGTTGGTTCTTTCTGTGCTTCTTTCTGAGCTCCAAAGTTAAATCTCATACATATATATATGTGCTATGTACAATCATTTCCCTAACACAAAAAAAAAGCGTTTTTTTAATGTCTAATTTTTTGCAGTTTATTTACAGTATCTTAATGCCTATTCGTCGTATAATTTATTGTCGCATGTTGCTTTAAATCGCACCTCGTAAAAGTTTCAAAATGTTCGTCGAATAGTGAAATGTTGTCAAAAAATGTATTAAAATTGGTAAAATTTATTGTGCGCCCCGCGGCGATTTGTATAATTTAGTTTGAATATATTTCACAAGTAGATTTTTTTTTTTTTTGCACCTAATGCGCCTTTTCCTTCTGTCGTTGTATAAAATCTTGCACGGTCGGCGTTCGATAGACCCGGAGGGACAGAACCGACCCGGCACAAGCACCGATCCAATAGACAATGACGTGTTCCATAAACGTCGTACCGAGACAGCCGTACTTTAGCGAAGTCGCCAATGCCGGATTAAAGTATCCACCCGAATAATTGAAAGCTGGAAACATTAAAAGTTCAATGACGTTTTTTGTTCGTTAAATAAGGATTTAATCATTTAAAAAAAAATGTATCTAATTAAATCTTTATTTAAACAAATAAAGATTTAATAATTAAGATTTAAAAAAAAAAAAATTAAAGTTAATAATTTTTTTTTAATGTTTCAATTACAATATGACCATTCAACCTACCAGCGACAACCAAAGACGTTCCAACAAATGCGTCCATCAGAGTGCTGAATCTGGGATTGAGTTCGCTCAAACCTCGTGAAATGACTCTGCATATGCATGTGGCGATACATTCGATTAATGCACCGAAAAACACTGGCACCTGCCAACAAATAATTTAATAATTTAATAACTTAATAACTTAATAATTGAATAATTTATTAATTAAAAATTTAACAATTTAATAATTTAATAATTTAATAATTTAATAATTTAATAATTTAATAATTTAATAATTTAATAATTTAATAATTTAATAATTTAATAATTTAATAATTTAATAATTTAACAATTTAATAATTTAATAATTTAATAATTTAATAATAATTTAATAATTTAATAATTTAATAATTTAATAATAATTTAATAATTTAATAATTTAATAATTTAATAATTTAATAATTTAATAATTTAATGACTTAATAATTTAATAATTTAATAATTTAATAATTTAATAATTTAATAATTTAATAATTTAATAATTTAATAATTCAATAATTTAATAATTTAATAATTCAATAATTCGCACTCTTTGGACGCTCGAACTCGTCCACATACTACTTCGTGCGGCTTCTAACAAATATCGGAGCCAAAATGGAAAGCATGAAACGTTTAAATAGCTATTTTACCGATCAAACGCGTCCATTCCGTTTTCGGTTCGATCGAGCTGTGCTCTTCCTTGTTATCTGTAGCAACACGGTTGCCAACAGCGTTGCACAGTAAGTAAACACATACAATATGATATACAGTAGTGGAGCTGGTGGCTTCGCGCGTTCGCACCCCCTTCACGGACCCTTATCATTAAAAGTCCCTTTAAAAAACGTACACACTAGGACCCCAATTTTTCTAACGGCGACCGGACGAGCACCGCATCTCTGCTCCCTGTTTCGTTTACCCTTGACTTTTTAAGGTTACATAGAATCACCCGTGAGAGGTCGCACGTTCAGCGCCGGCACTTTCGGACCCGACTCAGCGTTTCCCCTTCCACGCAGCCACACTATCCATGTGTGGCGTGTGCCGTGGGGGCAATTAGAAAAATCGGGGATCGAAAAATCGGGTTACTAGTGTACCCTTATAATTCTAAGCCCAATTATCGCAGTCCTATTATTAACAAACTTCACGTCCCTATTGTTCACCCCTCTGACCCTATTATTGGCCTTCACCCTATTAATGACCCCCTCTTACCCTATTATTGACCCCCTCCGACCCTATTAATGACCCCCTCCGACCCTGTTATCGACCCTTCTTACTGTATTATTCCCCCCCCCCCCCCCCCCCCAACCCTATTATTGACCCCTTTGACCCTATTAGTGACTCCCTCCGACCCTATTACTGACCCTCTCTCACCCCATTATTGACCCCTGCTGACCCTATTAATGACCCCCTCTCGCCCCATTATTGACCCCTTCTAACTCTATTATTAACCTCTCCGACCCTATTATTGACCCCTCTTACTGTATTATTGACCCCCTCCGACCCTATTATTGATCCCTCCGACCCTATTACTGACCCTCTCTCACCCCATTATTGACCCCTGCTGACCCTATTAATGACCCCTCTCGCCCCATTATTGAACCCTTCTTACCCTATTGTTGACCCCCTCTCACCCCATTTTTGACCCCCTCTCTGAACCTATTGCTGCCACCCTCCCCCCCTCTCCCCGATTCTTGACACGGCGGCGAAATATTTTTATGTTATAGAGAGACGTCTGCAATGCACAAAAAATTAACGTAATTCTTCTTCAATTTTATTTTTATTTAAACGTACGCACTTGCAAATCGGTGGTGCAGTCCTCGAAGGCACGATTCTTGTGGGTCGAAACAATCTCGATAGCCCAGAGCAATTGTATGTATCGAAAAATCGCTAGACCGCCGACGAGCTCGGCCCAGACGAGTAGAAAGGCGTCCCTCAAGGATTTCTTTCCCTCTACGAGGTCTTCGATGTGAGTATAAGGGCACGCTGTTGCATCTCCCCAATTCATCGACCACCAAATTGTCAATACGAAAAGATATATCGCGTACATGGACACACCCCAATTGTCGGCGACTGAAAGTAATGTTTTTTTTTTTTTTTTTTTTTTTTTAAAGCAAACCATTCATGTTACTCGCGATTTTTCTACGGTATCGAGCCGAATAATCAAATATCTCGGTAAATACAGTGATGTGGGAACAATGCAACAGCGATGTAACTGAAAACCTGGTGAAAATATTTGTCTGACAATTTGTCTGAAAAATTCTAACCGGACCGTTTCAGTGATTTTCAGAGATTTTCTCTGAGTTGACATTTCTTTCCGAGTTTCTCTGCTGTCTGCTGAACATCTCCACAATTTTTTCGGCACGACCTCTAGGAGTGATAATTTATCACAAAATCTCAGACTATTTTCCGGAAAGTTCTATAAACGTCTAATTTTTTTCTGACAAGGTACGTTAAGAGCAAATATGAGTTGTCTCTAAGATCTGCTCATTCTGTTACTCCAAGCCAGTGGAAAAAAGTTCGTAGTTATCGAGACAAGTCAGCAGAGAAAATCAGCGATTTTCAGAACAATCAGGAACATTTGGATTCCGTAAAATCTTGGACTCTTTCTGAAAAGTGCGCAAACTTTGAGAAATACAGAGAATTTTACAGATAAATTTTCAGACATATTTAGAGAAATTGTCAGATATATTTAGAGAAATTGTCAGACATATTCAGAGCAATTTTCAGACATTTTCAGAACAATTTTCAGACGTATTCAGAGAAACTTTCGGACACGTTCAGAGAAATTTTCAGACATATTCAGAGAAAATTTGAGAAATTTAGAGAAATTTTCAGACATATTCAGAGAAATTTTGAGAAATTCAGAGAAATTTTCAGACATATTCAGAACAATATCTTCACCAGTGTCGCAACAGCTATTCGGACGTCCAAAATGAAACGAAAGAATTAAAAGATTTGAATCGTGTATAATTTGATACGCACTTATGATAAGCTCGAAGCATGCACCGCAGAGTTCGGCCGTGGCTATTCCCTCGAGGAAGAGAGCACGCAGGAAAGGCTGTCGTATGTAATAATCGACGTACTTTCGCGACCAGTAAGCTATCAGACTGGTCAGTATGATGTAGAGCGTCGAGACCGCTAAGGCGAATAAATTTCCTACCATCTTGATGTCCTTCTATTGTACCTCTTTAATAAGTATTCCTCGTCTCTCCGTGCCTGTTATTATTTCCCGCAGTATCTCACTGCCCCAAGACAATCGCAACAATAGCTAAATTATAATTTATATAAACCAATATCTCAAGATGGATTAAAACAAATGATAAAAGTGCATATAAATTCATTCATTTTTCAATTAACGTCAGAAAAATGGAAAAAGAAAAAAAAACATTGCATTTAAAAACTTTTCAATTTAAGTTTGATTTAATTCATTTTATTTTCAAAATGAAATAAATCCATAAAGATAATTGTAATTAAAAAGTTGGATTATCGACTTTCGATGCCTCACAATAACAATTCAATCGTAATTTAATTCATGAACAAATATCTCAAAATGTATGACTGAAAAATGATGATAAAAATTCATCAATTTTGAATAAAAAAATATTTATATTCCAACATTTTTTTTTGAACTTTTAATTTCATTTTCATTTTAGTTAAAAAATTTCGGAACGTCCGAAAGGATTTTTCGATGAGGAAATAAATTAACATTTTTTATTTTTTCAAAATATGGTAATAAAATATAAAAAAAATTCAATCGTCGTTAAAAAGTTAGCTTATCGACTCTCGATGTCTCACAAGTGAATTGAATAATTTTTTTTTGCGCGTTACGCAATTGATTGAGAAACAATAAGGAATTATTAAACTCACGTACAGCGAGCTCGTTGGACTATAATGGTAAACCGGCAGGGCTCAGGGTCGAATAACTTACAAACGAGACTGCTTCGTATGTGTCCCGTTACTTCGTTTAGTCGGCGACGAGCGATCGGTCGGTAGAGACAGAAATTTTTTCAACTCTCGTATTTCACATATCTCTACGAAAATATTGAAACTTTTATGAATTTTTTTTTTTTTTTTTTAGGATTTTTAAGGTTTATCGAGTTCCAATTCGCGTTGACTTTGGACGTCGTTCTCGCTGTACTAGTCTCGGGTTTTCGGGGCCAAGAGCTCGGCAAGTTTTCGCACGCACTCATCTCGGCCCCAGCCAAATATACTGTATCTATGCCTAAGGTCGATTCATGTGTCGCCAGAATGGTCCGGAGCTTTTAATAGACTGCGAACATCGTCAATTTGCCTGACGGATAGCAGCTCATTAATGAAAAAAATTATTTACGCACATTCGAATTTTTTTGACGTTTTACATATTGTTTCCTCTATGAGAAAGTTCGTTGACCGATTTTCTATAGAAATGTAAAATAGAAATGTAAAATTGAAATGTAAAATTGAAATGTAAAATTGAAATGTAAAATTGAAATGTAAAATTGAAATGTAAAATTGAAATGTAAAATTGAAATGTAAAATTGAAATGTAAAATTGAAATGTAAAATTGAAATGTAAAATTGAAATGTAAAATTGAAATGTAAAATTGAAATGTAAAATTGAAATGTAAAATTGAAATGTAAAATTGAAATGTAAAATTGAAATGTAAAATTGAAATGTAAAATTGAAATGTAAAATTGAAATGTAAAATTGAAATGTAAAATTGAAATGTAAAATTGAAATGTAAAATTGAAATGTAAAATTGAAATGTAAAATTGAAATGTAAAATTGAAATGTAAAATTGAAATGTAAAATTGAAATGTAAAATTGAAATGTAAAATTGAAATGTAAAATTGAAATGTAAAATTGAAATGTAAAATTGAAATGTAAAATTGAAATGTAAAATTGAAATGTAAAATTGAAATGTAAAATTGAAATGTAAAATTGACATGTAAAATTGAAATGTAAAATTGAAATGTAAAATTGAAATGTAAAATTGAAATGTAAAATTGAAATGTAAAATTGAAATGTAAAATTGAAATGTAAAATTGAAATGTAAAATTGACATGTATAGTTGACATGTAAAATTGACATGTAAAAATTGGGATATAAAATTGACATGTAAAATTGAAACGCGAAATTAAAACGTAAAAATGTATCTATTTGTGTGTGTGTGTGTGTGTCAGCTTGCATCGTTTAGAATGTTTAGAATGACTTTAACGCGAAAACGGCTTGAGATAGCGGGTTGACATTTTTTCGTAGTGGAGTGGTCACGTCTCTCCTTCGGTGTCATTTTCATGAAGATTAGGGCTCGTTTCGAGATTTTATGCGATTTCGAAATTTTCGAAAAATGTGTGTGGTCGCTCTAGCTTCCGTAAATTTTGAGCTATCGTCCCCAAAATGCATATTAGTACAATACTATGAAAAAACACCTTTGGTATCGAATTTCGTCGAAATCTACCGAAGTGATCAGATTTTATGGAATTTTGATTTTTTTTTTAATTACTAAAAACGGTATATTTCCAGCAAACATGGAGGTATCGAGCTTAAATTTCGCACGAAAATGGACCAACACTGTACAATGTTTCGTATTAAATTTGGCAAAAAATTAATCCAACCGTTCAAAATGTATGGGATTTTGAAAATGTTGAATTTTTTGAATAAATTTTTTTTTGCGCCAAACACGAGTTTCTGAATCAAATATCACGCAAAAAGTAAAACGAGTTATATTTTTATAATCAGCGGTGAAGAGATTAAAAATTGCCTTGAAACAACGAAATCCGCAAATTTCAGTTTGCGATTTCCTATAATAAACTCTGGTGTAATTTTTGGCGGTTTCAATTTCATGAGATGTTGACTTTTTTTTTTGTTACGAAAAAGGTGCAAAGTAATTTGCACATGATTTTCTTTGTACTTAACTGAAAAATACAATTAAAAAAAGTTCAAAATCGAGATTTTCATGTCGCTTTCTTATAATAGCCCTTTATTTTATTTTTCGCGCAAATTGTATTTTAATTATAGCTTCCTCTACGAGAAACCCAAAATCGAACAACGAAGTTTATTATCAATGACGAAGTTGTGCGCAAAACCGTAAAACATGAGGAAGTAATTGTGCAAATCACTTTGCCCCCTAAAAAAAAAAACAAAACAAAAATCACATTACTTCCTGTCAGGAAGTAAACGAAAAAAAAAAATTCATTAGAAAATCGAGACTCGTCCCGAGGCGGTAGAACATGGAATCCTTACATATATTTTTTAAATATTCATTTATTACCCAATTTTTAAGCCCTGCGCACGATGTGCCAACTACTCCCCCCCTTAACGACAATTAGAAAGTAATCTTTCGCGTATACAAAAAGTATCTTTTATTCGTAATCAAGCGTTTGTTTCTTCTTCTCTTTTTTTTTAAATTTCAATTCAGCTTTCATCAAGTTAATTAATAATCAATAATTCGAACAAAGTATATTAACACATATTGATTAACATAATTTGAAAAAGGCTCAACGAACGCTTATCGTTTCCATTCTTTCTTTCACTTTTATTTACCTTATTACGAAGTATACTAACTACATACTTTGTTACATAGGTAAACGGGGCCCGGGCATTCTCGTCAGTCGTCATCGCGTAACTTACGAGTGCGAAAAATCCGGAGGATTTTCCTTTTTTTTTCTTCATTTTATGCTGTGTCTTGTTTTGTTGTTTTTGCCGTTATAAAAAAGATGTGCGAGAGGAGGCGGGTGTCAGGTACAAAGGAGGGGTGAAGGGGGGGTTAGTGAGAGGAACGATGGGAAAAGTTTCAGGATAGAGGAATTTTTCGAAAAAGAAAAGAGGGTTAAATTTATTTACAGGAATCGTAGAGGGTCGCGCTCGCGGGTTTGACGACTGGCACGATGCCAGAACCAGGGCCGCCGCTGTTACTGATGCTGCTACCGGTGCCGCTTGAGTTCCTCGTCGCTGCATCGTTGTCACCCTTGTGCTTCTTAGCGGCCGCGGACTGATTCTCCTGACCCTCATGGTCCCGCGACATTAGCCTTGGAATTCGTTTGTTTCTCAAATACGACAGTGTGCCGCTTGGAGTTCTGTAAATTGAAAAATTGAGAAATTTAAAAATTGAGAAATCAAAAAATTGAGAAATCTAAAAATTGAGAAATCTAAAAATTGAGAAATTAAAAAATTGAGAAATTAAAAAATTGAGAAATTAAAAAATTGAGAAATTAAAAAATTGAGAAATTAAAAAATTGAGAAATTAAAAAATTGAGAAATTAAAAAATTGAGAAATTAAAAAATTGAGAAATTAAAAAATTGAGAAATTAAAAAATTGAGAAATTAAAAAATTGAGAAATTAAAAAATTGAGAAATTAAAAAATTGAGAAATTAAAAAATTGAGAAATTAAAAAATTGAGAAATTAAAAAATTGGTAAATTAACAAATTGGTAAACAATACTGTGCGCATGCGCACAGTATTTATGTAACGCCTTTTTGAAAAAGACTACTTTATGTCGCGCCCGGCCCCCACATAAAACAGCACTTTTCATGCATGAGTTACAAAAAGTAGTGTGCGATACTTGTACGTAAAAAATGGACTCCCGACGGCGGTTGTGAAGTAGCCACACTCGCCTTTTCACACGCTACAACAGCACTCGGCTTCGCCTCGTGCCGTTATGGCGCTCGATCCGGCTCGTGCAGCCACTTCCCAACCTTCACCGAAAGTCCGCTTTTACGCACTAGTATCGCAAAGTACTATTTTCTTCAAAACATGAATATAAATATAGAATATCAGAACGTGTAATTAATATGAAAAATAATTGAAAAATTGAGGAATTGAGAAATTTAAGAATTAAGAAATTAAAAAAGTGAGAAATTTAAGAATTAAGAAATTAAAAAAGTGAGAAATTTAAGAATTGGGAAATTAAAGAATTTGGAAACTTGAGAATTGAGAAATTTAAGAATTGAGAAATTGAGTAATTGAAAACTTGGGAAATTGAAAAATTGACTTTTTAAGCATTATCGATCATCAACTTTCAATGCCTCAAAAGTGACATAAATAATTTAAAAAAATTGCCCGTTGTGCGCAGTCGATAAAGAAACAATAAGGATTTTAGCAGCATTTTGAGCGACATTTGTTCGTCTCCCGCGCGTCGGAATAAAGTACATCGGGGTGAAATTGTTCGACAATTACCTCGGTTTGGCGTCGAAAATTGTGTCCGACATTCCGCCGGTCTCGGAGGATAAATTCGACGGCGGGGCGCAACCGATTATCTGATAGACGGTCGTCGTCCGGGTTACCGGTGTGTCGCTCGAATTTTCCGTGGTCGTTACGCTGCTCGTGCTGACCGCGACGAGCCTTGTCTTGTCCTCGGCGTTGCCGGGCGCTTGAGTCGTCTGCTGCGATTGCTTCTTCTTGGCGTCCGCTTCGACTTTCGGGGTTTTCAACTCTGCCGGAGGTTCGGGCCTCGGCTTCAATTTACCGTCCATGGTCGGAAATTGAACGATTGGCAGTGATATAGTCTTGTCGCCCTTCGTCTGATTCATCAGCCTCACGAGCAGTCTCGCGAGCTCTTCGCGCTTTCGCGTCACGACGATCTCCTCGAACCAGGCCTTCAATGTCTTTATCGGCAATGTGTAATTCAAAATCGGAGCCTGAAACAGAAATTATTTTTATCGTTAACGTCTCGATAAGTCACCAAAATTTTCGTTTCACTAGTTTTGTTTTTACATGCAATTATGTATTTTAGAGAATTGTTTTCTGATTTTTTTATTTTATTTATTTTTTTCATTAAAAAAAACTTCGGAAATATCTTACAAAATTCTGGAAAATCTTGGTATATGTAAAAAAAAAATGGGCCGGCGCCAGATACGATATTTGCTAATTTTTTTCGTAAAAAACATGTAAGAAAAAATCGCTCGTTTGTGGGTTATCGCTTGAGCATTTTTGGATGCGACACTGCATTTTTTGATGCAACCCTGAATTTTTGGGAATTTTTATAGATTTTTCCTAACGGTTTTTTTTAACATAAAAAAAAATGAAAACTCTTCGGAAAAATCTGAAAAAATACTAAAAAATGCAGAATTGCATGTAAAAATGGTCATAATGGCCCATAATCGAATAATTTTTTCCTCAAATTTTTTGCACTGTCTTTAACGAAAAAAAAAAAATCGGAAAAAATAGAAGTATAATTGTTATCGTTACCGTCCCAATAATTCACGAAACTTTTCTATTAAGGTTACATCACACATATGTGAAATTCTTTTAAAAAAATTCTTAAATGTTCTTTAATATCTCCTCTATCCTCCCCAAAAAAATTAAATCGCTAGGGCGTAAATTTACCGTGAAAAAAAAATCACAAAATATGCATGCGTTTTTACACATTTACACATTTACTGTGGCGCAACCCCTTAATCTCTTTTTTTTTTAATCTCTCGTCTGCCACCCACCTTGAAGAAACTCTCGACGTACTGCAGGAGGTAAAGCCCGCAATCGGTAAAGTTCGATTGCTGTGGAACTTTCGGCGAGGATCCCTTTATCGTGTCCTTCGAAAATGTCTTCTCGCTGCCGACCTTTGCCAAATGCTCGCAGCTCAGGTAATCGCGGAGGGTCGCGACGACGCGGGATCTGCTCGCACCCGCCAACGAGTCGAATATCAGTATACAGGGTCTGAAAAGTTAGTAGAGAAAAATAAATAGACAATAATGTATTTTTTTAAATATGTAAACCTCGTTTAAGGGAAAGTGAAACAGCCGTGCGTGCGAGACAGTTGCAATTTTCAAATTAACTATTTTCAATGGTGCTAATTTTTTTGAAAAAATAAGTGAATGAATTTGGGCCGGATGCGAAATACTGTGTGCGTCCGGCTCGAATTTGCTTTTTACTCAAAAAAAAATTAACACCCTTGAGAAAAGTTCATTACAGTTTTCATTACCGACCGCGATATTTCACATGCCCTTAAGGGCATGTGGTACAGACTCAGTCGGTAACAAATCGCTTTCCCTGTTTCCTCCAAAACGATTGATACGACGAGCAAAAGCAAATTAGGTTTTCATACTTATAGCTATTGCCTACAGAAATCAAATTTGATTTTGATCGAAACATCAATCATCACGGAAAAAATAGGGAAAGCGATTTGTTACCATCGGAGCATTGATGCGTATGTATCACATGCCCTTAAGGTAGTCCTGTCGCTTGGTATTCATTTCGCATAAGTTCCAGAAAAATTATGTAAAATTACAAACACTCTCTCGATATAAAAATCTGAACAAATTCATACATATTAACGGTACTGAAAAGATTGATTTCGCATAATAACAAGTCGAAAACGTTATCAACATATTAAACAAAAAATTAATTGGTTAACAAATTACCTCCCAAACTAATTTTTTTTCACTACGAAAATGATTCGTTCATTTTTCTGAATACGTATGCATTTTTTCAGATTTTTAAATTTGCTTCGAAGTTTGTGTTTTTTTTCATTAAAAAAAAAATCAAGGCAAATTTATAAATCTGAAAAAATGTCTACGTATTTAGAAAAATGAACGAATCATTTTCATTAAAAAAAATGAGTTTCCGGGCAATTTTTTAAGTAATTTTTTTTCATGAATTTGTTAATAACATTTTGGAATTATTATTATGCAAATTTAATCTTTTCAGAACCTTTACTATGAATGCAATTTTTTTGATTTTTATACCATCGAAAAGTATTTGCAATTTTATCTCATTTTTCTCTAACTTATGCAAAATGAATACCAAGCGACAGAACTATCTGAAGAAGGTGTCCTGCTTTACAGGCCTAGAAGCTTTTTTCACAATTTTTTTTAGCAGCGAAAGAAACAAGTGAATTTAGAGGTATTTTTCAATGTATATATGAACTGTACAAAAAAATTTGTTTTAACGCAAACACGCAACTAATATTGAATTCTACATCAGCTAATACTTTGCTTTTTCGCGAAATGTCCACAATCTCCGAATGCCATTAATTACAGTTTTTGTTACCGACTGAGTCTGCTTTACTTCGCCTTAATTTTTGTTTGTTTTGAGTACTCACTGCTTTACCATCGACGCTTCCGCAATAGCGGCACTCGTCGGACTGAACGGCGGACTCGCCGGCTCTTCTTGAGATTCCGTTTCTTCCTGCAATTTAAATTTATTTCGTCAGTGAAAAACAAGCAAAAAAAAACAGCGAAAAAGGGTAAAATTTGAATTATTTTTCATTTCAATCCAAATTCGATAGGGAAATCCTTGATAGATAAGGTAGTTATTGACTGTACCAATTGCTCGGCCAAATCTCAGTCGTCGGACACTCCTATGCGGATTTGATTCATTCCGAATTTAAGTATTTTATACTTAAATTCTATAAAAATTAGAAATCGAATTTGACACTCGTAATCGTATCCGCAAACATAAGTTGATGCACAAATAGAGAAAGTTACACAATGTTTAAAGGCATGCTTCACACGTACATTTGCAGTCAAAAATTGCTAATTGTATGCAAATGTAAAAAAAAAAAAAACACCTCTATTAAAGGTGCCAAGAACATTAATTTTGCATAATGATAATGTCAAAAAGTTATGAACAAATTCTTTAAAAAATAGAACGTTTAAAAAAAACCAGGCACACTTTTATTTCTTAATTTTCAATGAATTTCTTGATTTTGTAGAATTCATAAAAAAATTTAAAGAATTGTTTTCATTAAAAAAAAAAAAAATTCGGAAATTTGAAAAATCGGTGTAGAGGTGCGAATTTGAGATGTGTTTCCGTATTACGTTTTCACATTACTCCAAAAGTGTCGACATTAAAAAAATTTCAAAAACGAAAAATTCAAAAAAGTTAGAAAGTTCAGAAAAAAAGGTTTACCGATTATTTCTTGAACAATTCCTTTTTTTTACAATTTGTATATGACTTTTCGACATTATTATTATGCAAAATTAATGTTCTTGGCACTTTTACTACAGGCGATTTTTTAAAGATTTTTATACCATTACGAAGAGTTCGAATTCTCCCTGAATCTCACTTTTTTAGCAAGCATCCTTACTGGGTCGCCTGCTTTACAAGACCTAAAAAGCGTTTTTTCAGGAATTTTTCGCAGGAGGGGAAAAAACAGGTGAATTTAGAGGTATGTTTCAATGTATATTTGAACTGTACGAAAAAATTGTTTTTACACAAGAAAAAAATAACTGCATAGTTAGTGGCCCCCTGCATAGTTATTGGTTATTATTTTTCTGAATTGGCGAGAGTGATAACAAAAAAACTAAACAACCTATTGACTTTTCCCAAAGCTAATTTTTTTATTATTTCTAAATTCTCTTCTATGTGAACCCAAAACATCGTTAAAGAAGTATTTTCAAATAATTTTCATAGCACGTTAAAGTAGTTTTTCCTTTCTCAAAAACACATTTTTTTCCGTCAAAGCTGAATAAAATTATGGTTTTTCGCTTTTTCTTTTGCTTTTCCGTCGTTCACATGGAAGTAAAATATGCAACAATCGAAAAAATATTTGATTTTTTTTTCTCGATCAAGAATTACGAGCTACGTCTTTCCCCCCCATTGAAAACTACAGAGCAGTAAATCGGCCAATAACTATGCAGTATTTTTTTGTTTTGAGTTGAAAAAATATTTTCGTACAGTTCAAATATACATTAAAACACACCTCTAAATTCACTGGGCTCGTTAGTCGTTTTCCGTCCTAAAAAAAATTCCTAAAAAAATGCTTTTTTCGTCTTTGTAAAGCAGAACCTCCCTTAACCGTCCGAGCATTGCTACCTTTATCTTGTATTATTTGTGTTTGTAGTTTTAAGATCGCAACTTGCATTTCACGAAAGTTACAACTCCAACCAATAAAAAAGAAAACTAGAATTATTTTTTTGACAAGTAGAGCTCACGTCATCGTCGCTGTCCATTTCCATCTCGTCGTCGTCACCCTCGGCCTCGTCCCTCTCCGAGCCTTCGTCCATCTGATCTATCGTGATCGTCGTAGCCAGGGGTGTTATCGTTGTATTACCGATCGTCACCGCCTGCATCTTCATTTCCTTAGATTTCTTGCTCTTCTGCGCGCTTTTCTGAATACTGTTGTCCTTCGGTGCTTTTGGTGCAGGAATAACTTTCCCAACGAGGCCCGGATAACAAATTATCGCCAGAAACCAGTGGGCGCTGAAAGTTAATTTTTTATTTTTATTTATTTTTTTCCCTATGCCTTATTAAAATTATGTATTTTATTTCTTTCTCTATGCCTTATTAAAACTATTCATTTTATTTTTTTCTCTATGCCTTTAGTTGTAAGACTAAGGTGAATGCGGTACAGTGGGGAAGTCGGCTGCAGCCGCGAAAATGGGACTGGCTCGGTGCGTAAGGACAAAGAAAAACAGAATTGGACATAACAGTGAAAAAGAGGACTTAGTAATTACGCACCAACCGAGGCGACCTGCTATAACACGGTGGCCGTTTTTTCCCCAAAAAAAAATTCCCTGACTTTTCCCTGACTATTCACTGACCAATTAAAAATGTTCCCTGACCAAACTTCTAACAACTTATGTTTAAAAAAATTAATGATGTAAATGAAAATACCCAATTATTGTATTAACATTTTTTTTTTCTTCATAATGTTCAATTTTTTTTAAGCCCCTTTTTATGTACTTCTTATTTCTTTATAGAAGGTTCGGCGACACTTTCCTTTCCCCTAACCAATTTTGAAATTCCCCGACTTTTTCCTGATTCCCTGACCAAGATTTTTTTTCTCTGACTTATCCCGGTTTTCCCGATTTTCCCTGACCGCGGCCACCATGTATAAGGCAGTAGCTTTGAAAAGCGGGGGAAAATAACGAAAAAAAAACAAATAAATAAAAATTTGAACTAAAATATAAATATCTTAGCGTGAAAAAAGAATTGTCACTCACTGCTCGTTTATCGGAATAATTATAAAATCTTTCTCGAAAATATTAACATTCTTCGTCCATTTCTGGACCCTCGCGTGTCTTCGCGCCGCTGGTGTGAGAGTCGCTGCGCTCTCGCCGGCCTGAGCGTGAGGACTCGTCAGACGTTTGTAAAAATACGAGCTAAACACGTGCGTCCGGTTGTGATCCTTTTCCGAAAGTTTTTCTAGCGTCAAATATCTCAGATAAAAATCTATTATCGCATCGTTCAAAAATTGATCCTCCCCGAGACAATTGTAGTCTTCCGTGTTGATAGCTATTCCGCCTTTCGCCGGTGGTGGTGGATAGACAGTCATTCTGTTGATAAAAACATTTATTATTTTATTAATCTTTCGATTGAAATTTTATTTTTTTAAACCGATATTCGCCTCTTGGATTTGGCCCGCGATTTTTTATACGATTAATTAACTCTCAGAGAGACGCAGATGTTTTTTTTTGTTGATTTTTTCAGATTGTTTATAATTATTTTTTATTTGTAATGAAAAAAGGAATTTATTGATGGGCGTAATTTAGAAAATTGTATTGCATAATCTACTGATTTTTTCTTACATATTTTTTCACTGTTTTTCTCGGAAAAAAATTCGGAAAAATAGGAGGTAGCGCCGACCTCCGGCTCATATCTAAAAAATGTCCATACATGATATAAGACTTTTCAGAATTTGTTCAAATTTTTCCAACATTTTTTTTTTACACTTAAAAAAAATGAAAAATTCCGAAGAATCTCAAATTATCGAAAATGCAGAATTGCGTATAAAAAGTCGATCAATAGCCCAGAATCGAACGATTGTTTCTTTCAATTTTTTGCATTCTCTTTGAAAAAAAAAAAAAAATCGGAAAAATAGTAGGCGCCGACCCACTCGGGCTCATATCAAAAAAATGTTCATATGTGATCCGAGATTTTTCAGATTTTTAAATTGTGGCGATTAATAAATTCCTTTTTTAAATTATAAACAATAATAAACAATCTGAAAAAATGTAAAAAAAAATTCCGAGTGCTTTTGAGAGTTAGTTTAATTATATAAAAAACTGCGTGCCGAATCCAAGATGTGAAGGGCCAGACTCGGGTCGAATTGGAATTGAATACCTCACATAAATGCCATTGCAACTTACATTTGTATTCCACCGCCGTTTGCACTGGTGTTCAACGTTGCAGCGGAATGACTTTGCCGTCTGTTCATATTTGCGAAACTTTGTGCTTGAACGTTCTGAAATTATAATTCTTTAAAATAAATAAATGACCAAATATATAAATGTCGATTTCAACGTCGACTGGAATTGCAGGGTCAATAAAAATCACATTACTCACGTCCCTAGGCGATGCGCGAACGAGAATGTCATTCGCTT
The DNA here is from genome assembly GCA_933228735.2 of Amblyteles armatorius. Taxonomy (NCBI): domain Eukaryota; kingdom Metazoa; phylum Arthropoda; class Insecta; order Hymenoptera; family Ichneumonidae; genus Amblyteles; species Amblyteles armatorius. The sequence continues at coordinate 1,475,356 of OW121697.1, forward strand.
CTTTAGCGTTAAGTTCCTCGAGCAAATTGTTCGAGGTGAGCAGAGACTTCAGGATCATTTTCGACTCGTCCGTGAGCGTTTCGGGTAGAAGCGTGATCCGCTTGTGGGTATGATCTAAAAAAAAATAAACGTGCGAAAAAATAAATAAATAAATAAAATCACAATTAATTATCATAATTAGTGCTTCATTAGCTTCAAATGCTACAAAGGGATGCTATAAAGACGTGAAAAAATGCAAGCATATTGAAGGTGCTGAAAACATTTCTTTTTCATCATAATAATTCCAAAATGTTATTAACAGATTGATGAAAAATAAAATTTGTTCAACAAATCTCCGCGAAAACCTAACTTTAAAAAAATTAAAATCGTTCGTTAATTTTTCTGAATGCGTATGCATTTTTTCAGGTTTTTTAATTCACTTTGAATTGTGTGACTTTCTACACAATTTTCCCTTGGGGGAAAAAAAAACAAAAAACAAACACTCAAAGTGAAATTAAAAATCTGGAAAGATTGACACGTGTTCATAAAAAAAATAGATTTCCGGAAGATATGTTGAACAATTTTGTTTGTCATCAATTTGTTCATAACATTTTAGAATTATTATTCTGCAAAATTGATCTTTTGAGCACCTTTAGTATGTTTGATTTTTTTTCAGAATTTTATACCATCGAGAAGTGTTTGCAATTCCTTCTTGTTTCTCCGAAACTTATGCGAAGTGAATACTATTCGCAAGGACTACCTTAAGCTAGCGGGTTCGTAGCTCTGTTCGATTTTATTCCATATTTTATTTTAAAAATAGTGTTGGGAATTTGTGTTTGCGCACTTTGTTTGCTGAAAGTATTTAAATTGACTATTAAACGCTTAATTTAAATAAATGATTTCACCTTTTCCAGCTGGATCATAGTAAGGCCCTTTGGGATCTTGCATGCCGAGCACTTCCCTTATCATAGCTCCGGTAGCCGGCGTCGTGTAGATGAAGAGCACCGGCATCGATCTTCCAAAGTGAATCAACACTTTTACTATATCTTTAAACTTAACGTTGAGAGTATGATGTAACTTGTCTGCAAAGAAAATAAATATCAAAATTAGCCATCAACAATAGCCCATTTCAGAATTTTTTAATTTTAGAATTGTTTAATTTTCGAATTTTTAGTCGCAAAAAAAATATATTTTTTGTTTATCATGCATGAAAAGTGCTACTTTATGTGGGGGCGAGATAAAGTGGCGCTTTTCGAGAAGGCGTTACATAAATACTGGAAGCGTTGCAAAAATACAGGAAGCGTCGCATAAATACTCGAAGCGTGTCGTTATGAGTATTTACGACACGCTTCGAGTATTTATGCAACGCGTAAGCGCATCCTAAATACTGTGTGCATGCGCACATCCGTCTGTTTTTTCTTTATTTCCGCTCCCGGCCAGCAAAATAACCTGACACCTTTCATGCATTCCATGCCCGTTTCGTTCCCCAACCTACGGGTCCGTTTTCGGTCAGTTTTACGGTTTTTTTCTCCGAAAAACTGACGGTCGCACAACTTGCTAGGGCAACAAGTCGTAAATCTTCGTTACGTATTATCGCGCCGCGGAGCGCTTACCGTCTTCTAACAATGGCACGGCGATTCTGACGCCGCTCGGCGATATAACAATCTGCTCCTGCGGTACAAATTTGTACGACCCTATCCTAACGGTGCGACAACCGAGCGAGGTGAGGGGCTGCTGATTCAAACCGTCGTCCATGTTCTCTTCTTCTCCCCCGCCTGACAATAAAATAAATAAATAAAATTAATTACTATAATTGAAAAAAAAGAAACTGGTTTTTTTTGCAGGGCAACTCTTGCGCTACCTTTTATCCCGCCCTCGGTGTCGTCCGTGCATTCCGTCGACATGCTCGACGAGTTATTCGTTATGACCGGCTCTTTCTCGTGGATCGTGTCGGGCTCGTCGTTCGGCGTATTCGAGTGACCGCCCGCGCCCGACGAGGAGTTTGTCAACGTCGAGCCCGACCTTCTCGGTTTACCGCTACCGTCCTCCTCCTCGTCCGACGATATGGTCAGACATTCTGCAAATATACAAGGAAAACGAGCTATAATTTTTGTGCTACAATAAGAAATTAAGGATTGTGCTACAATAAGAAATTAAGGATTAAGTATTTCATTGAATTAAACCGAAAGTTTAATTCAATGAAAATTTCGGTACTTCGCGAGATGCCAAAAATATGAAAAACATCAGCCGTATCAATCATGTCAATATCTTTGATTTTGCACAATAATAATGCCAAAAAGTTATTAACAAATTGATTGTAAAAAAATCAGAGTTTTTATTTTCTCATTTTAAATGAATTTCCTAATTTTTTAGAATTCGTATGAATTTTTGCGGAATTTTTTGTACATTTCAAAATTTTTGTTGTCGAAAATTTGAAAAATCGATGTAGCCGCAGGAATTTCGGAAATATTTTTGTACCACGATGCTGCAGTACACACGAGAAGTTTCGAGGCGATTGCGCCAACAGTTCTGTAGAAAAAATTCAAAAACAGAAAATTGAAAAATGTATAAATTAAAAAAAGGCTTCTATAAAATCAATGAGTTCATTTGAAAAGCGAAAAAAAAGGTTTACCGATAATTTGTTGAACAAATTTTTTGGTTAGCAATTTGTTAATAACTTTTTGATATTATTATTATTATTATGCCCAATTAATGTTGTTGGCACCTTTATTACAGATGATTTTTTTTTTCATATTTTTATACCATTAGGGAGTCTTCAACTTCTCACTGAATCTCACTTTTGGTTGGAAATATACCTACGAAGTAATAAATAATAAATAATAAATAATAAATAATAAATAATAAATAATGAAAATCGATCGACAATACGTTAATTTCTCCCGGAGATAAATTTTCCACACGAACGAACTTTGCGTGAGTGCGCGACAAACCTTCGAGCAGATTTTTAAACTCGGGTTACGTTCGCACAAGCTTATCGAACAACCGTGTTACCTGGCTCCTTGACGAGTCTCGTTTTCGCTGCGGGACGGCGTCCACCCCTGCCGACCCGTTTCTTGCCCATCGCAGCGTCGAGTTTGGCGAGAGCGTTCTGCTCGTGTGTCTTTTTGTAGAAACTCTGAAAAATAAACAATAACAAAAAAAAAATGAAGAAGATGAGTTAAAACAGTAACGCTTTCTCTCACCCAGTCATTTTGGCACATTTATGTCTCTACCACTCACAACCCTAACAGATAACAACTTTACCAGAAAACTTCTCTACCGTATTACAACTCTACCAAAATTGCTACCACTAAAGAAGAAAACTCTCCCGGAATTTAAATAAAACTCTCCCCGAATTAAAAAAATTCTACCGGAATTTAAATAAAACCCTCCGCGAATTTAAAAAAACTCTACCGAAATTTAAATAAAACTCTCCCCGAATTAAAAAAACTCTACCGGAATTTAAATAAAACTCTCCCCAAATTTATATAAAACTCTACCGGAATTAAAAAAGAATTCGGAGAGAGTTTTATTTAATTTCGGGGAGAATTTTATTCAAATTCCGGGAGAGTTTTTGGTAGAGTTCTAAATACGGTACAGTTGTAATACGGTAGAGATGTTTTCTGGTAGAGTTGTCAGAACTATCTTTTTTGGTAGAGTTATTATCCGGGAGACTTGTTTTCTGGTACAGATGTTTGGGGAGAGTTGTTATCTGGTAGAGTTGTGAGTGGTAGAGATACAAATGTGCCGTCATTTTATATACGAATTACGTTTAAACGAAATTAAAAAATATTTATACATATTAAAATATCTTTAAATATAAATATTTTAATATTTTAATATTAACATTTAAAATAATTTTTTTTTTGACTATCTAACTTTTCTGTTGTATTAAAATAAACAATATGAAAAAATAACAAAAAAATGTTATTGAAAGAAAATCTTAGAATTAATCAATGGGTTAATTGATTAACTATGTATAGTGAAAAAGGTGGACGCTCTTACGTCGATAGAAATCATCGTCTCCTTCACCTGCGTGTCCGCAACCATCGACACCGATTTAACGTTTTCGGGCAGTCTTTTCTTGCATCGCGAGCAACGATTGAAGTCGAGAGAACCTATACCACAATTCGGGCACACGGCGACTTTCCCATCGATGTATTTAGGCTCCTGAAATTTAATTCGGTCATGTAAAAAAAAAAAAAAAATTAAATTAAATTTTTTTTTTTTAAATGTCAACGGCGAATAATCCGCAAATGTTGAATGTCCGTATTAAGACTCACCTCATTTTGTGTCACCGACGAATTGCTGTTTTCGTCCGACGCACTGAAAAAAAACGTCAATTATCTTATTAAGAATTCTTCCGCTGGGAATCGATTCGACAAAAAATCCTTGCGTCGTACGGTTGTTGTTAAATTGAATAAATAATGTACGTCAGGCGGATTAGAAATAGCACGATGAATAGTGAAAAAAAAAAAAAAGAAAAATGGATATCCATTTGCGATGAACACAACGGAGTCGAGATAAGCTTATCATGGATCGGGTGTATACACGAGATAGAGTACTCGATTGAGTTAGACAAAACCGTTTTCACGTTTCGTTACGGGAGGATAAAAAAGGCGAAGAAAATATTGTCGTTCGGTCATGCGTGCATTTTTATTTTTTTATTTGTGTATACGAGAGGTTTTCCATACTAAATCGACCTGAGTGTGACCCTTCACGTCTTGGATTTGGCCGAAGATTTTTTATACGATTGAACTAACTCAGGAAAAACACTCGGATATTATATTTAAATTTTTTTTTGAATATGTGTAATTAGTTGTCATTAAAAATGAATTGGAAAATTTGAAAATATTCCATAAGAAAATATGGAAAGGATGTCGGTAACTCACCCGAAATTCGGCGACGAGCTGTCCGGCGGTGTGTTTGCGTTATCGTGATATTGGAATTCGACGGTCTCGCTTTCCTCGTGAGAATTAACGCCACTCATGAGGGTACCACCTTCGACGATGTAATTTATACCGAGCAATTTGTCCGAGACGAGCGAAACGCAGGTCTCTCCGGAGAACGAAATGTTCGCCTAAAAAAAAAAGTACGAAACAACAATTGAGTTAAAATCGTCGAATTCGTAAGAGTCAAACTTTTCCTCGAGGCTCGATGAGAATCCTTTTTTTACCACAATGTCGTAGGTAAAAAAAAATACCCTGGTGAAAATATTTCTCTGACAATTTGTCTGAAAATCTTTAACCGGACCGTTTCAGTAATTTTCAGAGATTTTCCGAAATTTTTCTCTGACTTTCTCTGATATTTGCTAAATATCTCCACCATTTTCTCGGCACAACCTCCAGCAGTCAAAATTTATCAGAGAAATTCAGAGTATCTTCCGAAGAGTTATGGAAAAGTCTGATTTTTTCCCTAGATAATGTGGGGTCAGAGAATTTCAAAGAATGAGCAGATCTTAGCCAGAACTCGCAAAGTTCTGGCTAAGATCTGCTCATGCGGATTTACTCTCTGTAAATCCGCGAAAATTTTAATTCTCCAGATAAATGTTCGCGAATATAGAAAATTATTAACCAGGGATATTTTGAACAATCAGGAATATTTAGATTCAGAAAAATCTTTGACTTTTTCTGAAAAGTGCCAAAACTTTGACAAAATCACCGGACTTTTCAGAGAAATTTCTGATAAATTTTCCGACTTTCAGAGAAATTTTCGGACATAGTCAGAGAATTTTAAGACATATTCAAAGAAATTTTTTAAAACATTCAAAGAAAATTTTCAGACATATTCAAAGAAATTTTCAGACATATTCAAAGAAATTTTCGGACATACTCAAAGAAATTTCCAGACATATTCAAAGAAATGTTCGACTATTTCTTGAAAATTGCAAAAACCGACAAATTCGGGGGATTTTCCAGAAAAATTACTCATAAACATTCCAAGACTTTCAGCTCGCATGCTCAGACACACGCAGACAAATATTCTCACCAATCACCGAAATCCTCATCGACCCTCGATCTCCAAGAGATAAAAAAAAAAAAAAAAGTCGTGGTAAGAAAAAAAAAGGTGAAAACGTACACCCACCTGTTCAAGAAGATCTTGAACAGTGCACGGCTCGTTCGGGATATCGAAGGTGATGAGCCTCTGTTCGCCGTTTTGCAGAACGACGAGCATCTTGACGGTGTTGCCGTCGATCTGATTCTGTACAATGGTCGTCGAGGGATTCTCAATGACTTTCTGAAGATAAGCGACGCTCGCCGATCCGCCGTCGCGCTCGTCGCTGTTCTGGCCGTCGTTATTGAAATTGTTTGTTTCCCCGTCGACGCCGCACTCGGACGTTCCGCTGTCGACCTCCATCCTCTCGTCGTTGTCCGACGGCGAACCGGGCGTCTCTCTTTGGTATTTCTGTTGGCATGACGTTTGTTTCTTATTAAACTCGGTCGTTTGCTGGGGCTGGTTCTGCTGCTGCAGAGCAGCCTGACGCTGCTGGACAATCTGGTGTTGTTTAGCGGCCTGATTGGCGATCATCGGCGAAGCAGCGGTGGGCGGTGCGGAGCGTTGATTTTTCACCGGTCCGGGAAAGACCCGCTGAGCGCTGTTTTGCTGCGCCCTCTGCTGGGTTGTAAAACGACCGGTTAATCATGTTAGTTACTAAAATAACCGATAATTTTGCCAGTTTTGTCACCGGTTATTTTCGATAAAGAACGTGACGGCGAGCCTTAAATACTAGGGGTGTGCGAATAGCGTTTTAACTCGATTGAATATTGATTTTTAATTCAAAATTTGGGTCGGATATTCAACAATTTGAATAGTTTAAAAAATTCGAATAATTCGGATATTTATGAATGATTTTTTTTTAAATCGTGTATTTCAAATATTTGTGAATCATTTTTTTTTTAAATTGGATATTACGAATATTCATGGATATTAGAAAATAGTTCGATTATTTCGAACAATTTTTGTAAATCGGTTATTCGAATGGTGAAATTTCGATAACGATGAAACTGAGCACATAAATTGTATGCACTGAATGAAGAATGTACAACAAATTTCGTTATAGATCAATTCGCATCGTTTATCGCGTTATTTGTAATGACCATTATGGTGGATTAGAAAGTCTCACATGAATATTTCTAATTATTGGGATAATTCGTTTGCCGTATTGGAATATTCGAACTATTAAAATCATTTGAATATTCTGAATTATTCGAATATTTTGAATATTCAAATAAGAATTATTCATATTCAATTCACGATGAATTAATTAATTAAAAATTCGCTTATGTATTAAAATTTCGGAAAAAAACATTGCTGTGATAAGTAATCGTAGTTTTATAATTAATGACATTCACGAAGGAATGAGAAAATACTGAGAATATGTTTTACAATCATCGGGATTCCAAAAACTTGACAAAAGCAAAGAAATCGTTCGAAGACTAATTTGTATTCTCAACGTTCTTAATGAATTTAGTTATAAAAGTTTATAGTTTTTTTTTCTTGAGAAAATATAAAATAATAAAATTTTGATAAAAAAAACAATAAAACAAGTTGAATTATTGAATCAATAAATAAATTCCATTAAAAAAGTTGACATATTCTTTTCTTAAAAATAAAATAAATAACGAAACGTTTATTAAAATTAATGATAAATAAATTCATAAATACGTTCGATGAAAAAAAAGAAGACTCGACGTATAAAGATCAATTGCATGCAATGATTGCAACCGTAAAATAAACAGTTTCCGAGAAAATATAAATAGCTGTAGTTATTAGCCGGTTAAATATAAGGCTACTTAAGGATACATCACACATACATTCTCAACCAAAAGTGTAATACGATCAAAGTTTCAGTACTCGCAACATGACAAAAATCTGATAAAATCAGTCGTATTATTTATGTCGAGACCTTTGATTTTGCATAATAATAATGCCAAAAAACGATCAACAAATGATTAGAAAAATAAATAGTTTCAAAAAAATCAGACAACTATTTATTTTCCCATTGTTAAATGTATTTCTCGATTTTTTAGAATTCATATGAATTTTTTCAGAATTTACTACCATTTACAAATTTGTTCTTTTGTTCAAAAATTTGAAAAACGATGTTGGCATCACGAATTTCGGATATGTTTCGGTATCACCGATCACGATTTCTTGTGTTTACACTACACAAAAAACAGTATACAAAAAAACGCCAAAAACGGAAGATTCAAAGACGATAGAAAATTTATTCAAAATTCTTGTGGCTTCCAGAAAATCAATGAATTCACATGAATAGAGTAAACAAAAAGCCTTACCCGTTATCGAATAAACAATTTACACGTAGCAATTTGTCAATAACTTTCTCGACATTATTGTTATGCAAAATTACTGTCGTTGCCTTCGGTAAATTTGATTTTTCTTTTCCGATTCTCATGCCATAACGAATCGTTGAAATTCACTGAATCTCACTGTTGGCCGGTAGGTGCGAAGCTTGACTTATAAACCGAACTTACGTCACCAGCCCTCTGCTGGGCGGCGTGCAGAGGAGGACGTGTTGTGGCGCCACCTGGCGGCGCGCCGACGGCGCAGCCTCCGCTCTGATTGCTCCCGATCGACATGACTTTCTGTAGCTTGGCCTGTTTTATCCGTTCGCTGAGCGAGTCCATCGCAGGGTAGTGAAGTGCGGGCAGGCTCTTCATGACCGGCGAGCCGGCCGCGCTCTGGTTCCGTCCCTGCGGGCTGTCCGCGGTCTTGGCGACCGGACGTCCGGTCGCTTGTCTCTGATTCGCGTTCTGGGCGGCGACCGTCGGGACGGGCGTGCCGAACGTCTTGGCGCGATAAGCGGCGCCCAGGTGGTTGTTGCCGACGGGCGTGCGATTGTTCGCCGGACTCGTCCCAGCTCCGGAATGCTGCTGGGCCGGCGCTGGGCCGACGGACGTCAACTGCTGCTTCGTTGAATTCTTCTGACGAGACTGCGGAGTCTTTTTGACCGGGAGAGCGGCGTCGCCGCCACCGCCACCGCTGCCGGTCACCGATTGCCGGGATGGACCGCCACCGGCTATGCCGCCGCGCGACTTGTTCTTATACAATCTAACGGGCTTCTTGTCCGATGGGCCAGGCCCGCTGTACTGCTGCGACCCGGTCGGCGCCGAACATTGACCCTGGGCTTGCAGAGTCAGCTGCGGCCAAAATTTCATTGCTCATTTATTTATTCGTCACTCGCTTACCACGCAGCAATTGGAATACAACAATTTCATACTTCTCGGATTGTGCTCTGAACTCATTTCTATAGAAACTCGGAATGTCCTCCGAAAGATTTCGAAGGTGTCGATTTAGGACCGATCGCGGTTTTTTCGAACATATGAACTTAGGTAATTCTTTTCGTGGACTCTCTGCACTGGAATTTTTTTTTTTGTCTGATCATTTTCGAAGAGTGTTAGAAGCTTTTTTACATAAACCGTTTCTGAAATTTCAAACGCATGGGCGTTGCAATTTTACAGTGAAATTTGTATTTTTCATTAACATTTTTGGAAATTTTAAGCAAAGGTTTGTAATTTTGATATCTGGTATTTTTATTTTAGAAGCAAAGTACATATGTTAGCAAACATCAAGTTCCGGTACATTAAATTTACAATTCATTTTTACAGTGTGTACACGTATTGAACCATAGAATATTGATCCAGAATATTATTGTACGGTGCAAGTCGTACACTGTAAAAAAAAAATTGGAACTTTAACGTAACGGACTGGAAGTTTTTATGCAAAAACTGGTACGTTCAATTTAATGTACAATTGTGATGAAAATTTAGTATACTTTTTCATTAAAATTAAAGTAAATGATGAAAATTAAAGTACTTTCATAGTAAAATTAAAGTGAATTATTAAAAATAATGTATTTCGAATGTTTTTAATACACTGAACATTATTTTATCTTCATAATTATACATGAATTTTAATATACTAGTTTTTTTTTTTTGTTTACTTCCAGTCCGGTACATTAAATTTCATAAAAATTTGTGTACAAAATACTTAAGTTCACATGGTTGTGATGACCACCAGTAGTCCGAAATCGACGCATTCAATATCTTTCAGAGGACATTCAGAGTTCATATAGGAATAAATTGAGAGCACATTTGAGAAGTCCGCCTTTTTTACGAACCATTTACAATGTATATATGTCGTCCAATTGTTACGTGGGTTGTTTGTTAACGGGACACGGCCATTTACAATAAAAATAATACAGATATAAAGAAAAATATAATAATAATATTGAAAATGAGTGAAAGTATAAGATGAGAGCAGATTAAATTGTGATTATGAGGAAGGGAAGTTTGGGAGATGTTCGAGTTATTCGCAGAGTAGGACCCGAGTAGATTTTTTTTTGCCATTTTTTCTCCGAGAAAAAATCGCAGTGCTGGATGATTCTGATTTTTTTCGTTTTTTTTTTCTCGGTTAGTTGGGAGAAAAAGATCCTGCATGTAGGATGAAGCTTTGGTGCGTGTTTAGTTATGGATTTTGCCTTCTTTTTTTTTTTTTTTTTGCGATCCCAGCTTTGAATTTCAAGACAAAGTTGGGCTCATCCTACATGCAGACGGCGATGCTCGCACCGTCGAGATTTTTTGGTCCGAATATTCCGTTATTTCGTTCCTATCGTGCTTTACAAGGAACTTGCGCGGAGGTGTAACATCGAAATGAAATATATAGGTAAGCATTGGTTCGCGACGCATTGTGTAAAAAAAAATAATAATTAAGACTCATGCTGCAGACTGGTAACGCAGGGTTTTTTTTTAAGGTCGAGAGAGGAGACAGAAATATTTACGAAAATGTTTCACTCGTTAATATTTTCTCGTGACAATAATAATGTAATGGATCAATTTTTTCCCCGCTAATGCGCGAATCATAGTTTTCGGAATGCCGATTTGCCTTTTTTTTTTTTTAAACATCACATTTAAGGATTATGCAGACGTACGTTCCCGGCCAAAAGTGAAATTCAGTGAGAATTTGAAGACTTCATAATGGCACAAAAATCTGAAAAATATCAACTGTAATAAATGTGCCAAGAACATTAATTTTGCATAACAATAGTGTCAAAAAGTAATCGAAAAATTGCTAAGAAAAATGGTTCAAAAAGTAAGTAGTGAACTGTTTTTTTTTTTTTCAAATGCATTCATTGATTTTTCTAGAAGCCACATGATTTTTTTTTTTTTAGAATTTTCTTACAATTTTGAATTTGCCGGTTTTGACATTTTTTTAAGCCCATAACTACGGAACTGTTAACGCGATCGCTCGAAACTTTTTGTGTGTACTGTGTAAACGTAACATGGAAATATACCCAAAATTCGTCACTTTACAGAGATTTTCAAAATTAAGGAAAAATTTTTTTTTTTGGATTTAAGAAAATTTTGAAAAAATTCATATGAATTCCTTAAAAATTGAGGAATTCGTTTAAATAAAAAAATTTAACGTTTTCTGATTTGTTTTTTAAACAATTTGTCAATAACTTTTTGCCATTATTATTATTATTATGCAAAATCAAAGGTCTTAACATGATTAACACGACTGATTTTTTTTTTCTTCAGGTTTTAGGCATATCGCGAAGTACTGACATTTTTATCGAATTAAACTTTTGGTGTTCTCAAATAAACAACAATCGCAGACGCGAGAGTTCAGCGAGCAATCGCCAAGTGCCGCGGAGTGGCGGCTTTAGCTGTTTTGTATTATCGAGAGTCGTAAAAAGAAAAAAATGTTAGAAAAGAAGAAAATTGTCTCGAATCGATCGTTTAAAATTTGACGAGTTCAAATTTTTTAAGTACATCTTAAACGACGATTTTCGCCTGTGTCTTCTTTCGAAACAAAATAAAGAATCGAAAAAAATATATATATATTTTAAGTCGAAGAAAATTAGAAAAATGTTTTATCTTTCTTACGGACGGTGCTGTCCTTTGCTGTGGATTTCTGACTGTAGGCTGCATTTTCGTCACAGGCGTGCCCGGCTTTATCGACGCTTCGTAATTAATATTGTTTTCTGGCATATTTATCCACTGTATTTGCTGCTGCTGGGGCTCTTGCTGTATCTCATGGGTATTGTTCGCGGACAGCTTCGAACCCGCAATCACGTACTGGTACCCTGCAATTGCGAAATGACCGTAGCTCTGGTAATTATTTTCACAACAATTCGTGGAATTCCATTTCATTAGGAAAAAAAAATCTAATTTTTTGCTCACTTTTAATATTAATTTTTTAATTGGAATTAATTTGTTAAGGGCGGGGTAAAGTGTTAAAATGTATTTTTTTGCTTTTTTCAAAATGAATGTATAATGTGTATCTCAAGAATATTGTGTTAAAATTTCAAGTCGATCGGAGCAAAATTAACGAAGTTATGAGTATTTGAGCGCAACCCAAAAAAATTGGGTCGCGGCGAAATGTGTTGACCAATTTTTATTTTTCATCAATTAATAACATTTTGGAATTATTATTATGCAAAATTAATCTCTTGAGTACCTTTAATATGCATGAATTTTTTCAGATTTTTATACAATCGAGAAGTGTTCTCAAAGTCATGTGAAATGAGCGCTAAGCGACCAAACTCTTAGCGTTTTTCAAAGCGTATTTCTGAAACTTGTCATATTTGAAGCCCGTGTTCACGATAACTCAAAATCCACTGGACCAATCGTTTTGAAATTTTGCACAGTACTTCTTCACATAATTCACCAGGTATTGTCGAGAGCTTTTTTGTTTTTTGTAGTAATTACTAATTTTTCAACAACAAATAAGCCGATTTTTTTTTAGCGAAAATCGGTTTTTTGGCTCCCAAGTGCTACGAAGAATTGAAAAATCGAGAAAAAAATCCTCTCGTCATTACCTCAAGAAACATCTCCTTTAACAAATGCATTTTGATTTTTTCGTTTCCGATGATTCTGTTGCGAGTAATGATGAACACCGCAAATAAACTTGTTTTCGAAGCGCCTCCGGAGATTCATTGTCACTCGCTCAATTTTTAACATTTTGCAATGAAAATTGATTATTATATGGAAATTTACTGAATAAACGAACGCTATCTGTATCGCAAAAAAAAATCTTAAAAACATGCCTTTTTCACAGAATTAACCTTGCCCCCCGTTAAATGGGCGGCAAATTCCGTAGTGCTAAAATACGAATAAATCAGACTACGGTAAAGAGAAAGTAGAAGAGAAGTGTAGGGAGGACTAGTCTCGTTAAAATCATGGTTGCCACGAAATTCCCCAACTGAAATCCCCTGAATTTTCCCGGTTTTCCAGATAAATAATTACATTTTTCCAGTCAATCGATCATGGTAGCAAAGAACAATTAAAAGTAATATAAAATGTAATACATAACAGGCTATATTTTATCTTTTGTAAAAGGGTTTATCCCGTTGATAAATAAATAAATAAATAATTATTATTAATATATTAAACTCAGCTCACAATATTAAAAATTCCCAACGAAATAAATATCACGACAGTCATATATATATGCTGTATATCGTCGACAAGTTTGCTGAAACGATGAATATAGACGTCGTGCAGCACGGAATTAAACAAAAAGCATCAGATTCAAAAAAATGTCCAAGGTTAAAAAAAAATTCCATGACTTTTCCCTGATTTTTACAGGTCCCAAAAAATCCCCTGACTTTTCCCGGTTTTTCAGGTCCGTGGCTGTCATGAAAACGATCGATTGTTTAAAGTACGTTAGATTCACTGTAAAAAATGTTATGAAATTTACAACCTCGGTATACGAAATCAGAATTCATATACATTGTATTTGAATTTGAACAATTTAATCATAAATGAAGTACCCGTGAATTAAAATTACCGGTGATGACATTGAAAATTAAGACATCCGTACATGAAAATTATGTTATTATCACAAATATAATACAAATAATATTGTTTTTAATATACCGGTAATGCAATATTCTTACATGCGTGTCAATAAAATTTCATATACTGTATATGCAGAAAACTTCATATAAATTTATGAATTTTCAACCAGACATTTTTTACAGTGAATCGGTATGTAAGTCTAGAATCTAATGTTATTTTGCATTTAATTTTTATTCAGAATATTTAATAATTTTATATTCTGAGCTCCGACTATGTTTGATGTAAACCGATAAAAGAAGGAGAAATCCGTCAAATAAATCTAAATTAAATAAAATTAATTAAATTACAACTTTTAAATAATAATTTATGATTATTAATATTAATTTTTTATACTAAATCTTTTTTTTCTTTTTAACGCAGCCAAGTCGATATCGATCGAGTGTCGAAGATACATTTTTCAATTCGTCGGCCAAAAGTAGCCTCGAGACGATTCCTCGAACGAGTAAAGAAAAAAATATATATATATATTTATATGCTCACCCCTTTCGTCAACGAGATTGACGAGGCTGTCTTCCGTCAAGCTCGTGTGTATTACATCAGCCTTCAGGGCGTCTTGCTGTACAGGCAAATCGTTCGTCGTGTTGATTATGTATACGTTTTGCCTGCAAACAGACGAAAAAATTGTTTAAAAAAAAATCTCATCGGATCGCGCGTGAAATTAACAACAAAAACAAAAACAAAAAAAAGATCACGAAGATCCAATGGACAAAATTCGGACGGGAGAGACTTGAAGAATGAAAGAGGCGACAGCGTGGATCGATTTGTCACTACGAAAAAAAAGCTGTATCTCTCGTTTTTTTGTTTTTCTCAAATTTTATTAACAGATTAACAGAAAAAAAAGTTATCTCTCTTGCGTCACAAGACCGAACGCGAGAGTACAAAAGTGCTTTTTTAATTACAAAATAATATTTTTTTTTACTCGTAAAAAAAAAAAAAAAAAGGAAAATTGAGCCATTTACAATATTTTTAAGAAGTGCCTTAGTTAGTTGGAATAAATTCTCAATAATTTTCTCGATGCTTTACCGTTGATCGGTTGAAACACCGGTGATCCGGTTGGCCAGACCGGCCCGTTGCCGATACAATCCAGCCTCCGGATGGGCCGGCTCGGCGCTGTAAGCGACGAACTGCGTTGCGCCGTTCGGACAATTATTTGCGTCCTCGACGATGAACTGAATGCTCTGACCGTCGCAAATCTGTTGTCCGTCCTCGACGAGAATAGGAACAGCGGCACCACCGGTCACGATGTATCGGGCCATATTATCATTTGACGCCCAGAAACTCTCTCGCCTCCTTCGCTTCCTTGATACGCGCCGACGATTTTTGTATTTTTTCTTCTTTTTCTTTTTTTTTTGTTTCTTCGCCGATTTATCTTCTTCACGATTTTACTTCTCTTCTGTTCACTATCCCTGCGTACGAGATTCCACGATTATCATTGCCGCGGAATATTCCGCAAGGATTCACCTAGGAAAAGAAATCAAGTGTAACAGAAATCTTGTACGAGCGAATTACTTTTTTCTCTGCGGGTGTGGGTTTTTTTTTTTAGCGTTCAGATTTTTTTTGTCACAAAAATGTTTCTTGGGCAACGAAAGGGCCAACGGTGCGATATGCCAAACAAAAAATATGAGAATTGTGTAACTCATGGTCTCGGATCGTTCATCGAATATGCGCATGAATTACACATGTTTCTCTTGTTTGCTTCGCCACTTTCTTGAATTTTTTATTTTAGTTTTTTTTTTGTTGCGAGCAAGAAATAAAAAGTTACTTCTGCAAAAAAAAAAAAACCCACTCCGACAACATTTTTTTTTATAGAAAACGGAGTATCGAAACTCAAGAAAATTTCAACGACGAGGGTTGCGTCTGTGTTTGGACGAAGGCACAGGTGCTCGTACGCCGTTCCTGTGTAAGCGAGGAAAATTGTGAGCAATACATTTTAGCATGTTCCGTTGTCGTTGGTCTTGCTCTCGCCTTCAACGACAACAAATTCGCATGGGCTGCGCAAAGAAGACCTGCCCAAAGTTTGCCAGTTTTCGCAAACTCAGACCGATCGTCAATTCTACGATTGACCTACTCGGTACTGCGTTCTTCTGGCTGCGACACCGATATAAAGACGAAAGCACCCAACGCAAATGCGGAGGGTGAAAAACTTTGCAGCGTCTCTCGACCAACAGACCGATCCGATACATCGTCAAGCCTGCGACTACGCAGCTTAAGATTTTGTTCGTTCGATTGTGGCGTCAAAAATGCGCATTCTCAATCTAAAATTTCCAGTCACGTTTCCACGTGGCAAGAAGAATGATAGAATTTTTGTTTGTCAACCATGAAAACCCTTGATTCATGACACTGAATTTATTTTATTTTATCCTATTTTGTTTTTGTCTTTTTCTATATTAAGATAAAAGCGTGAAATGTTTTCTTGTTTTTTTTTTTTCTTTGTACATAAACATAAAACATCTGATAACTTGTTGAAGTGTAAAAAGGGAGTTTTCCCGTTCACTACTGTAAAAAAATAAAAAAATTAATGAAGATGCGATCTGGTGATAACATTCTAATCGTTAGAGAAACTTCCACCATTTAATGATGTAATGATTCATGTTTTTATTGTTGTATGCAAGTAAAAGGGTTTATACCGGAAACTAGCAAATAAATTAACAATATTCCCTACACATCCAATTTTAGCTAAAAATGTAAAATCACATTCGCAAAAGATTGTTCAATTTTTACTATCGAAATATTACGAGCTCGGACGCAAAAAAAAAAAAATGTTAAATTTGTGGTCTCAACCATGGAAACCCTTGATCCGTAATAAACTCATGCCTACGATTACAGCACAACTTTGTAAAATGGATGTGCAAAAAAAAACAATGAAACAAAAATCACATCCTCGAAAGATTGCCTAATTTTCGCTATCAAAATATTATGAATTCGAAAGAAAAAAAATATGTGTTAAATTTGTGTTCTCAACCATGGAAACCCTCGCTCTGTAATAAACCTTGCGCGCCCCCCATTATAGCAAAATTTTGTAAAATGGATGTGCAAAAAAAAAAACAATGAAACAAAAATCACGTCCTCGAAAGATTGTTTAATTTGAAATTAGATTAGCTTAATTTGCAATAGAATTGGAGAGAAAAGAAAACGTACATTAAATTTGTTTTCGACTCATGAAACCCACGCTCCGTAATAAACTTTACACCTCAAATTACAGCAAAATCGTGTAAAATGGATGTGCAAAAAGAAACAATGGAACATAAATCTGTTATCTAAATTTCTTATGTAAAAGGGCATGTCCGGTAAACATGGTGGCCGTTTTTTCCCCCGGAAAAAATACCCTGACTTTCCACTGACCAATTAAAAATTTTCCCTGACCAAACTTGTAACGACTTCTATTAAAAAAAAAAATTAACGTTGCAAATGAAAATGCCTAATTATTGTATTAACGTTTAATTCTATTCTTTTAAGGCTCCCTTTTATGTACTTTTTATTTGTTTATAGAAGTTTCGGGAAATGGTCAAGGAATTTACTTTTTCCCTGATTCCCTGACCAAAATTCTTTTTTCCTGACTTTTTTCAGTTTTCCTGGTTTTCCCTGACCGCTGCCACCATGGTAAATAAATAAATAAATAAATAAATAAATATATAAATAAAATCTATTTTTGTACCTGAACAACTAAGATACGTAAAAAACATATGGGTGATATCCATGTACGAGCTTTAAAGCTTCTGCGGACAGAAAATTCAATATATGTAAAATAGTGTGTATCAAATCGATTTATAACAAATGAAATTATATGAAATGAACGAAATGAATCCCATCCGCGAAAAATTGCTCAAATCGCAGAATCGAAATGTCCCGAATTAGATCGAAAAAAAAAACATACATCAAACTTCTGTTTTCAACCCCGTAAACCCTCGCTCCGCGATAAACGTCGCGCCTCCGACTTCGTCAAAGAAAAATAGTGTAAAATCAACGTGTAAAAAAGAATCCGCGTCCTCGAAAGTTTCACGAATTCACCCCGTCGAAATTTTGCAGCGTCGAGATGAGCGAAACAAAAACAAAAAACATCGGCGAAAAGCTCCGAACGTCGACGACGCGACTCGCCGTGTGTTTTTCGGAGCGAACGCCCAAAAAAAAAAAAAAAAAAAAAAAAAACACAGAGACGAAAAGGTCTCGATTCCGAAGGAGGCAGCCGGTGTCGAGCCGACGCCGGCGCGCGAACCACATCGACGACAGCCTCCTCGCTCGTCTCGCCGCTCGCAACCCGAGTCGTCGCCCACGCACCGTCGAGCCCGACTGCGGAAAAACAACAAGAGTTAAAAATCTTCCTAAAAAAAAAATAAAAAAATAAAAATAAAAATAAAACCATAAAAAAAAAAATAAAAAAAATTACCTTCCAAGCCCTCGGAGCCTGGCTCGCGAGGCCGTGCATAACCTCCGTTTCTCTCGTCCCGCGGGCGCGACGACGCGTACGGAACAAAAAAAAAAAAGGGTCCCAAATTTTCCTTACGCCGCGAAGCACATGCGACGATGACAAACGCGCCTCGGATGTTTCGCGTTCTCTCGCCCTAGCGAGCCCTTTTCGGCGTTGACGCAGTCCCGCTCCGCGCGCCTTCCACAACCGATCGATAAAAATTCTCGATCTCTCGAGCCCAAAAAAAAAAAAAAAAAGAAAACCTTTCGTCCCGAAGAACACCGGACGGGTTTGGTGGGCGACGGAAAAAAAAAATATATATATATATATGTTGTGTATCGGGTATTTTCGAGGCTGCGCGGGTGCGATACTTACGTTCCGTGAAACACTCGCGCGAGATTGGGGAATCCTCTCTGGCCGATCCGATCCGCCGCTGCCGGCGGTGTTCATCAATCTTTTTCGCTTCCTCTCCCCTCGTCGCGTTCCGCGGTGAGCGCGAGGCGACCGAGCGACGACGGTTCGTTCGCACACGCGCGCGCGCCGATCGAACGCGCCGTTTGATCGCGCGGACGACGATCGTTCACCGATAATCTCACCGGGCCCCCTTTTTCAGCCTCTCATTTTTATTTTTTTTTTAATTTTTTTTTTTTTACATATATTTTTATAAATTTTGTTGCGCCCGAGACGGGGGGAGGTGAATATTCTACGGGTGTGGAGCGCGAGCGGTGTTCGCCATTTTACGGTGTCGTCGGGGAGCGTGGACGTTTCGACGGTGGTCGGTTCGGGAACTAGCCGAACGATGGTCGAGGACGAATGGCGGAGAGGCTGAGGGCGCGCGGCGCGCCGCGCAGGGCCGAGCTGGGGGAATCGCGTTTGGTGGAAAAGCCGCGCGCCGGGCAGCTTCGGCGGCGAATGGAACTTCCGTTTACGGCGAGGTTCGTCGAGAGCCAACCGCAGCTGTGCGAACTTGGCCCTGCGACTTTGACTTTTCGCGTTTTTTCTTTTCTCAAACGTTCGTTTGTCGTTCGTAGGTGTTTGTCTGATTGATTATAACGTTCGTAGGTAAAGCCCTTTTTCAAAAAACGAAAATCAAAATTTTGCGTCAACTCGGCCCAATTTTTTGCCATTTCGATCCGATCCGGATCGTGCGGGGGGTCTTTCGATGCGCGATCGTTTGTGGGTGCCGGATAAGTTAGGTGGAACGCTCGTTCGATAGTCGTTTCTCGAAAGAAAACTGTAAAAAACATTTTTGGTAATCTTGCGAGCGGCGGTCATGTGACCGTGGATAGTTGGCCGCAAAATTATTCATTCGCGAAGCATTTCGGCTCCGTGAGGGGTTCCATCGATTCGGAATCGTTTGTGGGTTACGAACAATATGATTGCAATGTTTGTTGGTTTTTTCGTTCGAACGGAATGTATAAATGACCGCGTCCGTCCGAGGAAGGTGCTGCCTCGGTTTGGTCTATACGAACCACGAAGTACGCACACGTATGACACACATACTATCATCGGATGATCACACACCGTTGGACCAAACCGCGGCAGCACCTTCCTCGGACGGATGCGGTCATTTATATATTCCGTTCGAACGAAAAACCAACAAACATTGCAATCAAATTATTCGTAACCTACAAACGATTCCGAATCGATGGAACCCCTTACGGAGCCGAAATGCTTCACGAATGAATAATTTTGCGGCCAACTATCTACGGTGTGTGATCATCCGATGATGGTATGTGTGTTATACGTGTGCGTATTTCGTGTTTCGCATAGACCAAACCGAGGCAGCACCTTCCTCGGACGGACGCGGTCATTTATATATTCCGTTCGAACGAAAAACCAACAAACATTGCAATCAAATTATTCGTAACCTACAAACGATTCCGAATCGATGGAACCCCTTACGGAGCCGAAATGCTTCGCGGATGAATAATTTTGCGGCCAACTATCAACGGTGTGTGATCATCCGATGATAGTATGTGTGTCATACGTGTGCGTACTTCGTGGTTCGTATAGACCAAACCGAGGCAGCACCTTCCTCGGACGGATGCGGTCATTTATATATTCCGTTCGAACGAAAAACCAACAAACATTGCAATCAAATTATTCGTAACCTACAAACGATTCCGAATCGATGGAACCCCTTACGGAGCCGAAATGCTTCGCGAATGAATAATTTTGCGGCCAACTATGCACGGTGTGTGATCATCCGATGATGGTGTGTGTGTTATACGCGTGCGTATTTCGTGTTTCGTATAGCCAAACCGAGGCAGCACCTTCCTCGGACGGATGCGGTCATTTATATATTCCGTTCGAACGAAAAACCAACAAACATTGCAATCAAATTATTCGTAACCTGAAAACGATTCCGAATCGATGGAACCCCTTACGGAGCCGAAATGCTTCGCGAATGAATAATTTTGCGGCCAACTATCCACGGTCATGTGACCGCTGCTCGCAAGATTACCAATAATGTTTTTTAGAATTTTTTTTCGAGAAACGACTATCGAACGAGCGTTCTACCTAACTTATTCGGCACCCACAAACGATTACGCATCGAAAGACCCCCCGCACGATCCGGATCGGATCAAAATGGAAAAAATTGGGCCGAGTTAACGCAAAATTTTGATTTTCGTTTTTTGAAAAAGGGCTTTTCCTGCAAACGTTATGATTAATCAAACACCTACGAACGACAAACGAACGTTTGAAAAAAGAAAAAACGCGAAAAGTCAAAGTCGCCGGGCCAAGTTCGCACAGCCGCGAAACCGGGTCCGTTGGGTGCGGGGACTTTCGGGGGGATTCAATGGCTGAGGTGCGAAGATTCGTTGAGGGACGTTTTCGCGGGCTTGGGCCGGAGGAGATGGAGCGGTTGTCGCGGTGCGTTACGTCAATTTTCGGGGGGAGAATCGGGGTTCGAGGGCGGGACGGGAGTCGGTTGGTGTTCGAATCGTTGGAGAAACACGTGTTCACGGCGCTGGCGAGGCGTCGAACAGAGAACTAGCGAGACGGCCGAGCACGGTCTTCGTGGTCGAGCCTGCTGTGGGTCCGGTGGGCTGCGCAAGAGCAGCGGCGCCTTCCCCGTCCCGAGCGTCGGTAAGTTATCATACTTCGCTTCCTCGTAGATGTTTTTTTCGGAAAATTTTGATTGATGTAATGGAATTCTAGTACATTAGATGTCCATGTAGCGCAAAAAAAAGTGATCAAAAAGTGATCTCAATGGATTCTATATGTCCGTCTGGATGATATCCGAAAGGTATCACTAGTAAAAAAATAATTTTTGAACGTGGGACGTTCAAATCACTTTTTAGTACCAAATGTCTTTTTGCTATGTGGGTACGACTCACCTGAGTACGCGTAAAATATAAATAAATTTTAAAAATTATAAAAATACATTAATTGAAATGAAACTTCTTTACGGGGTTGCAGGATGAGCTGTTTTTTAAATGTTACCTGTTTTACCGACGGAACTAGACAATTTTTCAGTTCCGACTTAGCATTGTTAATATGCCACACACATGCGTCAAATCATACAGGAATATGATATTGACATAAACGCTACGGTGTGCAGTCCAACTTTGATTGAAACCTTACCAGGAATTAAGAGAACCGAATATTGCAGTTTGCGAAAGTGCGCGGGCGTAGTGTCACGATTGACGTACAGGTGGCTCTGCATCGTGCCCTACACCACATTTGTGACGTGTTCATCGACTCTGATCACCCGTCGCAAGTCGACAGGCTAAATGATCGCAGTTTGCACTATCCGTGATTATCTTTTGAGTGACCAACTTTCCGACGGTTTTAGAATGTTCGGGGAACTTCACAGAATTGGCGTACACGCCCTTTCGACGTATGCAAGATCTAGAATTTTTTTGTATCCACCAGAACAGATGCTGTAAACATTTCAGCGGCCATGTTGGTTTCCGCGACAGTTCATAATATTCGATTATTTTTATTTTTCAAAAGAGTTCGACCAAAATTCGAGTGCACGCCGAATCGTTTGTGTTATTGATTCAGTCCTGCAAGGTTTGAAGCACACGCGTCGCATGGTAACGATGAATAGTGAAAACTAAGAAATCGCCTATTTTCGTCGGTAAAACAGGAAGGTCCAGCAGACCCTTGAGTACTCGGCGTGGAGACGCTGGCGTGGAGATGTCTCTCGACGGGATTATTAGTCGTCGGTATTTTCACCCGTCGAGACGATCAGCTTTCGATATTTCACCATGCTAGAATTGTGGTTGCTGGTATTCCGATCGCTCAGTAATTTGATTGTCGGCTGAACAGACGGCGCGCTTCAGATGTATTCCGTTTGCGTGTACACTGAGAAAAAAAAAATTGTTGGCTGAACCAAATTCGCGGTCACCTACGTTCAATCCTGTTATCTGATCGGTAAAACTGAATCGTTCTTTTGTTAAACGATCATTCGCTTCAGTCGATTCGAAATATTTCCATTTGATCAAAAAATGTCGTCGTACAAACTAAACAACGGCTTTGAACGCAGGTGAACGCCCCTTGGTTGATTTAACAATTTTTTTTTTCTCAGCGCACTGTGCTACTTCGACCCTAACTTTTCAGAGCTATGATCGGTCAGTAACGGGGCTGCTCGGGTCGAAAGGTTAACCAAGGCAATTATCGATCCGTTATCATTTCCCAGTGATTTCCGCAGAACGCGGAAATCATATGTTATGCACAATGTAGAAGACCGCTCGATGTGACGATAACACGCCCGTTGATGAATACACGCAGATGCTCAAGTCAGATAAATCGGTAAACACAACCTGGGACGGCAGTCGCATTCGACCGCCAGTCGTTCTCAGCCCCTCGGCGCGCTGGACTTCCTGTGAAAGTATAAACCGAAATAACGATAGTAACTACGATATTTTAATAAACCATGGCCTTTCGGGTTTACATTTTTTTTTTGCTCTTCGTTTTCACTAACAATGCGCCTGGTCGTGCCGATGCACTTTTAAACAAATACGTTTCTCTTGTAAACGCCGTACACAACTACTATCGAACCTCGAGTGTGTTCCTTGTAGTCTCTAGCAACGACCGAGGTAAGTTTATTTCCGCTTATCGCTATACGTGTACACTTAATTTTTGAGTAACAGATGAAATCGGTTGAAGTCATGTTTCTCAGCGTTCCGCAACTATCTCCTGCCCGCACGGAAGAAGAAACCGTTAATGTGATTCTTCAATTTTTTTGCAACTCTGATACGTCGATTGCTCGATTCCATAAAGGCCCTGGCGGATCCTGCGGACCAACGAAACCGCCGACAAAACGACCGGTCGTCTTCGGACAAAAACACGTCCGGTAAAACGGCTGTTAAAACGACTTCATCCGCGTCAAAGAGCTTACAGTCGGGTCGTTTTACATTTCAAGAATGGACGAACGACCGCGGAAACGACCGTTCAAAAGACCTTTCAGTCCGTTTTACCGTTTTACCTGTTTTACCGACGGACCTAGACAATTTTATATATATATATATAACGGTTGTCGTTATGCAGTCGTTTCTTCGGTAGAAAATGAAAAACTACTGGACTGAAAGGTGTTTTGAGCAGTCGTTTTCGCGGTAGTTCATTCGTTTATTAATTGTAAAACCACCTGCCTGAAAACCCTTCATGGAAGCTGCTCGTGTGCGGCTGGTACGGACACGGATAGAGTCGTTTTGAAAGTCGTTTTCGAGGACGTATTTTTGTCCGAAAACGACCGGTCGTTTACTCGGTCGCTTTGAAGGTAGTTTGGTGGTGGTTTTTCAAGTCGCAGAACTTGCCAGGGGGCATACAGCTTACGTATTGCACACAGTCTACGTGCTCATTTAGCGTTGAACCATCGATATGTTTCATGTATTTGACAATGTTTGGTCATTTATGCTGACATGCGGGTTTTTTTGCTTCTCTACACTGTAAAAAATGTTATGAAATTTACAACACGTTTAATATACAAAGTTATATTAAATATTCAACCTCGGTATATGAAATCAGAATTCATATACATTGTGTTCGAATTTTTATAATTTAATTTCGAATGCAATACCTGTATATTAAAATTACCGGTGATGGCATTGAAAATTAAGACATCCGTATATGAAAATCATGTTATTATTACAAAAATTATTTAAATAATATTGTTTTTAATATACCGGTAACGCAATATTCTCACACACGTGTAAATGAAATTTCACATACTGTATATGCATAAGACTTCATATATATTTATGAATTTTCGAACAGAAATTTTTTACAGTGTAATTTCGGGTTCTTTTCTTTGATTTCGAAATGATATTCTCTGCGCAGTTCGATTACAAACTCGCATTGTTTCTGAGCAGGTTTACAAGAATACCTATTGGTCCACACGCTATGTCGTGATTTTTCGAAGAAGGGTGTCCTTACGCTAATGATTAATTTCGAGAATCTGGATAAGCGCACGGATCATTATCGGAGACAGATTGTTCGACCCTTGATAGTGGTCATGCTGAAAGTTGTGAGTGACATTACCGAATTCATTCAGTACACTGAAAATATGAATAAAGCATATCCGATCTGGCTCGTGATTTTCACCGACGAGTTCGGCAAGTCACTCTGCGAATATTGCAACAATCCGACGGAAAATATTTTTGACATACAATTCGATACCGAAATGCTGATTGTGTGTTGTGACAATCCTATGTTGGAAGAGTGGTGGTCTGTTCACCCTGACCGCACGGAAAGGGCCGATTTTGCGACCTGGAGTAAAAATGACGGATTAACGTTGCACGCAATAAAAGGATTATTTGCTAGGCGTCACGACGTTAATGGTACGGAGCTACGAGCAAGCATTGTCACGGTAAGTTAATATTCATATTTTTCAGATTTTATGGTATACTCTACGGAACAGAGCCGGAATTCGCTGTTCACAGTTTATATAATTAATTTGATTCTCGTTTTTACCCTCCCCGGGTTTTTACGCCATCCTTCCTTCCTATCTGGTGCCTACCCTGGCAAGTTCCGCGACTTGAAAAACCACCACCAAACTACCTTCAAAGCGACCGAGTAAACGACCGGTCGTTTTCGGACAAAAATACTTCCGCGAAAACGACTTTATCCGTGTCCGTACCAGCCGCATACGAGCAGATTTCAGGGAGGGCTTTCAGTCAGGTAGTTTTACAATTAATAAACGAAGGAACTACCGCAAAAACGAGTGTTCAAAACACCTTTCAGTCCGGTCGTTTCTTTATTTTCAACCGAAAAAATGACCGCATAACGACAACCGGACTGAAAGGTCTTTTAACGGTCGTTTCCGCGGTTGTTCATCCAGTCTTGAAATGTAAAACGACCTGACTGAAAGCTGTCTGACGCGGATGAAGTAGTTTCAAGAGTCGTTTTACCGGGCGTATTTATGTCCGAAAACGACCGGTCGTTTTCTCGGCGTTTTTGTTGGTCGCAGGTTTTGCCAGGGGTTATAGTAACTAATATATACCTAACTAATAAATAGTCAGGTGAGCCAATCAAGCATTTTTTCCGTGTAAATTTTTCGTCTGCAGACTTTCAACGGGCTTTTGACGAGAATCCCGCCGGGACTCCTTCCGGGGCTAATTTTTTCCACGCGCATTACACTCTGGCTAGGGATAGCTTTTGCGGAGCGTCAAGTCTGGCACGCAGACTCGGCGCTTTATCCCCGATTTTTCTCTCCGTGTATACCCTGGCAGATTCTGCGACCATCGAAACCGCCGAGAAAACGACCGGTCGTTTCCGGACAAAAATACGTCCGGTAAAAGGACTGTTACAACGACTTCATCCGCGTCGGAGAGCTTTCAGTCAGATCGTTTTACATTTCATGACTGGACGAACAACCGCGGAAACGACCGTTCAAAAGACCTTCCAGTCCGGTTGTCGCTATGCGGTCGTTTCTTCGGTTGAAAATAAAAAACGACCGGATTGAAAGTTGTCTCGAACAGTCGTTTTCGCGGTAGTTCATTTGTCTATTAATTGTAAAACCACCTGACTGAAAGCCCTCCCTGGAAGCTGCTCGTACGCGGCTGGTACGGACACGGATAAAGTCGTTTTGACAGTCGTTTTCGCGGACGTATTTTTGTCCGAAAACGACCGGTCGTTTACTCGATCGCTTTGCGGGTAGTTTGGTGGTGGTTTTTCAAGTCGCGGAACTTGCCAGGGTAAGCCCAATTATATGTCTTGGCCTGTCCAATTACTTACCAGACACTAACCGCAATGGGAGTCTGGCTTTCAAAGATTGTTTCATAAGCCAGTGTGAGTCCACACGTTGTCATACGCGACCGAACAATCGCAACTGCATAACACGAGCTATCCGATGCCTGCCATGAAATATTTTTGTACTCGGGGCGTGGATGATTGAGTTGTAATTTCGACGGTTGCGGAGTAGTATGCAATTGAAAAAAAAATCTGAGTACTGTACACAGAGAGAAAAAAATTGTTGGATCGAAAAAATTCGCGGTCACACACGTTCAAGGCTGTCATTAGGTTATTACAACCAAATCATTATTTTATTGACAGATTATTCGCTTCGGTCGATTCAAAATATTTCGATGCAAGCAAAGTGTTTTATTGTACCAACTAAACAACGCCTTTGAACGCGGGTGAACGCACCTTGGTTCATCCGACAATTTTTTTTCTCAGTGCACCCACAACAATTCTTAATGTTCTTCTTTCAGAATTCGGCCTTTGTTGTCGACCATGGCGACAAGATCGGTGGTTTTTTCGGAGATCTCTTACAAGAACTTAGCCGTGTCATGAATTTCAAAATCACGATAACATTCCGCGAAAGAGTATTCGGAAGTTGGAACGCGGCGAGCGAAAGCTGGTCCGGTGTAATCGGGCAACTGGCTCGCCGAGAAGCGGATCTTGGAGCTGCCGAATTCGATATGACACACTCCAGACTTGACGTCGTCGATTTCACTTTGCCACTGGTATTGTCGAAAAGTCGATTGTACATCAGAAAACCGGACGGTTTGGATGTGGAATGGTCCGCCTACTTTAGGGTTCGTGACGTTACTTTGGTGTTTGATCCCGCAACAATCGATCGACCTCTTTAGATATTAGTCCGTTTTGATTGTTTAAAAAAATCACGGTGAAAACAAGAAACGCAAAATAGGAGTTGTTGATTCGAATTTCGGTACCTGAATTAACTGAATCGAAACAATTTCGCGAAAACCGATCGAGGACTTTGAATTCCACGAGCATGTGGCACACGATGATCACTTTGATCGACGGTATCGAAGCCCTGGCAGATCCTGCGACCAACAAAACCGCCGAGAAAACGACCGGTCGTTTTCGGACAAAAATACGTCCGGTAAAACGACTGTTAAAACGACTTCATCCGCGTCGGAGAGCTTTCGGTCAGGTCGTTTTACGTTTCAAGACTGGACGAACAACCGCGGAAACGACCGTTCGAAAGACCTTTCAGTCCGGTCGTCGTTATGCGGTCGTTTCTTCGATTGAAAATATAAAACGACCGGACTGAAAGGTGTTTTGAACAGTCGTTTTCGCGGTAGTTCATTCGTTTGTTAATTGTAAAACCACCTGACTGAAAGCCCTCCCTGGAATCTGCTCGTATGCGGCTGGTACGGACACGGATTGAGTCGTTTCGACAGTCGTTTTCGAGGACGTATTTTTGTCCGAAAACGGCCGGTCGTTTACTCGGTCGCTTTGAAGGTGGTTTGGTGGTGGTTTTTCAAGTCGCAGAACTTGCCAGGGAGCTTGTGCCATGAAGCTTAAACTAGTTACATAGTCGGTATTCTGTACGAATGTATGTATCTACACGAACCGTTTACGAATATGTCAATAAATACAAGTACGACGGCACAGATGACTGCTTTCATTTTCTCTTCGATTGACGATCTTTGTCGTACAGCGGGCTTAAGAAAAAACGGAAGAAATAAAATTGGAAAGCCATGTGTGAATTACGTTTACAACTTTTTTTTAGGCCTTCACATTTGACATTTGGATGGCTATAATTGCTCTGATACTGACAACTCCAGTGCTACTAACATTTATTAAAGTCCGGAGAGGTTCGATATTGTGGCCGTGTCTGATCGCCGAACATTATCTACATGTCTGGGGAATATTCTGTCAGCAGGGATTATCTGGTAAGAACACCTTGATGAATCTAATAGAGTCCATTTTAACGAATTGCCAATGTCGTTACAGAATTTCCTGCTGAAACATCGCTGAAAATAGCTTACCTGTCAATGTTCGGTACAGCGTTGGTAGCGTCAGCGGCTTATTCCGCTACATTGATAAGTTTTCTCACCGTATCTTCCATCAACATCCCATTTTCCACTGTAGCCGACTTTGCCAATGACGGATCGTACAGGCTGATCGTCTATCGAAATAGTGCGGACTACGATTTCTTCGCTGTAAGTTAAAACAATAGTATATTTCGCTACAAGGGGGAAAAGTGCGTCTTTTTACCGAGCGTTAAGTTCGATGACCGAGCGGAGCGAGAATCGAAATTCACACAAGGTGAAAAGGCACTTCCTCCCGAGTGGCATACGCAATTTTTTCCCCGACTGTGCTAGAAAGTGGCGATATTGCTATACCTGCAATGGGGATGGAAATCGGCTGAGTCTCGACGAGCGGAAGGAAAAGTAATTTAGCAAGATGAAAAGTGATTGAACGGGAGGAAAAGTGAATTTTTTCTTCCGCCAAATAACTTTTCCTCCGGCTCGTCAAGAATCGGCCACTTTTCGCCCCCGTTGGAGGCATGAAATGGGCCCTTTTTAGCGTAGTCCGAAAAATTAGTACATTACTCCACGAGGGCGAGAAACGTTTTTCTAACGAGTGTGAGTTTGCAGCACGAGCCGAAGGCGAGTGCTGCAATCACACGAGTTAGAAAAAGTGTTTCGCACGAGAGATGTACGAAATTTTTCATCACAAGGTGCGAAAATTGCGGTTTTACGCACGCGAAGCGGGCGTAAAAGTGGCCATTTCCGCACCAAGTGATGAAATAGTATATTATGCCACAAGGGAGGAAAGTGCGTCTTTCCACCGAGTGTGAAGTTTGATGCCCGAGTGAAGCGAGCGCAGAAATTTACTCGAGGTGAAAATGTACTTCCTCCCTTGTGGCATACGATATTTTGTTTCGGTTTTCGTTAAAGTAACCACATTTCTTGCGACGCAAAATCGTCATCTTCGCCAATGACCATTACTCCCCCGGGAGTAATAGAGCTTCCAGTGGGAGTAATGAGCCTTATTACTCCCTAGGGACTAATGAAATTGTACCGCGCATGCACACATGTTAATAATGATCATCGGTCAGTGATAGGCTATTTTCCGCCCGTATTGCACGCAAGGAATGTGGTTATTTTAGCGCAGTCGGGAAAAAAATAGTACATTACTCCACGAGGGCGAAAAAGTGTTTCGCACGAGGGATGTGCGAAATTTTTCATCACAAGGTGCGAAAATTGTGGTTTTACGCACGCGATGCGGGCGGAAAAGTGGCAATTTTCGCACCTTGTGATGAAAAATGTCGCCCTCGTGGAGTAATGTACTATTCTGCCGTTATTGTATCCATAACGAAACAATTTTCTGTTTCCTTGCCATGTTTTTTCATTAACAAATCGTAAGATAATAAGCCGTACTGAATAAAAATGCATAGGTTTCGTGTAAAAAAAATCTTGTGCTTCTTTACAGACCTCAAACGATCCTGTTGGGACAAAAATGATGATGTTGATGAAACCCTGGAATGATCTTCCTCTATCTGTAGAAGAAGCTTTTAATCAGGTCCGTAATAATTATATTACTGGAATTTACCCATTGAAGGTCACTTTTGATACAAGGACTAATCCAAGTAATCCCTTTAAATCTCATAAAATCTTATAAAATATTTACAATTCTATGAAATGTTTTGAAATTATAAATAAAAATGGAAATCTCATGAACATTTGAAATTTTATGGACACTTGATGAACTTAGAAGTTGTCACCTTGTGCAAAAGTTTAAACACCCGGAATCGAGGATTGCCAGTGACAACGTGTAAAATGCATGCGACATATAATAAATGACAATTTAAGTGTGCAAGCAAAAATTATAATAAATATTTACTCACTCTTGATTTTTGTTCAGGTTTGCAAAGAGCGCGTTGCCTTTTTTTCAAATGAAGCTGTGAAATCGACGATAGATATACATATAGAATGCAAGATTGTGTCAATTGAGTCCGGACGTACCAATAGTCTGGCAATGACGCTGCCGGCTGGCAGCCAATACACCAATGCGCTGAATTATCAGTAAGTCATGTTTTCAATAAATTGATGTTTTTAAGAAATAAATAATTGTTTTTCGTAAACTCTCGACTGTAAAACATCACAGATATTACCTTACATATTTTGCTATAAAAAGAATAAAATAATAACCGTTTGTTTATAATTTTTATAACAGCCGGACGACATCTCCCGAGGAAACAATTAAATCAATCTTATTATTTGATATACGCATAGATATAATTTTTCAGGCTATCATCATGACCAAAACTATCTTCCCAAATTTAGTCGACAAATTATGGTTATATACATATATATATATATACTAATCATCATTTGTCGACTAAATTATATATATATATCGGTTCTGGAATTGACATGAATTGGACTGTTATGAAATTGATAAGCTATGATATTATTAAATTCCTTTCATAGGGAAATCTGTTACGGAATGCTCTTTATAGTCGGGTGTTATTGAAATTTTTTTAAATGCCTTCTGAAATCTTAGATTTTATACATTTATAGTATTTATAAATCGAAAATCTACACTATACTTTTATAATAATTTCGGACTTTTCGCCAGCCATGATGTCCACATCGCAGCATCTGCTGAACGGTTATGATCATAACCGCGTGCGTTGGAAAACTTGCGTCCAAATTATTTAATCAAAGTATCGTTAAAATTCCGAACTGATAGTGCATTTTGAAAGATCATCGTTCGAAAGATTTCATTTCCGGCATATTGAAATGTACACGGTAGTATCTCTTTAAAAAAAAATTAATTATACCTAGTGGTGAAGCCGTAAGTAGCTGGACTGAGAACTTTCAATAGATGTTTTATTAAAATCCATCAATCCGAATTGGTTTATGTTACATATTTTTACCAAAGCCATAAAATTCAGACATACACCTGCCTAAAGTTCCAAGTTAATAAATATCAAACTTAGTGTCACGAATGTCAGACAAATAACAATAACGAACTTAAGTTCATGCCCCGTCTCTCCATTTAGCCATAATCGGAAAGTAGGAAATGTTACCATTAATGATCATTGCTTGTGTATTTCGTCAAATAAAATATTGAACATTATTTTTTGACAGCCTCCATCGTTTCAAAGGTAACGGAATGTTGCATCGATTGAAACAACGGTATTTCATCGGAGGCAATCCTGCAGAGACGAGTCACTATTCAGTCAGTCTTTGGGGCGTAGCACCGATATTATCAGTCTTATGCGGTGGTATAATTCTGGCCTTCGCCATATGTTTTTTCGAAAAAATATGTAACACTTTGATGAACAACGCCCAAGGATCGGAAAAGCTGACAAATTCGCAAAAACTGAAGATGCACCAGTGGGATCGACTTTCGCAGCATGGAACAAGTATTACTACGAGAATGATCACCTGGATCGATATGAGTCATGTAACGGATGATAGAGGTGAAGCGTGAATAAATATAATGAAATTCATTTTTATCAACTTCCCATGTGCGAATATCTGTACGATGCCGGAGTTATAAAAACGGCCCAGAACTGGGATAGAACCGATTGACAAGTCTCGTTTGCCAATTCTCGGACAGTATCAGCAAACAACATTATCAGTAATGGGCCTATGCAGCTTGCCAGTAGGGGGCCAGGTCCAGAGCTGCTAATAGTTCTGGGCCATATGGCCCAGAACTGGGACGGTTACCGTTGCTGAGTCTTAATTGCCGGCTCTGTCCCCGTACAGATGAAAAACTTCACCAAGAATGGGCCATCGCTGATAGACCGTATCAGATCAAATCCTTTTTTATATCGAATTGTATATCCGTCGTAGCACTGGGCATGTACTGGTTGCCAGAGTTCAACCAACGCTTTCTCAATAATAATAAAAAAAATAATATTTCCAAAAGTATGGAAAAGATAAATTACAAATAAATTTTGTACAGAACTCAGTGACTGAAGAATAAATATTTATGTATTTTATGACTTTTCGATCGTATGAAGTTCGTGTGACAATATGCAAGCGTTTGTTCAACTGATGTACAAGTTTCGAAACGTTGTTCTTCAACGTTAGCATAGCCAAGTAGGTAAGATCTAGGACCAGTAATCGTAGGTCGCAGGTTCGAATCCCATCACCGATCGAAAAATTTACTCCGAGATTTCCAGCGTATGAGCATAAAATAACGACCGTACAGTATAAACCACAATCAGACAAATGCGTTAAACAAACAGGCAAACGATAAAGACATTCATTTTTACTGTTTATTGTCATCGTTTTTGAACAGTGGCTGAACATTGGCACGCGGTACTGGCTTGACGCCGACAGCCAGCACTGGGCAGGTGCGATCATTTCAGTATCGGCCCAGTACTGATTCTGCATTGGATTTGTACTGGGCCTTGATTGTCTGCCAGTACTGGTAGCTCCGGCACCAGTACTGGGCCAGAACTGTACCATTCTGATATTCGTACATGGGTTACCGTAATGCGGAAATTTACAAGTCCCTTCAGGGCTCGGTTGGGGGACTCCGTCCGCCGAGCCCCCCCAAAACGTCCCTTCGGGACATTTTTTAGGGCACTCACGCACAGGATGTACGTCGCGCTTCGCTCTCCGTATGTGCCCTAGCAAACCAAGCGAACGTGAATAGGACTCGAAAAAGCGACGTTGGTTCGGTGCCAAAAATTAACTACACCAACGACCGCTCTGGCGACCGCTCAGGCGACATTCTTTTGCCTGATTTCGGCAGTAAAGTCGCTTCATCGATTGTCGACCCGACAAACGACCGTGAAAGCAACCGTCCAGATACAAGCTTTTTGGGGATCGGAATGAGCTTTTCTAGACGGTCGCTGTTACGGCCGTTTATTCGGTTGCCAGTCAAACAAACTACTTTATTGCCGAAACACCACAAAAAAATGTGTCGCCAGAGCGGTCGCTTCAGAGGTCATTAGGGTGGTTAATTTTTTGAACAAAACAGCTGTAGCTCATAGAGACGCTTCTTCGGTCGCTCAGCACTTCAGGGTGGATGCTCGTCGCGCTTCGTGCTTCATATCTGGATGCACGTCTCGCTTCGCTCTCCGTATGTGGATGCACGCCGCGTAGAAAATTGAAGCGTTGATAAACTGGAGTGACTTGGTAAAATTAAGTTTGCGAGTTAAACAATAGAGTTATCTCGTATTTAAGTAACTAATCTTAAGAAAAAAAAAACAGCAGCCAGAACAGTAAAGTTGCGGCTATAGTAAATACCGTTATCGCGTATTTATTATTGGTTAATTATCGCTTCCTCGAACAGAAAGCTACGATTTTTCAGTGGAGGTCGGCGGAATCAACGACAAATGTTGACGATGATTAACAATGTACGTGATGAATTAATTTATCGTCGAAACTCTCGTTTATTTATTGTCCGTTGAGGTATTCAGAATGTTTATTTAAAAACTGATTTCAAAATTTAATCTCCGAAATTTAATAATTGTATAATTGAAACTTCCAGGAATTTTCAACCGCGTATGTATAATGTTCCGTGAGAAGTCGATTGCTTGATATGATTGTCTGATTGTAATGATGCTCCGACAATAATTCTTCCGCGAGTAGTGACGTTCCGCTCTTGGACGAGCCTCTTTTATCGTTTTAATTGGAAACGCCATCGAGCTGTCCGTTGCATCAGATGCCCCCTTTCGCGGTCGTTATTGATCGGATCTCCGTCTACCGTAGCTTATTTTAATAATTACACAATATTCATTTTTACGACAATTTCCCGAATAAACAATTTACTCTGATAATTTTCTATTTACATTATGAGCATTTAGAAGTTTGAGCGAAGTTCCTACGTGGTTTCTATCAAAAGTTGCAGCCCTGATCAATCAAATTGTTTTAAATGTTGCTTATAAATTCCTGATTTTTAGACGACATTTGTTCAATTCTGTTTATATAATAATAAACACCCTAAATATTTATTTTGAATAATGTTCGCTAATTCCCTGCTATTGACTGTTTTTATTGATAGTAAAAGCATGATTTTAACATGTATAATTTCCCCCATTTAATATGTTTTAATTTCCCCTATTATCATAATAATAGATCGTAATTTTTATATTAGTTTTGTGTTTACGATTTGACTCAAATAATTCAACAAACTTAATTCTACTGCATAATAATTGATTAATTATTTCCTGGCAAATTTTCCACGGCCGATCCATTATCATGTTGTTTTTATTAATAATTACTGAATATATATTTAATAAATGTTGTACATAATCACGGCCGCGAGGTGATGCACTCGTAGCGCCGACGGTGTTTTTTCCAATAAGTCGCCTCGAGACGGACGCACGGATTCTCTAACTGGACTGCTGTATGCATACGCGCAGCGCTTCGTACTGCGTGTTGGATCGATAAGATACCATCTCCGAACGCGCACGCGAAAGACTCGTATTGCCTTTTGAGTTTGAATTAAAACAATGGGTTCCGCAAGTACCCTAAGGCACGCTCGCGGCCGACGATACCTCTCCAATAAAGTAAACATACCACTCGCTTGATTTTTTAGTCATCACTCTATTGCTATGCCAATCACTGAATATAATCATTCCGTGATAGCAAACGCATAATTAATTACTGAACGCGTAATCACTTCTCAAAAATGATTTGTTTCCTATGCATTTTTTTCTGTGACTCTCCTGTAACTATTATTTTATTCCCGAACTTTATGGATTTCTAGCCAGTTGCGTTAGTGAATTTGACCAAAAAAGCCACCGGACTCAACAATGTATTCTAATAAACATTTTCTGTAGCAAAACACTGAGAAGTATGTTGTACAGAGAATATAGGAAAGATCCAGTGCACGCATGTTGTTTCATCACGCAAGTCCACCAACATGTATTTTATCAATGTATTTGGATAACAAAACAAATGTAACTTGTGTGTGTGTGTGAATTGCTTCAACACATTCCATAACACGTTCATTTTTAGATGGTAATAAACGAGAAAGCCATGTATAAATTAATTCCCGGATGTTGAGTTTATGACCGTCTATTCCACGAGTACCCGGAAATCCGCATTCGTCGTTGGGAAACAAATAAGTGGTAGATATCAACCCCCCACCCCCTAGTACCGCGCCACAAGTGTTTCCTATCGTCGAACACTTTCGTAGTGCCTTCGGTAAGATCCGCGTCACGAAATTCTGTAAACCGCACACAGTACTATTTCGACGTTTTTCCCTGCCATCACATTTTCCAAGCCTTCTACCGAACACGAAGAGCCGGTTTGTTCGACTCGACATTGAAGTTATCAATTTTCTATTGTACAAAAAATATCGGCGTTCGAGTATGAGGATCCTCGTGGGACTGGCTTTGGTGCTGATCACGCCGACCCTCGCCGTCGAGGAAGCACCGACGATACTCACACCGTCGGGGTGTATCGGAGGTTTCTACCGAAAGTCACAGAGTGGCAGAAGGTTCCAATCCTATGAGGGAATACCTTACGCTCAGCCCCCAGTGGGAAAACTCCGTTTCGAGGTAATCGTGTGACAGTTTTGTGATCAAGAGATTCCGATGATCTCTCGATCGTCCGGATGCTCGTTATGTTTTGGGTGGCGAAGTAACACACCGAAATGGGATAACAGAGTTGAGTATGAGAGTCACCCTGGCAGATCCGGCGACCAACGAAAACCGCCGAGAAAACGACCGGTCGTTTTCGGACAAAAATACGTCCGGTAAAACGACTGTTGAAACGACTTCATCCGCGTCAGAGAGCTTTCGGTCAGGTCGTTTTACATATCGAGACTGGATGAACGACCGCGGAAACGACCGTTCGAAAGACCTTTCAGTCCGGTTGTCGTTATGCGGTCGTTTCTTCGGTTGAAAATAAAAAACGACCGGACTGAAAGGTGTTATGAACAGTCGTTTTTGCGGTAGTTCATTCGTTTATTCATTGTAAAACCACCCGACTGAAAGCCCTTCATGGAATCTGCTCGTATGCGGCTGGTACGGACACGGATTGAGCCGTTTTGACAGTCGTTTTCGAGGACGTGTTTTTGTCCGAAAACGACCGGTCGTTTGCTCGGTCGGTTTGAAGGTAGTTCGGTGGTGGTTTTTCAAGTCGCAGAACTTGCCGGGGCACTTTTGTGATGGAAAATCGATGCAAAAAATCGTAGTCCATATTCGTCACTCCGACCCTAAACGGAGCGACGAAAATCTTTGTGTAGCCTCCGCAACCGTTGGATGGATCCTGGGACGGTGAACTCGATGCAACGCGACCCGGACCCGAGTGTGCACAGTACTTGATCAGATTCTATGATACGGTTGAGACGGTGAAAGGTGCCGAAGATTGCCTGTATCTTAACGTCCACACACCGGACGAAGGTGTGATATCGAACAGTCACGAGACGCTACTACCAGTCATCTTCTTCATTCACGGTGGATCTTATCAATACGGTTCGGGAGCCGAACAAGGACCGCCGGATTACATCATGAACGAGGACGTCGTTCTCGTCACTATCAATTACCGTCTTGGACCACTAGGTAATAGAGTGGCTTTTGAATCCGTAGTCCAAGTCCCCAATTTTAGAAGATGCAACCCTTTATCGGTCAACATGACATGCCCAGTAGCTGACGGAAAGTGTCACGAATTCCATTCGTCACGGTCGAACCAGTGACGGTAACGGGTTGATCATTGTACCGTACTTAAATGACGAGCCTTGGACTGCGGTATTAAAAATTTTGTAATGATTTGTTGAAACAAGTTATATTGATTGGATAAAATATCGAAGGTTTTCTGAGCACTCAGGACTCAGTAGTGCCGGGTAACATGGGCCTGAAAGATCAGACTCTTGCTCTTCAGTGGGTCTCGAAAAACATAGAGTCCTTCGGAGGTGATCCGAATTCGGTGACTTTGTTCGGTCAGAGCGCAGGTGCATCGAGTGTGCATTATCACTACCTATCGCCGATGAGTCGAGGACTATTCCACCGTGGGTATTTTTTATATAATTGAAAATTATTGATCGATTATTGATAGATTGATTATTGATTGATTGATTATTGATTGATTGATTATTGATTGATCGATTATTGATTGATTGGTCACTACTAAATCATCATTGATCGTTGAACAGACATTGATGTTTGTTGGTTCATCGTTGACAATTGATAAATCATCGATCGTTGAACAAACAATGATGTTTGTTGGTTCGTCATTGATAATTGATAAATCATTTATCACTGCTGGTGTCATTATAGATGGCTCTTGTGCGATCCTTAGGTGGTGTATCCCTCAGCGGAACGGCTCTCAATTGTTGGGCGCAGACCGAAGCATCGCTGGAAAAAGCCCAGAAGCTTGGAACCTTAATGGGATGTGAAGCGAGTTCGAACGAAGAATTAGTTGCTTGTCTCAAAAATGTCCCTGCTGAGAAGATAATGGGGGCTGTTCCCGAATTCATGGTCAAGTATCGCCACAAATATTGTGTCATTATCCGGCGTCGACAACTTTTGTAGTTTACACACTATACTCAGTTGCAATCTCACGTATTTGAAAATCGTCGGCTGTCAGCGATCGGCTATTAACTTTGGCTTGCGTCATTTACGCTGTTTAGAAAATCCCAACGTCGACCGTGCTGCGAGGAGGCGACGTATAAAATTTTGTTGTCGAGGCCGATGATAATTTTACACAATATAGTAATACATAATATAGTATAGTGAAGGTCCAAATGCTTGCTAAGTAATCATATATATTAAACTTGCTAAGTAATCGTATATAGACGCATAGGCGAAGGTAGAAATTCTTGCTAAGTAATCTTATATATTTAAACCAGTCTATATTTCAGAGTCCTCTTGTTTCCTCGCTAGAGGCGCGGCCGGTGTCGAAATATCGTCTCTTTTATTTTGGTAGTTATTACCGGCGCGCGTGTTATTATATTATATAGATTATAGCGCCTGACGGGTTCGCGTGCAGGACTCGACGTACGGGAATTGAAATAATACGAAAAAACGATTTTCGTTAAAAAAATCGGCTTATTTGTTGTTGAAAAATTTGTAATTATTTAGAAAAACAAAAAAGCTCTCGACAATACCTGGTGAATTATGTGAAGAAGTAGTGTGCAAAAGTTCGAAACGATTGGTCCAGTAGATTTTGAGTTATCGTTAACACGGACTTCAAATATGACAAGTTTCGGAAAAACGCGAAGAGTTTGGTCGCTTAGCGCTCATTTCACATAAGTTTGAGAACACTTCTCGATTGTACGAAAATCTGAAAAAATGCATGCATATTGAACGTACTCAAACGATTAATTTTGCATAATAATAATTCCAAAATGTTATCAACGAATTGATGAAAAAAAAAATTGGTCAACAAATTTCGCCGCAACCCAATTTTTTTGGGTTGCGCTCAAATACTCATAACTTCGTTATTTTGCTCCGATCGACTTGAAATTTTAACACAATATTCTTGAGATTTTATACATTCATTAAAAAACAGCAAGAAAAAAACGTTGATACCTTACCAGGCCCTTGAGGTAGTACTAGCGGACAGCCTGAGTCCACGTGAGTTCAGAGAGAATTGAGAGAGAACTGCGAACAGTTCTCGACGGGATAAGAATCTGAAAAAAATCAAGCATGTGAAAGGTGCTGAAAATATTTATCATGCATGATAATAATTCCAAAATGTTATCAACAAATTTACGCAAAAAAAATTTCCCAACAAATCACCCGGCAAAATAACTTTTTTTTATGAAAACGATTTGTTAATTTTTCTGAATACGTGTGAATTTTTTCAGAATTTTGAGTAATTTTTAAAAATCGCGTTTTTGGTTAATAAATAAACGTAATTTTCAAAAATTACACAAAATTCTGAAAAAATTCATGATCTGGTTATACAGGGACACATAGGCACTCGCATAGATACTGCGAGCGCGCGAGCCAACATATCCACTAGTAGGGTAAAAGTGGTGAATTTGGCCCACCTCGATTAACAAGTAAATCAATGATATATGGACCGGGCCACATTCTCCACTTTTACCCTACGTAATATAGTATAGGGAAAGTCCAAACGCATGCTGATACCAGGTAGTAATTAATTGGCTTATTAATTAGCAAAAATGTTTTACGTACGTGAGATCGCCATTGAACAGCATAAATGACCAGTTAAAATAATGTGATCGCAGTAGCAGACGTCGGACGTTATCGAGTACTTCAATGAATAAACAATTGTGATTATCCTCACAGGGCTGGCTCTACAATCCCGATGTACCGTTCGGACCGGTCGTCGAGAAAAATTCTGCGACACCCTTTATAGATAAATCTCCCGTAGAAATAATCAACGGCAGAGAGGCGGCGGATTTGCCTTGGATCACGACCGTCGTTTCCGAGGAAGGTCTCTACACTGGTGGGCAGTTCGTAGCCAACAAAAGACTCACGAGACAACTCGACGATAATTGGGAAACCATAGCGCCACATCTTCTCGATTACAACTACACGATTCCGATCTCGGAACACGCCAATGTCGCAAGGAAAATAAGAAAGCATTATCTGAAAAACTGGCCAATCAACAGAAGGACACTCAAAAGAGTGATTCACATGATGGGCGATCGTCTGTACGCAGTAGACGCGGTAAAGAGCGCCAGAATTCAGGCTAAAGCGAGCACCAATCCGATCAGATTGTACTACTTCAATTATCGAGGAGAACACAGTTTATCCGAAGAATTTACTGGTACCAATAAGAACTACGGTAAGTTTTTTTATTATACTTGTGCGAATGAATCTTTCGTGCGATAAAACCGGAGGTCTGAAATTTTGCGCATTGTTCCCAGGTGTTTCGCATGCCGATGACGAATTTTACGTCTTTCCCGGTCCAATGGGGCGCGTAACGAGCAGAAAAGATCGAATGATGGTCGATTACATGGTCAACTTGTGGACGTCTTTCGCCGCCACAGGGTGAGCTACAGTTTCATTATCCCTGGTAAAAATAAATCGTAAAGACCGATTCCGATCCGATAGATTTCCAATCAAATTTTGTCGTCTGCTATCGTCTCTACCTGTTCAGATTTTCAACAGTTTACAGAAACTGAATCGCTATTTTGCCACTTCTTCAGTATTCAATCGCTACAGTGAAAATATGATACATATTGTATCAGTACTTATTGGGCGCTATAAATTATAGAAAAAAACTTAAACCTTTCATTCGCCATAATTTGGTTATACTTGAAGGCCTTGAAGATATGAGGCATTTGAATTCGTCGTGAATAAGATCCTTTAATACTTCAATTATACTTGATATATTTGGTAGACTTAGTATAAAACCTGCATGACATTCTCGTTTTCTCAAATGAAGTCCGTGGAATACGAGCATATGTAGATAACTTACAAAACTGTTGCTGAAGAGTTTTATCAAATTTTTTAGCAGGGATTACGCTATCTCTTTATCCACGAAAGTTAAAAGTGGGAAACTTGTTTTTTTGTGGATATTTGTAGTGAATCAGTCATCTAAAAATGAAGTACCTTTGTGAACATAAATGGCTGTTAAATATGCAAACCTTTATTACTGTACACGTGTTCAGTGTATTCGCGGTGATAGTAAATAAGTCGCATTCAATTGGAAATATTTCCATTTTTTTTTTCAGGATTCCCGACGCGGGCGTCGAGTGGGTGGCGGTCGATCCACTACAGGAAGCAATCGAGTACTTGCACATTGCGGGACCGAATAAACGTCGCATCGAGAGTAACGCCAACTTCGGTGAAAAGAAGTTTTGGAACACCATAGACTTCGACGAGAACAAGATGAACTCATTTCGGAAAAAGATTAATAATCAGCGAACTTGTAAAAATGCAATGAATTCGTCAGCTTTGTAGTAGAGCATAGATGCATAAGCATTTGTTGGCGATACCCTGGCAGATCCTGCGACCATCAAAACCGCCGAGAAAACGACCGGTCGTTTTCGGGCAAAAATACGCCCGGTAAAACGACTTCATCCGCGTCCGTGCGAGCCACATACGAGCAGCTTCCAGTGAGAGCTTTCAGTCAGCTCGTTTTACATTTTATGACTGGACGAACAACCGCGGAAGCGACCGTTCAAAAGACCTTTCAGTCCGGTTGTCGTTAATGCGGTCGTTTCTTCGGTTGAAAAAAAAAAAAAAAAATACTGGACTGAAAGGTGTTTTGAACAGTCGCTTTCGCGGCAGTTCATTCGCTCATCAATTGTAAAACCACCTGATTGAAAGCCATCCCTGGAAGCTGCTCGTATGCCTCTGGCACGGACACGGATAAAGTCGTTTCGACAGTCGTTTTCGCGGACATATTTTTGTCCGAAAAAAACCGGTCGTTTACTCGGTCGCTTCGAAGGTAATTTAGTGGTGGTTTTTCAAGTCGCGGAACTTGCCAGGGTATTTTAGGCGAGAGAACGC
Source organism: Amblyteles armatorius (assembly GCA_933228735.2). Lineage (NCBI taxonomy): Eukaryota > Metazoa > Arthropoda > Insecta > Hymenoptera > Ichneumonidae > Amblyteles > Amblyteles armatorius. The sequence continues at coordinate 1,517,186 of OW121697.1, forward strand.
ATGCGAGATGATGGTGTAGTGTTTGGATTCATTGAAACAAATGAAAGTCAACCCACATGCGTACAGAAAACCGGAAAACGATAAGTGTTATTAGCGGCAAGAGAAAACACGACATACATCAGCTAAAAAATAATATTTGGTAGATGGGACAAAGCAAGCTGTCGTTATGCAGCATAAATTCAAGTCGGCCTAGGTATTCAAACCTTGTCTTTGCAACAATCGGAAATCGGACACGAATGTGAGATATCGCGAGTCAATTATTTTGATACTAGAGTATCAAAATAATTGACATTTCCGACACTCACAGACACTCACAGTCACGCGTTTTATCAATAAATAAAATATTGTTAGACCTCCAATCATTTATGCAAAAGAATACACACATACGTCTGCATCGAAGGGAAGCATCGATATCATCAAAAGGATGATTTTTCCTCACCTTGCACCAAGATACTCGTCAACCCACCGATCGGGGTAAACGCATCAGCGACCAGCAGCGCCCATTTATTTGGCTGTCGCCCACCCTTTTCGTCGTATCTGCGATAACCCAACAGCTGACAGCCGCTATTCGAAAAGATCTTCGCGCGCGCCGTACGAAAAGGTTTAATTGCGAGGTTAATTGGTTATGGGAATTAATTGGTTATGGGAATTAATTGGTTATGGGAATTAATTGGTTATGGGAATTAATTGGTTATGGGAATTAATTAGTTATGGGAATTAATTGGTTATGGGAATTAATTGGTTATGGGAATTAATTGGTTATGGGAATTAATTGGTTATGGGAATTAATTGGATATGGGAATTAATTGGTTATGGGAATTAATTGGTTATGGGAATTAATTGGTTATGGGAATTAATTGGTTATGGGAATTAATTGGATATGGGAATTAATTGGTTATGGGAATTAATTGTTTATGGGAATTCATTGGTTATGGGAATTAATTGGTTATGGGAATTAATTGGTTATGGGAATTAATTGGTTATGGGAATTAATTGTTTATGGGAATTAATTGGTTATGGGAATTAATTGGTTATGGGAATTAATTGGTTATGGGAATTAATTGGTTATGATAATTAATTGGTTATGGGAATTAATTGGTTATGGGAATTAATTGGTTATGGGAGTTAGAGTAGGAGCAAGGGAGGGGGTTGTCGCGATCCCGATCGATGAGAGACAACCGTTTTTCGGGGATTCTCTCGCGAACGGTGTAGCGTGACGGTTTGGATAGCTCACCCCCTGACTACCGCCTTCGAATTCCACGCGACCGAGCAACCAAGGAATTTTCGAGCTTCCTCCTCGTCCTTGGATTTTGTTTCTCGATACCGATAAGCCTTTCGCAACCGGTTGTATTTTAATAGTTGGACGTTTAGTATCGCGGTGGTTGTGCCTTTTGCATTCGTTATTGTGTTTGCCGTGATTAACGTAAGACTCGGTCGCGGCGTCGGGCACCGTCTCAGGCCTTTCGGTTGGTCGTACGCGTTGGATTGAAATCGCGTCGGGAGAGTATTAGACAGGCTTGCGTCGCCTGTTTGTACACTGTAAAAAATGTTATGAAATTTACAACACGTTTAATATACAAATTTATATTAAATATTCAACCTCGGTATCTGAAATTAGAATTCATATACACTGTATTCGAATTTTCATAATTTAATTTTAAATGCAATACCTGTATATTAAAATTACCGGTGATGGCATTGAAAATTAAGACATCCGTATATGAAAATTATGTTATTGTTACAAAAATTACACAAATAATATTGTTTTTAATATACCGGTGACGCAATATTCTTACATACGTGTAAATCGAATTTCATGTACTGTATATGCATAAAACTTCATATACATTTATGAATTTTCAAACAGACATTTTTTACAGTGTAGTTTCTCTGCGGAATTGGCCGGGAATCGCGAGGGTTTCCATTTTGTGCGACTGCGTGTTTGTTAACGGCGAGACGTGCGGGTCTCTGCGCTGTTCTTTCGCGATTGACGAATCTCGAGGCTTCGGTCGACGGCGGCAGCTGTTCGACGGGCAAACGGCGAAAGAAAAGCGAGAACGGCGCGAGTCCGTATCGCCCTGGCTTCTCCGGGTACGCCGCTTATCGTCCGGTGCACTTTTGCCTGCACTCGTTACCGGTAATCAAAAGAAACGCTGCCAAGTTCGTGTGTTTCCCGCGTAGGCAGACCCTCACGTCGTCGCGCGCTCGGGATCGTCGTCGGCGAGCAAGCGTCCTTCTGACCATGTCGCGCGACAGCGGAGACACACCGCCGATCGTCGATTTCCGTTTCTTCTGTTATCGCGTATCCGTTGTCAGTGTGTGTGCGCCGTCCGAAATTTAGTAGGGACTCAGGGACGTCGCGTTATTCATTGTATTTCTCGCCATTCTCGTATTTCGCGCAATTATCTTATATTTTGGAATTTATTGGCATTAGGCCATCCCTCTCGTTGGTGAACTGAGTAGCCGGTAGCAGGGAAAAATTGTACCGGGTAGCCTTCGAGGATTTTCGATGGAAAAGAGAGCGAGAGACTTTAATTTATTTTATTCGCACTGTTTTTGCTTGAATTAGATTTCTGTTCAATAAATGATTATTATTGTCTCCCTGAATTTTGCGTTGAGATAATCGATTTCGGTTCCACTCAGCTCGAATTCACCGGACCGCCCCTCTACCATTCTTCCATGGCTGCTTGTCTAGCCGGACGCAACCTTATCCTTTTGTTAACATCTTGGCCGATCGGGTCGCACACCGTGTGCGGATGGCGCCCACTTTTAATAAAATATAAACCGATCGACGGACGGGGTTTTGTGGTTAATTACCGGTAGTGGGGGTTTCAGGGATTTTGCCCCACACCCGGAAATTCCTCTCACAGGATTTTTAGGACGATAGCTCAAAATTAGAGCTACCACAGACATTTTTCAAAAATTTCAAATTCGCGTAAAATTTCGAAACGGGCCTCAATCTTCATGAAAATTGTATCGAAGGAAGAGACGTGACCACTCTATTGGTGTACGAAATTTCAACCCGCTATCTCAAGCCGTTTCCGAGTTATAGTAATTCTAAGCGGTGCACGCTGTCATGCACACAAATACATCCGGACACCAGCAAAAAATTACATTTCTCGACGTTTTCGACTATTTCTAGTACGCTGACATTAAAATCTCGAAAAAAAATGTTTTCACGAAAACATGGCTTCCTCTATGAGGAAGCAAAAAATGGTTGTTTTGCCGAGCAATTTGTTAAACAATTAATTTTTTGATCAATTTGTTAATAACATTTTGGAATTATTATTGTGCGAAATGAATCTCTTCGGTACCTTCAATCTGCATGCATTTTTTCAGATTTTTATATAATCGAAAAGTACTCGCAACATTCGCTTACTTTTCATTCATAGCGACCTTTACTTTATCTTTGTCTAATCTATAACTACCCGGAAATCCACATTCGTCGATGGAAAACAAACACGTGGTATATATTAAACCACCCCCACCCCACCCATCTCGGTATTGTGCTGCAAGTTTTTCCTATCGTCGAACAGTTTCGTAATGCCTTCGGTGAGATCCGGGTCACGAAATTCTGTAAACCGCACATAGTTCAATTTCTACCGTTTTCCCTGCTATTACATTTTTCAAACGTACTGAACGCAAAGAGCCTGGTGCGTTGACTTTGAAGTTATCGATTTTCCGTTACACAAAAAATATTGGCGTCAGCGATTTCGGCGATCGAATATGAGGATCCTCGTGGGACTGGCTTTGGTGCTGATCACGCCGACCCTCGCCGATGGGGAAGCTCCGACGATAATTACACCTTCGGGGCGTATCAGGGGTTCCTACCAAAAGTCGCAGAGTGGCAAAAATTTTCAATCCTACGAGGGAATACCTTACGCTCAACCCCCAGTGGGAAAACTCCGTTTCGAGGTAATCACGTGACAGTTTTGTGATCAAGAGATTCCGATGATCTCTCGATCCTCCGAATGGTAATTGTATCTTCGGTGACGAAGTAACACATCGACATAGGTACACGGAATAGAGATGAATACGAGAGTCACTTTTGTTATCGAAAATCAATGCAAGAATGGTGGTCCATATCCGTCACTCTTACCCTGAACACAGCGACGAAAATTTTTGTGTAGCCACCGCGATCGTTGGATCAACCCTGGGACGGTGAACTCAATGCAACGCGACGCCCCGAGTGTGTACAGTACTTGATAAAACTCTATAATACAGTTGAGACCGTGAAAGGTACCGAAGATTGCCTGTATCTGAACGTCTACACACCGGACGAAGATGTGAAATCTGAGAATAACGAGACGCTACTGCCGGTTATCTTCTTCATTCACGGTGGATCTTATCAGTACGGTTCGGGAGCCGAACACGGACCGCCGGATTACATCATGAACAAGGACGTCGTCCTGGTCACTATCAATTACCGTCTTGGACCACTCGGTAAAACAGTGGCTTTTAAATCCGCAGTCCAAGTCCCCAATCTGAGAAGATGTTACCGTTTTCCCGGCCAATATGACATGCCCAGTAGCTGACGGAAACTATAATGAATTCCATTCGTTCCCTGGCAAATTCTGCGACTTGAAAAACCACCACCGAACCACCTTCAAAGCGTCCGAGTAAACGACCGGTCGTTTTCGGACAACAATACGTCCTCGAAAACGACTGTCAAAACGACTTTATCCGTGTCCGTACCGGCCGCACACGAGCAGATTCCATGGAGGGCTTTTAGTCAGGTGGCTTTACAATTATTAAACGAACGAACTACCGCGAAAACGACTGTTCAAAACACCTTTCAGTCCGGTCGTTTTTTATTTTCAACCGAAGAAACGACCGCATTAACGACAACCGGACTGAAAGGTCTTTTGAACGGTCGTTTCCGCGGTTGTTCATCCAGTCTCGAAATGTAAAGCGACCCGACCGAAAGGTCTCTGACGCGGATGAAGTCGTTTTAACAGTCGTTTTACCGGACGTATTTTTGTCCGGAAACGACCGGTCGTTTTCTCGGCGGTTTTGTTGGTCGCATGATGTGCCAGGGTTACAGTCAAACCAGTGAAGGTGACGTGTCGAAGATTGTACTGAACTTAAATTATGAGCCTCGGACTGCGGTATTAAAAATTTTGTAATGACATGTTGAAGCAAGTTATATTGATTGGATAAAATATCGAAGGTTTTCTGAGCACTGAGGACTCAGTAGTGCCGGGTAACATGGGCCTGAAAGATCAGACTCTTGCTCTTCAGTGGGTCTCGGAAAACATAGAGTCCTTCGGAGGTGATCCGAATTCCGTAACTTTGTTCGGTCAGAGCGCAGGTGCATCGAGTGTGCATTTTCACTATCTATCGCCGACGAGTCGAGGACTGTTTCACCGTGGGTATTTTTTATATAATTGAAAATTATTGATCGATTACTGATTGATTGATTATTGATTGATTGGAATGATTGATTATTGATCGATTATTGATCGATTATTGATTGATTGATTATTGATTGATTGTAATTATTGATTGTTGATTGATTGGAATTATTGATTATTGATCGATTATTGATCGATTATTGATTGATTGATTATTGATTGATTGTAATTATTGATTGTTGATTGATTGGAATTATTGATTATTGATCGATTGGAATTATTGATTATTGATCGATTATTGATTGATTGGTCACTACTAAATCATCATTGATCGTTGAACAAACATTGATGTTTGTTGGTTCATCGTTGACAATTGATAAATCATTGATCGTTGAACAAACAATGATGTTTGTTGGTTCGTCATTGATAATTGATAAATCATTGATCACTGCTGGTGTCATTATAGATGGCTCTTGTGCGATCCTTAGGTGGTGTATCCCTTAGCGGAACAGCCCTGAATTGTTGGGCGCAGACCGAAGCATCCCTGGAAAAAGCCCAGAAGCTTGGAACCTTAATGGGATGTGAAGCGAGTTCGAACGAGGAATTAGTTGCTTGTCTCAGAAATGTTTCTGCCGAGGAGATAATGGGCGCTGTTCCCGAATTCATGGTCAAGTATCACCATGAATATTCAGTCATTATCCGGCGTCAACTATTTTTGTAGTTCGCACACTGTACTCAGTTGCAATCTCACGTATTTGAAAATAGTTGGCTGTAGTCGAACAGCTATTACCCTTGACTTACATCGTTTCCGCCGATTAGATAATCCCGACATCGACACGTTGAGGAGTCCACCCATAAAACGTTTATGTCGAGGCCGATGATAATTTTGAACGATACAGTAAAGGGAAGGTCCAAATGCATGCTAAGTTATCTTATCTTATGCATGCTAATTTTATATTTTCTTACGTATGCTTATGCATGCTAAGTGTCTTAGAAAATGTGGGTTTGTTCGCTTGTTTTTTTTTGTTGGTTTGGATGTTTGTCCCGTCTAAGGTCCCGGAGTGGCCAAAGTGGCGGAGTGCTCATGGATGCTCACAGATACTCACAGAAACACACAGGTTCACCTCGGTACTCAGGTACACACAGAAATTCACATAGATACCGCGAGCGCGAGGCAACATATCCGTTAGTCCGTAATATGTTTTTAGTTAATAAATAAACGTAACGCGTTTTTAGTTAATAAATAAACGTAACGCGTTTTTAGTTAATAAATAAACGTAACGCGTTTTTAGTTAATAAATAAACGTAATTTTCAAAAGCACACAAAATTCTGAAAAAATTCATGAACTAGATATACAGGTACACATAGACACTCGCATAGATACTGCGAGCGCGCGAGCCAACATATCCACTAGTAGGGTAAAAGTGGTGAATTTGGCCCACCTCGATTAACACGTTAATCAATAATACATGGACCGGGCCATATTCCCCACTTTTCCCCTACATAATATAGTATAGGGAAAGTCCAAATGCATGCCGATACCAGGTAGGCATTAATCGGCTAATTAGTTAGCAAAAAATGTTTTGCGTACGCGAGATTGCTATTGAACAGAATAAATGACCAGTTAAAACAACGTAATCGCAATAGCAGACGTCGGACGTCGTTGAATATCTCAATGAATAAACAATTGTGATTATCCTCACAGGGCTGGCTCTACAATCCCGACGTACCGTTTGGACCGGTTGTCGAGAAAAATTCCAACACACCCTTTATAGATAAATCTCCCGTAGAAATAATCAACAGCGGAGAGGCGGCGGATTTGCCCTGGATTACGACCGTCGTTTCCGAGGAAGGTCTCTACACTGGTGGGCAGTTCGTAGCCAACGAAACACTCACGAAACAACTCAACGATAATTGGGAAACCATAGCGCCACATCTTCTCGATTACAACTACACGATTCCGATCTCGGAACACGCCAATGTCGCAAGGAAAATAAGAAAGCATTATCTGAGAAACTGGACAATCAAGGGAAGCACACTCAAAAGAGTGATTCACATGATGGGCAATCGTCTGTATGCATCGGACGCGGAGAAGGCCGTCAGAATTCAGGCTGAAGCGAGCACCAATCCGATCAGATTGTACTACTTCAATTATCGAGGAGAACACAGTTTATCTGAAGAATTTACTGGTACCGATAAAAACTATGGTAAGTTTTTTATCTTACATGTGCGAATGAATCTTTCGTGAGATAAAACCGAAGGTCTGAAAAGTTTCGATTGTTTTCCCCGAATTGACTCGGTTGCAAGTCTCAACTGAACAACTCAATTTTCCTCTTAATCCAATTTTGCACACTGTTCCCAGGTGTTTCGCATGCCGATGACGAATTTTACGTCTTCCCCGGTCCAATGGGGCGCGTAACGAGCAGAAAAGATCGAATGATGGTCGATTACATGGTCAACTTGTGGACATCTTTCGCCGCCACAGGGTGAGCTACAGTTTCATTATCCCTGGTGAAGACAAATCGTAAAGACCGATTCCGATTCGATAGATTTCCAGTCGAATTGTGTCGTCTGCTGTCGTCTCTACCTGTTCAGATTTTCAACAGTTCGTAGAAACTGAATCGCTATTTTGCCATTTCTTCAGTATTCAATCGCTACAGTGAAAATACACTGAGAAAAAGGATGCTATTTCCTACTGTGACGAATAGTTCCCAGGGGGGACGTCTATATAGATGGTTTGTGATAGTATAAACTCAATCGATTAAACTATAATTATAGTTACAACTACAATAGTTGGTCATTGTCGTAATTGTAAAATGTACACGTTCCCCCTGGGAATTATTTATTATGTAAGATTTTCTCAGTGTATGATACATATTGCATCAGTGCGTATCGGCCCCCATGGAAATGAAGTATATGTCAGATATATAGGAAGATATATAATTCATATACGTCATATATAACGGCAAAAAGTTCTACATCCCCTATATATCTTTTATATATCCGCCAGATATATAACGGGATTTATTACAATTTTATATTTTCAATATATACTGATTGTATGTCACACATATTTACTAATATTGGTTCAGATATGTATATCATATACGTCATATATATTCATGTATATAAACATTTTACGTATTTCTATATATTAATTATATATGATTCGATGTTTTTTTTATATATATCTTTGATTTGACAGAACAGCGTGTCATCTGTGACTGTACATAGCCTAAACTCAAACTGCCCCGAGAAATTTGTAAATAGATGTTGGCGATTGCATCTAGAGACTTAGATATCGAGCTACGCCGCAACCAATAATTTTTAAAGCATCTGATCGCCATTTCTTTATCCACGAAAGTTAAAAGTGCGAAACTTGTTTTTGTGTGGATATTTGTAGTGAATCAGTAATCTAAAAATGAAGTACCTTTTTGAACACAAATGGCTGTTAAATATGCAAACCTTTATTACTGCACACGTGTTCAGCGTATTCGCGGTGACAGTAAATAAGTCGCATGCGATTGGAATTGTTTCAATATTTTTTCAGGATTCCTGACGCCGGCGTCGAGTGGGTGGCTGTCGATCCATCGCAGGAAGCGACCGAGTACTTGCATATTGCGGGACCGAATAAGCGTCGCATCGAGAGTAACGCCAACTTCGGCGACAAGAACTTTTGGAACACCATAGACTTCGATGAGAACAAGATGAACGGTGATTCCATTTCGGAAAATGAATGATTATCAGCGAAATTGTATAAGTTCAATGGATTCGTCGGCTTTGTAGTAACGCGAAGATACATAAGTACTTGTTGGCGATATTTTGGGCGAGAGAATGCACAGACGATAATGTAGTGTTTGGATTTATTGAAATAAACGAAAGTGGACCCACATGCGTACAGGAAAGCGGAAGAAGACGTGTTGTAAGCGACAAGGGAAAATACTACATACACAGCACTACATGCACAGCTAATAACGGTATACATGCGGCAGCTGAAAGCGCGCTGTGTGTTGTGCAGCATAAATTTAAGTCGGCTTACGTATTCGAACCTTTTCCTTGCGGCAGTAATTCGAACACGAATTCCCTGGCAAGTTCTGCGACTTGAAAAACCACCACCGAACTACCTTCAAAGCGACCGAGCAAACGACCGGTCGTTTTCGGACAAAAACACGTCCTCGAAAACGACCGTCAAAACGGCTCAATCCGTGTCCGTACCAGCCGCATACGAGCAGATTCCAGGAAGGGCTTTCAGTCAGGTGGTTTTACAATTAACAAACGAATGAACTACCGCGAAAACGACTGTTCAAAACACCTTTCAGTCCGGTCGTTTTTTATTTTCAACCGAAGAAACGACCGCATAACGACAACCGGACTGAAAGGTCTTTTGAACGGTCGCTTCCGCGGTCGTTCATCCAGTCTTGATATGTAAAACGACCTGACTGAAAGCTCTCCGACGCGGATGAAGTCGTTTTGACAGTCGTTTTACCGGACGTATTTTTGTCCGAAAACGACCGGTCGTTTTCTCGGCGGTTTTGTTGGTCGCAGTATCTGCCAGGGACTTCATTAAAATCACCGCACACCGAAACTCTACGATACGAATTACCGAACAGGCAACACCGGCAATAAACGCCACAAAAAGGGCTTATCTCGTATATGTAATCAAATGAACAAATAAAATTCTTGCCTCCGTCTTTCGACCCTCCCAGCAGGTGTCAGGTTTCGAACTCGCTTTTAGACAAAGTGTGCAATAAAGTAGAAACCGATGTAACGACGTCGATGGCAAAAGCTCCGTTAGTCGCGATACGTTGTGACCGGTGGTCGAACATCCGTCGGGCAGACATTACCGAGTTCGCAAAAACGACGCCGAAACCCGTATTCCATACATCGATAGCCACGGAGACGAACTCTCATACAGGAGAATATTTAGCGCACCAGACAAGCCCGCATAATACGTCCGCACAAACTCACAACATATTACACATGGCGAAAAAATGTTAAAATCTATATCATGCTTCGCTCGAATATAGACGACGGATTGTGTCTTGTTAATACGAATTTCGTATGTTTCACAAGATCTTTTTTGTTTGTCATTGAAAATAATCTCGAGCGAGGGCTAACATCTCAATAAAATAAATTTCGTCTTATCTATTTCTCTCTGAAAATGTTACTTTATTTCTCGAACGACTTTGACAGAACTACTTTTTATCTTACGACAAGAGGAAATATTTCCGCCGAGAACCAGCGTCCTCTGCGAGCGAACGATCAAAGTAATTGCGCGAACACCATGAAGTACGATCCCGCTATCCGCATTGCCTTGAAAAATTGTTCGATAAGATTATTGAAACCACTGCGTCGATTGCACCAACGATACATCGAGGGTTACCGTCGAAACGTGACAATGTCATACCGCGCCGAAGCTTTGCATCGACAGGATGTAGACTTTTCCGGCAGTAAGAAGGCAAGGCTTGTTGCTTCTTATTAGGACAGGTATCAAGAGCTTCTGAGCTTTCACCGACATATCGTACCAGTCCAAATTACTACTATAGAGTATCAACGGTAATCGGCGAGAATAATTTGGTACGCTTTTGTAACACGTGATTCATTGGTACGCACACGAATGTGTGAATTTTCAGGCTACTGTCGATCAATTGCTGTGCGGGTATGCTGTTCAAGTAGAGATGGAGTATCTGACCGAAGGTGAAGTTCGCTATTCGCAACAGCATGTAAAGATTTCCAATGTTAACCAGAATCTGAAATCACAAACAATCGTCTAACGTCATTTATGCGTATTTTTCTTCGACAATGAAACGAGTATCCCGAAGTTAGGTTCAACGACGGGGTAAGGTTGATTCGGTGACAAAGGGCATGTTTTTAAGATTTTTTTTAGCGATACAGATAGTGTTCGTTTATTCAGTAAATTTCGATGTAATAATATGATATTTAAACAACATTTTCCTAAATTTTCATTGCAAAAAAAAATCATAATGCATTTGTTGAAAGAGATGTTTCTCGAGGTAATGACGAGAGGATTTTTTTTTTCGATTTTTCCATTTTTCGTAGCACTTGGGAGCCAAAAAACCGACTTCTGCTCAAAAAATCGGCTTATTTGTTGTTGAAAAATTAGTAATCATTAAAAAAAAAAAGCTCTCGACAATACCTGGTGAATTATGTGAAGAAATACTGTGCAAAATTTCAAAACGATAGGTGGAGTAGATTCTGAGTTATCGTGAACACGGACTTCAAATATGACAACTTTCAGACAAACGCTTGCAAAACGCGAAGAGTTTGGTCGCTTAGCGCTCATTTCACATAAGTTCGAGAACACTTCTCGATTGTATAAAAATCTGAAAAAATGCATGCATATCAAAGGTACTCAAAAGATTAATTTTGCATAATAATAATTGCAAAACGTTATAAACAAATTGATGAAAAAAAAATTGGTCAACAAATTTCGCCGCAACCCAATTTTTTTGGGTTGTGCTCAAATACTCATAACTTCGTTAATTTTGCTCCGATCGACTTGAAATTTTTATACAATATTCTTGAGATATTATACGTTCATTAAAAAAAAGCAAAGAAAAATGTATTACCTTACCCCGCCCTTAACTTACCTGAACGCCTGTGACGCTGATAAGAATCGCAGTAATACCCATCACCACTATCCATGATATGGAATAAAAGTTGTCGAGTCGCCTCGAAAAGCTGAGTTACATAAAAATCGGTCAATTATCCTATATTTAAAAAAAACCCTCGTGGAACACACAGCTCAAGCATACACTGTCACTCACGTATCCCACCAACCTTATCGCCTCCCTGTGAATAATTATGCAGTCACAGATTTGTTGATAATTGTTATCATACCGGACAGTAGCCGTACTTCTCTTATTTGCCATGTACTCAACTGTGGCCAGCTTCAAGTTGAATCTGTGTAAGCAATCTTATAGCTAGGTTTTCTCGATTGATGCTTAAATTACAAACCGCGGGAACGGGTCAACGATCCGACGAACAGGGTTAACGAAGTATACGGTCTGTTTCGTTGTTTCAATTCATTTAGATTCCCACGATCTAAGGGTAAATTCAACCTGCCCTTGGGAGTAAATCCGTGCAAGTCGGGAGCCGCGAAGAGTGTAATACCAACGATAAGTGCGCGGATAAAAAATAAAATACAGTGGGACCTCTGTTAACTTATATTCCCATAACTTATGAACCTCTCTTAAATTATGACTGTCTCTTCAAAGCTATTCCTACCATCGGCGCGCATATGGGCACTGATTACCTCAACCGGCTACCCCACAGAGCTGTTGCCGATCGGATGTAAACGGCCGATCAGCGAGTCAGTGTTGGCGTAACGACATCAATACCCCAACCTTCGGACCCCACGTGCGAATGTCTGTACGGTGCCGGAGTTATAAAAAACGGCCCAGAACTGGGATAGTCCCGATTGCCAAGTCTCGTTTGCCAATTCTCGGAGAGTATTGGCAAACAACATTATCAGTGATGGGCCTATGCAGCTTGCCAGTACGGGGCCAAGTCCAGAGCTGCTGATACAGACCAGAACTGGGACAGTTACAGTTGCTGAGTCTCAATTGCCGGCTCTGTTCCCGTACAGATGAAAAACTTCACCAAGAATGGGCCAACCTCGATTGCCAGTACTGGACAAAGTCCCGGGCCAGTAATACGGCCCGATACTACAACAGCCCGTGTTTCCAAGTCTTGTTCAACGACCAGGTCTCAGTGCTGATGAATAACTTCACCAAGAGTTGGCCATCGCTAATAGCCCGCATTAGATAAAATTCTTTTTCAGATCAAATTTTATATCCGTCGTAGTACTGGGCATGTACTGGTTGTCAGAGTTCAACCAACGCTTTCTCAATAATATTAAAGTGTGCACAAGATGAGTTACAAATAAATTTTACACAGAACTCGGTGACTGAAGAATAAATATTGATGTGTTTTATGACTCTTCGATCGTATGAAGTTAGTGTGATAATATGCAAGCGTTCGCTCAACTGATGTACAAGTTTCGAAACGTTGTTCTTCGACATTAGCATAGCCAGGTAGGTAAGATCTAGGACTAGCAATCGTAGGGTCGCAGGTTCGAATCCCATCATCGCCCGAAAAATTTGTTCCGAGATTTCCAGCGTATAAGCGTAAAATAACGACAACACAGTAAACCACGATCAGAGAAATTCATTAAACAAACAGGCGTACGATAAAAACATTCATTTTTACTGTTCATTGTTATTGTTTTTGAACAGTGGCTGAACATTGGCACACGGTACTGGCTCGACGCCGACAGCCAGCACTGGGCAGGTGTGATCATTTCAATATCAGCCCAGTACTGATTCTGCATTGGATTTGCGCTGGGCCTTGATCGTCTGCCAGTATTGGTAGCTCCGGCACCAGTACTGGGCCAGAACTGTGCCATTCTGATATTCGTACATGGGACAATGTTCGGTAAAGTATTGGCGTTTGCCTAAAATCGGCATGATCGTCAAAATAATTGGGCTCCCGATTTGAGGCAAATGTTCGACCAAGTGTTGGCTCGACGATCGTTGGTTTACCGTCCGATGCCGATTTTCGTCCGTGCACGAACGCACCAACCATTCGTCTGAGCTCTAAATTCTATTCCAAACACAATTATACTAACCCCACGACTTCGAAAAGCGCACAGGCATGCTCGACCAGCAAGATGTAGATTGTTTCCGTGCTAACGATCATATTGATCAACAGTATCGCCACTGTGTAACCATGAGCGAGTATGAACCAATAGTATTCATCCGGATCTACACCGTACTCGGCTTCGGATAAATAAAACTTCGGCCGGGTTTCGTTGAGAGGATTAACAAAGTCCAGTATTACGGGTGATATCAATACGACGAAGTAGAGGGCTAGCGCAACGTTTACATATACTAGGAAATTGTACGCGAAAACAAGCTTCAGCATATCGGCTCATGTCGTCCATAAAAAAAAAAAATTGATTTCGCACTTACTCGCATAAAGTTTGGTGAGGTAGCATCCGCGTTCGGCGTACTCGTCGAGAACAATTTCCGCCGATGTGTTCTCAACCATTTTCCACTGCCTTTCCATCTCCTTGACCATAACTTTTATCTGAAAGATCTCGGATCGAAGATGTAATACCGGTCGAATGTTTACGTATCCGGAGCGTACCTCGTTAGTCTGCAGCATGCAATTGCATATCGCGGTGAAAGCTATTATTCCACTCAGCAACGTTGGCATGATGGCTACGATAGACTCTCCGTCTCCCCAAACATCATGCAATCGAATGAGCTGTCGAATGCGATGAATTAGATGATGAAGGCAAAAAAAAAAAAAAATTGATTGATTGAAAAAAGAAGAATCGATACCTGCGGTGCGATGAACGTTAGTGCCACAAAAGTGATCGTAAGTGACGTTATAATTCTCACATATTTTGACTGTTCCGGCCAAACGCCAATTCGGGACATGTGAGACTTGATGAACGCGTGGTAAGTCCGATTGAAGAAGGTCATTGTTGCGTCTCGGAGGTACGATGATCTTATCTTTCTATACCGTTTCCGAGTCCGTAAAAGTAATTGAGGAACCTCTCCGGATATCATTCGCGGATTCACCTCGGCTGTTCGCAAGATCTCGATACAGCACTTTGAAACACTGCCGACAGTTCCTTGATCGACGGTGACGATGTTAGACTGCTGCAATTTTCCTAGATTACATATGTATCGACCAACGACTGACACGGCTGTAATTGCGACGCGTATCATACTCAACACCCTAGCGCAACGCTTGCGTTTAACTTGCATATTTCATGAGTACTTCACTCATTCCCACCACGTTCGCTCCTATAGCTATCCAGGCTGATGCAGCACCGATGCCGCTTCGAGCCCGACAGTGTCGAGAGGAGCTGTGCGGTAGTATTATTCGACCGATGCATCGGTTCGAAAAATTACGTTTATATAATGTTGCGGAGTGAACCCCTAGCGAACCAAGCAACCGTGAACAGTGACCGAAGAAGCGACCCTAAAATCGACGGTGGTTTGGTGCCAAAAATTAATTACACCGACGACCGTCGAAACGACCGTTCTGGCGACATTCTTTGATTGTCGACCGAACGAACGACCGTAAAAGCAACCGTCCAGATGTAAGCTTTTTAACGATCGGGATGAGCTTTTCTAGACGGTTGCTATCAATGTATCGAAATAATATATTGAAAATGATGCGAATATGGCGATTGTAATGTTGGAACGAAATTAGAAAAGCATTATTTATTATTCGTAATTGTTATGACAGTACTGTCCGAAACTTTTTAATAATATAAAATTGTTATTGTTATACACAGCAAGCCAAATGGCTTGCTATCGAAACAACTTAATTATTTCTGTTACACATTGTTGCCCTCAAGGTTTAAGTGACACCGAAGTATATAAGAGAATATATGCTGTATGAGAATATGTTCGTGTTGTTTTTAAAAAAAGTTCAATTTTTTCTATACGAATCCAAACACTATAATTCAAGTACTTACCTTTTATGGGCTTTTATTCCCATTGCAAATTCTTACTCTGCAACTGACAGAGCGATTATATGCAGCCCGTTGTTGCCGTGGTATTGATAGTCGCGTTATAAAGTCAGCTTGTTACAAAAACTATAATTCGATAAAAATTTGAAGCTCTCATCGTTTCATTGCATGAAACACCTGCGGTGGTTATGAATCCGTGGAACATTTCATTTTTTTTAATCGTGCTGAGAGATTACAATACCGTGGCGGAAAGAGGTACATTTTTCGACCGGAATAACGACCGAAATAAAGACCAATTGTTGAATTAAGTATGGGTCGTCTTTTGATCAATTACCGCAAAATGACGACCCATACTTAATTCAACAATTGATCTTTATTTCGGTCGAAAAATGTCTAAAAACGACCGGTCGTTTTTTGGGTCTTTCGATGGTCGCTTGAGTTGCTAGGGTCGCACTCGCTCGGCCGCTTTCTCATGGCATTATTTACTTAGTTATGCCCGATTCCGTCACTAGGTCACTCATATTTATTTCTGAATCGTATAATAAATTCAAAATCCTGGGTTAATAGATAGATTGGCTAAATAAATGCAATGTTTCTGTGAGGTCAATGTTCCGATACTTCATCAAGTAAAGTCACCTAGAACCTCATTACCCAGAGTATGTTGCTTGCAGCTCTTTCCTTCTAGGTAGAATACACTGCTGTTCATGAATGCCTGGTTTTTCATATTTCATAATCTTCCTGGATCTCTTGCTCTATGTCTTAACGGAGTCAAAGATATCAAGCAAGATATCCAGCAAGCCGCGAGGAATTCCAGGCATTCATGAACAACAGTGTACGATTAAAATGTTTCTTACACAGAATAAAAAAAAACTTCAGACATTAATATTGCACTACCGGCCATGAAGTTGGTTGCTGCGTGTTAGAATTAATGAATGTTGATCGATATCGAACAATTTCACAAATAACATGACCATTGTGAGTCATACCTTAGAAAGAATCGTATAATATGTTGTCCAATCATAACTACGCACAACGCTCATGAGGCTATAGAAAGAATACCCAATCATTGAACTTTCATCAACGCTTAAAGCGTTTTGTAACTTGAAAATATAATGAATGAAGCATTATTCCCTTGCGATATATAATGTATATACAATATACTTCCTCTCATTCCTGCTACACCTTTATTTTATATAAATCATATGAAAATGACCAGACCGCGTGGTGAACATTCTTTCACTTATAAATAAGAAACCACACCGTTTAACAATATCATTATTGCTTCCGAACCTTACAGACAACGCTTTGTTTCCATTCAAAAAATAGTCATTGCGAAGAAATGTCCCGTGTGTGTGTGAGTATAAATGATCTACTTTTGTTTGGTGTCTCTTGCGCGATCATTAACCTATCGCGTCAAAACTTTGTATACAAGAGATGTTACTGTAGACCGCTTGTAGTTAGTGTCTGGTTTTTTGTTGGTTTTTCGGTTTTGCCGGATGTCTTGCTGGATATTTTCGATCCCGTTAAGACACCGAGCAAGGCATCCCAAAAAACCAGACGTCATCAATGGTGAGACACAAACTTACATTCTCCCAAATCGAAAAATGGATGTCTTGGCGTTTTAGACTATTTTAAGTGCTCGAACACTAAAGTTTGCATTTTTTTACGAAAACAGTCTTTTCTAAGGTGAACGGCTCAGTTTCCGCCACCTTTAGGCCCAGTTTTCGCCATCTTCAATTGTTAAACGGAACATTTTATAAAAAATATATGTATCGCGCCATTAATCAAGAGTAAACCACTCTTCAACATGCCGTCAATATCGTTTGTATTTAACGTATGCTGTATTTATTATTAGTATAAATTGCGATTAATGGCGGTAACTGGGACAGCGGCGGAAACTGGGCCATTTACCTCATAGGAAGGTAAAAAACAAAGCTTCCTCTACGAGGACGCAAACTGATATATCAAAAAATAAACATTTCAAATTGTCACAACATTTTACCATATAAACAGTAAAGGCAGAACTAGTGCTTTAAGCAGCTTACAAGTAAGTAATGCAGCAATGAGCATAGACAGATTTCAACGCCCTCGAGATTCATGTGTACCATTTTGGGCAATCTCGTCGTTTGCTTGACACCCGGAAAGATAATCTATTTTTATACCTATATATTGCGAATGCGCCCTAGTCTTGTTAAGGGTCTGCTGGACCTTCCTGTTTTACCGACGAAAATAGGGGATTTCTTAGTTTTCACTATTCATCGTTACTATGCGACGGGTATGCTTCAAATCTTGCAGGACTGTATTAATAACATAAACGATTCGGCGTGCACTCGAATTTCGGTTGAAATCTTTCGAAAAATAAAGAAAATCGAATATCATAAAATGTCCCGGAAACCAACATGGCCGCTAAAATGTTTACAGCATCCGTTCTGTTGGGTATAAAAAATGCTAGATCTTGCATACGTCAAAAGTGCGTGCATGCCGATTCTGTGAAGTCCTCCGATTGTTCCAAAACCGTCGGAAAGTTGCTCACTCAAAAGATAATAACGCATAGTGTAAACTGCGTTCATTTAGTCTATCGCCTTGCGACGGGTGATCACAGCCGATGAACACGGGACGAATGTAGTGTAAGGCACGATGCAGAGCCACCTGGACGTCAATCGTGAACCTACGTTCACGCACTTTAGGAAACTATAATATTCCGTTTTCTTCATTCCTTGTAAGTTTTCATTCAAAATTCTACTGCACAGCGAACCGTTTGTGTCAATACCATAAACCTGCACGATTTGATGCACACGTGTAGCATATTAAAAATGCTAAGTTGGAACTGAAAAATTGTCTAGGTTCGTCGGTAAAACAGGTGAAGCAAGTTAAAAAAGTAAAAAAAAATAGCGCCAGCAGCCCCTTAAGTAATCATCGTTGAAAAAAAATCCTTATAATTCCAGTCCCACATGGAACATTACATTGGCACGGCTAATTAAATAAATGTATATTACACAACTGAGCTGTTTCATCAACTGGCGCTACTGGTGGGCAACACAGTGATGAAGCTCTCGAATTCGCTGTCGCTCGCATGCGCGCTCGATCTGTCGAGTGGCACATTTTCTTTTCTTGAACCGAAAGGCTTCAAAAAAAGATTTTTCACACGTACATCAAGTCCGGAATCGATACTCTTCGAAAAATTTGATGCTTCCGAAAGACGCCGGAAATTCCCATAAAAAACACTATCAGTACCTACGCTTTCCGCCCCACTTTCGCTCGCCCCGTCGCAAATCGATTCGGTCTCGTCAGTTTCCGAAACGCTGCCAAATTCGTATCTCAACAAGTGTTTATGCGATCCATTGCTATCGGTGCTGCTGAGATATCCGCTATCCTCGACTTTTCCCGTAGCCACTGGATTGCTTGCGTGTTTACGGGATTTCGCAATCGGCAAACATTTTTTAACATCACCGAACGGAACGTGCGTCGAATCCTCGCGTTTCGTCATCTGCCTTGAAGACGAATGAGAGGCGTCGTAATTTCGATGAGTCGTATCTGCGACTTGTTCCCCTTGTGTACACATCAACTTGCAATAATCAGTAGAACTTAGCGAGCTGTGACTTTGATTCAAATTTTTCGTTGCTTGATGGCGCCGTGATTTTTTTTCGAACTCGTTTTTCCATAGACAATCAGAATTTGTACGCCAGAAGGGGTTCGATTGCAGAGGGATAAGCTTTGTGAAATCACTGCTCGAGTTTTGTTGGGGCGAAGATTCTCGGTCTTCAGGGTGTGAAGGCGTTGGTAGATCATCGATCCCAACACGTCCTTGGCTGTCCGAATTCCCTACGCAGTGCTGCCGACCGTTTCTCAGGACAGGAGAGCCGTCGCTGGCCGTAGGGTTACCCGCTTCAGCGTGACTCCTGTCCCATTCGTTTTTTGAATGAGGCGAGTCGTTACTTTCGCCATTGTGATCGGCACACTCGACTCTGCGTGGTGGTTTGGGCTGCTGATATATTGCCTCCTCAACTGGCAACGGCACAACGTCTGGTTGGTTCTCGGGCTTGCGCTGCCTCTTGGCCTGTTGTATGTTGGGAGTTAAGTACCTGTACACAGAAAAGCATGGTTCGGTAGTCACCTTTAATTTAATTTACAAAACCTACATTGCTTCCTGATCATTTTTCACAACTTGTAAAATGTTCTCAGTGCGGAAGATCATTGATAATTTTTGCTTTTTCAGCTATGAAAATAATATGGATATTGTGCACATATAATTTCCAGTTCCTTTTCTCATATATTCAGAGATATCATCGCTACAGTGCTTGACACCTCGTGAAAAATGTAACGATCATGTATACATGTCTATAGAAGAAGTGGGATTGCCACAGACCGTTGTTCAGTTAAATTTATTTTATCCGGTTTTTGGGTCGGGAGTGAAAGCCGTCCGCTGGCTCTAAAAGACAAAAGAACATGGGAATATGCGGGCCGCGGACAATCATGCGTCGTCTCTACACGTCGAGATACGCGAATGTCTCATCATTTGTTTTAACGTAAAAAATTGGCAAATCAAAGTGTCTCGTAGTCCTCTGACAAATGACAAAATAAAACCATGTCCATTACGTTATTATATAAGTACCGTTATTTTCACAAAAAAACATTACAGATTCGACCGAAGTTTTCGGTCGCCTCGTGGTCGCGATAGCTGGTTAGGCAGATAAGGAATGGCGCACGGAAAAAAATGCTTTGTTGGGTCACCTAACTATTTATTGGTTGAGTATAAATTGGTTACTGTAACGATTTGTTTCGTCACCATAATGACCTCGAATTAGTTGAATCTACGATTGACAGTTAGTTGACGCGAATAGTGAACACAACTAACCCGATTAGTTAGTCTAACTACTAAAATAGTTATCGGGATAGACAACAAACTTTATAAGCACCCTAACCAACTATAGTTGTTAGTGCGACCACGCTCGGCGCTTGTGTCAGACAACTAACTGAAATTGTTGCCGCAACGAACTGTAGTTACTCCGAACCCAAGTATCACAATCTTATGCATGCAAGACAGTTGATATTTTATTAGTATTGGAAATCGTGAAGGCCTACGAAACACGAATGGCCTTAATTGCTTACTTAATTAATGAACGTATATTCGCTTATTGACACGGAGAGATGGAGCAGATTCGAAAAATAGCAGATTTTAGTCCATACTTAAAAAAAAAAAAATGTTCATGACCTACAAATTCCCGTACAGAATCATCCGTATAACTAGTTCGTAAGATAATGTTCAAGCAGCCGTGAATCTGATGTACAAGGTTAAAAAATATATTCGTGAAAATAAGTGTGGCCGAGTGAATAAGATCGTGGACTTCAAATCGCCGGGTCGCAGGTTCGAATCCTCATTGTGGACCAAATGATTTATTCCAAGTTTTCCATGGCACGAAGGTAAAAAAACTTCCATAAAGCAATTTCGAGTGATAAAAAACCATTTGTGCGGTCGTGCAGATCAAAATTTGGTAGTAATCGTTTATTGATATTTTTGGCTACCTACGCTGTTGATCTGACCAAGTCGCTCAGTCTTAACACGTCAGTAAATTATTGAAGCAAGCAAGTAAATGGCTAATCCAACAATTTTCCTAGCAGTTGGACCACCTAACAAATTACTGGGTCTAGCGAATAGCATGTCAACCAACTTAAAAGCGTTAATTCAACCAATTTACCGTCTGGCGCTCAGAGCACTAAGACGATTGGTTGGGTCACCTATTTTTTTTTTTTTTTGCTAGTCCAACTAATCCGTTTTTTCCGTGTAGTATACTGACGTTTTGATAATCCAGCGTTCATGACTAATTCATCCAAAATTCATTGCACAAAAATATAAACGGGAACGTATAGAGCGGATTTCGTGGGTCGTATAACGTCCCTGACAAATATGATAATCTATTTTTTGAACTATCAGAGTATTTCCGAAACTGCGCTCGAACTGCTTCCGAGGTATTGCCGTAATATCAAGTACTTACTTGTTTTTTTTCCAAGACATCGTATTATCCAGATCCCTGTTCAAAGACCTAGTACTGCTCATGAGATTCGAATCTTTTAAATTCGACCTGAGCCTGGCCTCATAAATTTCCCTGAGACTTCCATATCCACGGTGCAGCGACGAACCACTATTTTTCAGATCTCCGTCATCTTTGAAACTGCATTTGCTTCGCAAGAAAATTTGGGACGACCTTTCCAAGGAATCGACGTAGCTCTCACTGGAAAGTTCTCGATCGTAAATAACGTCACCGTTGATTTTGAGTCTCATGGGTTTCCGGTCTAACGTGTCCGGTTCGTATTCGGATTCATCCTGCTTAACGTAATTTTTTGGCGAGTCCTGAACTTTGATGGTCAAGTGTCCGGGATTTTCGGCCTCGTATCTTATTTCCGGACCCGAATCGTCGCTTCCAGCTGGACTAGAGTAGCCGTCATTGACGTAGACCTCGCTCACCAGGGAATACGCTTCCGGTCGTTGAGACAAAAGTTCTGGCATGTTGTAATAATTTTTTCTCAGAACATCTTCGTTCACTTTGGAATCGGATTGAACATTTCTCATGTCCATTTCACTGTTCGTCGAGTCAAGGATTCCACGATTTACCGATTTGTCTCTATATTTCGACTTCGTTGTAGCCAACTTGGGACTCTTTTGTCGGGCGCCATTGAGCGATGTGTTTTTCCGGTTTATTCTACGATTGGTTCTCTCCAAACTGTCAATTTCGTACGCCATTCCGGTGGAAATGTTTGAATGCTGTTCCCGAGCTTTCACGTCCACCATTTCTCTGATTACAGCGTCCATTATGCGCTTCGGAGGAATCATCTCTGCCGGTAACTCGTTTATCATGTCTGGCAGATCTGTTGATGGTACATTTGATGCTCCACACTTCTTCGTTCTCGTTGTCCGTCCACTCGGAAATGATTTTAAGGCTGGGGTTTCCATCTGATTGTTTTCTTTTTCAGGTGTTCCGTTTGTTGCAAGCTTGCCATGCAGCTCTTCCTCAGGACTCGGAATTTTCGACTGACTTCCGAGAATTGCATTTTCTTCCATCTGTTTTACAAAGGAATCCTCGATGGCTTGTCGAACTTTGGCGTTTATAGGATCCTCGGAAGCTAGCATTTCAATGGAAGGTCCAGACTTATTTGCGCGATAATAGCGGTCCCAGCTTGATTCTTCGAACATTGACTTTGTGGATCGCCTGCATGCGCTGTTTCTGAAATAGAATTATGGGTTGTAATTCACAAGCGTAGAAATTAACTTAACAATAATTTATGTGGGAATAGTGTTATAGGAATGATTAAACTCATTTGTCTGCAAAACTTTTTGCCTCTTTTTCTTAGTGGGGCATTTCGATGGAAGTGCAAATATTGGGGTGGGGCTACAGTCCCGATTGCCAAATATTCAGAACGGCTATATCAACAATTTTTTTTTCTCGACTTGAATTAATCCGAAAATTCTGATTGCCGATATTTTCAAAACAGAAGTGTCGATGTCCCGAAATAGTAAAGTACGAATCGAATAATATCAGAAAGACAACCAACCCGATCAGAGCGATACCGATCAATAACGCAGCTACAGTAACAAGAATCGAATTTCAATTATCGGAGAGCCTATAACTCCGAACTTGATAGGATACAGAAAAAAATTATTCTGGAATAAGCGATCGTTTGAAAATTTAATATTCCGAACAGAGGGTCACGAAAGCTAGATATGTCGAAAAAAATCATCCGAAAGAGGACAAATCCGAAAAGCTAGAAAATCAACAATGTAGAATTTTTAACGGTAATAAAACCGACAACTCTGAAATCCAGAAGGTTAGAACCCGAAAAATAAAAAAATCCGAATGGTAAAGATCCGAAAGGTGAAAAATCCGAAAGGCAGAAATCCAAAAGGTAAAAAATCCGAACGGCAAAAATCCACAAGGTAAACAATCCGAATGGTAAGAAATCCGAAAGTTAAAAATGTTAATGGAAGTTAAATGTTGGTATGGAATGATGTATCATACCTATCATCCTCCTCAAGAATTTCACTCCTGGCAATATTTTGGAAGGGTCTCAACATGGATAGATTGTCCTTCCAAGATTGCAACGATCTGCTGGCAAGAATGGCGTTTTCTGATTGTACAAAATCGCTCTTCGGCATTTCCTCCGGATATTCCAGAGTCCCCGTGAAAGGTGTAGTGTCTTGAATGTTAAAATTGCTATCCTCAGCATCCCTCCATCGACGTGCGGGCGGTTTGACGTCTTCCAGCCAAGCGCGCACTCGACTATCGTCCGTCATAGCTCGACCGCCATCTGCAAGCATTGGCAGATTCTTCGACGGCGACCCCGTGCAACCCGGACATCCGGTACATCGTTGAGACTTCCTCGAAGGCTCTACCGAACCTTGCACAGAATCCACTCGTTGCTTATTCATCGTTGAACTGCAACGTTCCGATGTATTCTCTTCTTCTGGTATACCTGAAATTGTAACGTGAGTTTGCCTTCAGTTGTGCAGCTTTCCAGGTTACTTGTACATACATAATACTTATCCTCGCGGACCAACCAACCGGAAAACTCTGCGATGGATTCAGGTTGTTCACAAAAACTGATATATTAGATTTCATGTAAAAACATTGGGAATACTTTATTTCAAATAATTTTACTATGAAGATACGTTAATTTTTATAATGTACCTTCATTTCAATGAAAAATTACATTAATTTTTTATAACAATTGTGCATTAAATTCAATGTACCAGTTTTTACATAACAACTTCCAGTTCGGTACATTTAATTTGCTTACATTACTTACATTAATTCAACGTTAATGTATTTTTTTGTAAAATAAAATACCAGACATTAATAAAATTACAAATTTTTTTTCCTGAAATCTACCAAAATTGTCATTATAAATAAACATTTTCCTGAAAATTAGCAATACACATGTGTATGAAATTCCAGAAACAGGTTGTGTAAAGATGTTTTCAAAACCGTCCATTAATTTCCAACAAATTTTTTTTTACAGCGAATGTTTTTCAAAATTGTCTGCAATGGCCGATGAGCTCTGTCGAAACTCTGTTAAATCTTGTAATATGTATATCGTTTTCTTACCCGTTAGAGTAGGAACGAACCGCTTTGCATCCATTTTGTGCTTGGCAATGGAGATAACTTCACGAATTTTGAAAAGAAACTCGATAGCCGCCGGAGGTGGAGCCTGAAAGTATATAAGTGTACGTGGTAACGAGGTTTGTACACTGGGACCTCGATTTTTCGAACCCCGATTTTTCTAATTGCCCCCACTACACGCAACATATCGATCGTGTGGCTGCGTAGAAGGGGAAACGCTGGATCGGGCCCGACAGTGCCGGCGCTAAACGTTTGGCCTCTCACCGGCGATTCTACGCAACCTTAAAAAGTTAAGGGTAAACGATACAGCACTGTTCGCGACAGCGGTCGATGCGCAGAAACCGCATGGGCGGGGCAAGCGCAAGCCTCGAGGTGGGGAGCGGAGATGCGGCGCTGGTCCCGTCCCCTAGCAAGTCAAGCGACCGTCATTAACGACTGTCAAAAGACTCAAAAAACGACGGTCGTTCTGTGACATTTTTCGTCCAGAATAACGACCAAAAAAAGGCCAATTGTGAGGTTGAGCATGGGTTGTTTTTCCATCAATGACCTCAAGAATGACCACAAAAACGACCGATGCAAGAATCGGTCGTTTTTGCGGTTTGTTTGCGGTCATCGATAAAAATACGACCCTTACTTGATTCAACAATTGGTCTTTATTCCGGTCGAAAAATGTCACAACACGACCGGCCGTTTTTTGGGTCTTTCGATGGTCGCTTGAGTCGCTAGGGCGCTATTGGAAAAATCGGGGTCCAAGTGTGTTTTATTGTGTGCGTTCAAGACCACACCAATAGCAGCTGCCTCTCGAAGTATGCTGGATTAAAGTACAGCTTGCGTCTCTGAGTACCCGGGAGTACGGAAGCGTCCTGTTGGTGAGTGTTTTCCATGGTCTCGACAATGCGGACATCTTCCTCGGGAATCCGCTCGCCAACAATCGATCCGCTGATGATCGATGTGCTGAAAGGTCCTTCTGGACATTCCATGTACATGCAGTATGGGTGGATGATTGCTGACGTGACCTGCTGCAAACAGGAAAAAATACTATTGTTCATTTCGTACCGTCACTTGCTCAACCACGGATGTATGGTTGAGGGCTGACGCCATAGTGAATGGGTAAAAATGCACGCATACTTTGTGATTCTTTTCTCGGTAAATGTACGCTTTGTCGATTTGTTTTTTTTTTACGATGGAAGGAGGATATATTGAAGAAAGTTTAGGCATTTATTCAATTCAATTTTGTTGTTTTACGTATGTTTTTTATCGGTCGACGTAAACTATTTTTTTTCAAAAGTTCGTTCGCGGCAACTACAAATAAGTATTCGTTTCAATCAAATAAATATTTATTCAAACCAAATAAATATTTATTTATGCTCTTAATTATGTAACGAGGGACAATTATACGATCGCTTTTTTATATATTCGTTTGTACTATGAGTGCGATCATTTTTCATTATTATATCTCAGACAGAAAATTCAAGTCACCTGCCTGACGTCGCTCGATCGTTCGAGCAGTCTCGAGCACTTGATTTCTCAACCATTCGTTCACTCGCTCACTTACTCACCCACTCAAAATAGGATGCATAGATGTTTTATAGTGTTTTATGTAACTCATGCATGAAAAGTACTAACGTTCGTGCCTGCCGAGGGTGGCGTAAGTAGTGCTTTACAGCCAAGTGTACTATAAATAAGTGGCGCATGCGCACATCGTACCGATTTTACTTTACCGCAAGCCTCTCATACTTTAAGCACGCTTTTTGTACTTTAAGCACGCTTTTTGTACTTTACGTACGCTTCTTGTACTTTACGTACGCTTTTTGTACTTTAAGCACGCTTTTTGTACTTTACGTACGCTTCTTGTACTTTACGTACGCTTCTTGTACTTTACGTACGCTTCTTGTACTTTACGTACGCTTCTTGTACTTTACGTACGCTTCTTGTACTTTACGTACGCTTCTTGTACTTTACGTACGCTTCTTGTACTTCAAGCACGCTTTTCTTACTGCACGCACGCTTCGTGTACTTTACGCATGCTTCTCGTACTTTACGCACGCTGGCTGTAAACTGCCGCAATCAGCAGGCACGGAGTAACCGTTTCCTGCATTCGTTACAGAAAGTATTACGTGATACTAGTGCGGTTTAGCGAACATCATACGCGGACTGTAAAGTAAGTAGCACTTCACAGCGTGCGTATAAAGTTCGCTTTACGGGACTTGGATCGGAAATTACTATTAAGTATGTTGACACTAAAATCTCAAATTTTGTCGAGTCTGAAACTGCCTGCCGGAGGAAGCACAAGAAAATGCAGCCTGTGTGCTAAGCATTTTTCTAAAGGCTTTATGATTGAGAAATTGTTAACGATGAAGGTAAGAATAAATACGTACAGTATCGAAACCCTGCTCGCCATCACTTTCAGTAAGGTCTTCACCGAGATCATCATCGTTGAGGCCAATTGTATCGCTTTCATTGTGACTTGGTGTGACGACCAAAGGGTCGTTATTCACAAGTCCTGCAACGTCCCTTTCGTTACCGATCGCCACTGGCGATTGTTTGGGAGGCTTGCATCTCGCTTTTCGG
This sequence comes from Amblyteles armatorius, assembly GCA_933228735.2. Classification (NCBI taxonomy): domain Eukaryota; kingdom Metazoa; phylum Arthropoda; class Insecta; order Hymenoptera; family Ichneumonidae; genus Amblyteles; species Amblyteles armatorius. Next base: position 1,544,738 of record OW121697.1, read on the forward strand.
CTATTTAAGTATAGGAATACACTGGTAACGTATATGACAGCTAGGACGGCGGAAGAAATACCGATCGCAATGTACTCGAATATGGAAAGACCCTGCGAATCGTGAGCTGCCACGGCAAATGTTACTTCGCGAACATCTGCAATGGAAAAATATGATAATATGATGAAAAAATAATATATATTATTATTTTATACATTCGGTTTTCTCAGAAAACTGCGTTTTCATTAATTGTTTCTCTCGAGATCGGCATGGACACGTATTCTGAATGTGTGAAAACAAATATGACGTTCAGAAGCGAAAATCCGGAGTGCCAACGTGCGTGTTCGCCAAAAAGGACGTCCCTAGCAAGTTCACGGACGGCTGCTTTTAGGGAAAAAACTGAAAAAACAAACCGAAAAACGGACACGTCCGTTGGGGAACGAAACGGACCACAAAAACGGTAAAACGGACCGTATGTTTGGATCGGTTCTTTTTTGGTTGCGGAAACCGAGAAAGGACCGAACGTTTTTTATCAAAATTTTTGGCTGAGTTTTTAAAAAAATTTTGTTGTTTTTATTTTAATTCTGTTTTTAATGAAAGGACAGAATAAAAATACGATCTTGGTCCTCTTTCGGTTGCGGGAACCGAAAACGGACCAAAGCAAATTTTTCGAAAAAAAAAACGTTCGGTCCGTTTTCGGTTTCAGCGACAGAAAAAAGACCAAATGCCAACGAACATATACAGTCCGTTTTGTCGTTTTCTACGGTCCGTTTTGTTCCCCAACGGACGTGTCCGTTTTTCGGTCCGTTTGCGGTCCATCAACTTGCTAGGGGTTTCTGCGACAAGTGGCGTCCTTTGTGAGCAATCGAGCTGAACTTTGCACAGAAGTCGATTTGTAAATGAAAGTATATTACGTAAGTAATGTGAAACTTTGGCGATTTTTTAAATAAGTTACTACGTCAAAACTACACTGTGTATGCAACGTTATACGTCGAAATCGTCAGGGAAATATCCCGAAATTACCCCATGGGCATATGCAATATGCACCGGAGGTGCAACTAGATTTGATGCATGATTGTAGATAGTTGTACATTATTGAGGTAAGTTGTAGTTTGACAAATCTAGTTGATGGCAGTAAATAGTCGATTTTTATAGTCAGTTGTACTGATTTCTAATAACAACTACAATTTTTCACAGAAAATTATAGCTTAACTGTATCGAAAGATGCGGACAAACTACAACTTTGTACGAAAATTGACAACTACCTACGAATATATTCGAAATCTCATACTTTGATGAACTTTCTTGTAGATTTTTAGCATTTTGGAAATCTTTGTAGTCAATTGTAGCTATTTGTAGTAACAATAAAAGCTTTCTACAGAAAATCGTCGCTCAATGAAATCGAGAAGACGCTGATACAGAACAACCTTTATAAGACTTGACCACCAGCTACAAATATTTTTAAATTCCAGTCTTCCTTGTAGATAGTTGCTGCTTGTCAGTATCTTGTTATTCCCCTGGCAGATCCTGCGACCAACAAAACCGCCGAGAAAACGACCGGTCGTTTTCGGACAAAAATACGTCCGGTAAAACGACTGTTGAAACGACTTCATCCGCGTCAGAGAGCTTTCAGTCAGGTCGTTTTACATTTCAAGACTGGATGAACAACCGCGGAAACGACCGTTCAAAAGACCTTTCAGTCCGGTTGTCGTTATGCGGTCGTTTCTTCGGTTGAAAATAAAAAACGACAGGACTGAAAGGTGTTTTGAACAGTCGTTTTCGCGGTAGTTCATTCGTTTGTTAATTGTAGAACCGTGGTATGGACACGGATAAAGTCGTTTTGACAGTCGTTTTCGAGGACGTATTTTTGTCCGAAAACGACCGGTCGTTTACTCGGTCGCTTTGAAGGTAGTTTGGTCGTGGTTTTTTAAGTCGCAGATCTTACCAGGGTCTTGATACGTTGTCGATTTAGTAGCTTATTGTACGAATTTGTATACATTTTTTACAACAAAATACCAATACTTAAAAATGTATGAATGTAGATTTTTGATGCTATATTGTAGACAGACACAATACATTGTTAACATGGCATGGTTTCTCGCAGTTTTTTCACCAGAAAACTTTATCATGATCAGAGTTTCTTTTTACGAAAAAGATTCTTTGCAAAACAAATACGTACTACTTTTGGAAGGTGATCCGGCGACCCTGAAGGCAATGCAGGGTATAAAAACACCAGGTGTAATAGAGTTTACAGCTGCATCTCTACAAACAAGTCGAACCACGATAACTTTTCCTTCTGCTGCATCTTTGAGGCCGCTTTCACCAATCCACTAAAAAAAAAAATCCCCCATCGATAGAGAAGACCGTATATTACGTCCTGTGCAACGAATTATATTTCTTTATTATTTTACTCATACAATTCGGCGTGAGATCTTGAGTAAAATAGAAAAAATGTGCAACTTTGCCCTCAGCGAAAATTACTACTAGGGGCCCAGTAGTGACTACTGGAGGATTAGCAGTTACTACTGGCATTGCAGTAGTTACTTGTTCTTTGTAGTTACTCCTCAAAAGTCCTTTGCCTGTCCTGCATTTGTGGAGCATAACTGCGGAGATTTGTACGGTAATAAGACCTTAGGGGTAAAACTACGACCATAAAGGGCTTCAAAAAGGTTGGCCACTTAACGATCCCGAACTCCGTCATTCGCTAACATTATTTTTGCGTTTCGCCCAAAACTCGAATAAAATGTGACCATATGCTTCAAGCCCTTGGATAATGGTAAAGTTATGTAAAATGGTAAAGTTATGTAAAATGGTAAAGTTGTAAGTTGTGTAACAAACCTGTAGAAAGGTCCTTCCTTCGTCACGAAAGAGCCTGAACGGTGGTTCAGCGTTCGAAAGATTTCTGAGCTCGAGCCATCCGGCTTTTCCAAGCTGTTGAGCTCCTGCGATACCGCATACCGGTGTTATTACACCTGCAAATACGCATTAACGAGAGTTTGAGATTCTATCGAATAATGGATAAAAATGTCCCATTGCGCGTACTCACCATCGAAACGAATTTCTGCTTGCGGATATATAATCTGCCCTCGTTGCGGCAGAAAAACGTATGGAACCTTCTCGATAATCCCGGGATTGTTCGCGAAACCAGCAACACTGCATTCTACGAATTGAAGAAAAACCGAGTTATATCGGAAAAATAATGTAAAACATTTGTTTTAAAACAGTTCTTAATAGATATGAGGCCTTCTGCTTCGAACGGTCAATTGAAAATACGACGAACTAAAACTGTAATTATTATAGCTCCAGCAAACTACATCACAAGGCTAGACGGTAGGCTTGTATTACAGTAGAGTTTCATTTCAGGTCCGGTAGAGTTGTTGGCGACTAGTTCGCTCAGGTAGAGTTTTGTTTCACAGTGTTAGAGATTTTGGTACCGATGTAAAATGGTGATGTTTTCTGATAGAGATGTAAGTGTGCCGTATTATGCGTACACACGTAGGTATATCATTGTTTTTAAATCACGCGTCGATAGGGATAAACTTTATTATTTCTGGATAACACATGTGTATCGAGATTTCTTACTGATATCAATAATCTAAATTCAGTAGACATTATGTCTGTATATTGAAAAATGGTATGCCAACTCACCGTGTATATCGCTCACGCAAATGTGGAGATCCTCTCGAAATACTGGTAGGGCCGGGTCGCATTGACATATGCAAGTGCGATTTGATATTGGAATCCCTGTCGAAGTCGAAGTGATACTGTGAGCATAAGGTGTTCCGGTACCGCTGCTCAACTCCCCGCATAGCATATTACAGGACCCTTGTAATAAAGAGATACATAAATTAGCCGTTTGACGCTTCCAGTATAATTTTTTAATATGTAAAACATTTTTTTTCTCAAAGGAGTTCCACGAGCTTCCAAATAAGAAACATGATCCTATAAGCCGTATACTTCTTTGGAAGCTTGCACTTCGGGTCTTCTCAATTTCCGAAGATTCACAAAGCCCTTTCTACGGGCAAGTGAGTTTTCCGGCTTCGAAGTCCCTAACACACTCTCACCCACACATGCACCTACGCACACGATTTTAGAAATAATAAAATGACACATTTTCATACACCACTCAAATGACCGTTCTCCTCGCGCCAATGCTCTTAAAGCATTTTCACACAGCCTAAATGAAGACAACAGGATTTATTAATAAGCTCTTCCCAATTACAATAATTGGGTAGCCCACCATTCCTCCATGAACCGGTTCTACACATGCTTGCCTCCACCAATGAAGAGGTCTAGAACCGACCTTCCACCAAGGGAGCGTGTGCAGAAGCGATGTATGAATGAATGGTGGGCTGCCCAATAATTTCCATCTCGGAACTTGCGGAAGGAGAAAAAAACCGATGAGAAGAAGTGATGTCGTTGTTTCGCGTACCGAGAAGGAGCTTTTTGAGGCTTCACACCTTGGGTAGTGACCGAATGTCAACAGTTTCTCAGTCCCGAGACACTTTCGACGATAGAGTCGACTACCCCGTAATGAAACCCCTTAATTATAATTGCTACGACGATTATTTCGCGACGACACGGTCAAGCTTGTTGCCAATACAACAAAATCAATACAAAATCAAATTTTACCGTGCCGCAACCGCATAGGAAAAATATCAATCGAGAATTATTTCGCGACGACACGGTCAAGCTTGTTGCCAATACAACAAAATCAATACAAAATCAAATTTTACCGTGCCGCAACCGCATAGGAAAAATATCAATCGAGAATTATTTCGCGACGACACGGTCAAGCTTGTTGCCAATACAACAAAATCAATACGAAATCAAATTTTACCGTGCCGCAACCGCATAGGAAAAATATCAATCGAGAATTATTTCGCGACGACACGGTCAAGCTTGTTGCCAATAGAACAAAATCAATACAAAATCAAATTTTACCGTGCCGCAACCGCATAGGAAAAATATCAATCGAGAATTATTTCGCGACGACACGGTCAAGCTTGTTGCCAATACAACAAAATCAATACAAAATCAAATTTTACCGTGCCGCAACCGCATAGGAAAAATATCAATCGAGAATTATTTCGCGACGACACGGACAAGATTGTCCCCAGATTCAGCCAACAAACGGCCAAGGCATTTTATTGTAAGTTTACCATTGTTTTTCCTGAGGGCGTTCGACTTTTTTCTGGAACAAACGCCAATATTTTACCGTGCCGCGACCGCATAGGAAAAATATCAAACGAGGATTATTTCCGATGCCACACACAAGCTGGCGCCAAGATTCGGCCAACAATCGGCTTACACATTATTTCACGAGTTTGCCGTTGCTCAAATGAATGTTGATCACTCTCCGAGCCATTCTTGGACGGTTGCTTGGTTGACATTTGGCAGTAGTTTCATACCGAATCCCAGCTTATTGACTGTCCAAGCAACGTTCGATTATCTTATTGACGCTTGGGCCAATTTCGACAATTGAGACCAGTCAGCCAATGCCGGCCCGAGGCTCAAACCATTGTCCAAGAACATTGGCCAAGCAACGTGCGATTGTCTTGTTGACGCTTGGGCCAATATCGACAATTGAGACCGGTCAGCCAATGCTGGCCCGAGGCTCAAACCATTGTCCAAGAACATTGGCCAAGCAACGTGCGATTATCTTGTTGACGCTTGGGCCAATATCGACAATTGAGTCCGGTCAGCCAATGCTGGCCCGAGGCTCAAACCATTGTCCAAGAACGGCAAGGGATCGGCATGCTTACGTTCGCTGACGTCCACGCAAAGCCTCCAAGAACAAGCCGATTGCGCCTTCCGACGTGTGACCCGACCAACTGGGCAGTAGCAACATTCTACGGGCGCGGAAACGCGAGGAGAGAGTAAAACGTCCACTGGCCACCCGAAACGGAAAGCAACAGAAAGACAGAACGAATCAACAACATGAACAGGCAGCATTCGGCCAAAAAGCAATAAACACAATGACAAAAGGAAACATGCAAACGGATAATACAAAGAAGGGAAAACCTCATAAGAAATTAAGATCCCATGTGAGAATGATGGGAAGAAAAGAGAAGAAAGGCACAGGGAAAACCAGGGTAAACACTCAAGGACAATTGCAAACACCCACAAATATTTGCAAACACTCACAGACACTTGCAAACACTCACAGACACTTGCAAACCCTCAGACACTTTCAAACACTCATAGACACTTGCAAACACTCGCAGACACTTGCAAACACTCGCAGGCACTTGCAAACACTCGCAGACACTTGCAAACACTCACAGACACTTGCAAACACTCACAGACACTTGCAAACACTCGCAGACACTTGCAAACACTCGCAGACACTTGCAAACACTCGCAGACACTTGCAAATACTCACAGACACTTGCAAACACTCACAGACGCTCTCTCTCGGTCCACCGTAAGACGAATGACACTATCTCTCTGACACTTGTGGCTCCGTCACGTGACTTTCACTTCACCTTAAGGATGCATCACACAAATCACACATACATTCTCAACCAAAAGTTTAATGCGATCAAAATTTCAGTACTTCGCGACATGCCAAAAATCCGAAAAAATCCGCCGCATTATATTTGTCAAGACCTTTGATTTTGCATGATAATAATGCAAAAAAGTTATTAACAAATGACTCGAAAAATCAATTCTTGAAAAAAATCAGACCATTTTTTATTTTCTCATTTTAAATGAATTCCTTGATTTTTTAGAATTCATATGAATTTTTTCAGAATTTTCTATCATTTCAAAATCTTTTTTGTCGAAAATAAAAATAATCGACGTAGAGGCATGAATTTCAGATATGTTTCAGTATCACGATTGAACAGTACACACAAAAAGTTTCGAAGCCATTGCGCCAACTGTTCCGTAGTTACGGTCTTAAAAAAATGTCAAAAACGGAAAATTCCAAAATGATAGAAAAATCTGAAAAAATGTGTGTGTCTTCTAGAAAATCAATGAATTCATTTGAAAAGAGAAAACGAAGGTGTACTGATTATTTGTTGAACAATTTTGTTTTAGCGATTTGTTAATAACTTTTTGGCATTATCATTATGCAAAATGAATGTTGTTGGCACCTCTAATACAGTTGATTTTCTTCAGATTTTTATACCATTAGGAAGTGTTCTAATTCTCACTAAATCTCACTTTTGACTGGGAATGTACGTGTGAAGCATCCTCAAAACGCCTGGGAAATGTTGGTGAAAGCGATCGAGAAGTATTATTGAAGGAGCAAAGCGTTGTATGCTCAATTTATGATTCCTTCTGAATCTATTGGATCCTCTGGAATGTTTTAATTCATCATCTCGCATACCTTCGGCAGTAAAAATGTCCCCATCGGCATGACGAATGACTGAGAATTCATGTCCACTGATGAGCTGAACAAGTTGGAAGATACCCGACAGTACGAGAATCGGAAGCAGCATTTTTCCTCAGCATTCTGAAATGATAAAAAGATTAAATTATTTACACTGCTCTTTATTTACAACTATGGCACAATGTCCTAATAATATAATTAACGATAAAACAGTAATTTTCTCGAGAGAAAGAAAATAACGCCATTAATTGACAGTGGTTCATCGCACAATTCGCTGTTGGGATTTATTAAAGTATACCGCATTGCCGCTTTACCATATGTGTGGTGTGCTTTTCGCTGCGAAATAGTGATAATTTTAATACCGATCTTTTATCACTCACACCATCGGAGGTTACATCGCAGATTTCTAACACTGTAGTGTTCCCTCGTACTTTATCTTCAGGTTCGTCGCTATTCCCATTGGTACGACTACTGTATCGTCCGCCGTTTTAAATTTCCATCGCTTTTTCTCTACTCTCGTGTTCGATAACAATCGCGTTCTCATAATCTTCGATATTGTTGACACTAAGGAACCCGCATCTACTTCCATTGACAACCCCCGTTTATCGAAATCATCATAAACTGCCGCTCGACGCGCTTCTTATTTACGTGTCCCCTCCAACCAGATCGTGAATCTCATCCATCACGTTCCTCTTCTGCTTCGTCGCTTCCTCCAGGATTTACCGCTGCGACTCGTTTTGCAGCTCCCGTTGTCCTCGTCTGCCTGCAAACCCACTCCAGGTGTCCAGTTTTGCGGCATAGGCGACACGCGAATTCCTTGTATCGAAAACGTTAGTCATGTGTCCGTACCTTCCACAACAGTGACACGTTTGCATTTTCTGTGGACGGTTATTCGTCCTTTGCGTGTTCTCCTGCGGCGTTGATCCAGCCGTTGAGATTCGACGATTCCCGTAGTTCCACTGCGGTCGACCGTGTTTATTTATTTCCAACGTTGTCTCGCTCGATGCGTTTGCTCGTGTGTTTGTATTCGCGTTCTCCTTACCCGTCTCGATCTCCGTTGCCAGATTAATCGCCGAGTCCAAGGTCACAACTTTTGCGGTCGATCCGGTTTATTTATTTCTGATGTTGTCCCGTTCTCGATGAGTTTGATGGTGTGTTTGGATTCGCGTTTTCCTGAGCCGGTTCGATCTCGGTGCCAACTTAACTGCCGCGTCAAGGGTTGAATCTTTTGCTCTTAGCAGCTCCACTTTCGTTGATGTGTCACGTATACCAGCAATAAACTGGGCTCGGAGTCTTATGTTTTAATCGAATGCGAAATACAAAAATCCGTGGCGCGAGCTCTTAAAAAAATCGCACAGCATTCCGTTTTTATAACTTTCAATAATATCATATAAACTACGGTTTCATGGGGTCCGAAGTAAAAAAAAAAGAAGATTTTTTTGAATAATCCACTGTGTATATACACTGTAAGAAATCTGCGGTGTAACCTGCGATGGTGTGAGTGGTAAAAAAAAAATCGGTGTGAACACCATTGTGCAGTGAAAAATACACCAAACATATGACAAACCGGTAACGCAGTGTACTCTAACAAATCTCCAGGCAATTCGCCACCATAGGTATTCGTGATGGTGGCCTTTTTTCATTTCTTTTTTCGTTTACAATTATCGCAATGTACCACGTAATTACTATTTTGGGCAATTATTGGTAACGATTTATTATGTGAAAACTTTTATGACTACTACAACAGTTTGAACCCTTTTTGCACTATTAGAAGTAAGGAGTAAGGAGCAGTTAGGAGGCAGGCGTAAGGTTCAGTGTTCTTGTACGCCTTTACAGTGTTAGAATGTACGTTCTGAAAGTACCACTGATTTCACATCGCATGTTTTACGCCATATTTCAATACTGCCTTTAACACCAAAGTAATGGAGCACATGGCGGCGTTGAAGTGGTATTGAATTGAACGCCATTTTTTACAGTAAACTAGGCAATATCGCAAACGTGTACACTATCGCCCGCTTCGATACTTTTACGCCATATTTTTTTTTTACGCCATATTTTAATACTGCTTTTAACACCAAAGTAATGGAGCACATGGCGGCGTTAAAGTGGTATTGAATTGAACGCCATTTTTTACAGTAAACTAGGCAATATCGCAAACGTGTACACTATCGCCCGCTTTGACACCGTCCAATCCCTGTAATCATCACCAGCAACGCCGATCACGATTAATAAAGAATTTAAGTCAGGTACACGAGTTTTTTAACGACCCATCGCGGCACCAACGATCGATTCGTTTTCGATTAAAACTACATCCATGCGTCTACGCCGCCATTCAAGGTGGTAATTTTGATGTACCTGAACGTGCCTGAGAAAAATTGGGTTCACGAGTCAAGATCCGCCTGACGCGATCAGAGACATCGATAAAAGGACCCCTCGAAAGTGTTGGGCCTGGCACCACTCATGTAATTATCCATGCAAACACCGACTGAACAGCGTGCGAAACTTACGTAATTTTAGGGTTCGCGCCATAAAGAAGCAGTAAAAGATGATGGATGGAGGTTTGGAATACTAAAAATGTCAGCGGGAATATTATTTTTATGGAGACATTCTTTTTTCTTTAGGGCAAAAGTGGTGAATATGGCCCACCTCGATTAACACGTAAATCAATGATATATGTACCGGGCCATATTCTCCACTTGAACCTAGTTCAATTATTCTTATTGACATTACGAGACATTCAATTTCTACCATCGAAGGTTGACCGATCAAGGTTGACGTAGAATGTTGCTGTGACTCATAGAAAATCGCTGTTTGTGAGAAAGGGTATGAGAAACTAAGGTGATCGGTCCAATTACTGACCACCTAAGCTTCGCGTGGCATTCAACATGAAATAAGATTGTTAAAAATAGTGGAGGTATTGAAATAACTGGTATTGGAAAAAAGTTTAGAGTCTTAATTAACTAAAACAAGTATTATTTTGTTTTTTTAACATTTTTAACAGTGAACTTGGAATACACGCACTTTTGTAAATTACCCGATTAGGGTCCTACAATTTTGGCTATAGCCCATATAGTCACCTGTTTGAGACCAAATCACTGACCAAGTTTCTCATAGAGCCTTTGCAGTGACCGAGCTAGGCCTAATCACTGACCTATGCCGTATTGCATCTACGATCGATTAGTGACCAAACATAATTCACTAGTGGTCTCATCGTGTTGAAATATGCGGACAGTAATAAGAAAAATAAGAAGGGGTAACCCTAACAATTTTTCGACAAAAATGGTATTAGTGGAGGTAGTAAAAAATCGATACCGCGAAAAAAAAGATTTGGCCATTTTGAAAGTGGAAAAATGAGAAGCCTACGGCATCTTTATAGTCTTGAGGCAGTACTTGCGCGTTAGCTAGTCAAATGAGAGTTGTATTACGAAAGCTTTGAATCATCAATATTAAAATTTTTTTAAATAAAAATAATAGAGTATTATTTTGTGCATGTTGATGCCATGATAATTAATAGCTAGTCGCTGACAACTCTGTACGCGCGGGTTATCGCGAGTTGAGCCACGGATTGCGCGGGACAATTTTATATAAAAATTGTTCCAACACGGAACGTGACACCGGACAATCGGCCCCGTCGGGCGACCTTACAAAATACAGTCGATGAACACAACAGTCACATTCTCTCCGAAACGGCCGAACCAAAGCGGGCTGCCGGGCACGATACATTTTTCCGAAACGGGATCGGAACGAATAAAATGTACTGCCGGGATATCCCACATGGAAATAAAGTATATCGGAAAATGCATTTTTCGATGTATTAAAAATATATGTCGAATATATTTGCGGTATATGTGCATGTATTTCCAATATATTCAACTAACATTATTCATAGATTCAACACATCATAAAATTCCAATAGCTAAAGTGATCTTAACCTAATTGAATCTTCATGATCCTTCGAGTCCCATAAATATGAACTACAAAAATCAACAACAGCAAAAAAATTTGTTGCGTTCAGGGCAATAAGTTGTTGAGTTTGATAAACAGTTTCTATTGCCATTTCATAAGATTTTGAATTTGCAAACATAAATTCTGGATGACGATATTTGTAATCTATACTTTTCGATGTTTAATCGATGTATTTTTTATATAAAATTAATATATTTTTGCATATATGTTTAAATATTATAGACATGTCATCGCAATTATGTAAACCGCAAGGAAAATATATATACGATTTATAAGAAAATGTATAAGAACAAGTATTTTACAGCGTGTACTCTTCAAGTATGTAATCTTTTATATCCGTTATATACAGTTTTTCGGAAAAATATATCAAGTATAAAAATAATACATCTAATATATATAATAATATATAATATAATAATGTATAATATATATAATAAATATAATAAATAATACATCGAATATATTTTCGAATATACTTTATTTCCATGGGGGGGTATGAGGTACTTACGCATACGTATGTGAGTACAGTCTGGAGGCTGGATAGCATCAACGAGAATACCGGGAGGATTGACCACCGCAGAATTACCGGTATCTTCCACAGTGGTGTGCCGTCACTGGACCTCTCCGTTGTGGCACTCCTCCACCTGCATCCTAGAAGACCTGTAGTGAAAACTATCAATATATCGTGGGTACATGATACCTCCTAAGTAGTGTACGCACAACGGAACCGTAGCCACAAGCAGACACGGACCATGCAAACAAATTTAGATTTATCACCCGAAGTCCGACTGGTCTATACGACGACCGGACTGCGCTAGACACAGCTTTCTATGCATACGACGGTGAGCTACAGCGCTGTTGCTATTGGCCTACTACCAGCTTACATTTCTCACAAGCTCTCTTGTTACTTTTCTTTTTTTTTTTTTTTTTTCGTGGGACGATACCGTATGCAAAATCCAGGTAGACGGGCTTGGGAAATGTACTATGGTAATAATTACCAAGCGCAGAATAATGTTTCTTCTAATATTAAGAGAGATCCAGACATTCTCAAACTCTCTCGAAGTAGTCCTTGCGAACAGTGTTCACTTCGCATAAATTTCAGATAGATGAGAGGGAATCGCAAACACTTCTGGATTCAATAAAAATCTGAAAAAATCGAGAATATTGAAGGTGCTGAAAAGATTCATTTTGCATAATAATAGTTCGTAAATGTTATTAACAAATTGATGAAAAATGAAATTTGTTCAACAAATCTGTCGGAAAACTAACTTTTTTTTGTCAAAATAATTCATTTCCTTTTTTGAATACGTATGAATTTTTTCTGATTTTTTAATTCGCTTTGAATTTTTTTTTATATGGAAAAAACGTGTGGAGTCTCACGAAATCGGCTTACTGCTTGCTGCATCTTCGGTTTTGGCTTATTTTTTCTTATATTCTATTTTTGATATGCGTATTCTTATTTTTTTCTATTTTTCTTATGTCGCATTGTATTTTTGCGTATTATATTATCTTTTATTATTTTATTTTCTTATTATGTTATTTGCAGTTGTCTTTTCGGGTTGTAATGATTGTTTGTATCTTGATGCACGGTGTTCTCAGGGAGCTTAAGCCTCAGAACACGAAATAAACGAATCTATAAAAAGAAAAATCCAAAGTAAATTTAAAAATATGAAAAAATTCATACGTATTCAGAAAAATTTACGAATCGTCTTCATAAAAAATTAGTAGGTTTCCCGGAGATTTGTTGAACAATTTTATTTTTAATCCATTTTTTAATAACATGTTGGAATTATTATTATGCACAATTAATCTTTTCAGCCATGCTTGATTGTTTCCGATTTTCATAGTATAGAGAAGTGTTTGCAATTCCCTCTCATTTCTCTGCAACTTACGCGAAGTGAACACTATTCGAGAGGACTATCTTACAGGTCATCACAAAATATGTCGAAGACCCTCCCAGGCTACTGGGAACTCTGAGAATATTGGTCAGAAGAAACTTGAGTATTGGCTTTTTGCCATGAGTTCATTAATTCAATAAACAGTAAAGGCCACTTGGACACAGAGTATCACGTAATAACAATATAAAATAGTATCAGAAAAATTTGCAAAACAGAAAATGACTTCGGTGAGACTTTACAGAAAGTAATCAAAAACCAAAAAAAAAAATTTATTAAAATGGTACGCCCAGTACTTGCAGTTTGTTTTCTATGACAAAAAAAATGGTGTACGAAAACAATTACGAAAAAAACCGAAAAACAACGTTAAATCATATGTACTAAGTAGGCGTATACAGTCGTGTAAACAATTGTATTGTTTTGGTCACGTCACAAGAACCGCGGCGACTTTAATTTTATGACGCCATACAATTATTATTATTAATTCCTAGGGATTAAAAAAAAAAATTTCAAGCCATCCGAGAGCGGAGCTGTGGGAACAACGTAACGCCAGGGTAAATGGGGGGGGGACGAAAATCACACATTGTGGACGAGCGCTCGAGCGATCGTGTATATATTCGCATACACGATCCATGTAGGTAAAAAGCGGCTTTATAGGCACATTGAAGTAACGCACTTTCTGCACGGCAAGTCTGTGACTTCTCACGGCCTTCTCACGGACGCGTTGGTAACGATGCATCACACATACATTCCCAACCAAAAGTTCAATTCCATAAAAAATTTCGGTACTCCGGGACATGCCAAAAAATGTCAAGACCTTTGATTTTGCATACTAATAATGCCAAAAAGTTATTAACAAATTATTAGAAACATAAATCATTTTTTGAAAATCAGACAACTTTATATTTTCTCATTTTAAATGAATTCCTTTATTTCTCAAAATTTATATGAATTTTTTCAGAATTTTCCATCGTTACAAATTTTCTTCTTTCAAAAATGTTTAAAGTCGATATAGGGGCATCAATTTCGGATGTGTTTCAGTATCAAGTTTCTACAGTACACACAAAAAGTTTTGAAGCATTTGCGCTAACTGTAGTTATGACCTTAGCAAAATTTCAAAAATGTTGATTTACAAAATGATAGAAAAATCTGAGAAACTTCATGTGTATATAACTTCACGTGCTATATGAGTTCCGGCATTTGGGAATAAATACACTTGGTAGCGGGTCGCAAAAAAAGTGATTTTTTGAAAGCACATGTCGAGGCGTTTAGCGTCTCTTGATAAGTTACGAAGCGATTATTACGACGCCATTTACATCAGATTTAAACACTGCAATTTTTATATGAGAATATGAATCTGTTTAATAGTAATGCTAATTATAAGAAGACCACTTGCCTTGGAATCTTTAATAGAAATAAATGTAGTCTTCTAGCGGCAAGGTCGATGGCCCAGTCATTGATCCGTCATCGAAGGAATCGAGTCATCCTGAAAGATAAAAAGTATATCACATTATGGAAATACTTGAAAAGGTTCCCAGAAAGGTGAGCCCGACAAGTACAGTATTGCCGCACTTATTTATACAATTAAATACATATATGTTTTGGTTTTTTAAATTTATTGCCTATAATCTGTAATTCATTACTGCACGTTGCTTCTCGCAGCAGTAGCAGTACTTGCCATTGATGACGGATGCAGTACCGTCAGCAGATTTCACATATTTTTGGTCATCGCAGATGACAATCGATCGAAAACGAATGTACCTGTCAAGCTTTTTTTCACACCAAAGGAGATTTGGGGGAATTTCCTATATTTTTGGACGTTAAAAATAATACGGCGTGAACTGGATAAGGACGAAAGACGGTAAATGAAAGGTGATTGAAAAGGACGAATACAAATCGAAAGAAATCGATATTGATCAAGTTTGGTGTCAATCGATTAGTATTTGAGAATATATTGTTTAAATAGTATTTAGTAACATTTTTTACCCACGATACTGTTGATTTACCTAAATAACAATGTTGATCAAGTTTGGTGTCAATCGGTTCATATTTGAGAACTTGTTGTTTAATCAGTATTTTGCATCAATTTCTTACCGACAATATTGTTCTGCAACTGAACCATTTCCGCTCTATAGAAAGGTTTCTTAATGGAAATACACGCGAACGCGAATTAAATAAGCATTTCCAATGAAAAAAAATGAATCGAGCGTAGTCGTATTACGAATATAACACTTTGCAAATTATTGATTTCCCTGAAAAGTTTTTGATGAAATGAGTAGAAAGAAACGGGTGTAGCGTGTACAGCGACCCGTAGAGTAAAAGACTCCCGGCAACCTCGCGCCAATGTGCTTGTCTCGAGACGCCACCGAGTCTCTCCATTGTCTCTCATGATCCTGTAAACAATGCAAGGGCGCTCCTTTTCTAAGGAGTAACAATGATGTAGAAATTTTAACATCACAAACGGAACAGATATCGACTATCAAACCTCTCATAGTTCCACCACATTCCCCGCAACGAAGGAATCCCCACTCGTGCTGGCGAATCATCATTGATTTTCGTTTCCGTCACTCAGATGCAAGAACATCGTGAGGCAGAAGCGAACGATTTCTAGTTTATGTCAAGCATCCTCTCATTTCGGAGTCGGGTTGACAATTGCTTAGATTAAAATTGCGTACGATAGAAGCACTTCTTGCAGCAAGCATGTGTGTAACCGCGAGGTCCCTCCGTTATTAAATGACTTTGTACGACTCGTGAAGGGAGTCGAATGCGCAGTAGCGGCGCGCACGGGAGGTGGAGGCTTTACACCCTCGCTTCGCCGTCGCTCATCTTTTATGCGTAATGGAGCTATTTAAACGTCAGTCGGGGTGTGATACTCTGACATGATTCCATGAAAAGCAACGCTATGGAAATAGTAATGAAAGGGATGGAAAGGGAAACTCGCGATATTTTGCGCGCCCCAGGCAGCAACAGTAGTGAGTCCAACATCATCGTTGACGGTAGTTCGCGTCAGGATGAACTTCTTTCAACACCGTTACTATAGATTAAATAAAATTTTAATGACAGTCATTGGACAGTGGCCGTATCAGAGTACTCGTGTCAAATGTAGCTTTATCGTTGCTTTCCTCTCTCTCAACGTTGTTCAACTCGTACCTATGTTAACAGCTCTTGTGAAATATCGTGACGACGAGAACGTTCTTCTGGACGGCAGTCTAGCATTACTTTTCGGAGCAGTTTCTATAACTAAATTTATTGGTTTTTTGTGGAATTCGAAGAAGGTCAGTTCTATCATCGAAAATTACAATACGATCCCGTGAAGAAATTTGTTAGGGAGTCCCGACTCATGGTCGGATTTCGAGCGGAATTTGTGAGGGGTTCCTCAAAAACGGCGTCCATGTAAGAAGCCAAATGGATCCCGATTTGGAAGTTAACATCGGTCATCAGCGCCGCTAGGACTGTTTCAGGCAAACCCCAAACAGGGCGTCCTTATGCAGCGCAGTTGGTTATCGGGCTGCTTCTACGGAGGAGTTTTAGGCAGGTCACCGTGGCACCACGCTTTAGATCGCCAGCACCGAAACTCTTGTTTGAAGGCGTGTTTGTTCGGGAGTGGTTCAGCTTACCGGTCCTTCTGACAGATGGCGTTTGTTAGTTTATAACAAGTGAGGTCGTCGGAAGAGCTGGACTGTAAGCGTCCAGCTCTTCCAGTATCGGGTAGAGGTCACCTTAACAGGAGTCCGTTAAAATCGCGGCGTAACGCGTAGAATAATTTCACTCACGATGTTAACAGTGAAAATAAACTCCTTATTGAACCAACAGATAACAACAAAAAAGCGCGCGAAAAAACACTGTTCAATGAGCGATCCCGATGAGCCCGTCACAATTATATTAATCCGCGGAACAACCGGGTGAGAAAATACCCGTGGCTTCATAGCGCCACGAAGTAACCGTCGAACGAGAAAATCTACCCGCGGCGCTGCATCGCCGCGAGGTAGCCGTTGAGAACGCGAGTCGCTCAATGTACCGACATGTGTCGCGTAACTGAGGATGTACACCCGCGCTATGCTCCGGACGAGCTGGACGATATCCCGAAACCAAAGATACGTCGTTCCCGTGTTAATGTACCGATAAACTGAGCAGAACCGTGAGCTGAACTGTGAGAAAAGACCGATTGAAATCGATTATCTACCCGAGCGCGTGGTGACCCGTGTCCTCTAGCAAGTTGATGGACCTCAAACGGACTGAAAAACGGACACGTCCGTTGGGGAACAAAACGGACCGTAGAAAACGACAAAACGGACTGTATATTTTCGTTGGCATTTGGTCTTTTTTCTGTCGCGGAAACCGAAAACGGAACGAATGTTTTTTTTTTCCGAAAAATTTGCTTTGGTCCGTTCTCGGTTTCCGCAACCGAAAAAGGACCAAGATCGTATTTTTATTCTGTCCTTTCATTAAAAACAGAATGAAAATAAAAACAACAAAAAAATTTAAAAACTTAGCCAAAAATGTTGATAAAAAACGTTCGGTCCTTTCTCGGTTCCCGCAACCAAAAAAGGACCGATCCAAACATGCAGTCCGTTTTACCGTTTTTGTGGTCCGTTTCGTTCTCCAACGGACGTGTCCGTTTTTCGGTCCGTTTTTTTTAGTTTTTTCCCTAAGAGCAGCCGTCCGGGAACTTGCTAGGGTCTGCCATTACGCGTAGATGAGCGCGAAGCCTGTTGCACGCGGCACGTAACCCGTGCCGCCTCGGATGAGAGCCGGGGCGCGTGCGTCGGCGGCGCGCCTCGGCCTCGCCGGACCCGGCCGGGAGGCGCTGCCGAGCAGCGGCCGCTCGAGCTAGCGCACGTAGCCGCGCTGATTCTCGAACAAGTGATTACAATAAAAAACCGTAAATTAATTGTGGCTAAACCAATTGCTAATAAATAGACAGATAGATAGAAGTTTATTGGGCCCCTGGATAAATAAAAAATAAGAACCAAAGCGTACAGAGGTTAAGAGGCACAAGAAATATCGGAATTAAATAAGGGATCAATTAATAATCAAGTAACTGTGACTCAAAGCGATTGGATCCAATTGGATATCTGACTGGATCTCGAGTTTCTACCCTATCAGAATTTCTGCACGAGATCGTAATCGTGTCAATAACGACCCAAGCAATTGAGATCTATCAGGTATGAAGACATGTTCAATCTGCATAGACATTAAAGCTGCTTAATCGTATTCGCACGGATTGGTACGACTGGGCTCGGGATCGAGAAGTCAACATTCTTCACCAGTACGCTGAGCAGAAAAGAAAGATGACTACTGCATATCTATGTTAATTAAGGGTGATAAGGATTACCCATGTAGACAAGCGCCACGAATCGGACGCGGTTGAAGTAATTGTGGCGCTTCGTCGCGCCTGTCTATCTGGGTCAGTTTAAAAGTTGAAAAGTATTTTATACATTTGTTGATATTGTATGTAGTTATGAATTTTACCAATCACACCGTATTCATGGCCCAACCGATGATACCGAAGTTGATCGACCTTTTACTGAAGAACGGAACCGAACCCGGAACATTTGCGTATCCTGTCGATTTTTATAATCTCGACGTGCAGAAATATTATTTTTACATAATTGTATTTATGTACCTCTGTGTATCCACGACAACGATTATTGTAGCAACCAATGGCGCTATGTTAATATGTTACGCGCATCACGTATGTGGTATTTTTGCCGCTTTAGGGTGAGTTGATTGTTAATCGATTATAATCATAAGCATAATAAAGTCTCGTTTGAAACTGTCAGGCGCAAATTAGAAGGGCTCGGAAATAACCACACATCAGTACAATCAAGAGAAACCCGAGATGCGCTGGATAAAAAGGACACAGTACTCATAGCTTTGTGCATCAACAGACACAATAATGCTATCGAGTGAGATACTTTAGACAATGTATCTAGTAAAACTAATAATTGTTTATTAATAAATTCAGTGTTGTCAGATACGTGAATCTTATGGTGGCAAGTTACTCATGGAATTTCTTTTTTACGATCGGGCTTGGCGTGATCCTGTTTAACATTACAGGACTTCAGGTAAATGTTGCTACGAACGATGACTCAGTCTTCCAGAATTAACGGATAACCTGCTTGAAAATTCAGGTTCTTTTGAGAACAAACGATTTCAAATCAACTACAAAATACGTGATTTATGCGTTGTCTGTGATGATATACTTCTACATAGACTGCTACACGTGTGAAACTGTGACGGATCACAGTATTAGCCTTTCGTTTTGTATGTAAGTAAACTGGAAAGGACTGGTGGGCTCTTAAAAAAGTCTTCTTCCCGGCAGATACAACAACCAATGGTATAAACTATCGCTGAAAGCCCAGAAACTCCTGCAATTCATGGCGTTGCGTTGCAGCGTACCTTGCCGATTAACAGCCGGAAATATGTTGGTTATGTCCATGAGAAGCTGCTGGCTGGTAAGTTCCTTGATTAACGAAGCACAAAAATGTGCGGCATCGGATACATCGTCATTGAATTACAATTAATCATTCATATTTATATTTCAGACAGTGAAAACAGCGATATCATACTTAATGCTTCTGCATTCGCTGCACGGATTATAGTCATTATCTATGAAGATTCGAGACATTACATATTATTATTCGAATAAAGTTGAGCGATTTCGATTGTAGATTGTATACCGTTGATATTCTGCATGTTAATATTATCTGTCACCCTAGGAGTCTATCCGATCTGCCACACGGTGGAAACCTGAACCCTTAAGGGTCTGCTGGACCTTCCTGTTTTACCGACGAAAATAGGGGATTTCTTAGTTTTCACTATTCATCGTTACTATGCGACGGGTATGCGCCAAATCTTGCAGGACTGTATTAATAACACAAACGATTCGGCGTGCACTCGAATTTCGGTTGAAATCTTCCGAAAAATAAAGAAAATCGAATATCACCGAATGTCGCGGAAACCAACATGGCCGCTGAAATGTTTACAGCATCCGTTCTGTTGGATATAAAAAATGCTAGATCTTGCATACGTCAAAAGTGCGTGCATGCCGATTCTGTGAAGTCCTCCGATTATTCCAAAACCGTCGGAAAGTTGCTCACTCAAAAGATAATCACGCATAGTGTAAACTGCGTTCATTTAGTCTATCGCCTTGCGACGGGTGATCACAGCCGATGAACACGGGACGACTGTAGTGTAGGGCACGTGCAGAGTCACCTGTACGTCAATCGTGACACTTCGTTCACGCACTTTAGCAAACTATAATGTTCCGTTTCCTTCATTTCTTGTAAGTTTTCAATCCAAATTCTATTGCACACCGAACCGTTTATGTAAATATCATAAACCTGCATGATTTGACGCACATGTGTACCATATCAAAAATGCTAAGTCGGAACTGAAAAATTGTCTAGGTTCGTCGGTAAAACAGGTAAAGCAAGTTAAAAAATAAAAAAAACAGCTCCAGCAGCGCCTTAAGATAACGCGATTATCAAACTCGTAGAAGGTAATGGGAGCAGATTTGATGGACCGTCAAACTGACGAGACATCACTTTGAACGATTTTTGTTTGGTTATATTACACACGAACATTGCCATCAGAGCTGGGCAAATACACTGAGTACTTGAAGTACGTATTGAAATATCAAGTACTGAGTCAGTACTTAGTACTAAGAACATCGGCACCTAAATTCTAATGGTACTCAATGCGTCACTACTAAAGTCCTACCTAGTCCTTAGTACTTCAAGTACTTGGTTCATGAATATATACTTCTAGTACTTAGTGTATTTTCCTAGCTCTAATTACCATAGAATAGTCATATTCTTCTTAGATTACAAGGATGTTTTTGTTTTTTTATTTGCCGTGCCGAAAAATTGGGACATGTTTTTCCAGAGAAAAATGTTAAATGTTTTCATGAGAAAGAAAAAAAGTTATGTTATCGATAAATTTGTTTATTCAACAATAATGAGGTGTAACAGTCTCGTAAGTGTTGAAGCAACATTTCAAACGTTCGAATTTCTAACTAATCGAGTTAGTTGTGTTCACTATTCGCGTCAACTAACTGTAAATGGTAGATTCAACTAGTTCTAGGTCGTTATTGTAACGAAACAGATCGTTATAGTAACCAATTTATACCCAACTAATAGATAGTTAGGTGACCCAACCAAGCATTTCTTTTTCGTGATAAATAAAGCGAGATTGACGTGCTTCTTTACTACCGTTCTTCGTTTACTTCAGTGTTGATGTAAACGGTCAAAGTTCGTCACGGCTCGAGGACTTTTACCGTACTCGTCTATAGCATGTGCCTCGACACAATTATGTTGAACCGGGCATCACGCAGTTATTATCCAGATTAAAGGTAAACCTAACGAGTGTTGCAGAAGGTTGTTCTGTCTTCTTAATATCCCGTTACTGCACGCTCATACTTTGATCCGGGACATACTCGGAGTCTGCAACATCAAAGGTTGCTTTTTGATTTTATCCAACTTAATTGCTTCCTTGCAGTGGTCTTGACTCTCAGGACATAGTGGCTCTTATTTCTTGATTCCGTGTAATGTACAATGCTTAACGGCCCTTTTTAAACTCAGCACGATAACGATAATGACACTTGGAGTACTAAGTTCTACAGTTAAGGTGGTCCTTGCGAATAGTCTTCACTCGGCATAAGTTTCAGAGAAATGAGGGGGAATTACAAACACTTCTGAATGGTATAAAAATCTGAAAAAATCTAGCATATTAAAGGTGCTGAAAAGATTAATTTTTTATAATAATAATTCCAAAATGTTATTAACAAGTGGATGAAAAATAAAATTGTTTAGCAAATCTCCCGGAAGCCTATCTTTTTTTGATGAAAATTATTCGTTCGTTATTCCGAATGATTATGAATTTTTTCAGATTTTTTAATTCACTTTGAATTTTGTGACTTTCTACACATTTTGCCCATATAAAAAAAAATGAAAAGTGAATATAAAAATCTGAAGAAATTCATACGTTTTGAGAAAAATTAAAGAATCATTTTCATTAAAAAAAAAGTTAGGCTTCCTTGAGATTTGTTGAACATTTCATTTTTCACAAATTTATTCATAACATTTTGAAATTATTATTATGCAAAATTAATTTTTTCAGCACCTTTAATATGCTTGATTTTTGCAGATTTGTATACCTTCAAAAGTGTTTGCAATTCCCTCTCATTTCTCTGAAACTTATGCCAAGTGAACACTATTTGCAAGGACTACTTTGAGGTATTCCGAGCGGTACAGTCCCGCCAAATGTAAGTTTCGAGGAAAAATTCAAACACTTCTCGTTGGGGTAAAAATCTGAAAAAAATCAACCACATGGGAGGTGCTGCAAATACTGTTTCTATGTAACAACAATTCCGAAATTTCATTGACAAATTAACGATAAAAATAATAAACGAATCATTTTTATGAAAAAAATAGTTAATTTTAATTCCTCGATTCCTCGATTTCGTTTATTTTTCTAAATACGTATATAATTTTGGCAATTTTTGAAAATCGCGTTTTTCCTATGTTCAAGGTGTGAAAAAACGCAATTTTCAAAGATTACAAAATTTGTTTAAAAAATTCATACGTATTCAGAAAAATAAACGAATCATTTTTGTGACGGAAAATAGTTAAGTTGCCGGGTAATTTGTTGAATAATGATCTTCATCTTCTTTCTGTTGACAACAAATTGGAACTGATATTTTACAAAAACAATCTTTGCAACACCTCCCATATACATAATTTTTTCCAGATTTTTATCCCATCGAGGCGTCTCCGAAATTTTCTCTGAAACTCATGGTTGGCGGGACTGTACCGTTCGGACTACCTTAAGCTTATATGTCGATCTTCCACGAACTGAAATCGTGCGAATAAAGTGTAAGGCCCCCGGCCTAGTGGATCACGAACCGCCATAAACGAACGAATCTGAGAAAGTGACGAAGACGATAAAAATGAAATGGTCCCGTATAACAAATATAAACTGCACGTTCAATTCAGATGGGTTATGGTGATGAATGAAAAAAAAATAACATAATTGCAATCATGTAATCATAATTCGTGAAACAACTAATAAATATTTGAGACCTCGGAAATGTGTCGCCATTTTGCCAATTTTGTTTTTTCCCTCGTCAAGGACCGCGTTATACGTGAGTTGTTAAGAAGTAATTAAAATCTTTTGCTTCAGATAAAATGACAAGCCAAAATCGGGAACACCGCAAACGAATTAAAAAAAAAAATTGTTCACGTCGACCGATAAAAAACATACATGGTAACAATAAAATTGAATGAAGAAATTCTTGAATGTTCTTTTATATATTCTCTTTTCACCCTAAGAAATTAAATCAAGCAACTTACACATGTCACATTCTCGTAATATTACCTGTTATTTTCAGTTACATTGCTGGTAGATAACTGTGTTTACTGGGAAGTTGGCAGTTTCAATTATGGGTAATGCGGGTAATGCGGGTAATGCCTCTCTATCCTACACATCTCGATTCTCCACATCATCGATCCTCCATTCAGTTCTCCACATCGCCAGTCCTCCACAATCTTTTTTCTACACAACTCGATTTCTTTTTTTCACACAACTCGATTTCTTTTTTCTACACAACTCGATTTCTTTTTTCTACACAACTCGATTTCTTTTTTCTACACAACTCGATTTCTTTTTTCTACACAACTCGATTTCTTTTTTCTACACAACTCGATTTCTTTTTTCTACGCAACTCGATTTCTTTTTTCTACACAACGCGATTTCTTTTTTCTACACAACTCGATTTCTTTTTTCCACACAACTCGTTTTTTTTTCTACACAACTCGATTTCTTTTTTCTACGCAACTCGATTTCTTTTTTCTACACAACTCGATTTTTTTTTCTACACAACGCGATTTCTTTTTTCTACACAACTCGATTTCTTTTTCCTACACACTCCCTTTGCTTCGCATTTAAATCCGACACATCCCGATCCTCCACGTTCTCAATTCTCCACACTCATTATCCTCCACATCTCAATTACACACATTACCGCTGTCGATGTCGATCGGTACGATAACTCCCGCTGATAAGTTAGAGATTAGCTAACTGCGCTAATCTTTACCTTACCAGCAGGAGTTATCTTGCCTTGCGCAGAGAAATTCTCACGCGGTTTGACTTCCATTGTGAACCTGTTCAGTTAAAATAGTACTTGCGGGCAGTTCAACCTCACATGAGTTCAGAGATAATTGAGAGAGAATTCTGAACACTTCCCGATGAAATGAAAATCTGAAAAAAATCAAGCATATGGAAGGTGCTGAAAAGATTGATTATGCACAACGATAATTTCAACATGTTATTAACAAATTAATGAAAAAAAAAAATTGTTTAACAAACCCCCGGCAACCTCACTTCTTGTTCATGTGAAAACGATTTGTCACAATTTTTGGATGCGCGTGAAATTTTTCAGATGTTCGTGTAGTTGTTGAATCGTGCGTTTTTGCTTCCTCATAGATGAAATGTGAAATTTGATAGTCAAATGACAACATGTCAAAAGTTAATGCACACGACTTTGGATTGCCTTCGCGACATAACAACCTTGAACACGAAGTGTATTTGTGGGATTCGCACATTGAACCCGGCCGATGAGCATGTGATCATGCCCCGTGGAAATTCATCGAGCCGTAATAATCTTCCATAGCAATGCCGTGCGAGCTACTATAAAAATGCTGTGAATTCATTAATATTTATAGTATGCCCACGTGGTATGACGAGCTTCCTTCGTTGGCGTATTATAATTTCTTCTCGGGCGCATGCGCGTTATGTGTTTGCCCGTATAGGTACTATGAAGATTGAGACACCTCAGGGACTGCCACGATTTTATAGGTTTTCCTTACACTGAACTCGTAAAAATACGCGTAATCGTTCCATTGACCTCTGGAACAAGACGTGCAGCTCTGGCTATTGAGTATCGAGGTATTTTTAAAAACTGTACACTCATTTATATCTCTTTTCCATCCGCACCAAAATTATGCGCGCGAACCTTAACTTCCTTGCGAATAGTGTTCACTTCGCACAAGTTTCAAGGAAGTGAAGGGAATTGCAAACACTTCTCGATGGCATAAAAATCTGCAAAAAATCAAGCGTATTAAAGGTGCTGAAAAGATTCATTCTGCATAATAATAATTTGAAAATGTTATTAACAAATTTATGAAAAATATAATTGTTTAAGAAATTTCTCGAAAACCTAATTTTTTTTAATGATAATAATTCGTTCATTTTTCTGAATACGTACGAACTTGTTCAGATTTTTTAATTCAATTTGGATTTTTTTGACGTTCTACACATATTTCCCATATAAAAAGAAATAAATTCAAAGTGAATTTAAAAATGTGACAAGATTCATACGTATTCAGAAAAATGAACGAATCATTTTAATAAAAAACAAAATTACCTTTCCGGGAGATGTGCCGAACAAATCTATTTTTCATCAATTTGTTAATAGCATTTTGGAATTATTATCGGGCAAAATTTATCTTTTCAGCACCTTTAATATGCTTGATTTTTTCAGGTTTTTATACCATCCAGAGGTGTGTGTGCAATTCCCTTTAATATCTCCGAAACTTATGCGAAGTGCGAGGCAATTTCAAACACCTCTCGATGGTGTAAAAATCTGAAAAAAATCAAGCATATGAAAGCGGCTGAAAAGATTAATTTTGCCCAATAATAATTCCAAAATGCTATCAACAAATTGATGAAAAATAAAATTGTTCGACACATCTTCCGGAAAGGTAATTTTGTTTTTTATTTAAATGATTCGTTCATTTTTTTTGCAATGTTTGCAAGAAACATTACAAAGAAGTGTTTGCAATTTTCTCTCATTTCTCTGAAACCTATGCGAGTGAACGCTATTCGCAAGGACTACCTTAGAAAAGAATCGAGATCAAGCATAACTCAAATAATAATCTAAGGGTAACGAGAGGGGTTTTTCTCGAACTCTTCACAGTTCTAGCTCCACTTCGCTCCGCTGTCAGTTACGGCGGGGAGGGCTAATCGACGGATTAACGACGAAAGCTTAGTGTTTAAATACGAAATGATTTATTTATTCATTTATTGAATACATACACTAAAAAAAATATCAATGGCTCAAGTAAATTTCGATTGCGGGCTGCCAAAGAAAAAAATGTACTGTTTCAATTCTACTTTCAGTTCATACAATTCCATACGGGATTGAAATGATAACATGTCACCTTGACAGTCTTGCCGTCGTTGTTTTAATATCATATGGAATTGTAAGAATTGAAAGTAGAATTGAAATAAAAAGAATTTTTTTTTGCACCCCGCAAACAATTTGTTTTATAATGTACGGGCAGTGCCCGTTTACAGAGCGATAGGTAGGGGAGATTTGGGCAAAATGGGACAGGGGGCCAAAATTGGGTAATGGGGCAAGACGCCATTTCCAATAACTCTTGAACAGTGGCGGTGATGGTGAGTGGGGCAAAGCGGCGTAGAAAATCCGAACGTATCGTTGGGACAAAATGGGGCATCCAAAAATGATTGGAAAATTGAGTTTTGTCGTACTGTTCCGTATTGCCCCACAGTTCCATTGGTCCCCGCTCTCCCCTATTCTCCGTATATTTGTACATTTTTGGAATTTCCATTACTCCTTATTCTTCGACTATGCATCGGTGTTCACACCTGCTCGAGCAGCTTCGGTTCGCTCACTTCTAGCAATGCAGTATAATATGGAGTGCTTGATACCCATAGGAAACCGTGGAAACAAGACCACAGTCGAGGCTAGAAAACGAAACGCGAATCGCATCGTTGCCTTTTTCCCGCGGCATACTTGATCCGATTCATATACATTCGCGTCTTGTGGTAAGTCGGACATTCTCGTTTCCCGCGATTTCTTGTGTGAGTCGGAACGATCGTGAGCCGATCCACTGTAGCGAAGCATGCGTACGACTAACGCACGTTTACATTGAGATAGTTTCGATTAATAATAAAAATGCGTCAAAAATTTTTCTGAGCACTGAGTTTCTCATTTTTTTAAATCACAAATCAACCCATGGAATATCTTATTGATGGATGAAAGATGTCCTTTCAGAGAGGTATTTGCGATATGAACGGAGACGTCTTTTATATGTCTGAACTTCTCTTAAACTCGTCCGTTACATGTGATCATTAAGACATTCTCGAAAATACATCAAAACATTTGTATGTAACAAATACATACAAAATGAACGCCATAATAGTTTATAGTTTAAAAAAAAATGGAAAACATTAAGATAATTTGAAGAAAAAAAAACGTTGAAAATTGAAATTTTCATACGGCTTTCTCGTAAAAGTTGATAATTGACATTTTCGTATCGCTTCTTCACGAAAGTCGAAAAGTACAATTTTTATATCACTTCTTCATAAAAGTAGCAATTTCAAATTTTCATATCGTTTTGTCATAATGTTCCTTTATTCGCGAAGCTTCTCCCAAGAGAAATCATTTTCTATATTTTTGGCTTCCTTGTGAGGAAGCTTTGCGAATAAAGAAACATTCTGAGGAAACGATATAAGAAATTCAAATTTTAACTTTTAGCTTATTTATTTATTTTCAACGCCTGCGAAACAGCATAATATTCGGTGATCTATCAAAGAAATTCCTTAAGGTCTCAGTTTTAAGTCATCCAGAAGAAGTCGAAAATTTACGCACTAGACGTCTTTCGGATTTTAGGTAAAAAATTGCATAATTTTGAGATAACATATAAGTGACTGACCTTTTTCAGGACCGATTTATGACCCTTTTATGTAATCTCAGAGCTATGGGAACAGATCAATGTTTTCAAGCAATGGTAACACCGTCGGCTAATTTTGATGGTAAACGGTCGAACGTTATGCAAATTCCTGTACAACATTGTTCTTAATATACAACGCGGTCCTTGACGAGAGGAAAAATAAAATCACATAAAATTGGCGAAATGATGGCCTTTTGAAAGAAAAAAATCGATTCTTACCCATTCTCTTTACACTTTGAATCATTTTTGTATTCTTTTTTTTTAACATAAAACCGTCAAGGACTAAAGAATCTGTAGAAGTAAATCGGGAATTTTTTCTATAAAAATCCATCAAGCCGTTTTTGAGATATCAGGGTCACCGATTTTGAAAATCACCATAAGTGTTAGAAAATAAGAAAAAAATCGAAATTTTACCGTGGCCCATGCCTTTGAGGTAATGTTAAATGCGTTCCGCCCTGCCTAACTCAGACACGGTGGGTGTAAAAAATTGTACTTGATTTTTTTTGTATGATTAGGAATTAATGGTCAAAAGAAAAGTTTCATTGAAAACAGATTTGAAGTCAGCTTTCGGGAAGTTCTTTCGTCTGATCGTATTTGCACTGTAAGAACTGCGGTGTGAACGCCGATGGTGTGAGTGGTAACAAAAAAATCAGTGTTAAAATTAACACCATTTCGCAGTGAAAAGGACACCGAACATATGAAACCGATAACACAGTATACTCTGATAAATCCCAACACCAAATTGTATGATGAACCACAATATCACTTAATGGTGTTACTTTCTTAGACATCAACACAATTCTGTGTTAAGTGATAACATCTCTAAAAAGTGCTGCATTTACCCACAACTTTAAGTTAAAAATATGCATTTAATGGCGTCAAATGTGCACTAAACGATGTCTTCAAACTCTAAACGGTATTTTTAGTCGAGCAGCGTCCCTTCCCCCATTTTAAATTTTTTCAATTTGCAACTCATTTTCGGAATTTGTAACTGATTTCCGGAATCGGTGAACTAAAAACCGCCCAAATATTACATTTAAAGTAAATCGCACTTAAGAAAAAAACAGATACTTCAAAGAGATGATGATTATCATTTAATCGGTTATCAATTATTGATTTGAAGAAAAAAAAGTTATGTCGATTTTTTTTAATAGCACAATAAAAGAATATGCAAGTACGTAATCATGCCGTGTAATCATTCTCCGAATGACAGTAATGTATAGCCATTAATAACCGAAGTAGCTTAAACAGAATTTGAATACGAGAAATGTATAAGCAAGCTATGGCGTGGTCGGTAGCGTGTTAGGTAGTAGACATAGGTAGGTAGCGATACGCATTAGGTAGGTAATTCGAATCCCATCTTAAGCAATTCGCCACCATAAATATTCATGATCGTAGCCTTGTTTTCATTAATATTTTTCTTCCTTATAGAGGAAGCTATTTGTGTCAAAGTACTTAAAATAGGCTGAAACGTTGAGAAATGTGATTTTTCCCTGGCGACCGGATGAATGTGTGCGTGCGTGTGTGTCACAGATTTGCACCGTTCGAAACAACTATAACTCGGAAACGGTTTAAGATAGCGAGATGAAATTTGGTACACTGGTAGAGTGTTCACGTCTCTTCATTCAGTGCCATTATTATAAAGATTAAGGCCGAATTGGAGATTTAACGGGATTTTTCATTTAAAGGAAATGTCCGTGGTATCTCTTGCTAATATAAATGTTGAGCTATCGTCCCAAATTTGCATGCGAATATAATAGTTTTATCGAAGTCCTTTATTATTGAATTTGGCGCAAATCTAATCGAGCGGTCAGATTTTATGATCTACCTGTTTAAATTTTGAAGGATTTTGAAATGACTGTCTCTTTTTTTATTTTTACGTTCACCTCGAGTTTATGCATCAAATTTTTTTTTTCTTTTTCTTTTGCCCTTGGAGTAAAATAATGTCGAGATTCGTCACCAGCGGGAAAAAATACATAATTCATTGCCTCAAAACGACGAAGTACGCAAATTTGGATCAGCGATATTCTACAATAAATTTTGAGGATAATTCTTATCGTTTTAATTTTATGAGGCAGACATTTTTTTGGTACGAAAAAAGTCGCAAAGTGATTTGCACATGGCTTCCTTATTTATTAGAATTCTACGCACAGCTTATTGCGTATTCGCTCATTGCGACCTCCGGTTCTCCGACGATCTAGGCGTATCCTCTCGTCCGATGTCTCTCATCGGCTCTCGCTCTTATTCCGGACGCGGCGCACATGAAAAAATAATATCTTCACAGAAAAGTTCCCTCTGGAATCGCCTTGTTTGAGGGCGCGAGCGAGTCGAAACGTAACGCTCAAATTTTGCTACGATACTGAAACGTTTCGATATTCTGGGCTAGCGGAATATCGAACTCACGATTTGTTAGATCGACTTTTTCTATGAGGAAGGTAAGAGATTCGGTACTGGACCAGCTGGATATTGTGTAGGGGAAGGAAATTCGGGGATTTCTTCAATCTTGCAATTCGGGGACCAGAGATCAACCCGACGTTCAAGACCGAGTACTATCCTTCCTCACTGGATAGGGTTTCAAGAATAGTTTTATCCTCGCAGACTCACCTCTTGCGAGGGAGCCTGGTAGAGTGTCTCAATGCCACCAGAGTTGGCAGAGAAGTTACTTTATCCTCGCAGACTCACCTCTTGCAAGAAAGTCTGGTAGAGTGTCACAATGCCGACAGACGCGGTAGAGAACTTATGGGAGTGATTCAGTATCGGGAGATGGGATAAAGAACCTAGAGGATCGGACAGGTAGAGCTTATATAGCGGCCATAGATTGATTCGCTTGCGAGAACGGTCCGCCGGCTCGCCATCTCGCGGTCAAGCGCGAGACTCTACTTGAGTGTAAGGGCGTCCCGTTACAATACAATACTTGCGCCAAAATGCCGGAATTGAAAACTTCCGGCATATTGGCGTAAGACAAGTTGAATCATATGAGCCAAGTATGAATATACAGATGTTAAACATACTAAGTATGTAGTGTATATGGACTACATACGCAGAAAACAATGATGAGAAATACGAAAATAAAAACAACGTTTTTCATATTTATCAATCGAAGAGCAGTACACGGAGGAGGGATTTTTTTTTTTTACTAATGCAGTACACCATCGAGCACAGCCCGCAGTCTTCATCTTCTCAATGTATATCGGAAACTAAGCACCACACTTAGTGTCCGATATTGGCCACAGGTAAAAAACCGCGCCGGTCAATACTTTTAATGGTTTTTTTATGTTCGTGACTGGTGAGACCACTTTGACACTGGACAGTCTTCTTCTCTTTTTACAAAGAGTTATTCGGTGACAGGTTGAGAACATCTGTCACAGATGGAGCCGTCTGCCAGGCGATCGTTCGTAAAGAACTAGATTTCATTAATTAGCCGAAACTAATTAATTAGTTAAGAAGAAGAAGACCAGGAGGGACTTATAATTTTACGTGGAATCCGAACAACGATAAGTAGAGGTAAGCAGCTAAGGAAAAATCTATGAACGCAACCGGGAATCGAACCCGGGCCTACTGCTTTGTGAGTCGCACTCCGAACCATTCGGCCACGACTTACCCCACAGCACGCAGTCGGAAATAGAAAAGTGGGGAAGCGCCCGTGCCCGTGGCCCCCACCATTCGACTCGTGCGAGTAAAGTCGACTACGACGCAAGCCGCGCAGGGTAACACCGTGGTGGGGGCAGGCTGTCGAGCACTGCCGGCGCGAAGCAGCTGTGCGCGAGCAAGCCATCCTCGGGAGTGTACTGTGACCCCTGGGGGCCATATTACCAACTATGGAAAAAACTACTAAGATGAACCATCGCGCAACGGTTGTGAAAAGAATCCCTATAAAGATTTCATTGTCAGCCCTTCATAAAGGCATTTTGGATACCTATTTGTTTCACCGAAGCAGGATTTACCTCTACGACTAAGAGATACAGACTAAAACTCTATAGTGGGTCATAATTACAATTTTTACCCTATTCACAGCCGGTATCCACAAGGGCTCACAGAGGGCCACAATAACTGTGCAAGCATCTACTCTGGTCGAAATCACATTGTCAAATTCGGGTTGACCGAAATTTTATTTATCTACGAATCTACTACTATTGAATAATATTGTCGAGAATTAATTAATATTCAATCTCTTACTTGAAAAACCAGTGCCACGGTGTTAAAATTTATTTGAAAAAATCTATAAATATAATTCCTCCTACTCCGGATACTGCACCATACAGTCATTTTACAGATTATTAAACCTTATTTTTGTAAAATACATCGATCAGAATGTGTTCACTACTGTCATCCAGCGTTGTTGATGAGTGAAATGTTTATATCATTTGCGCAAATACCATAAAGTACGATAACACTGTCCTTATTGCCTTGAAAAACAGTTTCAAAATATATTATTATAATCAACAACGATACTATCGGTTGTTACGATACATCGAGATAGATAATCGAAACGAGATAATGTCATACCGAGCTAAAGGTTTCCATCGACAGAACGTAGACTTTTCCGGCGCTGAAATGACAAGGTATGCTACTTCGCATCAGTATTGGTATCAGGAACTTTTGAGCATTAACTGGCATATCCTGCCAGTTCAAACAATAACTAATTGGGAGAGAGGCCAATAGTCATACGACTTGGTAGGCTTTTTTACCAAGTAACTCGTTTATACGCACGCAGTTGTGTGAATCTTTCCACTACAATTTATCAATTCCTGTCCGGGTATGCTAGCTATGTAAATATGCATTACCTGAGCAATTATCAAGGTTACTTGTTGTATGAGCACTTCAGGATGCTTCCAATTTATCAGAGCCTGCAATGACAAACAATCGTCGATCAGGATATATTTTCCTGCAATGGAAAATGTGTATCGGAATTGAAATGTTGTAATTTACTTGTACTCCTGAGATAACTGAAATAATCACACCAATGCCAAATGCAACTCCGCTGGGTGTGGAACACATGTCCTCGACCAGATGAGCAAAACTATGTTACACAAAAATAGACAAATATTCCGCAAAAACAGCACGTTGAACGCCCACGGCTTAGCTATTCACGGTCATTCACTTAGTCCGCTTACCTTAGTGCCTCTATATGAAGAATGATACAGTCACAGATTTTTGTATACATCCAATCGCTGCGAAGAGTAATAGCGTCTTCATATGCGATCAGCTCCAAATTGAATCTGTATGGACAATGGTATTGTCAATTCATCGACAATCGAGTTACATTATTCCTCTGCTGACTTGAATAAATAATATGGTTAGCAGGAGAGGGCGCTAGGAGCGTTGGAAAGGAGCAGTTGTGTCTGTGGCGGGCTCCTGGGTTTTTGGAAAGTATAAGGAAACATTGATCGAGAAGGCTTCTGTAAAGTACTGTGAAACGTTGGGAATAGGCATTGGAACAAATGGAAATGTTGGTGACGGGAAGGGTTCACTGTAGAGGAAACGCGGGAACATTTTCCGATGGCATGCCCCGAAGAGGTTAATCGAGGGGAAAGAAGATGGAGGATCAACGTGAAAGTGGGAAAAATCGAGCGTCAGGAGTGCAACATGGCGCTGAGGTCAGAAAGGCTGCCACAGTGCCACTGGGCACTGTGGAAGGGGAGAGAGAAGAAAGACCCAGACGACTTTCGATTGAAAGCCGACTTTCGAGTGAAGTTCTGTTTCGATACCGATGAAGATTCTTTTCCCATCCTGTGTCTCGTGTGATGCATTAATTAATGGTCGGAGTGTTACGCTGATTGCTATGGGGTCTGTGTGGTACCGCGAGGTGCAGTTCCCGCTGAGATTTGCATATTTTCTGCAGTTCCGGTGAGTTATTTCTCGTGTTAATAAATTATCAACTGATGGAAGAAATTCGCTCTCGGTATGCTTGCTTCGATCCTCCGATCGAAGCCAGCAAATTAAAATGCTGTCGGTTAGAGTAATTTTGAGATTTCGTTTCGCACGCTCGAACGTTATTTTATTGGCAAAGGATCGCAAACCTTCTACCATAACCCGCATCCTAAGCAACCGTGCATTTCCGCAACCGTCTACTTTCGCGAGTTTATTTGATGTTAGTTATCGACGCTCGAGCTTTCGCGTTCGTACATCACGTTACGGTTTGGTTTTCGTTTTGTTGCATTGTCGCTTTGTCCTTGCGGAGGTCGGCTCGTTCCACCGACCTCCAAATTATGAGTTTCCGGCAAATTGACTGATGGAGTTGAGCCCGTTTCACTCACTCCAAGATTAGTCCGGTTGTTAATACCGACGATACAAAAATTAACTGGCGCCCACAGAGGAACCGATCCATTCTCGAGGGTGGACGGCCGAAGGTGACGTTTTTGAGTGTCCGGCAGTTCTCGATTTCCGTTTTTTTTTAGTTTTGATTTCAGCTACCGTTCCGCGTTGAGTTACCGAAAAATACGTCACAATATATATATTGTAACAAGGCGAACGCAGCTTGTCCGGAGGCTGCCGCAACACCGCGACGAGTACTAAATTTTGTGTTGCGACGGGCCACGAGCCCCAACAATCCTCTCAGAGGATTCCGATCTCGTCGATCCCTGCCATCAAAACTCATCGGTTCCTCGTCTCATCCAAGAAGCTATTCCACAAAAAGTCACGCCTGCACCAAGAAACGAATCATGGGGAGTGTGAGCGGAGAACCCCTTATCGCTGGATAAGAAGCTTACCCGTATGCTGCGGGAACCATTCCGTATAAAAAATAATTGGCTGTTCATCTCGGACGATTGATAGATGTCTGTTCCTGTCGTCGAGTCTCAACATACTCCCACAGGGAGTCTGCTCGAGTGCTCGACTCGAGACACAGCCCACACAAACTCTTCGGCTCCAACCACTCCGCGGCTCGACCAGCGGTTCGCCGATGACAGTTCTGCCGTATAGCCATATTGGCTCGCTGCCTTCTCGATCGTGCGGCATCTTCGACCCCCAATCGATGTTCGTCCCGGGGACGGAACAGTGCCCTATTGGTCGAACATCCGAGGATCTGGCACCCCGCAGCTACCGAGCGTCGAAGCTCTGCGACATCTAACCATCCACTAATCCCCGAGGTCTCCGTACTTCCAACGAGCCAATCTGGAAATTCTCGGAGATGAACGATCAAAAGAACGACAAGGCCAGGAAACGACGCCTTATTGACACTTCGTAACGATTGTGCGTGCACTTAGGACAAAAGAGAAAGGACATGCAAATTGAAATTGGATTATTGCACGAAAAGTGTGTGTGTGTGAAATCTCCAGGTTGATCCCTGCTTGTTCACAATTCTTCTGTGCATCTTTTGGGATGAATAAATATCACAAAAGACCCCCTTTTTCTATACCGTGCGTGTGAATGAGAGAAAGCGAAGTTTTCAAATTCGTAATCAGCGACCGAAAATGCCCTTAGGTGCCATGTTTCATAAAAATCGAAATACTTTTTTTCCGTCGTTGAGGCACAAACGGTGAAATTGTCCTTGCCGCTCAAGGGGTTAATCCACTCTTCTGGCGACTTGGTCGGTTTTTCAAAATCAGCCATAATGCCAACCTGTCAATGTGCATGTGAGCCGAGAGCCATCGGTGTTCGCGTTCTAGTATCAGTAATTGAGCTGTTTTGATATAATCCGACCGTAAACACATCTTCCGTCTAACAAATAGAACCGTTTGTATTATGGCCACTTTCAAAAGATCGATAAACAAATCGACCTCTAGAAGGGTTCCTAGTAGATGATTCCAAGCATTACATCGGAGCCTTATCGGGGCCTCCTTAGGTTGTAGCCGTTGAACCGAACATCAAATCGAACGAGAACCAACACATTTTGTAGTCCGCCGGCTAGTTTACATAATTACCACAGTGGATTTACATACAGTCAATTCATAAATGGTGTACAGTCGGTTAACCAAGGGTCGACTGTAGATTGATGGTTGACCCCCCCGTTTATCTAAAAAGTCGGTTGAATGTGGAAAGACGGCGACCGATCGTGAACCTACCACTTGACTAAACGATCAGTGGACTCTAAGTCAATTTGCCCGCCGCTACAACGGCACACACCCATGCGGCGATTTTTCGTCCGGTTGGTTTGTCGATTGATGTTTCTGCCAAGAGGTTTTTATGTTTCGACCAGAATTGGGACAACAATTAGTTAGGTGCACCGATTGACCGGTCAGTTGTCAGGTTGTCTTTGGATTTGCCGGAAATCAAGAGGAAAAGCATCGGTCTAAAGCGATCAAATTATTCGAGACACAATTATACGCACCCAACAGCTTCAAAAAGTGCACAAGCATGAACGACCCAGAGAATGTACATCGTTCCAATGGCAACCAATATACACGTCCCTATCCCGACCACGATATATGAATGAGCGAGTATGAACCAATAGTATTTATCCTCATCAACGCCGTACTCTGCTTCAATAACGTAAACTTTCGGCCGGGTTTCGTTGACAGGATCAACGAAGTCAAGTATTGTAGGTGATAAACATAAGCAGAAGTATAGTGTCATCTCAGCATAGATACATACTGGCAAATCAAAAACAAAAAATCAGCAATGATATAATAAAACCGATGTTCTGCATTGTGGGATAATTAAAAAAAAAAAAATACTCGTGTAAACGACGGTGATGGAGCGTCCCCTTTTAGCGTACTCATTAATGACAATCACTGCATGTGTATTTTTTAACATTTCCCAATGCTTTTCTATATTCTTAAACGCCAATTTCATCTGCAAAATTTCTGATTAAACATTTATATTTTCATAGAACTAATATATACCGGAACCGTACATTGTCAACATTTTGAATGTAACTGAACATACTGAAGAACATTGCTATCCCCATCAGCAAAAATGTTGTGTTTCGTGCAAGAATGTTCATATCGTGCCAAGCGTCGCGCACTCGAATAAACTATTAAACGTAGTAAATTGTTTAAAAAAAGCACTGTTTTAAAGGAGAATTCATACTCAGATAGAGATTGCTACCCCAGGTCCAACGAGGGTCAATGCTATAGCGAATATCGTCAAAGGCCGAATGATTCTCACGAGTTTTGACTGTTCCGGCCATATGCCTATTCGGGACATGTGAGCCTTGGTTAAGGCGTAATATCGCTGATCGAACAAACTCATGACAATAGCTCACTATGTGTACTGTTATTCCGGCTCTTTCAAAAAGTTTGCTGGATAGAAAGCTCCGACAACTGTTTGAGAACAGTGGATGAACCAAGGGATTACCCTTTCGTGAGAATAGCGTGGTTTTGATCTTACATTACTGTAGATTCTTCGGTATTCGAAAACATCATGCAAACGTATGTTTCAAGCTGATACACATAACTGTTTTGCGCATAGTCTGGCTCGCAGCGTCATCGGGACGCCGCCGACCGCAAGCGTGCTGTAGAAAATAAATGTAGCGGAAAAGAGTGACGTATTCATGAAATATGCACGGCAACTATGGGAGCTCGCGCGGGTGGTGAGTACGATAGGCGTCATAATTGCAGCCGCGTCAATCATTGTACGCTAGCCATACATATTACATGAAAATACATCGGTCTATCGCGGTCACTGTCGGTGCAGGAACTGGAGGCAGGTTTCTATCTTGGCTCATCCACCGTTCTCAAGCAGTTGACGGAGTTTTCTATCCAGAAATGTTTTTGAAGGAGCCAGAAGAAAAGTACAAATAGTGAGCTGAACTCAAAGAAACTGAAGGGCAAAAAGGCCATGATTGGCCCTTTTGCCGTTCAGTTTCTTTCGTCTGTAACAAAATGCTACAACTGTGACACTGAAAAACTGCTACTTCCGTAGACAAACTTGACAGAATCGGCTGCCGTTCAATATAAGTGTTCTCGCGAAGTTTCGAGCCTGAAATTAAATTAAATATTCTTACAACCAACGATCGTTGTAAGAATATTCAATTACATATAGGTAACAAACAACGTGTGCTTACCTGTATTGTATTACCTCGTTTTTACAGAATACCCACCGCGCCATCTCTATCACACCCAGGCAACCGCCGTCTGGGTTTAGACTCCTCTTTAGGCGAGGCTAAACCTGTGCGGCGAGCGGCCGAGTGCGAAAGAGACAGTGCCAGAGGGTTCGTGTGAGAGCGAGCGAGAGGGAGTTTAGCCCCCTCTTAAGGGAAGGCAGAGACAAAGTAAAAATTTCGAATACATTCCTGTCAAAATCAATGTGATCAAATGAAAAACAAATTGCGGAGCGTACTGCGTTGATCGTATATGAAGTGCGCCCCGCAAATCGTATTTTATTTCATAAAACCGCTCCGGAGAAAAATGCATTCAAAATATTTTGAGATTATGTTGATCTTTAGCCTTAAGTCCGTTATTAGAATGCACCGCTATTAGAATTTACAACAAAATAATCTATAGAAATAATTATTTTTCTACTCGGCATCTTGCATTGTACGC
Source organism: Amblyteles armatorius (assembly GCA_933228735.2). Classification (NCBI taxonomy): domain Eukaryota; kingdom Metazoa; phylum Arthropoda; class Insecta; order Hymenoptera; family Ichneumonidae; genus Amblyteles; species Amblyteles armatorius. The sequence goes on from OW121697.1 coordinate 1,583,100, forward strand.
ACGTGTGCATCGTATGGGCTGCACGGCACATCTGTTGACTGTTGTGATTATTCGATGGATGGCGAAACAATTCAATTTATTCAATTGATTGATGAAACCGTAAAAAAAAATTTGATACAATAATATGAATAATGAACGAATAATATGAAAATTTTTTCAAGAAGTGTAAGAAATTTATGCAAAGTCGTAGAAAAGTTTCATCGTACTAGTATCATAAATTCGCCGTAGTATCCCTGCGTCAACTGAATCGAGACTACTAGCTCTACTTATCCACGTTCGGCTTTTCGAAATAATAATAATAATAATAATAATAAATAAGTACTAAGTGGGGATCAACACGGCACCACGTGGGGGGGAACGCGCGCGCCGGATATGTCTGGAAAACATAACAGAGCGCTCCATCGAGTTCGCGAGTAAAACAAAACACGAGTCACCAGATTTTGCAAATTTAGCCGGCTAAGCGGCGGCTAATATTCAGCCGGCTAAGCCGAGGCTAATTTTTAGCCGGCCAAACCATCTTAGCCGGCCAAGACGGCTTAGCCGGCCAAACGATAATGTCCATCAGCAGGACAAGATTTTTTAGCCGGCAAAGACGGCTCCACTGTACAGCCCTAGTATAGTGTGGCAAAAGATCTAGCGTCGTCGAGTCGGAAACTCGGTCGTTACACCGGATGGTTAATCACCCAAAGACGTTTCGTTCTGCGTTGCAGTGATGCACGCTGCACTCGTGCAGGTGCTCAGTTCAGGCGTTTCCTTGCAGAAAACGGAAGCTATGAGTATGTGTTTCTGTACTTCGCAGGCCACCCATCATCCGCGTGTTATCCGGAAGTCTGCACGGTCCTCCATATGGCGGATAAGAAATCGTCTGTTGCTAGATGCACCGTTGCCTCGAGGGACAGGCAAACGCCACCTGTAACAACCGTTCCAGCAGCAGCGGCTCAAAGAGAATGCACGTTCCATGGAATCATTTCTGTCCGCCGTTGCGTTAACGTATGCGGCGCGAAGATATTTGCGTATACAAGATTCGAGTTCATATGTGTTCTAATCGGTGAGTATACGAAATACGAGAGGCGCAAGGCCGCGGTAATCGATCACTCAGCAATGTATCAAACAATGTCGAAAAAAACATCGACTTGTACACATTGACCTTATGAAACTCCAATTTTGTACGTGAAAGATACGTGCTTCGCCAAGTACATTGGAACACGGGGAAAAAAGATCAATGACACAAGTAAAATTCGCTTGCGGACCGCCAAGGAAAAACAAATTGTTATTTCAATTCTACTTTTAATTCTTACGATTCTATACGGGATCGAAACGACGTTACCTTGACAGGATTGCCGTCGTTGGTTCAATACCATATGGCATTGTTAGAATTGAAAATAGAATTGAAATGTTAAAAAATTCTCTTTGGCAGTCTGTAAGCTAATTTTTTTCAGTGCAGCTGTTTATATCTCCGGGTAAATGTGGAACGTGTGCGATGTGGGATCTAGAAAAAGAATGACATCAGTTAGGCGTGCCAATTGTGAGTTGCTTTAGTAAACAAATTAATATCAACGATATCCATTGCCTATATAAATATCAGCGATGACAAACAAATAAATTAGCCAGTGATCCAGTCCTTTACAAATGTACTTGCCGCAACATACACTGTAAAAAACGGTGTTAAATCCGCTTTAATAACGCCATGTGGCCCATATAGGTGCACCACTTTCGTTTTAAAAGCAGTTCTAAAATATGGTGTAAAACATGCGGTGTAAAATCAGTGGTACTTACAGAACATACATTTTAACACTGTAACGGTGAATAACAACACCGAACCTTACTCATAAGCGAGTAAAATGGGTTTGAGCGGTTGAAGTAGATGTTAAAGTTCTGATACAATGAACCGTAACTACTAATTGCCCAACAAAGTCATTACGTATACATCGTGATAATTATAAATTAAAAATAATATTAATAAAAACAAAGACTACGATCACGAATATCTATGGTGACAAATTGCTTGAGATGGGATTCGAACTATCCACCTAATGGTTATTCCTATCCACCTATACCTACTAGCTAACACGCTACTGCTACGCTATTGCTTACTTGTGAATGTCTCTTATTTAAATGCTGGTTAAGCTGCGTCGGTTATTGATGGTTACACATTACTGTCATTCAGATAATGATTACACGGCATGACTATGTATTTGTATTTACTTTCATTGTGCTACTAAAAAGAATCATCATTTTTTTTCTTTAAATCAACATTTGACAATCAATTACATTATGATTATCACTTCTTTGAAGTTTTCGTGTTTCCTTAATTACGATTTACTTGAAAATGAATATCTGGCCGATTTTAAGGTCCCTAATTTTGAAAATGGGTTTCAAATTCATAAAATCCAAAATGGGTGAAGGGCGATGCTGCTCGACAAAAAATACGATTGAGGGGTTGAAGATACCGATCAGTGTGTATGTGACACCGTTAAATGCATATTTGAAACTTAAAGTTGTCGTTAAATGCCCCACAAGGTATATAATAAAATATATTCGATATGTATAAAAAATAATTTCGAACTGTACAATGAATATAGATTTGTCGGGAAGGAAAGTGGAACAAACTGTTATTGCATAAGTAGTGTGGCGCGGAATTTTTCGGTCACGTCACAAGAACCGCGTAAACTTTGACTTTATGGCAAGTAGTTAATAATGTAACTAAAATTTAAGTTTGAATTGTAGTGAATAATTATTAATTCCTAGGGATTTCTCTTTCTTTTTATCCGAGCCAGGAGTAGAGCTGTTTTTACGACGTGCCGAGAGACGAGGCTGTCACCTGGCTTGCACGCATTTCAGTGCGCTCTGCCTTCACCGTCTTGCGCCCATGAGATAAGGCGCAGCTTCGCTTATTTAATTTCGCTTACCGTAGCTTAATGTAGTCTTTTAACATACTCTTCTACTGAGCTAATTTTTCACAGCCTTCAACCTCCTATTGGCAATGGGTTATACATTTTTATTCCTTCGTAAAACACACTCTTTGCGCACTTCTTGTTCTTTTGAATTGGATTGTAATATTTTCCGCTTGCCGTCTTACTCGATCCGTTCTTTATTTTACGACTTTAAATTGACTCGTCAATTCTTTCGGCAAAAATTTCTTTGTGGCCTTAAAGGTCAATGTACACACATTATAATACAGTCTGTCTTGCACTCGTAAACTGAACCGCTCGTAACGTATCGTCTACCCTTGAATACCGGCTTCATTGTAACATGACTCGCATCGCTGTGTTCTGCGCTATCTGCAGTTTATTCAACTCTGCCTCAGCCATACTCGCTAGCAGTGTTGCACAATACTCAAAGTACGGTGCTATGATTGCCTTATACAGGACGCATCTGGTGTATGCCGATATATGTTGCCCTATCCTGTTCAGAAAACTCGTTCTTTTACCTATCGTTTTCAATATGTACTGATGGTGGTTTTTAAATCGCACCTTGTCATTAATTAACACCTTGTATTAATTGACCCTTAAGTGTTTCATTGCTTCCACTAGCTCTAGTCCGGTTGAATCCACGCATTTTAGTACCTCTGGCAATCGAGTCTCTCCGTAATCGAGATTCGAAAGGGTTTCTAATTTTTTTTTCCCTCCGTAAGCACATTATGCTTACGGTTAGAAGTCGGAGGACCGGACGTTGAATCCATAACGCACTAAACTACGAACACCAGTAGATTAACGAAAATAAATTTTGAATGCGCGTGTATTTGCTCGGGTGAGAAATGAATAAAAACAGCGCATGCGACTGACGTGCATTTACGGTAGTGCTGTGGAAGTCTATGCGAGCTCGAGCGGTCATGAATTGGCTTGTTGTTCGTAGCCGACAACAATGTATTGGCGCGCAACAATGTTACGATACGAGAATTTCGCGCAATAGTTCCGATAATAGAAACTTTATCCGAACCGGCGTCGGTTCGGATAACACAGGGTTCGGATAATGGGTGTTCGGATAATCGAGGTTCTACTGTAATGTATAACAAAATACCTCATGTAAAATACCTGTAATGTGTAAACCCTTTCTCAATGAGGAAAGACACGCAAATAAACTTCACTACTACTACTACTGCATGCGCCAAGTAGTTGTAAACAGACGCATTTATGTGTGTGTTTAGTACCGTAATTATGTAGGCAAAAAAATTGAAAAAATTAAAGCATTTTTCTCTTTCTATAAGACTCAAAAATTAAATAAGAAATCAAATAAAAGAATACTTGGTCCGTCCTTTAGTTTGATGCAATGAACTTATTTATTTTAATTTACGTATTTATTATAATTAATTGCATTTGTTTGAATATTCATTCAGTTTATTTGTATTCCATAGACGCACCAAGTATTTTTGTTCTCATAAATTATAATGAGAAAATGTATAATAATATATAAAATAATAATCTTGCTACATTATACAAATTACTGAATGGAAGACTAAATCGAGACAGTGTCACGTCTCTCGATAATTCGGATACAAACTTGCAAATGCACCTCATCTAATCGGTTTCGCCGATACTGAGATATCAGCATTCTATCCTCAATATATAATATGTATATGTTCCTCAATGTATATTTAGTTATATTCAGTTATATTCAGTTATATTCAGTTATATTCAGTTATATTCAGTTATATTCAGTTATATTCAGTTATATTCAGTTATATTCAGTTATATTCAGTTATATTCAGTTATATTATATTCGGTTATTTTTAGTTGTATTATTTTCGGGCATTCTGTGGATGTCTGTGGGGCGTTTCTCTGTACCCGTCGTTGTATTTTTGAAGCACGGTGACTTAGGGGGCTTGCCCCAGGACATAAATAAACGACGGTATCTCTCTAATATCTTTAATACTGTTATAAAATGTCCTATTAATCGGCAGCTTTGTAGACGGCAAACCAGTTCCTATTAGTGCCCAGGTGAAAATATTTCTCTGAATATGTCTGAAAATATATCAGAAGTTTTTCTGAAAAGTCCTCTAAATTTCTCAAAGTTTTCGCACTGTTCAGAAAAAGTCAGAGGTTTTTCAGATTCTAGATATTCCTGATTATTCCGAAAATCTCTTATTTTCTTCGCCGATTTCTCTTAAAAATGCTGAACTTTCTGTTTTTCTCTGTCTAATAATTTTCTACATTCGCGAACATTGATCCGGAAAACTCAAATTTTCTTGTCCAGAACTCGTCAGTTCTTTGAAATTCTCTGAACCAATATTTTCTAGGACAATCAAAACATTTCGAAAAATGAAAAGTTTTTTTCAATGTCTATTCTTGGTACGGATAACAGAATAAGTAGATCTTGGAGACAACTCGTATTTTCTCTGAACGTACTTCATCAGAAAAAAAATCGGAGTTTTCCATAATTTTTCGGAAAATGCTTTGAATTTCTCTGATGAATTGTGAAAAATTATATATAGCAAACAGCAGGGATACTCACAGAAAAATTTCGGAAAGAAATCAAAGACGAAGAAGTCAAAGATCTCTGAAAGTCCGTGAAACGGTCCGGTCAGAATTCTTTTAGAGAAATTGTCTGAGAAATATTCTCACCAGGATGACAAGCATTTGTAGGTCATAGGATCTAAAATGTTTATTACCATGATGAGGGGAGCGGTTAACAACGGAGCTAATCGTTACAGCACTCGTATCCCCAATTAAAAATATGCCGTGTCGAGATGCTTATTTTCAGTTTGTTATGAATCTATTAGAAACTACGGTCGTCACGAAGAGCGGCGACGGTAAAGGAACAGTGAAATTCAAGATAGCGAGTTACACAGTAAAGCGGAGAACATTCTGGCTCGCAATGGTAGGGTCCAGAGCATCGTTAACCGACCTGAGAATAAATCATCTCGTAATAGTACGACATTCCACCACTCAACAGGAAACTCGGCAAGTGGAGACGAAAATCATAGAACCAGTGACAATATTCTTGAAAATTCTGGATATTTTTTTGTCCGCTCATAAAGCTTACATTGAAATGTTTGCGAAATATTTTTTACACTTTTCAGCGAAACGTCGAAGATTGCGTCACTAGTCTAATTTGCGAATGCACACCCGCATGAGCACGAAAACAATCTTAGAAGTAATTCAGTGAGATATGAAATTTAAAATATTCAAGGATGTTATCACTGTATTTAAGAAGTGTTGAAAGATTAAGGTAGTCCTTGCGAATAGTGTTCACTTCGCATAAGTTCCAGAGAAATGAGAGGGAATTGTAAACACTTCTGGATGGTATAAAAATCTGAAAAAAATCAAGCGTGTTAAGGATTCTGAAAATATTAATTTTGCATAATAATAATTCCAAAATGTTACTAACAAGCTGATGAAAAATAAATTGTTCAACGAATCTCCCAGAAACATAACTTTTTTTAGTGCAAATTATTCGTTCATTTTTCTGAACACGTATGCATTTTTTCAGATTTTCAAATTCATTTTGAATTTGGTGACTTTCTACACGTTTTTCCCACCTAAAAAAAGATCAAAGTGAATTTGAAAATGTGAAGAAATGCATGCGTATTTAGAAAAGTGAACGAAACACTTTCACAAAAATAAGTTAGGTTACCGGGAGATTTGTTGAACAATTTTATATATCATCAATTTGTTAATAACATTTTGGAATTAATATTATGCAAAATTAACATTTTAATTTTTTTAATGTTTGATTTTTTCAGATTTTTATACCATTCAGAAGTGTTTGTTATTCCCCCTCATTTCTCTGAAACTTATGCGTAGTGAACACTATTCGCATGGACTATTTTGAGTATCGTTCCCAAATATTTGAGAAACGTTTGATTAGAATATTTAAACAGAATATTTCAAAATATTGTTTCCATATATTTCCGAAAAATTTCATCGAATTTGAAAGATTGAAAATATTTCTAAAATGGTTTCAAAATATTGCGTGTCATATGGGATCTTTTTGCCTCAAACACGCGAATGGAAACGTAAATATCACCATATACTATACTGCAACACTATGCTACTATACTATACTACTAAACTATACTACTGTACTATACTTCCACGCCATAGTATTTTTCTCTTTCTATACGTTTTACAAAAATAAAATAAGGAATCAAATAGAAGAATACTTTGTGCCTGCTTTCGTTTGATGCAATGAACTTATCTTTTTTTATTTGCTATATTTATTATAATTTATTATTATTTTATATGTTTCTTTAATTTATTTGTATTCCATAGGCGCATACTACTATACTACTATACTACTATACTACTATACTACTATACTACTATACTTCTATACTACTATACTACTATACTACTATACTACTATACTACTATACTACTATACTACTATACTACTATACTACTATACTACTATACTACTATACTACTATACTACTATACTACTATACTACTATACTACTATACTACTATACTACTATACTACTATACTACTATACTACTATACTACTATACTACTATACTCCTACTATACTACTATACTACTATACTACTATACTACTATACTACTATACTACTATACTACTATACTACTATACTACTATACTACTATACTACTATACTACTATACTACTATACTACTATACTACTATACTACTATACTACTATACTACTATACTACTATACTACTATACTACTATACTACTATACTACTATACTACTATACTACTATACTACTATACTACTATACTACTATACTACTATACTACTATACTACTATACTACTATACTACTATACTACTATACTACTATACTACTATACTACTATACTACTATACTACTATACTACTATACTACTATACTACTATACTACTATACTACTATACTACTATACTACTATACTACTATACTACTATACTACTATACTACTACACTACCGTACTACTATACTTACTATACTACTAAACTATGAGTATCTATAAAGCACTGCAGCGATGCAGTTGCTCGGATATGAAACGGAACGTGTTACATGAATGCACTATGTAACGATGCCAAGTTCACACAGGTGAACGTGAACTTGCATCGACGGAACGGCATGCTTCTCACCGCGGATGGGTACATCCGATCGCGTGCAACAATATTCCTGACGTATTAACGCATACAATAGAAAGGAAGAAAATCGACATGAAATGCGGAATGCGAGAGAAATTCATACCATCCATCGATACCCTACAGATCTACAAGACCGTATCTCGTGCGAAGTCGAGGACACGAAGAGAACACGAAGGAAGAGAACGAGAATTGGAAAGACAGAGCAAACTCGTGCAGCGAGACGCGGCGAGATGTCTACACTCGATCTAATATCTGTACCCGTAGCGCACAGGCTGTAAGTGCGGTTTAAGTAAAGTATACCGGGTGTCCCGATGTGATCGGTAAATACGCATTTACGAATACGCGGAGACACTTTAATACACGACAGTCGAAGGAGTTTGGTTCGATGATTGCGTGTCGACATGAAAAAGGAATGTTAGAGATAACTCGAATGTTTCAGAGTTTACTCTTTTTTCTACCTTGGGGAAAATGTTTCTCCGACGATTTGTCTGAAAAACTCTAACTGGACCGTTTCGCCTATTTTCAGAGGTTTATCGAAATTTTTCTCTGAGATCCTCTGCTATTTTCTGAAACAGCAGATCTCTACACTGTAAAAAAGTTCCGTTTGAAAATTCACAAATGTATGTGAAGTTTTTTATGCATAACAGTATGCGAAATTTCATTCACACGTATGTAAGAATATTGCGTTACCGGTATATTAAAGACAATATTATTTGTATAATTTTTGTAATAATAACATAATTTTTATATACGGATGTCCTAATTTTCAATGCCATCACCGGTAATTTTAGTATACAGGTATTGCATTTAAAATTAAATTATAAAAATTCGAATACAATGTATGCGAATTCTGATTTCATATACCGAGGTTGAATATTTAATATAACTTTGTATATTAAACGTGTCGTAAATTTCGTAAAATTTTTTACAGTGTACCATTTCCTTAGCACAACCTCCAGCAGTCAAGATTTATCAGAGGAATTCAGAGTATTTTTCGAAAAATTCTGGAAAACAATCAAACAATATGTCATATACAACAACGTATTGTTAAGGGGTCTTCGAATAGAATTTAACAACCTCCAATTGAAAAATATATTCGTAACTCAAATTATTGGCATATAAGAATATGCCACCTTGTATATAAAGTGCATATGACGCTAACATACTGTAACGTGGCATATCTTTACGGACCACACTATACAAAAAATCGCACGGAATTTGATGTACTGCTAGTGGAAGTTCTTATGCACAAACTGGTATATTAAATTCCATGTACAATCGCTATGAAAAATGAATGTTTAATACTTTTAAAACGTTGAAAATACTTTACTTTTAATCATTTACTTAAATTTCAATAAAAAAAAATATATACTTTTCTTATCGCTATTGTACATTAAATCGAAGGTAGCAGTTTTTGCATAAAAACTTCCAGTCCAGTGCATTAAATTTACATTTAAAATTTTTTTTTTTTTTTTTTACATGGTATGTATATTGCGAAGCGAGATCTCAAGATCTTTCTCGGACATTTTCTATCATTTTGCTCAGCAGTCGAGCGTCACATCAACGATGAATAACAGAAAGCTGGTTCTGCCTGCTCTCAGCTGACTCGCCCAGCGAAGAACCACAGTCAAAGTTGTATACGTTGGTGTGCGTTTGTGGGCTCATATAAAGCTACTAAGTATCCACGGGTGGCCTTGAAAGGTCACCCCATGTGGTTTCCTTAATGAGAAACTGCACGAGGTCTTTGACCTGTTATTTGCCGCTTATAACCTTATAACACAACGAGTAGCGATAAGCTTAAACACAGCGAATAACTGGCAAAAATATCATATTTTACGTTTTTATTACCCGGTGTAATTTGGGTTTGAAAATTAATTGGAAATTGCCGAAAATATAACGATGCATTACTTGATATTGGTAGATCTTTATATGCATTTGGGAAGTTACCGAAGAATTACCAATTTTAGGAACTTAGGAACTTAGGAATTTAGGAATTTAGGAATTTAGGAATTTAGGGATTTAGGAATTTAAGAATTTAGAAATTTAGGAATTTAGGAATTTAGGAAAAAAGAAATTTAGGAATTCTTAGATTAAGAGAATGTGCATGCAGTACTAAAGTTTCAAATTTCCTTAATCTTCGACAAGTTTCTGAATATTATAAGGATAACAATAAGGAAGAGTAACCTCGGCAAGGCGGATGCGACCTGTCGGATCATTAGGTTTTTCAGTAAGCTTTTCTAAGGTCTTCCTTTTATATTGACATATATTCAATGTTTTTTAACGACAAATGATAGTAGATATTACGTATTATGTAGTATTGTATATTCAAATGTTATATGTCTCGTGTTTTCGGTTCACAACTTTGAGTGTTATGTAAAGGAGTTACTCCACCAATAAAATAAATAAAAAAATTATTACCCGACTTCAGAACCTCGATATAATTTACGAATTTGTATCTTCCCAAATTTATCCAAAATAAATTTGGGATCATTTCCAAACCCCTCATCGAGAGATCACACACACAGATTCAACCACACGCACCGAATATTTTCCCTAGATGTAATTTTTGGCTTCTTTGGAACATTCTGAACGAAACCTACACGAAAGTCTCAAAATAAAAACCTTTCATGAAAACAAAGCGATGACAAAAATACGACTTCGGTACAATCGACGATAACAATGTTGTCGATAATAAAACAAAAGAAAAAATGTTGTAAAACAAAAGTACTCTGACAAGTACTGCAAATTTCTCTTCTTCGCCCTTTAATCAAGAAGTACACAAAATCGATTAAAATATATCATTGACTACCATTCCAGGTAATTAGGTAATGGTCATGCATCGAGCATCATTACTGGCATCGTTGGTAATATCGTTATCGTAGCCATACAAATTTATGTAAATTTATTCGAGGTGGATGAGACTATACGGTTACTTACAGAACGGACTTTACCACGGCTAGCGTCTTATGGGACACGTTACATTCTCGAATCGATAAAGATCGAGAATTCCGTAGTATAATCTTTAGCGCGTGTTCCCGGACCGATGCTGTAGGCTCGAGGTCGAGAATGTACGTATTTCAGGATCGTAGGGGCCTTTGGCCGTTCGAGCACCTGACGAATGGCCAACGGGAGTTCCAGGACTTACAGTAACGCGAGCTAAAACCTTCCTTGCACTATTCTTAGATCCAATTTTACGTTTTCGCTCGTTTCACCGATAATTGCTTTCACAAAAGTATTAACGTACGCCGGAAACAAATTTAGTTTAAAAAATTACTTAACGGTATTGAAAGCATTTTCACATAAACTGTTTCCGAAATCCCAACACACATGTGCGGTTGCAATTTTACAGTGAAATTTTTATTTTTTTATGAACATTTTTGTAATTTCCAGGCAGAAGATTTTTAATTTTTACTTCCGGTATTTTTATTCTACAAGTGAAGTACATTGATATTCAATTAATGTAAATAATGTCAACAAATTTCAAGTTTCATTGAAATAAATTTATAATTTTTTTTTACAGTGATCTTAATAATTTTGTGAAAGAAAACCGGACTTTCGGAAACATTCCTTCATCTAGAAAGCATTGAGCTATTCATAAGATCTATTGAGAGCGCCGTTGATTAAACGCCGTCGTATAATTAAACCATCGTAATGTATGTGTAATTTCAACTGTATGCGGAACTTACCGAGCAAGTTCAACGTGAGATTTATATGTTTTCCGTATTCGTAACTTTGTATTAAAAATCGCCGACTTCAAAATTTCCGGATAATAATTATCATAAGAATCGGATAATCTTTAAACTTCTGGTCGATAATGGATAAAAAATGAAATCCACACTTTGATCGATAAAATAATGGAATAATATACATTAATTATTTCAAACGGTAAAATATACATCGATTATTTAAAACGGTAAAATGTTTATTTTTCATGAGCATTTTTGTAATTTTTAGGCAAAAGAGTTTTAATTTTTATAACTCGTATTTTCATTCTACAAATGAAGTACATTAATATTCAATTAATGTACTTCAAGTACATTAATATTCAAATAATGGAATAATATATATTAATTATTTAAAACCAGAATATCAAATATGCTATACGTGTACACACTTGTTACACTCTTCAAACTGTTAATCGTCTATACATATATATAATGGTAAACACTCACTTGTGCGACTTCGTCTTGATTGGGAAGGCAGGCGGATGCTGTGTTCCTTCTCGTGAATCCTTTTTGTTTTGTTCTCACGTTGAACGTTACGTTATCGTAGCACGAACACAAACATACACTAACGAGATTTATCGTTTCACACTTACTATCCCTATCGTTGATTCCATCCGATTTATAACTCCTGGTAAATTATAAGCACCACCTCGATTAAGTGATTACCACTTGGCGCCACACTGAATTCACTCGCGCCCAATTAGAGTCTTGATAATTGATGAGAATTGTTGACGAAATCGTGAATCGTATTGTCCCAGTTAAAATTTTTTTTTAATATTAAAAAAATTTGAATCGAATAATACGTAATATTAACCCAAATACAAGCTCCGAGTTGTTCGTCGCGTTCGATTAGTCGCATCAACGTAAAAAATTGTTAAACATATGAATCCTTACATGTCTTCGAAATCCAAATTATCAACGAAAAATAGACACCATATTTTCTCTCACTTGAAGTCGATTAATTTCTTGACATTTTCATGTTCAGTTGTTGTCGTATAAGCTTATTTAGTTATTTTCAATTTCGCTGAAATTAACTTCGAAGTTTGTCCTTTGGCTTTGCGCGCTACGATACGATGTAGCAGAAGGACGGCTGTGTGACTAACCACATAACGTACGAGACAAGAAAGTTCGGTGGATGATCCGCGCAACGCGATGGTTGGGTACTTTGTGGCTGGTAGGATAAGCAGCGCTACGACAGGGCTCTCGTGCCGTCTTGTTCTATCTTTCTCGACACATTGGTTCTCCCTCGGTTTCTCGGGCTTGTGATCTCGGCCGTTACCGCCACCGGACCAAGTGCCTTCGCGGATTCTTCCCCACTGTGAGTATACCTGCCGGCAAGCCAGTGGACAGGCGGCTGCCGGCCGTCGACTCGTCTTGGAAGGCCAAGCGCCTTAGCTGTTAATTGTTTGAATATACTACCCCTTGAATCTTCTGATAATCAAAGTAACTTTTGATACATTTTAAATATATTGAGATTAATTATTATGGAGATTCATAATAATATTAATTCCAGTGACTGGATAACGACAACGACAACGATAACGACGACAACGACGACAACGACGACAACGACGACAACGACGACAACGACGACAACGACGACAACGACGACAACGACGACAACGACGACAACGACGACAACGACGACAACGACGACAACGACGACAACGACGACAACGACGACAACGACGACAACGACGACAACGACGACAACGACGACAACGACGACAACGACGACAACGACGACAACGACGACAACGACGACAACGACGACAACGACGACAACGACGACAACGACGACAACGACGACAACGACGACAACGACGACAACGACGACAACGACGACAACGACGACAACGACGACAACGACGACAACGACGACAACGACGACAACGACGACAACGACGACAACGACGACAACGACGACAACGACGACAACGACGACAACGACGACAACGACGACAACGACGACAACGACGACGACAACGACGACGACAGCGACGACGACGACGACGACAGCGACGACGACAGCGACGACAGCGACGACAGCGACGACAGCGACGACAACGACGACAATAACGATAATCGTACTCACAAGTTCCATCTGCCACAGGGTTTCTGCCTCTGGAGGTTCTTTGAGAAGAGACAAGCGTAGTGCATTACCTGCGCTGTGGTCCATTCCAAATATAGATAACAAGTTTTCGTAAGTTTGAGCATGACACGGACGTCCGATGCGCAAACTTTCAAACTAAAAAATATAAAATTAAAATAAAAACAAAACTTCCAACTGCAGATTAGGCGTGTTATTTTCGAATATTTTCAAAATATTCGTAAGAAAAGGAGAAAAAAATTGAAACTTAAAAAGAAATCTTACGAAAAGATTGAGATAATTGACGATTAAATATAAATTTTCACGAAGCTCCCTCTATTTTTCGTCCATCGATATTTGCTATAATAATAATAATAGTAATAATAATAATACAATTATAATAATAACTTTGATGTGTTTTTAAATAATTGATGAGTTGTAATATTATTCATCTACTCACTGTAATCGGGAGACGTCGTCCGCCGGTTCATGAACACTTTTCAAGTGTAACCTGCCAAGTCCCTATGTGACACGGTCGGAGACGTCTCCCGACTACAGTGGGTGTGTTACGTCCTGCCGAAACTTCAATCTGAAGCTTGAACTCGGTTGCATAAAGTAATTAAAATCCTAGCTTAATGGCTAACTCGCAATTTTCAACGGGACACGGTTTGGCTTTAACATTGCCGAAACCAACGTCTAAAGTGCCACTGTCAGAAAATCACGTGCGAATCACTTAAAATATAGGACAAGCCCGTCTTTTTGACGCGGGCGACATAAGACGACAGAATAATTTCACAAGACGTGGAGACCTTTGTTTTCAGAAGAGGTCTTCTTGGAATTATAAAATTCCTACTTTATCCACAGGGATCTGACCGGGACAATTACCGATCCACACTTATGGATCCCAAAGGTGCCCGAAACTGTTTTACCATAAGCTCTACATAGATCAGGTGGTATGCGAGTCGCCAGAGGACAGGGAAACCGACTGCTGCTCTAACTGGCGGACGGGTCGGTTAACCACAATACCCGGTCCCGTCGCGTGGTACGGTAGGGCGTGAGCCTTACTTTATCCGCGGGGAGCAAAGAGAAAACCTACCTTATCCAATAACCATCCCGAAAATTGCGGGGTAACGATTGAACATGCTCCTGGGAAACCTACTTTATCAACACACAATTTCGAAGTATGATTGCAACAGTCGCCTTTGGCTCATGCTGCAAACACACTGATCAGAAAAAAAAATTCGCAATGGTATGGTAATGTACTATTGTCGAGCAATATACGATTTCATAACCTCCACAGTCTACGGTGTCTTACAATATTTCGCAGAACTGTTACTTCTGTACTGTTAATTCTACTGTTAGTTCCTGCGAATTTTCTCGAAATATTTCGTCGACATTCCAGTCAGTTAAAAAAAAATTAATTAATTAAATTTTTGGAAAATTATTATGTTGCTGAATGTAAACATTAAGGCTGAAGCAACATAACGTATAAATTATCAAACTTGAGGGTTTGATGAATGAATAGTGTACTGGACAACTAATCCATCGAAAATACCGGATAGGCTTTCAGGGAATTAAATGGATGCACAAAAGTGAGCGTACAGTAAAAATGAAACGAATAAAACTCAGCAACCTCAGCAACCTCAGTACGTAAATATACAGATAAGAATATCGGTGCAACGCTCTCCACGCTTGTCCGGCGTGCGGCCGCTTGTCCGGCGTGTCACGAGGTGCGTAATGACGAGCACCCACAATCTCTGCCTCCGTTGTCTCAAGGGAACCTTCGAACACAACAGCCTGAACTGTTGATGCAGTCCCGCAAGATTTGGAGCACACCTGTCGCATAGTAACGATGAATAGTGAAAACTAAGAAATCCCCTATTTTCGTCGGTAAAACAGGAAGGTCCAGCAGCCCCTTAAGTTACCGTTGGTAAAATACGTCATCAGCCGCGGTCAATTGACCTGTCACTTACCGATCTATTTATCCGGTTACTTACCGACTCCCATCACCAACCAACTAAATTCCCAAAGTCGGTTAGTTCGAAGATCTCCCGCTCGTCGCTGCAGTTCAGACACACCATTGTCGTAGGTGAGATTCTCGTCCGTGGAGTCTCGCTGGCCCGACGACACAAACATCATTTACGAGGAGAGCCAGTGCCTGACGTAAGAGGATTGTAAGATGGCGACGTATTTGAAAAGAACGTCAAAGTTGTTCGATCTTTCCGTAACTCGCGCCACCGCGGAGGTGAATCTCCGGGACTTTATATGCCCGGTGTGCAGGGGCATTCTGATCGAGCCGGTGACACTGCCGTGCACCCACAATCTCTGCCTCCGTTGTCTGAAGGGAACCTTCGAACACAACAGCCTGAACTGTTGATGCAGTCCTGCAAGATTTGGAGCACACCTGTCGCACAGTAACGATGAATAGTGAAAACTAAGAAATCCCCTATTTTCGTCGGTAAAACAGGAAGGTCCAGCAGCCCCTTAAGTTACCGTTGGTAAAATACGTCAGTAGCCGCGGTCAATTGACCTGTCACTTACCGATCTATTCATCCGGCAATTTACCAACTCCCATCACCAGCCAACACAATTCCCAAAGTCGGTTTATCCGGTTACTTACCGACTCCCATCACCAGCCAACACAATTCCTAAAGTCGGTTAGTTCGAAGATCTCCCGCTCGTCGCTGCAGTTCAGACACACCATTGTCGTAGGTGAGATTCTCATCCGCGGAGTCTCGCTGGCCCGACGACACAAACATCATTTACGAGGAGAGCCAGTGCCTGACGTAAGAAGATTGTAAGATGGCGACGTATTTGAAAAGAACGTCAAAGTTGTTCGATCTTTCCGTAACTCGCGCCACCGCGGAGGTGAATCTCCGGGACTTTATATGCCCGGTGTGCAGGGGCATTCTGATCGAGCCGGTGACACTGCCGTGCACCCACAATCTTTGCCTCCGTTGTCTGAAGAGAACCTTCGAACACAACAGCCTGAACTGTTGATGCAGTCCCGCAAGATTTGGAGCACACCTGTCGCACAGTAACGATGAATAGTGAAAACTAAGAAATCCCCTATTTTCGTCGGTAAAACAGGAAGGTCCAGCAGCCCCTTAAGTTACCGTTGGTAAAATACGTCATCAGCCGCGGTCAATTGACCTGTCACTTACCGATCTATTCATCCGGCAATTTACCAACTCCCATCACCAGCCAACACAATTCCCAAAGTCGGTTTATCCGGTTACTTACCGACTCCCATCACCAGCCAACTAAATTCCCAAAGTCGGTTAGTTCGAAGATCTCCCGCTCGTCGCTGCAGTTCAGACACACCATTGTCGTAGGTGAGATTCTCGTCCGCGGAGTCTCGCTGGCCCGACGACACAAACATCATTTACGAGGAGAGCCAGTGCCTGACGTAAGAGGATTGTAAGATGGCGACGTATTTGAAAAGAACGTCAAAGTTGTTCGATCTTTCCGTAACTCGCGCCACCGCGGAGGTGAATCTCCGGGACTTTATATGCCCGGTGTGCAGGGGCATTCTGATCGAGCCGGTGACGCTGCCGTGCACCCACAATCTCTGCCTCCGCTGTCTGAAGGGAACCTTCGAACACAACAGCCTGAGCTGTCCCCTGTGCAGGGTACGGGTCGGTTCCTGGCTGCGTACCGCCACCAAGTCCGAGACCCTCGTCAACAGCGCGCTCTGGAAATTGATACGCGCGCGATTCCCGAAGGAGGTCGAGGACAAACGAAACGGCGACGAGGGGGACATCGAGCTGGACTCCGGTGAGAATATTTCTTCCGTCTCCCCGATAAACAAACACAACCTAACCTACAGTCGCGACTCGCGTCGCGGCCCATCTTTCGATCTTCCGTTCGTCAAGCTATTCGGTATTTTCTTTCCACCGTGCGTTCGCTCGAACGATTTCTCGCCTACGCGCCGCATATTCGTTCGCGATTCTGCAGCCGTAAGGCGGCGTCGATACGTTGGGTTTTCATTTTTTTGGGCGAGTCGGTCGGTTTGTTGTCGTCGAAAATTCACATCGGACGTTTCGAAGCGAAATTCACGATCTTTATTTTTGTGTCGCTTTGTTTTTGTATCCGGGTAAATAGTGTAGAATTTTTGTACTCGAGACATTGGCTTCGTTGACACGTTTGTTCGTGAAACAGCGGCGCAGTTGTTTACGAGAACTCATCTGAGGCGACCGTGAAAAGTGAAAACTTATTTTCTGTAAATAAATAATGATGATTATAACAATAATGATAACAATAGTAACGACAATCTTGCACCGACGGAGCGCCGAGTAAGTTTTCGGGTAGCTGCGCGGTCTGCGAGTTTCATCGGAAATTAGTAGCGTCGGCATTCTCCGTTCGGTGTAGAGTGATTCGTCGCGAATTGATCGAACGCTTTCGTTACCTTTTCGACGTTCCATCGTTCGCGACTCGATTTAATCGTCGAGCTTCGGCCACGCGCGACGGGCGATCGCCGTACGAATACAAACCGAAGAATGCGTGACCTGCGCGAAAAATGCAGATCGACATGTTTGTTTATTTATTTATTCATTTGTTTATTTATTTAATCATTTATTGTATTATATACGGGCCAAAACCCTTTCTACAAAGTAAAGTATGAGAGTTTGCACATTTCGCGCGAGTTTGCCCAAAGCAATACGAAGCTGTACAATAATAAAAATAACAATAACAATACACATGGAACGGTGTAATAAATGCTTCGATGCTCGCACACGAACCGTTTGGTTTGCAACGGGCGATCGCAAACCTGACTCACGTTGGAGTCAAAAAAGTAGAACGGTGTTGGACGGCGTCCGACAGTAAATCCTACCGATAACTAGCAGCATCGGCATTCTCCGTTCGGTGTAGAGTGTTTTATCACTGATTAATCGAACGTTTTCGTTAGCTTTTCAATATTCTATCGTTTACGACTCAATTCAATCGTTGAGTTTCGGCCTCGTGCAACGGGCAATCGCTGTGCAAATACAAACTGAAGTAAGCGTGACCTGTGCGAAAAATGCAGATCAATAAATTTATTCATTTATTCATTTATTTATTTATCATATTATATACACGCCAAACCCCTTTTTACAAAGTATAGTATAAGAATGTGCACATTTCGCATAAGTTTGCCCAAAGCAATACGAAGCTATACGATAATAATAAAAATACATATAGAACGGTGTAAGAAATGCTTCGATCCCTGTACATTAACTGCTTGGTTTGCAATAGGCGATCGCAAGCCTGACTCATGTTAGAGGTAAAAAAGTAGAACGGTGTTGTACAGCATCCGACAGTAAATCCTACTGATAACTAGCAGCATCGGCATTCTCCGTGTGGTATAGAGCATTTTGTCACAAATTAAACAAACGCTTTCGTTACTTTTTCAATATTCCGACATGGAGGCGTCAATCCAACTGTTGAATTTCAGCCTCGTGCGACGGGCAATCACTCAGCAAATACAAACCAAGGAAAGCCGTGCGCAAGCCGTGCGAAAAATGTAGATCAATGCATGCTTCGTATCCCTGTACCTTACCTGTTTTGTTTGCAGCGAGCGGTCGCAAATGTAATGCATGTTAGTGGTTGAAAAATAACTTAACTTTTCAATAGGCTGACATTTACGACTGAAAACATCCGTTGAGTTTCAGTCTCATGCGACGGACAATCGCTGAACAAATACAAAACGACGAGAGTGGTCGCAAATCTAATTCACGTTAGAGGTAAAGAAATTGAACGGTGTTGGACAGCATTCGACAGTAAATTCTTCTAGCTCGCAGCAGCATCGGCATTCTCTGTGAGTTGTAGAGCACTTTGTTACAGATTAATCAAATGCTTTCGTTAACTTTTCGATATGCTGACACATGGGTCGGAATCCATCCGTTGAGATTCAGCTTTGTGAAACAGGTAATCGCTGAACAAATACAAACATCGGAAACTGCGAGTCGTGCAAAAAATGCAGGCAAATAAATGCTTCGATGTCTGTACACTGATTGTTTCATTTAGAACAAGCCATCGAAAATTCAATTTATTGTAGTCTTCAATGGCATGCTTGGTGTTCTTTGTTAAAACAAGTGACAAAACCTGTCCGATTGAAGTAAATTATTGCGTTAAATACATAAATTATATTTGAATAAATCTGTTTCGATACTTTCGAAAATATTTTACCGCTAGAGGAAGTTTGGCATTGCGGAAGAAATAAATTGTATACTTCGCCTTCAGCAAACGTACCTTTAACTGTTGATGATGCTGAGCGACAGAATTTATTTTTATTGGTTTCATTTATTTATAATTATTGAATGGAATAAGCCCGTTTACAAAACAACTCAATGGCTGTTACGCTGCAGAATCAAATTTGAGCTTTCAAACAAAGCTGTATGAATTGATGCTCACGAATCGAAGAAGTTCGGAGTCGTGAAAATCGATGCATTAACAAAAATGAAAAAGTAATGTAGTTCTTGTTCATTCAAAATGAGTATGCAAGTGCCTCGGAGCTAGATGGTTTTAAATGGGGAAAGAAATGTATCGTTGCCCTTGATGACACTGCTGACCGTTGTAATTTCAAATGTCTGTCGTGTTTTAAGCAAACAAGTGTTGACAAAAGAATAATTTTAATAAATAGAGTTCATCGACAGAGAAGTTTAACAAAATTCATTAGCCGATGTACAAGAGATGGTGCTAGTTGTTACATAATTTAAAAAAAAATCCTATTGACGTGTGGTAGATCATCTTCTAAGAGGATGCTAATTGAATAAGTTATATGGCCGGATAAGTTTGATTCATCATCACCGACCTCAAAGAAAAAGTATCGTGCAGTTTTTAGAATTTTAAAGATTAGTGTCTCATCCGTGTCACGTGGGAGGAAATCATCGTAATCAGTTAAAGAAAATGTTTTCATCTTAATACTATTTTGTTTCTGTTTCCCAGGCTTCACGTCGAGAAAAGTAATACTCAGCGCGGCGGGCGAAATACGCAGAGAATATGAAGTGCAACTTCAAATTGCAGAAGAGGAAATGCGTCGGCAGCGCGAAACGGAAAGAATAGCGAACGAAGCTTTGATAAGAAAGATTCAAGCCGAAGAACAGCAACAATTCGCCCAACTGGAGCAGGACCAACTATTGGCCAAAAATTTAGCGAAGAAACAATTACTCAACAAAGAAAAAAGTGCAATGAAGTATTACCGCGAATGCAAGATATCGGGTGGTTCGGTCTCTACAAGTAACGATCAGTCGAAAACGGAGCATATACTACCTTCTGTTAATAACGTCAATCTAATGTACTTACAAGGACCAAGTTTGCACGCGGAAAAAATCGATTTTCTGAGTGTCAAAGATGCACCGGAAGCTCGTAAAACGAATATTTCAATGATTTCGAAAATTCGCGCTGATAGATGCGTCGGTGTTAAAACGGGTTTGTCGAGTGTTTACAAAGAGAGCGGTAATGATAAAACGTGTAGTCAAAAGTTATTGCCCGTACACAACGTCATTACGAGAACACTCAAGCAGCAGGCCATTGCCAAGTATTCCAATCCCAGTAGTTCCAACTTTGCTCCCGAACCCAGCTGTTCCGGTACACAAATTTACGGAACTCAAAGCAAAGAGGAATTGCACGTGCCCAAGGACGTTCTATCCAGTACGAAAAAGAGTTTAGGGGTGGAAGTTTGCATGACGACGGGCGAGGATGACGAAAGAATTGGAAGCGCCGAAAGTGCAGGGAGCCATGACAGTATCAATCAAGAAATTCATCATTTCAAGCCTATAAAGCCGATGGCGAGAACAGCTCTTAAAATGTCTCATGGTAAGTGTTCGTGACCTGCTCCATTTTTATAAATTTTCATTACCTTTGGGAATCATGCCATATCTATGAAATCATGTTTGCTTGAACGTTGAGTCTGTTCGGACAGGGAAATAATTTCGTCGTGTACGAGAGTTATAAGGATGTGTAGTCTGAAAAAATACATGACACTCGAATGATCGAGATAAATTTATCGAAATAATCGAAATCGTGAAGCCAGTTTTTGTGGCCAATCGAGATCGTCCGTTTAGTTAGTAAGATCGGCGCCTCTAACTTGAAAGAAATGAAACAAGCGTTAGCGAAGCGAGCGCGTTGTTGCTAGTAAGATGAAAAATTGCATTATATCTAATAATCAAGTTCGTGCTCGTAGTACCTTAATTACTCATCAATTAGAAAATTTGGTGCCTTTTCAGTTGGGGTTTTATTATCATTTTTAATTGAATTTTTTTTCCATATCTACCGTGAAACCCCCATTAACCAGGGGCGGTTTCTATAGGCAGCGCATCAACCGTGCTCCTTCCGAGTTTTTTTTTTCACATTAATAAATCTTTATTACACAAATCAACATTAAATATGGTAGACGCGGCAACATATGCGAACGCGAAATTCGAATGTTTAAATCAAAGGAAAGTGACTAATTATTGGAAAATACAACAGTAATTAACGCAATGTACAAAAAAAAGCCTTGTACGTAGTCGGCATTCATATCCCTTCAATGCCCAGTGCTTATTTATTAAACGAAATTATGAAAGTAAACTTACCCTTGGCTGAGTCTCCCATTAATGACAATTGAAAGTCCCATTGATTAGCATTAACTATTCGTTAAAAGTAATTCAGTGAGGTTTTGCCAATGGTATCATTCCCACTTGTACTACCATTTAAGTTCACATTTACTATGTGAACTTATGTTCACAGCTACTATTGCGAACTCATTTGTCTGAAATTCATTATCGTGATTCCCTAGTGTTTGGCGACTCGATTCTCATTCCTCGTGAATTATAAATAGTTAGACGTTCCATTAAAGATTCTCTAGCTTTTGCCGTTTGATTCCGTTTCCATTTATTCTGAACGATAAGAGATACCATTTCAGCTGTTCCAGTTATGTTCCAACGGACTACCATTAATAACGAATGAAAAAAAGGACCACTTGTTACGTCCCATTGACTCATCAGTGAATTCCCGTTAATAACGAATGGGAGAAATTACCAGTTGAATTTTCCCAGGAAATTGCTATTGGTCTCTTATTGGTAACGAATGAGAAAACGTACCACTAAAATTCCTCACTGATTTGCCAGTGGAGTCCCATTAAGAATGAATGGTAGAATGTAAAAAACCGGTGCGGTGGTCTAGCGGTTAGCGTGCTCGCCGCCAGACCAAAGCATCGGGAGGTCGACGGTACGATTCCCGGTTTTGTAGTTTCGCCGAGAATAAAAATATGGGCGGGACTCAACATATTGTAACGGAATCAGTTCTCTTAGTTAGTCATTTAGCGATCGTTGCGAGCACGCGGGAATGGAAATGGTTCCGCTCGCATCGATCGGACAGTTGAACGGACGTTACGAGACTTCTTCTGGATCGTCGATTGACAGTCTTGACTAAGACCTAGAACCGAACGGACGTATCACGATTAATATTTGGATTATCAAATACCGCCCTCGTTCTTTTATAGTAATTGATGTCGCATTTATTTGCTCGGTCGTAACAATATATATACATTGGTAACTCGCACGTAGTAACTCTAAGTGTGAGTGTCGGTATATAGCTGTACTCCATGTTTACATTCTCGGTGAAACGCGACAAAGCTCCGATGCCAGGAATCGAACCTGAGACCGGCCGTATCGGCGTAGGTTTGCCGCAGTTTCCTTATGCACATGGCAGAAATGTCATGGCAAATGTGATACAGAGGGGGAAGTCGGATTCGGCCGCAAGGGGGGCTACTGGCTACTGCCCCGGGCCGACCCTGTATAGGCGCAGATGCCTGAGAACGGGGGAAAATGCGAATAAAGAAATATGGTTGAAAGTAGCGTTTCAATTTACCCCATAAATTTCCATTGGGATCCCATTTGCCTTTCGATACCCTTTATTACCATTAAACGCTCAATGGAACACTTTGCCAAGCGTTATTCCGCGTACATTCGCCGTTTGCATCCTGCATCGAACCCGCTCGGTTCCACTACGGAGCCTCCGCAAAAAATTCAAACAAAAAATGTCTTCCCAATATGGCCACCTGGGCCTCGTACTGGACATTCTCAATCACTCACCTTCGTTTTCGCTTTCATTTCTCGACTGACTTTCCTACGCGTTCACCTGTCCCGCCACGCTCTCTCCACCTGGAGAAAACGAGGAAAGGCAGGTGAACGCGTGGGAACGTAGGAATGTCATCCGTCGATCGCTAATCAATCGTCGCCAGACTTATCCATCGTACTACGGGTGGACCCTGATGACGCGAGGCTATACTTTGTCTAATTGCGTTACGGATTCTGACTTCATCAGTCCTTCCACTGGTTCTCCGCTATGTATCTTCCTTCCATGAAAAGTTGGTGTCGATATTTAATCGAATTATTAAATTGGAAGATTTTTAATCGAATACATCCTGCATGCCCTAGCAAGTTGACGGACGGCTGCTTTTAGAGAAAAAACTAAAAAAAAAACGGACCGAAAAACGGACACGTCCGTTAGAGAACTAAACGGACCACAAAAACGGTAAAACGGACTGTACGTTTGGATTGGTCCTTTTTCGGTTGCGGAAACTGAGGAAGGACCGAACGTCTTTATAAAAATTTCTTCTAAGTTTTTAAATTTTTTTGTTGCTGCGCTTTTAATTCTGTTTTTAATGAAAGGACAGAATAAAAATACGATCTTGGTCCTTTTTCGATTGTGGGAACCGAAAACGGATCAAAGTAATTTGATCCGTTAACCAACAATATTAGGATACATTTTTTTCAAGACGCAGATGATGCTGAAAGTGTAAGAAAATCAGTTTGGATACAAAGATTATCTATGTAACCACAGGTTTTTCAAAATCAATATCAAGTAGTTAAAAATTTACTGTTAAAGTGTAGCGAACGTTTATTATTTGTACGTCAAAATAGCCGGGACAGTGATCAGCACGTGCTCGAGTAGTCGATTAGAATCGGTGGGAAAGCGTAATTTTTACTGCGGTTGTAAGATAAGGAGAGCAAGATTACTCCAACGCATTTATGCTAGTGAGGGTAAGCAAGCCAAACCACTGGGCGGAGCCAGCGCTCTCGGCTTATCGTAAGCATGTGTACCGCTGTGCGTGAGTCACACGTATAATACAAATATGCACAATCGCGGCATCTTGCTGTTGGAGTGACAGCTATAGATATCAATTTTTTTTTATTAAAGTTTGTGGGACAAACCTGAACAGAAGTTGACTCATTTCAAGCGGCGTGACGAGAGCTGGAGCCGGGACGTTCAAATCTACCGAGGAACGCAGAAAAAAATAATTATACTAGATTCAAAAATTTCTGTCTGTTTCAATTGTATTTTTTTATTTTAACCTTCTATTTCACCTTCTATACCCTCTATTTTAACCTTTTATTATTTTAACTTATTTTAACCTCCATTTTTTTGAAACAATTTCTCACCATTAAAAAAAATATTAAATTTAAAAATTAGGGGGATTCGATAAAAAATATACTCACAATTAGTTGTACGCGTAATTTTACCTCAATGATTTCACGATAGAACTTCGCGCCAAAGACGAATAGGGTGAAAAGGTTTACCGTTTGACCAGTAGCAACAGAGGGCGCACTCTTTTTTACTTTTAGTTTCAACGATGTTTGGTGCAAATAGATTTTTTTAAAATTCGAATATCTTGTTGAGTACATCTGTTTTATCATTGAAAATAAGCGTTCGGTGTGATGATTTTGTTCAGGCACCAACGAATTTTTTCATATTTCAATCGTCAATTGAATACCGGCCTGCTCCCTTTCCACATATTATCGCATATAATGATGATTCGACCGTGTTTTTACATTTTCAATGATTTTTCAATTCCTAATTTCAGATGGGCGACCGGTAGATCCAAAGCTGATCAGAGTTTTACCAATACTGAAACGTGTGGCCAATGCAGTGCCAAAACCTCCATCGCCAACACATCTAAAAAGGATACTCGGGTGTTCTTGGAGTGCGTTCAGAGGTTGGTATACTTTTATACATTTCGGTTTTTTTTACAGATTTTCCATGATTTTTGTGCCCTAAACTCACAAATGTATGTATATATTATGATGATTTTATTTATCTCCAATGCGGTGGGAGGGAAAAGGGGAAGGGGGACTCGAAATAAAATAATGACTGCAAATAAAACGAGAGGAAAGAAATATTTATTGAATTATACAAGAAAGAAAAACCGATTTTGATTTTGATGGGCGGTAGTCGCTCTCACGGCTACGTCAAATTTTCTATGTAATTTAACAACGGGAAGGGAGGACTGACTCGAATAACAATAATCGAATAAGAATAATCTCAGTTCGGTTTCGAACGGGATAATTTGGGGGGGGGGGGGGGGGGCTGTGACACTCGCGACTCGATTAATTAAAATCGGACCTATGAAAAACGAGCGAAAAACTTACGTGTACTCGGCTTGACCCTCTCGCCAGCGGCGTGCCGCGGAAACGCGTTTTCAATGTTACACGAACACCGGTTGGCCTTGTCCTCACTCTAGCACACACGAGAAAAACACAGGGGGGGGGGGGGGGGGAATAAGGATTTGGGTAATTTGTAAATCTGTTATCAGGAGGCAGATATTTTTCAGGGAAGCTCGGACTCTATACAATTCAAACCAGTCAGCCAGTTCAGAAGCCAGCAAATGATACGGAACAACGCGTCTCGTCGCGCACATGGCTTGTACACTTATTTAATTCCAACAGAATCCCTCTGCTTCTCGTAGACAGTAACGAGCTGGGGTACCCTTGCTAATCTTAAGGGGGTTGGAGGGGGGAAAGATCGCACACACTCGAATCCACTTTTTACTCGCGACCAAAAATAATTAATAATCTTTATGGGAGAGCAAAGATACTACACGCTGTCAGCGCGGAGGATTGCCGCGAAGTGATGAGCTCCGCCTCGCACCGCGGTTTCTCTCCCCCCGTGACGTCGAATTACGGGAGCACGTGATTAGGCCTCGAGCTTTGGACAGAGCGAGCGGCTACCAAGCTGTTTTTCCGTCTCTCCCGCTCCTCGATGTCAACTTGTAGTCCGCATGCCGATCGCCGACGTTCCTTTATTTCGGTTGGAGATCGACCTATTCTACTCCCCGTTGTTTTGATCCAGGGTAGAAGGCCGATCGAAGCACTTCACGGTGGCGAATAACGTAAACGGCCCAGTTTCCGCAATCTTGAATTGTCGAAGGAAACATTTTATAAAAAATATACGTATCGCGGCATTGATAAAAAATAAACCGCTCTTCAACATGCCGTCAATTTCGTTCGCATTTAACGTATAATGATTTATTATTAGTATAAATTGCGATTAATGGCGGGAACTGGAACAGTGGCGGAAACTGGGCCGTTTACCAATACGTTTACCTTAGCTTGGAAGGGCCTCGAATATCTCCAGATCACGTTTGGTGAAACCAAAGGGATGATAGGAAACCTCTTTGTACGAACGTCTTTCCTCCCTTCGATCGTGACAGTACGGCTCCTTGAATTGACGACCCCGGGCGGGGCCTCGTCGACTCTGTAGCGCTCGTTCGATGTCGCTCGGCTCTCGAGTACGACGGGAAGGGCAGAGGAAGGGGGGGAACTATTTTTAAAATGTGGCGGTTTATAATACGAAATCACATAATTTACTCGGTCGTGTCATAGCAGCATTCGGGCAATCCTTTTCTTCCTGAATTATTTTTGCTACAGTATGTATGTTTATTTTGATAGTCCAGTAGATAAATACCTACCACATATTGTGCACATACGTTATGAATTTATGAAACTCCCCTCAGT
The DNA here is from genome assembly GCA_933228735.2 of Amblyteles armatorius. Classification (NCBI taxonomy): domain Eukaryota; kingdom Metazoa; phylum Arthropoda; class Insecta; order Hymenoptera; family Ichneumonidae; genus Amblyteles; species Amblyteles armatorius. Next base: position 1,610,719 of record OW121697.1, read on the forward strand.
GGCGAGTTTTCGTCCGCTGAAGCTCGGGTCCCAGCCAGTGCACCAATGAGAAGTGAGTGGCTGCGGGAGCCCGGGTTCCAACGGACATAACAATCCCGGGCACGCCACAACATCAAATGAGGATGATCCAAGGAGTGTACAGCACACTGTTTGAACATATTTTTGTCGCATTTCTACGTAAGTTCGATTGTCTTTGTCAGTTTTTGGTGCCAGTCAGTCTTCTTGCGAACGGTTTTTTCGCTGTTTTTAGTCTCCACATTCGCTATCGAAACAAGGTATGTCTTCAGATTTTTTATGTTTATTTTACGGATTTTACATACCCTGTTCGTTCACGGTTACTGTGATGATGTGCGAGGGATACTTACTTATATCGTCGATGTTGTTCGAGTTTGTGGATCATTTGTGGATAATTGATTTCATGGGTTCAATTCCATGCTCAATGTCCAGCGTGACTACAACCATGAAGCGATCAGAAAGCTCCACGTCTTAAATCTCGACGTCCTTTGCGTATAGAAGCCTTAGCGTGTTTATCTAAACTAAATCTATCGTGCTCGCACCTTTGTTGCCGACGTAGTTAAATTGACTATCAGTCTCCAAATAGGTTCTTCCGTTTAGAAACACCAGCCCTAGTAACCGTCAAATATTTGCAATGAATTAACCGTTTTTATTCACCGTTTTGTCGGAGCTTGATCGGCATGCTACTAAATGAATGGAATGTCAGTTATTACCATTCCTATTTTATTACATATATTCAATTGAATATGAAATACCGTAATTTCATATGAAATGAATAACGGTTTAAGTGAGTCATAAAGCTGTAAAAACCTGGTGGAAATATCGATTCTGCCAAAGATGCTTGCTGCACCAGCCTTGCGAAGGTATTGTCAGTACGAAGTTCATTACAGGAATCGGGTTCGACGTACTCAGCAAAAGCACTTTTGCCGTCGATCACAACGTTGCTCCATTTTTCCGCTAGTACTTCTCCATCTTTTCGGAAATCCTTATTTTCTGGATCCGTGTCTACGGGTCGCCCCCTATCGTCAAGGTAGCTTCCGAAGGAAAAATAACTCCCGATAACACTGCTAAGAAGAGCTATTCGTCTTTAGACTCGAATGAAGTCACTTCTGCCCTGTGCATTCGTATACACGAAACAACCAATCCACGTCATGCTTCGTAAAGTGATGGATCGCGTTCGACCTTTGGATAGTGTTTTCATCTGGTCCACCGTACGACCTTTGGATAGTGAGTGTTTTCATCTGTTCCACCGTCAGAAGATGTCATGACAACAGGTTTGACGCGCCCAGCTTCGTCTCAAATGATTTCTTTGAAGATGTTCAGTTCCGTGAGATTCCCGAAGTTGACCGCATGCCACGATGCTGTTTAATCGCAATATAAGTTGGTCCCGAGTATATAACAGTTTCTGGGCGACCCCGAAATGCGTAATTTACGCCGTATTATGCAAAAAAAATGCATCTAGAAATACACGTGATATTGACCTCAGATTTTACCTCCTCCCTATGATCGGTCGTGATGTTTTTAAGATTCCCCTTAAAAACATCACGAACGAAACATTTTATTTACCTAATTTTCTTCAACAACTAAAAAAAAGTACTCTTTTTTCAGATGTTGAAGAGAATTAGGTAAATAAACTTTATACATTTTAACCATTGCAGGAATTTGTCGACTCGGATTTTCACCTTTACAAATTTTTTTTCATCTATTAGCTGTATTTGTCGAAAATTGTGTTTTTTAACCCTCAGTAGCGACCTCCGAAAATTCCTCGTTTTCATAGGTATTTCGGAGAGTTTTTTCTCATTCGTTATACTTCGGAAGTGCGGGGTGGCTCCAAGAGAATCTCCAATATTTTATTGTGACTTTCAATTTAGATATTCAGAAGTTAAACATTTTTTAAATTAATCAAATAGCCGGTAGCGACCTTTAAAAATGCGTTAATTTCGGAGACTCTTCGCACATCGCATTTTTATTTTATAACATCACGATAATACGGGCTTGCCCCCAATAAATTCAAACATTTTAAATTTAAGGACCACCCCAGTACAGGTAGAATTTCTGCCGTACTATTACGATGTTTTATTCAATATCGACGCAACACTATCGTTTCAGAAATTTGAACAACCAAATCATAGAATACACTAAAATACGATTGACATCTTTCAATCGTTCACTTTCGTATGCTATCATTTTTTTAAACAGGGAAATTGATTCCAATACATGCATGAAATACAAGACTTTCCACTCGAAGTTAGAAATAAAATTTAACAAACAATTTGTATTTAAATTTGCAGGCATGGCCAGACAAAACCTGGAACTTCGCCGTTCTTCAGTCAAGTCGGAGAGCGAGACCGACGTGACGACTGCTTCGACTTTGTTGCTCCAATCTCACCACACGTTGGGAAAATTAATGAAGTCTCACGTGTCCGACACAGTCCGCAGGCTCGATCTTGCCCCCGACATGTCCTTCGACACTAACAAGAACTACGCTAAAAGTATGAACAGAATACTGAACGGCACTAAAGTCAGTAAAAGATTGAACCTGGACGAGACTCTGGAAGCGACGAAAGCGAACAAACCCGCGAAGATTCAATCGAGCAAGAACGGTGCGATAAAAAACAAACGTCAAAGAAGTCACTGGAACGACAACAGAAGCAACACGAACGAGGAGTTCGAATCCTCGAGTTGCTCACCGGAAAACCCGGAACAATCGATTCGACCCGAAAATTTCAAGGACGGCTGCACAATCGAGAACATCGCCGAGAGGATAAAGAGACGAAAGGTGAATCGCGAGAACGCGAAGGTCGTCAAATCCGAGGCCGAGCCGGTTCAGCGAAGCACGAAACGTTGCTTACAGACCAACAAAATTGAAGTCGAACGTTCCGAAGTTCCCGAAGAAAGTTCCGCGTCGGTTCATCCGAAACGCAAGCGAAACGTCGGCAAGTCAGCGACGAAGACGAAGCGTCAGCGTGTTTGCAGCGCCGGCCAAACAGACAACGGCAGATCGGCGGAAAAAGTTGAATCTCCGATCGATTCGACCAACGAGAGTGCGGAGAGAAGAAAGGAAAGAGGCTGCAGAACGGCGCGAAGCGAAAAATCGAGTGGAGTCAACGACTCGAAACACGTCGACAAGAATCTGAGACGAAACAAATCTGACGAAAGTTCTGCGGAGGATTTGGAGAGGGACGAGAAAGGTTTGTCGAAGTTGGATAAGGGCGAGTGCGCGGAAACTGCGGCGAATGAACGGAACGACATCGACGAGCAAATTATCAAGGAACAACAGCGAATGGAGAGACTCATTCTCCAGGAGAAAGAGGATTTCGAGCTCGCGTTGAGACTCCAGTCGCAGTTCAACGACATGGAGAGAATAGCGGGACGCACGAGAGGTTCGAGAAGGGCGATGGAAAATAGCAACGTTCAATCGAATTCCGGTGGAATGTTCAAAGCGGGTCGATTGGACACACACACTGCCGAACGAGCGATCACGAATCGGAACAGTCAGAGCAGTAAAAAGCGTCAAAGATCGCAGAAACACGCGAACAAATGAGATATTCAAGAAAAGACTAGACAAATTTTTAAGGTGATGTGAAAGCTACCCTCTCGTTGGATTTAAGAAATGATTTTGTTGTGAAGCAAATTCGGTGAAATATCTTTCTAAACTCTTTACAATATTCATGGTGGCCGCGGTCACCGAAAAGTCAGGGAAAAAAGAACTTGGTGGGTGAATCAGGGAATTTCAAAATTGGCGAGGGAAAAAGAAAATTGTCGATAAATCTTCTATAAATAAACAAAAAGCACATAAAAAGAAGCCTTTAAAAAAATTGGGAATAAAAAAAAAAAACAGAATTAAACATTATACCACAATTAGGCATTTTCATTTGCATCATTAATTTTTTTCATAGATGTTAGAAGTTTGGCCAGGGAACATTTTTAATTGGTCAGTGAAAAGTCAGGGAATTTTTTTCGGGGAAAAAACGGCCACCATGAATAGATCTTATATTAATCGGCCATTCAGAAACATACATTCAAAATCTTCGGTAACATTATTAAATGAGAGAAGTATGCATTTTCATACTTTTTTTTTTTAATAACGCGAGGTATGCTCAATGATAGAATCGCGAAAGGGATTTTTAAAAAACGGGTACATTTTCATTTTATTTTTAAGGATTATCGAAATATTTTTCTATCCACGCCGTGACTAATTTTGCCTCAACGGTATGTCCAATGCCTCGTTAAAATTTCCCACCCGTAGAAAATGTGATGCATAGATCACATAATCTTTCATTTAGCGCTGTAGGTAAAGACTTATTTAAAAAAGTAAAGAACAAAGATCCGTTTAATTTTACCGGGTGCAAACCGCTTCTACACTGATTCTACAAGACTTTCGAGGCTCCTGGTTAAATTCGTTGGGCTACCATCTTTTTGTACACAGTCACCTTGCAGAGTTGGTCCAGTTAATCAAGTCACGAGTCGTAGGGTAAAACGGCCAATGAATGTACAGTTAAGCAGACGAAAAAGCCAATGAATGAAGACGTTTTTTATGCATGTGCTCTTATAGAAAGTGTCTATTTGTTGGTCGTGTCCATTTATTGGCCGTGTCCATTGATTGGCTGGTTTACCCTATGTGTTTTAAATTCAAAGCCATAGAATGGTAAAATAGCAATCGGTGTTGAAAACTGTAATGCCGGATTAGTGGAATCCGATTTCACCGCAGTTTTCATCACCGACTGTGCATGCGTTGGGTTGGAAGGAGGGTGTTTCACATAACCTTAAGAACCGTTTGAAATACCCCAGTTGGTAACAAAAATCGCGTTCCCTTTTTTCTCAGACTTTTGATATTGGCTTTCGATATGGCGGACAAACACGAGTTCGGTTTCAATGCGCCTGTTCATTTCGGACGGGGAAACCTAAAAGGTTTTTTTTCCGTCAACAAATATTAACCGCCTCTGTGAAAATGGGGAATCCACATAAGGCACTACCTCTCTCGCATTCGCGACGACTCCGTTTGACGTTCCTATAAATGTCAACAAATAACAAAATGTGACAATTGGAACTTAGAAAATTCATGTACGTTTTAGACTGTACATTGCAAAAAAAAAAAAAAAGGAGTTGCGTGACATAAAAATATGCGTACCTGGTTAACGTGACGTAAATGGGCCAGAAGTCGGTATAATTGACATAACTATATTATTGTAAATTGATATTTTTAATTATGCGAATGATCCGTTCTACGAAACAGACGCGATCTTCGTTTGTACAACGAAAATATGTGAAATTTTGAAAAAATTTTGTTCTGCAGTGCACTTCACTGCGCTTACGTGGTTGTTTTACGTTTCAAATTATGCACACGAACAGAATATATTCTTACCAGTATTAAAATGACTGTAAATATAATATCGTAGATTGCAAATAAGTTTATCATTGAGTCGCTTCGAATTCTCATTTAAACCAAGTTTGAATCTTTATTTCTGACATATATATATATAACAACAGAAAACATATTAATTGTAATCCTCGGATGATAAAAAAAAAGTTCAAGATATGTAGCAGCCCGGTTTTATTGTCTCCCGCTCGATTGAATTATTTTTTATCTTTCATAAAGTGTGAAAAGGTTCTGAATACGGTTGGAATTGACAATTTGTCGATGTATTTATTCATTCATTTATTGTAAAGTAGTTAGAAATTTTATGTTTCTATATTTATTTGCAAATGTCAGTAGCGAAGCTGCTTACACATAAATTCATGGTAACTTCCCTGGAAACGCCGATAGAAATCAGTATGCAAAGATAATCGTGTTCTCCCTGTGATTATTCATAAAAGTTATTACAGTAGACTGCCTGTCGTTGATGCTTGGTATCTTGTTCACTATCTTAAGGTAGTCCTTGCGAATAGTGTTTATTTCGCATAAGATTCAGAGAAATGACAGGAAAATGCAAACACTTCTGGATGGTATAAAAATATGATAAAAATCAAGTACATTAAAGGTGCTGAAAAGATTAATTTTGCATAATAATAATTCCAAAATGTTATTAACAAATTGATGAACAATAAAATTGTTCAACAAATCTCCCGGAAACCTAACTTTTTTTATGAATATAATTCGTTCACTTTTCTGAATATGTATGAATTTTTCCAGATTTTTAAATTCACTTTGAATTTTTTTATATGAGAATATGTGTAGAAAGTCACAAAGTAAATTGAAAAATCTAAACAAATGCATACGTTTTCAGAAAAATGAAAGGACCATTTTCATCACAAAAAGAAGTTAGGAATCGTGGCACGGAAAAATATTCGAAAAAAAAAATGTTATGCAAGGAAGTTCTGAAAAAATTCATATGAATTTTTAAAATCAAGGAATTCATTTTTAATAAGAAAAGTTTTTCTAATTTTTGTAAAAGCATTTCTTTGTACAACAATTTCTTAAGAACTTTTTGGTATTATCATCATGCAAAATTAAAGGTCTTGACATCATTACAGCTGATATTTTTTTTTCAGATTTTTGGCATATCGCAAAGTACAAAAATTTTGATCGAATTAAACTTTCGGCTAGGAATGTATGTGTGAAGCATTCTTAACGGTATCGAGTAAGACATTCAGAAAAACCAGTCATCAATTACGGACAATCTCTGATAACTTATAATGCGGACCGATGAAAACTTACATCATTCTCTACAAAACTATGTCGACTATACCCGCTTGCATGCCCTGGCAAGTTCTGCGACTTGAAAAACCACCATCAAACTACCTTCAAAGCGACCGTGTAAACTACCGGTCGTTTTCGGACAAAAATACGTCCTAGAAAACGACTGTCAAAACGACTTTATCCGTGTCCGTACGAGCCGCATACGAGCAGCTTCCAGGGAGGGCTTTCAGTCAGGTGGTTTTACAATTAATAAACGAATGAACTACCACGAAAACGATTGTTCAAAACACCTTTCAGTCCGGTCGTTTTTTATTTTCAACCGAAGTAACGACAACCGGACTGAAAGGTCTTTTGGACGGTCGTTTCCGCGGTTGTTCATCCAGTCTTAAAATGTAAAACGATCTGACTGAAAGCTCTCCGACGCGGATGAAGTCGTTTTAACAGTCGTTTTACCGGGCGTATTTTTGTCCGAAAACGACCGGTCTTTTTCTCGGCGGTTTTGTTGGTCGCAGGATCTGCTAGGGTGCGCAAGAATTGCCATGACCGTTTCGGGAATAGTCGAGAATACATCATAGCACTGGGGAATGCTGGAAAAATATTGATTGAGAAAGGTCACGCGTCCCCAATTCGTAAGTTACGGAAGATTCCACTGTATTATTACCTGAAGTAATTTTTTATAATGTTCATTGATTTAGTAAGTCACGCTGTTTATGAAGATTAAAATAGCCTTCGAGTTGCAAGAGTTTTTGTGCAATTGAAAAAAAATAATTTTATACTACAATATTTTTTTGAATCATAAGAGTAGAATAATACAATACTCGACAATAGAATTGTCGCAAGCCGTTGATTTCGGATAGCGCTACTAGGGAAGTTTGCTCAAATACATTTTGACATCCCGGGAATATTCGTGTATGTGAAATCGTCTACGAGGAATGCATGTATACACTTATTAAAACCTTATACACTTGTTAAACTGGCCAGGAGTGCAGAAAATGGGCATCAATAATTTCTACCGTCAATAGACGAAACGAACTATGTAAGCGAATCGCGCGATTTTTACGTAAGCAAGAACGGCGATCGCACTTTTTTTTCGATCGGTTCTGGGTGCCGATTCGTACTAGTAGAAAAACATAAATATTTTTTTACAAGAATTGTTCCGAAGTAAGTTTTAGAATTTTGCTCGAAGGAATCACTTTTCATGTTCTAAGTAAATCTCATATGTTTTGTATATAGATAAGTTTGAATAGTCGGGTATTGAAAACTTTCGCTACATAATTTTTCAACTGATCTGTGCATCTGTTTTAACCCTTATAAACAGGACATCTCTTACGGTATAGGATATCTACACCTACCGTCTCTTCATCTTGTAGTCTGTAAAAAAATTCATATGTACTTTAATGCTCCGGGCTGGAAGTTTTTATGCAAAAACTGGTATATTAAATTTCATGTACGATTTTGATGAAAAATCAATGTGCAGTGTATTGAGCACATTGTGAATACTATATTCTCAATAATTTACTTTATTTTCACTATGAAAGAACTTTAATTTCTATAATTCAGTTTGATTTCAATGAAAAAATATGTCAACTTTTTATCACAATTGTACATTAAATTTAATGAACCAGTTTTTGCATAAAAACTTCAAGTCTGGTACATTAAATTAACAATTTTTTTACAGTGTACACTTACTCGGACCCCGATTTTTCTAATAGTGAAGGGACCAGCGCCGCATCAAGTGGGGAGCAGGACTCTGCTCCCCACCTCGAAGCTTGCGCTTGCCCCGTCCATGCGGTTTCTGCACTTCGGCCGTCGTCGCGAACAGCGCCGTATCTTTTACCCTTAACTTTTTAAGGTTGTGTATGATATGTGGCGGGTAGTGGGGTCAATTAGAAAAACCAGGATTCGAAAAATCGGGGTCTTAGTGTATACAAAAGGGGCATTCCTGAACGAGGTTCAGGGCCCATAAAGCGTATACACTAGGACCTCGATTTCCTCAACAGCCGCCACCACGAAGCGAATATCGATCGGCGCGGCCTGTGGTGGGTGAAGCTGCGGGCCATGCGTTACGTTAGTACGAGCGGCGAGCAGTGCTTTGTTGCTACAGATTCCAACTGAACACAGATCCACCTTGACACAGGCAACAGTACACGAAAAAATGCTACGCATCACCAACTCGCCACGGCAAAACGCGACACATTGTCAATTCGTCACAGTAGAATTTGTTTCATCGCGAATTCGACACAGTAGAATTTGCTTCACAGCGAATTCGACACAGCAGAACTCGACACATTGCCGACTGGACACGTCGAAACTCGACTCTCTATCAACTCGACACGGCAAAAGCCGACGCGTCACCATCTCGACGTAGTAAAATTCAACACATTATCAACTGAACACGACAAAACCTGACACATAACCAACTCGACACGGCTAAACTCGATACAACGAAACTCTGCACATCACCAACTGGACACGCGAGTTAATGATGTTCAGAATTTTTCGTGTACAGTTGCCTGTGTCGAGTTGGGTCTGTGTTCAGTTGAAATCCGTAGAAACGGAGCACTGCCTAGGCGGGCCATGCGCAACGTCCATTTTGTTAAGTGTGATGCGGAGCCGTTCCCGCCGCTGTGAACGAAATCGAGGTCCTAGGTCGACCAACACCGTGCTTTTGCCGGCACTATCGGTCCTTGTACGTGTGAGCTTAAATGAATTTTAGTTGACAGTTCATTTTTTTTTTTTTTTTTTGAGACTTCATAGCAACTTTGCAGTATTTGTTCCTTATCTCCATAAGTAAAACGTAAATCATATTTTGGTTTCATCAACCTTCTGATACCCTGGGTAGACAGATTTGTTACCCCAGATAAATAATGATCGTTGGTAACAAAATTCCGTCGACGGGTGCTAGGAAGACAAGACCTAAGCAAAAATTCAAGAATTTAAAATACCTGTCGCGCCGTAGCTACCGATAAAAAATCACTGTTCAATTTTCCAATGACCTGTCTCCAGAATAAATGTCTTGGAAGTTTTGTTGGAATTTTATGGACCTTTAATATCCTCTAGAGATAACGGCAAATGGCAACGAAGTCTGAGTCGGAAGTAGCTTCAGCTCAATGGACTATTTCCCTCGTGGGTCGTTCACATTTTGGGCAAAATGGTTAGGGAAACTATGTACAGGGACTCGAGGGCTCACGAGCCCGAACCAAGGGGTAATGGGACTAGTCGAAACCGAGGAAACTTTGGTTCCTACTTGCTCCGTGTTAGGGTTCTTACATGCAAAATATTATTTCATCACAAGGTGCGAAAATTGTCACTTTTCCGCCCGCTTCGCGTGCGTAAAACTGCCATTTTCGCACCTTGTGATGAAAAATTTCGTACATCCCTCGTGCGAAACACTTTTTCTAACTCGTGGAGTAATGTACTATTTTCTCGACTTCGCTAAAATAACCACATTCCTTGCGTGCAATCCGGGCGGAAAATAGCCTATTATTGATCGATGATCATTATCAACCTGTGCGCATGCGCAGTACAGTTTATTCCTCACTAGGGAGTAATAGGACTCATTGTTCCCTCTGGAAGTCTTTCTGGACGAACCAACTGTAAAACTTTGGGTTAGATTTGGGTTGTGTTCTAACGACCTACACCAACTTAACCAGTCAATTCGTGGACCAAACCGACTCTGATTTCAACCTTATAGAGGTTGGTTTTTGGTTTATATATCAAAAGCAACCTTAATAAGAACCGTTGTATGTGTCGGATAGAAAGTTGGTTTACAGTTGAACTGGCCCACAACAACTCAATTCCCGACTCTACACCAAGAGCACCGACAGCTCTTGGCTCAGGGTTGGAAAATTGGTTATTTAGAAAAAACCAACCGTAAACCAACCTCCTATCCGACCTATGTACTAGTTGGTTTTACGGTTGGTTTTTTAGCATCGCCGAGGAATCAACCTTTCGAAGGTCGGAGTCAGAGTTGGTTTGATGCACTAATCGACCGGTAGGTTTTCAGGTTGGTCAGAACGCGAGAGAGTCCTATTACTCCCGGGGGAGTCATTAACGAATATGACGATTTTAACGAAGTCGGAAAACGATCATATGCTACACGGGAGGGAGCGGATTTTGAATCTCGTTTGATTTTTGCGAACTTCGCAGCAAATTTCAGCAAACTTCACACTCTGTGAAAATCACGCACTTCCCTTTCTTGTAGCATAACAAACTATTATGTGACTCGCTCGCCACTTTAACGACAAATGTTACCAGAGCTTTCGTCTCGTGCCATTTCTTAGCCATGATCGCAAGAAGCAATATTCTGGGAAAATATTATGTGAGGTACCTAACTGTTAAGTACGGAGTAAAGTACCCTGGCGTTGCTTTTCCTTTTACCCATTGGTTAACGCTGGCGGGTCTTTCAGTTTCGAGCTAAATCTGAATTTGAATTCAGACTCGAGCTTCAATTTAAATGCCTACAGACGGGATAATTTAAATGTAGACTTTGACTTGAACTTGAATTTAAAACTTTCTTGAACTCAATTGAGATTTTTACTTTGGACCTAATCATGATTTTGCCTTCGAATTTAAGTTAAAATTTTCAAGTATTCATGCTGACTACTCTTCGATTTGCCCCAAAACTTGACTTTCCGGGAACGAGCAATATATATATTCTGAGAAAATATATTCTGAGAAAAAGGGTACAAGACATCAAATGACGGAATGAAATTACGCGAATTACGCGCATGACCGTAATGATAAATTTAAGAAATTGAATGCAATTTATTTACCTTGGATTACGAGAATGCGAGTCTCCACGATTGCGAGAGAAACAGGTGCGATTTTCGAACTATTCCGTGTGGAGGTGTTTTATATTTTTGGCAACAGCAAGGCGTCATCCGACGCGAAGTTAACAGTCGCGTGCAATAACACTTGAAAATTTGCCCGAAATATCATAAGTCTTAGAATAGTATTCAATCGAAGATTTATGAGGTCATGTTCGTCACGGATACACAACAAAGTCTATGCGCATCTAAGGATCAGCTTTATCGATAGACAGTGCCCACGTGTTATTATTAACCTTTCACGTACGGGTGCCAGAGACACGAACGACTACATGGGCCTTTGAACCTGCGATCTCGAAACTTTCATATTGAAATGAAGTTTCATTACTGTTTAATGTACGAGGATTCCCTGGCAAACCAAGCGAGCGTGAGCAGCGAACCTAAAAGCAACGGTTGTTTTGTACCAAAAATTAACCACACTAACGACTGCCGAAGCGACCGCTCTGGCGGCATTCTTTTACCTCATTTCGGTAGTGGAGTCGCTTTGATTGTCGACCGTAAAAGCAACCCGCCAGATGTAAGCTTTTTGACGATCGGGACGAGCTTTTCTAGACGGTTGTTATTACGGTCGTTTTTTCGGTCGATAATCAAACAATCGACTTTATTGACGAAACACGGTGAAAAAATGTGTTGCCAGAGCGGTCGCTTTAGCGGTCGTTACTGTGGTTAATTTTTGAACGAAGACAACCGTCGCTTCTTCGTTACCGTTACAATATGGTAATGGTTTCTATGTAGCGTAGCGTAATTTGCAACCTCACCACGACCTCGGTGATTTTTGGTGCAAAGGAAATTTCTAACAACGTTATTAGAATCGGTTACAAATGCTTGCTTTATGCAGGAATCCAGGCCTATGTTCGGCGCGGATCCCCTACGTGAATGGTATATGACGTTTATTGATAGTGATGAAACTAATTTGAAAAACCTCGCAGAATAGATCAAACTCTAGCGAATCTATTTTGAAATATTGTTAAAAAATAATTGTATATTCATTGATAAGTGATTCATTTTTTGTGGATGCCGAGTGTCGTCAAGTTTTTCGATTGAATAGTTTAACCTACATGTTTTGGTGATATAATACTCGGATTAAGTCGAGTTGGGCCTTGCGCAAGGCTCGATTATTTTTTCACACGACCTTCACATTAGTGACGTACTGACTTTTGCCCCCATATCGCACAGCCTATCGTTGTATAGTTAAGCTTTTCCCAACGACGAGGGATGAAACTTGGCTCGAGACTAATGAAATAATTGCCCCAAGCATTTCATATGCCTGTGTAAGATAAGAATGTCATTATTATTTGTTATTGAACTGATGTTTGCCCGTCGTATTGTCCGAAACAAACTATTTTGTATAACAGAATTAAGAATCTTCGCACGTTCAAGTGCGTTAGAAGCTTTGAAGCCCTGTTTTAATATTTTAAATTAACTTCGAGTGACTAAAAATGGCATTTTAAGTTTAACAAAATCGATTGTTTCGCCTAACTGCATTCAGATAAGGAAGCTGTTTCGTAACCGTACTACGTCTTACTGCTATGTAAAGTAGAAAGATCATGCACTAAAATAAAATCGAAAACATATGAGCAATGTATATATGAAGAAAAATTTAGCGTTATAATGCAAATTCGCAAACTGTCGAATATTATATTACTAACGGAATAGTAGGTTACGAAAAAAAAAAACAAAGTAGAGCTAATTGCAGTAAAGAGAAATATTTAAAAAAGGTAATAATAATAATACTGAAAAAAATAGATGACATAAATTGTATTGATAATGCATGAATAATCGAGAGTGGTGAGAGAATGATGCGAAAGATTTTTATTAAGAGACAGTTTTATACATAATGTTAAACATACATGCTACAAATAAATCAATGATACACGGTGTCGCAAAAGTAACAGAAGCTCTCGCGTTAAAATTATTTACGGATATCAACAGAACACGTTGAAAAAAGTTGAGAGTCTATAGTTCTTCCGTTACTTCTTGATACTCTGTACACGAAAATAAAATATATACCAATAAAGTAACATTGGTGTCGACTAAAAAATCTTTGCCCTAATGATAAAGGTGCTAATCAATATGTACATTGCTTCCTTATTATTTTTTTTCGTTGTGGACGTAGTTTTCTTCCAGAGAAAGTTCGTTGTCCAATTCAGGCTTCCTCGTAAAGGAAGCTTTGAACATTTCCTGTTGTCAAAATAAAAAATAGTTAATGATAAACCTATTTTGCAAATTAAAAATTAAAAAAACCTTACAAAATTTGAACTGATGCACCAATTTTCATCAAACACATTCCTAGTGTTCCTTCTACTCTCTTGAACATTTGTATCAAATTTCAGTTTGATAACTCAACATTTTTGAGCGTAAGTCTTGCACGGTTATTTTTCGCGATATTTGAAACAATTCACAATGTGGTTAAATTTACAATCTTTCATTGATTTATGCATTCTTTTATAACAAACATTCTTCAAAGTTAGACTAGCAGTGTGTCCAATTTGAGCTAGATATCTTGAAGATTATGCGGTTTGCATAGTTTGTGATAAAAAAATATATATTTAAAATTCCATAAAATTTGAACGCTTCAATGGATCTTGATTAAATTGATAACAAATGTTGTCGATCGATATGCTACATTTTTGTATAGTTTTGAGACGATAGCTGATAATTTATGCAAATTAGAGTTACAGCAGACATAAAATAAAATGAATAATCGCATGAAATATCAAATCGGGCGCCAATCTTCATGATAATTGTACTGAATGAAGGTAAGCTCTTATCGAAATAAAACGAATTATTTTTTATTTTTGGAAAACTGTGAATTCGTTGGTTTATTGGATTGTTTGGACATTTGTCGCGGCCAGAGTGGCTAACTCATAAAAAAAGAGTGTCCATCTCACAAAGGAAACTTTGTTTTCATGAAAAAAGAGATTTCCAAAATTTTCATGAAAACGTTTTCAGAATGTTCCAAAACACTGGAAAACAATATTTATAAAAAAATGTCTGGATGTGGGTGTGCGGGTGCGTGACGCGCCCGCACACACGTAGCGCCTAAGAGTGGGGATAGATCCCCACTCTTAGGCGCTACTGTAGCAACGCGTTGCCCCCACTCCGCAGCTGTTAGTTCCATGTCGGTGCGGTTTCGGGCGCTGTGACTTATAAACGGTTAATAAATAAAATTGATCGCATACGATTTTAAGTAACGTGGCCAAATTTTGCCACGTTACACCATAAACTTATTTTCGATTTTATTTAAGATATCGTTTTGATAACCATTATTTTTTTAGAGCGAAAAACCAATTTTACACACTTGGTGTACCATTTTCACTTTTTTTTTTGTATATTAGCTGAACAAACCACTGACTGTATTTTATTAACTCAGCAAAAACCACGGCCAGACAAGTTGCAATTTGACTCATGAAAAATGGAATCTTAGAATTAACGATTTTTATTATCACGATATGGTAGCATTTTTACAAAGTATCATTAAAGAAAACTTGATGAGTTTTCAATGTATTTCACAAACCTCTGCGATGATAGTGATATCTCACGAAATGTCCTCGGCTTAAGTTTTGTTATATCATTTAGGGTGTTTTTGTGGTATTTCATTTCTTTTTGCGAAGATCGATCAAAATGTTTTAGCTACTCAATTCAATTGTAAATGCACTTGTGTGAAAAATTTTCACAAGATTTCACGAATTTTTACAGGAGCTTAAAGTATGTCTCACCGTTGTTTTTAGGAAGTTTTTTCGCTAGCATGGCATGAAAAATAATTGCCTTAAACCATATTTAACAACAATTTGTTGACCGGATAGATTGTTATTTGTCCTGAATAACAATATTAACGAAGGTTGGTTCCAATTAGTTTACATATGGTTTGCACAATGATAAGCATACATTTTTTACGGCTAAAACTGATCCTTTGTCTGAATAACAATAATGACCAAGTTTGGTGACAATCGGTTCATATTCGGCCATTTTTCGTACAGTCAATATTTTGCAACATTTCTCCACCGGCAATATTAGTAATTTGTCCAAATAACAATTTTGAGCAAGTTGGGTGTAAATCGATGAAGCACTCCATCATTTCAGATTAGCTTTGAAAATAGTTTCATTTCACTGCATAAATTCCACTTCACTAGAAAAACTTATTCCATCGAGTATCTGCGTAAACTGGAGGTCCGATCGTTATTCCAATTCTTCGTAAGGCTCGTAAAGTGAAGGTCCATACGTAAAAGTGACGCATGCGAAGAACTAAGACTTTCCACCCCCGCGTCGCTGTCGCTCACCTTTGACTTACGGAAGAGTAATTTAAACGTCCGTCAAAGTGCGAGACAATATAATTCTCTGAAAATTCGTGTTGAGGAAAGAACAATGATATGCATAAAAAATTAAGTCTATGGCGCTTTGCGTTGCGCAGGAAACCGCGGTAGTCGCCCTAACACCGTCGTCGATGATAGTCGATGATAGTCACGATGGACTTGTTTCAACACCGTTATTACAGATTAAACAAGACTTTGATGACGCTCATTGGACAATGGCCGTATCAGAGCGCCCGTACCAAACGCGGATCTCTTGGTGTTATAGCTTTTCTCAGCATCAGTCAAACCATACCTCTGACACTGGCGATGATCAAGAATCGTGACGACTGGAAAATCCTCATCGAATGCGTTGTACCATGCTTCTTCGGGGCAGCTTACCTCACGAAGTACCTTGGTTTTATATGGAACCCGCAGAAGGTCAGTCATATTTTCGCAAATTACAATAGGGGAGAGCGGAGTAAAATGGTACGGCGGGGCAAAAGGTGACAGTGAGGGCAAAATTCAATTTTCCAATAATTTTTGGATGCCCCATTTTGTTTCGATACATCCGGATTTTCTTTCCTGTTTTGCCCCGCGTACCACCATCGCCACCATCCGAAACTTATTGGAAAATCGCGTTTTGTCTCATTATCGCATTTTGCCCCGCCGTGCCATTTTGTCCCGCTCTCCCCTACCACTTGTGACCGAGGCTAGAGCGCGACAATTAATCGACAATTTTCACCGACGAAATTCAAGACATCAAAGTTGATAAGTCGTATTCGTGTGGATTGGCAAGTGTGGGCTCGGGATCGAGAAGTTAACGTTCTTCATCAATACGCTGAGCAGGGGAAAAAGATGATTATTGCGTACATAGGTTAATCAAGTATAGTAAGGGACAGTTCAAAATTTTACGCGTGATCTATGGATTTATCGATAGTGCACATACAGCTATGAATATTACAAACCTCGTCGTCTTTATGAGCGAACCGATTATACCAAAGATCATCGACATTTTAATGAAGAACGGCACCGAACCTGGAAAATTTCCATGGCCCGTTGACTATTATGGTCTCGATATACAGAAATATTATTTTTTGATTATGACGCATACCTTCGTATGCGTATCTATGGTTACGATGGTCTTGGCAACCAGTGATGCTATGTTAATTATTTACGTGCAACACGTATGCGGTATTTTTGCTGCGTTGGGGTGAGTTAACGACAGATTGTCGTAATTATATGCATGATGAAGTCACCATCGAAACCTTCAGGCAAAAATTAGAACAGATCGGGGACGACGACGTATCGGTAGAAACAGGAAAATCCCCATCTACGCCAGACAAAAGGGAGATTGCACATCTAGCTTCATACATAAAACTCCACGCTGGTGCTATTGAGTGAGAGAGTTTGGAGAATGTATCGAGTGAAACTAACAGATATTGTGAATAAATCAAAATTTTTCAGATACGCGAATTTCATTGAGGCAACTTACAATTGGGTTTTCTTTTTTATCATCGGGTTCGGCATGATTCTAATTAATGTGTTAGGTCTTCAGGTAAAAGTTTCGAACTACAATAAAACAATCTTTCGAATTAACGGATCAACTGTCTGTAAATTCAGATTCTCATGACGACAACCCATCCCGAAGCAACTTTAAAATACGTAGTTTTTGCATTGGCTACGACGTTGCACTTTTACATAGAGTGCCACATTTCCCAAATTCTGCTTGATCACAGTAATGCCGTTCGTTTTCATATGTGAGTAAACGGTGAAGAAGTGGTAGGATGGCCTCCAAACAAAAAAGATTTTCGAACAGAAACAACAGCCAATGGTACAATCTATCACCGAAGACTCGAAAACTCCTTCAATTGATGTTGATGCGATGTCGGAAACCTTGTCAATTAACAGCCGGAAAAATGTTCATCATGTGTGTGAGACATTTTGGGCTGGTAAGAATGATCGTATTTACATTTACAATGCATGTAATATTTTTTGCGTTCGATAGATTATCATCGAAACGTAATTAATACGTCTTTTATATATTCCAGGCAACGAGGACAGCCATGTCGTACTTTGCGTTTGTGCGATCGACACAAGGGTTATAAATATTATATATAAAGATACAAGACATTATTCGTTATTATTGAAACAAAATGGCAGGATCCCTAACGTTAAACTGATAAAAATAATAGAAAGACACGTTAAAGTGGAGCTAAAGATCAACATAACCTCAAAATATGTTAAATCCATTTCGCTCCGAAACGGTTTTGTAAAATAAAAAATGAATTGCTCTGTCTGCCTTGCTGCCATGCGTGTTTGTCCTTCCCTTAAAAAGAGTGTGAGGAAAATTAAAGAAGATATCCTTTTTGAGAAACACCCCAATGTATACATATATACATGTGTATGTATAAATATGTATACCACTACTCATGTGATTTAATTTTTCGATTTTCCTTTTTAAAGAGGTTTTTCAGAGGTTGTTTTGATCAACATAATTTCTGAACGAGAAAACAAATTTTTCATCACTCCATGCGGAAGTGGCCACTTTTCGGCCCGCTTCGCGTGCGTAAAACCGCCATTTTCGCACCTTGTGATGAAAAATTTCGTACATCCCTCGTGCGAAACACTTTTTCGCCCTCGTGGAGTAATGTACTATTGAGGACTCGGCGCACATTTTTGCTGTTTTGCAAAAAAAATGTCTTTTGAATTCATATTATTTACTGCATATCCCCGAAAACAGTCGAAAGCGACGTATCATGCAAAACCAACCGGCGGGTGTCGGCGGTAAACAATATTTATTGCACCAATACTCCACTAACAAAAGTAGAATAATATCTATGCTTTCGCGTTTATTACATCTGTTGTTGTTTGTTATTACATATGCATCTGTTGTTACATATGAACAACAATGGCTGACAAGAGACAAGACAGTGTGGGAAGCGAAGACGAACCAATTGATCTAATCCATGTCTAGCTTTTTGAAGCTTCCTTCGAGACCGAACACATTGGTACAGTCGGACCTCGATTTTAAGGACCTTGATTGTATGGACAATCCCCACTTTTTTGCTCCCACTACGTCGCGCCCGCGCATGGTGAGCCACATTTACGCCATGCCGACCAGTACCGTAAATATAGTTCTTCCTCCAGGTAGCATTCGGCAGCACCCCACAAGTTACGGGTCGTCAATATCATGAGTAGATATCGGAGAATAATGGAAATACCAAAAAAAAGAAAAAAATAATTACGCACAAAGAGAAACTAAAGTTACTGGACAAACTCGACGAAGGTACGCGGCCGAGTGAAATTGCCAGTGAATCCGGTGTTTCGCGTGCGTGCGTGTATAAGCTCAAAAATAATAAGAAGAAGTTTCGTGCTCTCGCGAACTCAATTCGCTCAATTTTTAAACCAAAAAAGTTTGAAAACGGTAAAAAATGAAGTCCGAGATGCGGCAACGTATACGTGGTTTTGCCAAAAAAGAACTCTTGGCGAACCGATCAGTGGCCCGTTGTTGTGCGAGAAAGCACTCATTCTGAACGACAAGTTGGTGAATGGTGATCGTACGTTCAAGGTACGTAAAATTCTGTCAATATTTTTGTTATAAGTTTCAATCATTTTTTATAAGTTCAAGATAATGTTGATTTTACTTTTTTATGCAGGCAAGTCACGGATGGCTGCACAATTTTAAACGACGTTATGATATTCATCATCTCAGCGTACAAGGCGAGAAGCTTTCGAGTGACACAGTCTCAGCCGATACATTTGTCATGGAGTTCCGAGAATTTGTTGAAGACAATGGATACACGGAAAATAATATATACAGCGCTGATGAATCTGGACTTAACTGGAGATCTTTGCCATGGAAAACATTGGTCTGCAGTGACGAGAATACTGCACCCCGTAACTACATGATACGTTACTGAGCAGCAGCGCGTGAGCGGTTCGACGCATTCTAGGGGCGGAGCTTGAAGAGCCTCGATTCTATGGACATCCGGTCCCGAAGTATCCACTCAATCGAGGTCCTACTGTAAGTTGCTGATGTCGAAGAATTTTATTAAATTATCATTGAGAAGATTTTTTTTTTGTTGCGGAACACCGATTTCACACGAATAAATTTGTAATCGAAAAGGCATTTGCCCTCTGTCAGGAGTCCATAAGAGATGATTGATCGCTAAAGCGTGGGAAAAAAAAACCAAAAAGGAAGTAAAAAGTTGAAAATCAAATTTTTCATATCGCTTCCGCATAAAGTTGAAAATTAAAATTTTCATGTGGCTTCCTTATAAAAGTTGAAAATTAAAATGTTCATATGGCTTCCTCAGAAAATTGAAAATTGAAATTTTCATTGGCTTCCTCATGTAAGTTGGAAATTGAAATTTTCATGTGGCTTTCTCATAAAAGCTGCAAATTGAAATTTTCATATGGCCTTCTCATAATGTTCCTTTATTTGTGTAGCTTCTTCTATAAGGAAGCATTTTCTGTATTGTTGGCTTCCGAAAATAGCACTGAACGAAGCGACGTGGTCGCTCTACTCGTGTACCAAATTTCAACTCGCTGTCTCAAGCCACTTCCGAGTTGTAGTCATTTTAAATGATGCAACTCTGTTACACACATACACACACACACACACACACACACACACACACACACACACACACACGCGCGCACACGCGCACACACACACACACACACACACACACGCATATACATACATATACACACATGCACACATACATCTGGACGCCAGCTAAAAATCATATTTCTCGACGTTTTAGACTATTTCAAGTATTCTAACATGAAAATATCAATTTTTTTTTACGAAAACAAAGCTTCCTCTATGAGGAACCAAAAACATAAAAACCCAAAAAAAGAAGAAAAAGCCCATCAAGGGCGGGAAAAACCGCAAAAAAGGAAAAAAAACAAAAAGGGAAGAGAAAAATATATATAGTTTTTCAGCGAAGTTTCGACAGGGAGGATATCTGTGCATTTTTAATGCCCCGCTGTGCGCACTGAATGAGAACGATGTGAGAGTCTTTGAAACATTAGTCTCTACTCCCTCGCGGGAACGGTACGAGAGTGACCATATAGAATATAGAACAGATGTGGGCAGCAAAGCTTAGCGTAGCATGGCGCAATGATAACACGCTCGAGTAATAAGGATAGCCAGAAGAGGAGACAGGGTTGGATACGCACGCATGGCTCCGACGTTTGGGGTCCGAGTCTTCCGCTTGCAGTGTTTGAAGTCAGTTCAGGTTCCACCTCTGAGTACGGCTTGCGGCCAGATCTGTCGAGCGAACCTCTCAAACGCAACCTTAAATTCAAAATTCACACCTGTAACGGAACTTTTCAATAATTATTCGCGTCTCTTGAATGTACCGTAATTTTCAGTTGGATAATTTTGCGTGGCCTAGTGACGGAAGTTAAAAAAAAATTGAATCGGCATGTCGGAAACCCAAGTGATTTGAATAATTGTAAAAAAAAAAAAAAAAAAAATGCATATAAAATACGATGCAAGTGTCGATTACTGATTGTTAATTAAATTGTTAATCACCGTAATAATGATCGTAATAGTATTTATTTTTAAATTGACATTAGCAACGAGACGAATGTGACTGGAAAGCAAATTCATTCGTGAAGTGATGAAAGTATTAAGATAATGTGATAGACTATATTTTATTTGAAAGTGACGTAAAGATTACAAAACTTTTCGTGTAAAGTGTGGACGGGTTACGCGGGTTAAAATGCAACGCATTTTGTTGATGTTTATGACCGTTGCATTCCTGATTATAGTGGTCTGTAGAAGGTGTTATTGTGAACAACGATTTTCGCAGACTCCGCCGAGCTATCAAGAAGTTTCTTCGGGCGAAGATGTAAAATTGCGATGCAAGGTACTGGACAAACGCGGCCAGTGTATTTGGCAGAAAGACCGGAAACCTGTTGGAATGCATCCGGATAAGTACGAGTGGGCCGGCGGTCGGGACGACGACTGCACCCTTCTTATTCGACGTGCATCGCTCGATTTCGACGATGGTTTTTGGGAGTGTCAGGTGACACCGGGCGATTTTACCCGGCAGGACGCACTCACCTCATTAGCTTCGCGTTTGCTCGTCAGAGGTAACAATAATAATAGTAATAATTATAATAATAATGATAAGAACAACAATAATAATAATCATAATAATAATAATCATAATAATAATCATAATAATCATAATAATCATAATCATAATAATCATAATAATCATAATCATAATAATGAAATAACCTTCCTGAGAATACCGAGCACAATAAGAGGATAACTTGCCTTCGAACCCAGTATTAGCACAACGTAAATTTTACGCTACTGCATAAAATACTTGAAACAACAAAAATTATAATGACGACCGGAATAATTATAATATAACTAACAATAACACCGCGTATACCCACATAGCACGGAAATATTTTAGAAACATTTCAAAAATATTTTGTGTACGAAAGAAATGTGATAGAAAAAACACGTGAATATTAAAAACGTGATGCAAAAACTACGTGCGGGATAGAGTTTGTGGACGAACGAATGTGTTGGATCGACACTGTGGTGAATATAATTGTGTGGGAAAGAATGGCTGCCATGAAAAATACCTCTTTTGTTTTGCGCCCAACTGTTCTCTTTTCTGTCATTATACAAGTGATCTAAGAAGATGTACAACGATGGAAGAAATTAATTGTATCACATTTTCAACGAATTACGAAATAAACGATCGATTTTTCTTTTAAACGACGGCCTACAAATATTTTCTCGCTCGTACCGAACCCCAACTTTCACGAGTAACCTAGCGGGGAGTGCTAGGATAAAAAATGAAACGTTACAATGTATTGCTCTCATCTTTTTATTTCAGTCAAGCCAAAAGCACCGCGTTTGGAATATGGTGGAACGGTTTTGTCCGGTGCCTTAACTTTGAGGGAGGGTCAAGAAGTCACGATATCCTGTGTATCAAGATACGGCAATCCCCCGGCCGCAATAAAGTGGTGAGTGACGGTTTCCAAATTCTAAAACCAAAAAGTCCTTATAACCGGTAGGATAGCGATCTTATTTTTTCCGCTATGTATGTAAAATTCCTACAGGAAAGAAATAATCTATTATTTACTAAACAATTTTAGTAGACAATTTTCGTACTGTTTTATCCATGTATTCTATTTTTCCATGTATTCTATATTGGTGCTCGGCTGAAACCGAGCACCAAGCACAGTGCAGCGTACCGCTAAACTCAAGTGACAAATATTTTTTTAAGTACCTGGCGTCGAAACGCTACCGCGTCTCTTGAAGACCGTTACCATCGTGGTCTTCTGGTATTTGTAAAATATCGAAATTCAGCATCTAAATTAAAACTTTCAATTCGGCTCTGACAAATAGAATTTATTCATTATCAATTTTAAGATTTCTTGCTGAACATTTCCTCGTGGTTTTTGATAAATGAGCCAATTCACTAATATACAGATCGATCATCATATTTCAAAATCGCTCTCAAACCACATCAAGTTAGACATTTCTCCATACATCATACTGAACAATTTTCAAATAAAAAGAAAAATAGCAAAAGAAAAAGGACCACTGTAAAAAATGTTATGAAATTTACAACACGTTCAATATACAAAGTTATATGAAATATACAACCTCACTATATGAAATTAGAATTGATATACATTGTATTTGAATTTTTATAATTTAATCTTAAATGCAATACCTGTATATTGAAATTACCGGTGATGGCATTGATCATGAAGACATCCGTATATGAAAATTATGTTATTATTACAAATATTATACAAATAATATTGTTTTTAACATACCGGTAACGCAATATTCTTAGATATGTGTCAATGAAATTTCATATACTGTATATGCATAAAACTTCATATACATTTATGAATTTTCAAACAGAAACTTTTTGCAGTGATCCGTTCAATCTCGCGACACCGTCGCTCGACGATTATATTCCAATTCCGTTCGCCGTTTTCGGCCGGAACCACCAAATACAAATACCAAGAATTCGTAGGACAATAACTTTTACAAATAATGATTACTCAACTCTTGTGGGCGCGAGCTTCCACGTTGGCTCATTTCATCTCTGGGGCTTGCAGATTGTAGACACACTCGGGATTATACCAAAATTTGAAGAGATTGGCCTGCCTTGCCAATTCAGGACGTCTGACACGAGTTCGCCTCGCTATTTCCTTGGTCGTCTTGGACGTGTTGTGTTCGCGTCGTCCCCAGAGAGAAAGAGGCTGAGTAGTAGTCACTCGTCGCCGGAACACCTAGCGTGAGATTTTTGGCGCACGCGCACACCTGTCTTTTCGGCTACGCATGCCCATCGATTGATCGATGGTCTCGTCACGTTTAGGGTCGCTTATCGCTCCTCTAAACCGCGAAATTTCGATTATGTTTTTGCCTCTTACAGTATTCAAATATCATCCCGATGACCTCCGTCTAGTCGATGCAGCCTTCAGCTATCATTTTCGTTCCGGACAACGACCCTTTGTTGCTCGTAGCTTTCTGAATATATTTCACTTCTCAGATGACAGCCCCTTTTCCCCTTAAGCCGTTCTCTTTCTCGTCGTCGGAAATCGTTTCGTGTTCATCCGGTTGGGGTGACTCGTAAAACAAAATAAAATTCGCAGAATAAGCATGAACATAAAAGTGTTTAATAAATGTTTGTTGGGCTTTTGCTCGTTGGTATGCTCTGGCCTGTGTTTTTCATTCACCCGACGCCCAACGCCTTGTTCGACGTGCCATGCATTCACTCACTCATTGGCTCATCCACTCGTGCAATCACTTTCGAACCAAATGTATATTTGGAATATTCGGATTAATAAACTGAATGATTTTTTTATTGCTTTTGGATCATAAATATTTACATACAAATTAATCAACGTAACATTATTTTTTATTTATCACCGGTAAATAAATTAATAAACAGCGGGTAAATTAACAGACTGATAACGGGTTAATGGATTTATAAATGAAGGTCACCATCGGTTTCGCCATTTTGTGTCATTCGAGAATAAAACTGATGTAGAGGCTATTCACGAGCATCAGAGCGTACATATTTTTCTGCGTATACTATTGTCTCGTCTGTTTCGCGATTATATTAACGCAACTAAAAAGACGCTTCGAAACAGCTATAATGTACAAATCTCAGAGTGAGAGGAGCAAGAGACCGGAACGTCGTTGCTCTGCACCTCCACCGGTAGGAAATGGCTGTCCAGCAGCGACGGTCTTTTCCGTTTCATGCTCTAGCGAAGATAGCCGCTCCTTATTTGCCTTCAAATATACGGTAACGGAACAGAGTCTAACCAGAGCATCTCCTCGACCCATTTATACGAGGAATCAATGCAGAAGAGTGACATCTGGTGCGGGAAGAGTCTGGACGGGGGATAGGAATATTCGAGACTGGAAACTTTTGAAATTATTCCAGAAAAAAAATATCCATATATCGAGTAAATATCCATATATCGAGTTACCGGCTATGACATTTATTATTACTATTACTATTATTATTGTTATTTATTTAGAG
Source organism: Amblyteles armatorius (assembly GCA_933228735.2). NCBI lineage: Eukaryota > Metazoa > Arthropoda > Insecta > Hymenoptera > Ichneumonidae > Amblyteles > Amblyteles armatorius. The sequence continues at coordinate 1,636,046 of OW121697.1, forward strand.
AAAGAAAGTTAACAACTTACAGAATCTACACCATATAGTTAACATTAAGTAGTCAAGAGTTTATCGACTATTATTAAATTGGTTGATTGCCCTGGCAGATCCTGCGACAAAACCACCGAGTAAACGACCGGTCGTTTTCGGACAAAAATACGTCCGGTAAAACGACTGTTAAAACGACTTCATCCGCTTCAGAGAGCTTTCAGTCAGGTCGTTTTACATTTCAAGACTGTATGAACAACCGCGGATCGACCGTTCAAAAGACCTTTCAGTCCGGTTGTCGTTGTGCGGTCGTTTCTTCGATTGAAAATAAAAAACGACCGGACTGAAAGGTGTTTTGAACAGACGTTTTCGCGGTAGTTCATTCCTTTATTAATTGTGAAACCACCTGACTGAAAGCCCTCCCTGGAATCTGCCCGTATGCGGCTGATACGGACACGGATAAAGTTGTTTTGACAGTCGTTTTGGAGGACGTATTTTTGTCCGAAAACGACCGGTCGTTTACTCGGTCGCTTTAAAGGTAGTTTGGTGGTGGTTTTTCAAGTCGCAGAACTTGCCAGGGCGTCTCTGATTCACTTACTTCGGCTGGTAATGCCTTCCACGCATTCACAACCCTGTTCGATAACGTACGTTTCCACGGTTTTCTTTGGAATGGTCTCCTCTCGTGTCCACGAAGATGCGGATTTTCTAAGGGGTGGAAAGTGTCGAGCTCATTAATTGCATAATGCCCATTTAATAATTTGTACGTCTCGATGAGGTCGCGTCTCTTCCTTCTGGCTTGCAGTGTTGGTAGGCCGAGTCTGGTTAAGCCAACCTCGTATTCGAGACCTCTCAAGATGTCTGGAATTTTTGTGGCCCGCCGTTGGACTACGACCGTTGGAAGTACGGTGACCATACGATGTTTGCAAATTCTAGAGTTGGCCTGACGTAAGTTTTATAGATTTTGATGACGAGCTCGGGGGTTATTTTCCTGAAGGCCTTCCTTACCACATAGAGGAGCGAGTTTGTCTTCTTCGTGATTGCGCAAATTCATTCCCTCCATTTTAGGTCGTTTGCAATCAACGCATCAAGATCTTTTTGATATTCCATCTAGGAAGAGTCGTCTATCCTAGCGTGTAGAGCCTCCGACGATTCCTCTTCTCCATGTGCATAACGACGCACTTCTCGCTATTCAGTGTCAACAGCCATTTCTCCGTCCATTCATGTAAGGCATGTAGAATTTTGTGTTGCCTGCGAATATCGATGTGGATGTCGAAGGACCGACTGCGGCTCGCTAACGTACAGAATGAACAGCAGAGGCCCGCGAACTGACCCCTGCGGCACCCTAAGCGTCCTGCTCGACAGATAGGCCTCGATCCATCTCAGCAGTTTTCTTCGAACTCCGACGTATTCCAATGTTCTCAAGAACCTCCTGTGTGGCACCTTGTCGAAGGCTTTTTCGTGGTCTAAGTATACAATGTCTATCGGTTCGCCCTGGTTTTGCGATTTTATAACAGAACAATACCCTAATGTATGACATGAATCCAATAAGCGAAATTTTATAAACACCGATCTAAAGCGAGTGACTAATTAACCGAGACTGAAGTCGTCCCGAAATGTCTCTAAACTTCCGATTTTATACAATTTATAACAGTCCCATTCACGAGAACCGTTTGTTTGCAATCAGCCAGGCAGCGTAGAATAGATCTTCAACTTCTTTAAGTCATAGAGCCAACTAAATTAATCATAATTAATTGATCTGAAAATTGCGAAACATTTCTATTTATAACGCTAGACGTGTAGCTCGAGATGAACCGTGGTAAGATCGAGCCTAAGAGAGGTGATTACCCATCTTATTCACTGACCGTTGCCAGCAATTACCGTATGGTCAGTCAGCCGTCGTCTTTTAGCGTGAGCTGCAATTGTATCATGTTTGATTCGTTATATTTCATTACGATTTAATTTCGATAACTTTAAGGGGTCTGCATAAACTTTGGGCGCAAAAAACCCGCCGATTTAAAAAAAAAAATCATTCTTTTATACTTCATCCGACTCAACTCTATCAACGCGTGCCTGACCAATCGACCATCCGTCACACTACCTTAAATATTATATTTGTTGACCTCGCGAACAACACGTCGCTAATGGCTATAGCAGTTGATGCGAAATTGAATTAAACAAATAAAAATAAACATTCCACGTTAAGGGGCTGCTGGAGTTGTTTTTTTTTTCCTTTTTTAACTTGCGTTACCTGTTTTACCGACGAACCTAGATAATTTTTCAGTTCCGACTTTGCATTGCTAATATGCTACACATATGCGTCAAATCATGCAGGATTATGATATTGCGATATTGGCATAAACGCTTCGGTGTGCAGTCGAATTTTAATTGAAAACTTACTAGGAATTAAGAAAACCGAATATTATAGTGTGCGAAAGTGCGTGAGCGTAGTGTCACGATTAACGTACAGGTGGCTCTGCATCGAGCCCCGGATCACCCGTCGCAAGTCGATAGGCTGAATCATCGCAGTTTACATTAGGCGTGATTATCTCTTGAGTGAGCAACTTTCCGACGGTTTTGGAATATTCGGAGAACTTCACAGAATCGGCATGCATGCCCTCTTGACGTATGCAAAATCTAGAATTTTTTATATATAATATCAGAAATAAAATCAATCAATATATCTAACAGAACAGATTCTGTAAACATTTCAGCGGCCATGTTGGTTTCCGCGACAGTTTATAATATTCGATTTTCTTTATTTTTCGGAAGATTTTGACCGAAATTCGACTGCACGCCGAATCGTTCATTTCATTAATACGGTCCTGCAAGATTTGAAGCATACGCGTTGCGTAGTAACGATGAATAGTGAAAACTAAGAAATCACCAAGTTTCGTCGGTAAAACAGGAAGGTCCAGTAGCCCCTCAATAAACAGCGGAATTTAATAAGAAACATCGACATTACAGGTTCATAGGTGGGGATGAGATTGAGGCCCTAAGAGATCAAACAAACGCTACTGAGGTGGACAACCCGCGGACTTGGGCAGCGCATAGTCTCCTGAGGATTCGTGGACGTCGTGAAATTCACGGCCTACCGATCAGATGCCTCAGTCTTCATCCTACAAGTCCGCTACCAGCGATCGCTGAATGTCGCGTGGATATTCACTGTAAGCGACACCTTGCCGTTCCTTTTCGTTTTCCTTATTTTCTAATTAGCTGCTTTGTGAGTGAAACAAAAAAATCTTTGAACATCTCGCCTTTACGCCTCAGTTACTCGAATGGACACGAAACGCTGCGACGCATGACAGTACGAAACGGCATACGAACACATTACACGGCACTTGCTCCACACATGTATCTTCTATACGCTGCCTGCGCGCCACGAGGCAGGTGACAAACAACACCGAGTTATCGACTCGCAACTTTAATACGATTTTTTTTTCTTTACCATTCTTTTTAATATAAAGAGAAGCCATAAACTATGTTATGGTCTTTTGATGATAACAAATAAAACACATGAAAGCAACGCAGTGGCAATTGCTGTTGCAAAAAAATTGACGTTTATTGATGTGGAATTGATTACTCCTGTTTAATAAATAAGTTACTATTAAAATCAAAAGTGCGCACGCATTCTGTTAGAGTGTGAGCATGAATGAATAGGTTTGGTAGAAGCGTGACGGTTAACGAGTAAAAAAAAATAATACGCTTAAGCTCTACATGTAATTGCAGACTCGCCGGAGGTGAAACTGGAAACAAGCCCGAGACTTCTCCCAGCAGCACTCGAGGATTCGTTAAGTTTCATGAGCATTAAGTGCATTGCTGACGCTAATCCACCGGCGGCAGTAAAATGGTACAAAGACTCTGTGTCGTTGGCCGGGCTTAACAGTGTCGAACAATTGACGCACAATCGAACCCACCGGAATGGCAGCTTCGTCGGATCGGAAATTAGGTTCGAACCTGTAAAGAGGGAAGATGTTGGACTATATACATGCAAAGCTGTCAACGTTATGGGGGAAAGTCAACCGGCAAATTACAGACTTGATGTACAATGTGAGTCATAAAATGCCAATAATTGAGCTATTCTCTCACATAATGAAGGAAAGAGTTTCGCATTTTATTTTTGAGTAATATGTCGGAAGAGAAAGATGCTGTAAGTTATATCGATACATTTTTTTTACTACATATCTATTATATTAAATAGGGTGAGCGTTGCCGACAGGATCGGATGGGTCTGGTTAAAAACGTAATTTTTCCACTTCACGCTCGAATTATTATACGAATTTGATATTATTGCCATATTTTTTACAAGTCCAGCGTTGCACAATTTTCATAAGTTCGAAATTGGTATGGAATTTCACAAGTCAAAGTGTCACAATTTTTATGTCCACGGCACGAACATTTATAAGTCCTTTTTCGGCACGAATTTTACAAGTCCAAATCAGCACAGATTTTACAAGTCCTTTTTGCACAAATTCACTTTTATTTCACTTAATACACTTTGCACTTTTCCTTTTCACTTTTCACTTTTAGTCCTGGAGAGCTGTCCGCTAGTAAGGTAGATCGTTGAACTGATGATTCTCGGTCGATTGTTGGCTCCTTTATACCCCGATTTAGGCCTCCCTCGCCGTCGGTACTACAGGAATTTGGCGGCCTCGCAGCTGCGTGCGGTTGCCTGATGATTAATTTTCTTATTGGCTGAAAGCCTTGCTCTTCCTCTGCCCTCCAATCCCGGGCCGGTATTATCGTGACGATCATCCGGTGTTACCTGCCGAGCTAATGTGCTTGGTCGGTGCCGTGTGCAACTGTTGGTATCGTCATTTCTAGCCAATCTTCTGCGCCGGTTTTCCCTCGTTTTCTCTGCGATTCGGCCTTGACCGTGCTTTCGCATTGATTCCGCAGCACAGCGCCGCTGTTCTTCCGATTCTTCGATGTTCCGTGCTTCTGCGCATGTGCGAGATCGGGCATCGATCCAGCCGCCGCTCGATCCCGTCGGATGGCGCCATTTACACCTCGCGCTCTCTTATTTGGTGCTGACAGCCGCGGGTTTGACTAGGCCTCGGGTGGTTGCCGATAGTCAAACAGTTACAAGGTTATTAGCCTTGAGAAAATCCGGCTGGCAAATACAGGAAACTAGCAGGAATCGCAGCATTTCGTTAAAATATAAAAACCCATATCTAAGGATCTTCAAAATCTTACATCGTCAATCATCTGAGAAAATCAAGCTAACTCATTCGAAACTTATTTCAAAGCATTTATTCATACATTCATTGAGTAATTACGGGCTGGGCCCAATTACATGACGATAGGCAGACCTATCGTCAAATCGTACAATAGTAGTTGAGACTGTTCGAAAATACTAGTGTAATTTGCGCGTTAAATACTGTAACGTATTTTCTGGCATTTTCAACCAATCCTTGTTAAACACGCAATTTCTGCCTGCGCTTTTTTTCGTGGTGGCGACATTACACGATCATCGTTATCGATTTTACTGTCACTCATGGTGAACTCTATTGTGCTGATTTTATGAGATCGAAGTTCAAAAACGTTGAATGACTACCGGGGTTTGCTGTTTACAAAGTGTAACGACTCACGTAGTCGAGACGGTTATTGTTCCGTGAGAATGTAGTACATTTAGCAACGCCATCTATCAGACTAGTCGCATAAGCATGTAAGACACACAGTCTCGCCACAACCCGAAGATGGGGTGACTCTCGAGTTGACAAAAGAATATTGAACAAAATAATCATTTCATGATACCTACATCAATCGAAAAAAAATCGGTTCGGTGGTACATTGACTGATTTCGCCGGCTTTTCTCGCGGATTGCCGGCTGCCAGTTTTATTACCAAATTGCCGGCCGGGCCGGCGGAATACCGGTCGGTTGGCAACCCTATCACCTCTGTATGAACGACTGCCGATTGAAAACAGCGAGTGAAGTTAGAGAAACCACGACACAAGACCGCGAATAACTTAAGATTTCGGGCGAGTTTTCCAAATGCTGATGTTTCAAAAGGTGTATTGGCGAACGGAATCCTAGATAAGCCAACACACAAAGAACGTTCAGTCGGGAAAAGTGGAAAGTTAGCGATATTAGCGGAGTTCCAAAAGCACGTCCGACACAACTAGAGATATTTCCGGAACGCGCATTATTTTAAAAAGTTCACATTCATCATTTCATTGAAACCGTGCACGTATTTCTTACCTCATTCGCCCAAATTCTCATTCAATGGTGGAAGAAATATACGGAGCCGTAGATAATGCAGTTTCCAGTCCAACAATGGATTGTTTTCTCTCTTCAGATGGACCGCGATTAATTGTGAACGATAACACCTTGAACGGTACCGTCGGAGAGACGGAAGTAATTGCTATGCTGGCCTCGAGCGTGGAACCTTTCGTCTGTGCTGAATTTGAGGCGAATCCATCACCGCACTACCGATGGGTTCACATGCGTGGGAGCGTTTCCGAAATGATCGATAATCCAGCGAGTGACAAGATGGCCGGACGTCGCTTGCGTGTGGACAACGTTGTTTGGTCCGACGAGGGTGAATATCGTTGCGTAGCATACAACGTGATAAACGGTGTACGTAGGGAGATGCCGAGCGACGCACGGTTTCATCTGCACGTTTCCGGACCGCCCGAAATTCAGCCGAGACCGTCGACAGCCGAGAAGGGGTTCTACGAATCCGTAGGATGGGTCGGAGAACCACTTCACCGACTGAAGTCGCGATTCTGCTCGCGACCGCCACCCCGAATCGTTGCGTGGCAGTGGGGCAGTTCTCACATCAGGGCTGGTATGTATCGTAATAGCGCATTAATGGTGTTTGGGCCAAAATTACGGGAGGGGAACGGGAGAAGGGCTCTGCTGACCGCGTGAGTCAGTGCGCGAGTGAGGAATGCAGACTAACCCTGGCAAGTTCTGCGACTTGAAAAACCACCACCAAACTACCTTTAAAGCGACCGAGTAAACGACCGGTCGTTTTCGGACAAAAATACGTCCTCCAAAACGACTGTCAAAACGACTTTATCCGTGTCCGTACCAGCCGCATACGGGCAGATTCCAAGGAGAGCTTTCAGTCAGGTGGTTTTACAATTAACAAACGAATGAACTACCGCGAAAACGACTGTTCAAAACACTTTCAGTCCGGTCGTTTTTTATTTTCAACCGAAGAAACGACGGCATAACGACGACCGGACTGAAAGGTCTTTTGAACGGTCGTTTCCGCGGTTGTTCATCCAGTCTTGAAATGTAAAACGACCTGACTGAAAGCTCTCTGACGCGGATGAAGTCGTTTTAACAGTCGTTTTACCGGACATATTTTTGTCCGAAAACGACCGGTCGTTTTCTCGGCGGTTTTGTTAGTCGCAGGATCTGCCAGGGAAGCAAGCGGCTAGACAAAGATAGTGCCTCTTGTTTATTAAATTTATCTCAAAAAGGAAACGGTGAATCTTCTTGATATTTGGACACAATTTGTCTGATAGCATGCTCTTCTCTGTAGTAGGTTTTTTATTCGAATCTAACAGAAATAGGCGAAGAAAATCGCTAAGTTCCGTTGTTCCCGATCGATTTCCGAAACGTTTACACGGTACCTTATGTAGCTTATGCACATGCATTACTAAAAGACTACATGGTCAAAAAATCTGAGATAACTGCAAATGATTCAATCGGTCTTTCCCTACAAAGTAGCAAAGTTTTACAACGATAGAATAGAAACGCATTTTGGCCCAAACATCCTTAACGATCATTCTCTGGCACAGTTGTGAGGGCCAAAGGAGGGACGAGGATCGAGTGAATACATCGTTGAAATAAAAAGGAATAGAAGCGATTCTTGAATAGCAAGATTAACTTGAAACAATGATCTGTGTTTGTCGGAATGTATGTACGCGATTGAGACAACAACACGCTCCTCCACAGATAGCCTAATATTGGAGCTTCTTATTATTTCATATCTTACGGCAACTTCTTGTTAGTGGTAATTGCGTTGCACGAGGCAACATAAAAAACAACCTGCGCGTGATTTTTGCATTTGGGTTTGTTGCGGAAATCTACAGAATAATTAAATCATGAAGACACTAGGATACCGTTGTTTTTTCTGCATATGGACAAAATATCTCAATATACGTTTTTATTCAATTTAAACTAAAAGTGCGGTAAACTAAAAGTTGCCAATCTCTAGTGATAAGTAAAGATAAGCTTTGATCCCTAGTGGAATTGCATGTAACCATGGGGAAGAATTGTTTTACTTGTGTCAATTTCTTTCAGGTGAAAGCATCAATCCGAAGTACGAAGCTCTCCCGCTGGAGCCCATCATAGAAAACAAAGCTGTGACGAATTGCTATTGGGCCAAACTGGAAATTCGCGATCTGCAGAAAGAAGATGCACGCGTTTATACACTGTTGATTGAAAGCGAGAAAGGACAAGATTCGACTAATCTAAAGTTAATCGTGCGAGATCCAACAGAGCTGCGAGTTATCGCAGCTGCTGCGGCTGTTGGCCTCCTTTTGCTTATTCTCCTGATTGCCGTTGGTGTTTACTCGATACTCAGGGTAAAAAATCGACGATATCGAAAAGAGGAGGAGGAAGAGGGCAGCATTGCAGCTGATGCATTTTACAACACACCATCACCTGTCGAGCGACAGAAGACGCCGACACCCAGCAAAACTTACACGCGGAAGTCTCATCAAGATGGCGGCCTTGCCGTTATGTACGATTACGATCAAATTGCAAAGCAAACTCGCACCATGAGCCCAGAAGCGCTGAAGGTTCGAAGAGCACCAGCTGTTCTCCAGGCCCCTACGATAGTCTGATTTTAAAAGAGACACCTTAGAAAACCAAGCTACCGTGAACAGCGACCGGAAAGGCGACTCTGAAGCGACGGTTGTCTTGCTCCAAAAATTAACCACACTAACGACCGCCGAAACATTCTTTTGCCTCATTTCGGGAGTGAAGTCGCTTCTTGGATTGTCCAATCCAACCAAGCGTCTAGATATAAACTTTTTGACGATCGGGATGAGCTTTTGTAGACGGTTGCTATTACGGTCGTTTATTCGGTCGCCAATCAAACAAACGACTTCATTGCCAAATCACGGCAAAAAAATGTGTCGGCAGAGCGGTCGTTTCAGCGGTCATTAGTGTGGTTGATTTTTGGAACAAAACAACCGTCGCCTTTAGTGTCGCTTTTTCGGTCGCTCAGTATGTCAGGGCGTTGCTGAATCGTGTTAATCGTTAACCCGCCGTTACTTGCATTTATATAATTACTCAAATGGCTTATTTTTTTTGCCATTTTTGAAAATAGGTTTCTCTGTTTGCGTTGAACTGTTCGCCAATTGCCCCTATTTACGTTTAACGCCTTCACTGTTAGAGAATAGTACATTACTCCACGAGTTAGAAAAAGTGTTTCGCACGAGTGATGTACGAAATTTTTCATCACAAGGTGCGAAAATGGCGGTTTTACGCACACGAAGCGGGCGGAAAAGTGGCTATTTCCGCACCGAGTGATGAAAACATATTTCCGTTTTGGCCCCTATAGGAGCCTCTGACAGTGAAGGGATTAAGAATAGTATTACAAATTACGACAATCTTCTTTGGTATTTAAGAAACTAGCCTATATACGTCGAAAGATTGCGCGAGTCGTCGTACTTTGTTTAATACGATAAACAATGGAGAGGAGCAAAAGACGTGCCAGCTTCTCGACGCCAAGTACTAAAAAAAACATGTTTTTATGCGAGACGCTACCGGATATTTACACGCCGTCGAGTATGACGAAAGTGAAATCTTTAGTCAAAAACCCTCGAACGTATCAGGAACGAAGAATCGGATCGGAATCGCGACATTTCTACCATAGAACTTCGATACAAGCTTCCCGATGGAACCAGTTACGATCATAACTGTTCGGCAAATGCTGTGATACGATCATCGTGAGCCACAAAAATTTAAAAATTTCGATGAAACTCAGCGAGTTGAACTCAGTTGATGCGAAATGCGTGAGGCCGTGTCTACTGCGTATGTGCATCGGCTTTGGTAGGCTCGGCACATATGTCTACTGCTGCAGTTAGTCGAGAAGCAAAATAATCACCGAGATATATATATATATATAGATATATTTTATTGAAAAATTTGAAAAATGTGTGATTAAAGAATTTGCAAATAATTCGACCAACAAATCCGAAAAAAGCGATTATGAAATGTGAAAATTGTTTGATTCGTAAATATAAAAAAAAACCCTGAGAAAATTGTGCTGAACAATCGAAAAAGGGCGGGAAATAATTTCTGCGCAAAGAATTTGTAAATATCGTGGATAATGTAACTAAAATATCTCCAATAGATTCGTGATTCATTCGTTTTTATTTATATATAATTATGACATATTTTTTTTACATCGTCAGCCCCAATTTAATGCAAATGATACGTTTATATGTCGTCTAGGTTTATTAAAAATGTTAATCGAATTTTTGTCGAAAATAATTCAGAAAAAAGTGTTTAATTAAAAATGTAATTTATTGAACATAATTTCGAAGCATCGATCGTGATCTCGCTCATGATTTCTACAAATTACCTGATCCTTTAATTTTTTGAATGTCTCAGATATCAATTAAAGCTCGAATCAAACTTTTGCAGATTTTTGCGAGTGGAAGGTAATGACTTCGGTACTGGATCGGCAGGATAAGGCGTAGAGGAAAGGATTTAACATCATGTGTGCTCGATTGACGAAGGCAGCTGGATGGCTGATGCATCTATAACGCACATGTGCGTTGGTTAGAACTTAACGCATATGAGTGAAGAGAACTAGGTAAGAGTTCTTCGGTCCTGCAATTCGGGAACCGATAGGTCGACCCGACGTTTATGACCGAATACTCTCCTTCAACTGTGCTCAGTGACACACATGCCGAGGCATACGTGCTTACGTCACCCTCGCGGACCAACCAACCGTAAAACTCTGGGTTGGACCTGGGTTGTTTTCTAATATACTACTGCACTTCAACCAGTCGATTGGTGCGCCGAACAGACTCTGAATCCAACCTTCTGGAGGTAGCTTTTTGGTTGATACCTAAAAACCAACCGTAATACCAACCATTATGTGTCGGATTGAAAGTTGGTTTACAGTTGGACCTTTCTAAAATAACCCGATTTCTAACTTTGTGTCTAGAGCACCGACAGTTCTCGCCTCAGGGTTGGATATCGGGTTGTTTTATGAAAATTCAACCGTAAACCAACTTCGTATCCAACACATATAATGGTTGGTGTTACGGTTGGTTTTATAATATCGCCACAAAATCAACCTTTTCAAAGTTGGAATCAGAGTCGGTTTGATGCACCAATCGACCGGTTAGTCTTCAGGTTGGGCGGAACGCGAGGGCGTCTATAAAATAAATTTACAACGAGGCTCCATTCTGGGATTACCTCGAGGAGTTTGTGGTCAATTCTTCGTGGGATCGGAACGAACTCTGAGGATTGGATAAGTACAGCCAGTATAGCGGTGCTTTGCTTGCGCGAGCCCTCCGCCGACTCGCCATCTCGCGGCCAAACATGAGACTCTATTTGGGGGTAAGAACGATCCGTTACAATACACTTATACGATTTCTATCATTCTCTATCCGTTCGTGCGGGATTTAGTTATCTATCGCTATCCAAATGTTTCCGCAACAGCATTTCGTTGTGTTTCTATCGTTCTCTATCCGATTATGTATTTTTTCGTTATCAAAAGGGGTGGTACCGTTCCAAGGGGTGAGCCTCACAAGAGCTGGCCTTTTTTTGGCATAAGTTATGATCTGCGATCCATAACACTTATATAGCACAGAGAAGCCTGTTCCTCCATAGAATCACTTGATGTGCATGCCGACTTTGCCGTACATAACGCACCACGGAGCAATTCGCTTGTATCTTGGGCATGACATATTTTCGGTTGCTTTTTTATCCCGTCTGTTCTGCAATTACTCTATTGACCAACTCGCCTGTACCTCGTGCATGGCGTTAGAACGTTCAGTATTCCATCCCATCTTTTCTGAAATTGCACCACTGATAAATTCATTTATACCCCGTGCATGATGACAGAAAGTTCGGTTGTTAATCCCATGTTTTCTGAAATTACCGCCGCATGAAATTTTGAAGAAGGCGAGGGGACGTGATTATTATACCACGGCAATGGGTTGTTCGTCATCTGCTTTCGTCCCCGGTCTTCGTCCCCGGCCTTCGTCCCCGATTTCCTGCGATTACTATAACATGGAATTTTTAGGGGGGGGGGGGGGGGCTGAACTTAAATGTTTACACATAAAAAATTATGATGATTATCAGCAGATGATTATCATGATGATTAAACAGGAGGAAAAATGAAAATTTTCCTCCCGATACTTGTGTCGGGTGCTACTTGTATTGTATTGAAAGTGTCCTCACTTTCCATCCTCGTTGCAGGCATGAAATGGTGCCGTTTTGTGGTAATCACCAAAAAAAAATTGTGTAAATGACAGTTTGCGTATCAATTAGTACGTTTCATGGTGACCTCGCACAAGAAACAAGAGCGCATGAATACGGTATGCTGATCAGTACGCTCGATGGTCGTAAGAATACTTACTTTCATTCCAGTGCTTTTATTCATTTACTTCCATTCCATCGATTATCAACCACACCCGATTCTGTCAACTTTGTCGATGGAGGTAAAGTTTTTCAATGTCTCGTACTTATTGTATTTTCCCACGAAAGAAAGAAACTGGACGGCGAAAGAGCTATAATCCCTTACTCGAGAACTATGGGTGTTCGATCTTGCGTTGTACTTCAGATTTATCATTATTCGAAAACGAAATACAAACGCATGCTACGAGCTGTTACACATAACTGTTTTGCGCACAGTCAGACGCACAGCGTCATCACGACGCCGGCGACCGGGGTATTGTAGAAAACGAATGTAGCGGAAAAGAGTGAAGTATTCATGAAATATGCACGACAACCATGGGAGCTCGCGCGGGTGGTGGCGAGTATGATAGGCGTCATAATAGCAGCCGTGTCAATCACTGTACGCTAGCGATACATATTACATGCAAATGCAGCGGTCCCTCAACACCACTGTCGGTGAAGGAACTGGAGGCAGGTTTCTATCTTGGCTCATTCACCGTTCTCAAGCAGTTGTCAGAGTGTTCTATATCCAGACAACTTCTTTGAAGTAGTCGAGACAAAAGTAGGAATAGTGATCATGGCTGCGGCCATGAGTCTCTTCGATCAGCCGTACTACGCCTTAACCAAGGCCCAAATGTCGCGAATAGGTCTTTGGCCGGAACAGTCAAAATACGTGAGAATTATTCTGCCTTTGACGATGTTCGTCTTAGCATTGACACTCGCCGGACCTGGGGTAGCGATCGTTATCTGAGTGTAAATTTATCTTTAAAACGTCGTTTTTTAAAAATAATTTACAACGTTTATCAGTGTATTCGATTGCATGACGCTTGGCGAGACATAAACGTTCTTACACGAAGCACAACGTTCTTGCTGATGGGAATAGGAATTTTCTTCATTCTGTTCAATAGTATTCGACATGTTGACAGTGTACGGATGCAGTATATATATGTTCTACGAAAATATTCATGTTTAATAGAATATTTTTTTAGATAAAATTGTCGTTGAAGTGTGTAGAAGAGCATTGGGAAAGGTTTAAAAATACACCTTCAATGATTGTCCTTGACAAGTACGCTGAACAAGGACGGGACATCACCGTAGTTTACTCGAGTAAAGAATTATTATTTTTTTCACAATGCACATCATCGGCTTCAATTCATAATGGCTTATTTTTTGCTTTTAATTCCCCAGCATGTGTCTATCTTGCGGGGACAATCTGCTACGCCTTATGTTTGTCGCCTATAATATTTGACTTCATTGATCCTGTCAACGAATCCCGGTCGAAAATTTATATTGTCGAAGCAGAGTATGGTATTGATCGAGATAAATACTATTGGTTCATAATCGGTCATACAATTATCGTGACGACGACGGTGATTAGTGTAGTAGTTGGCGTTCTATCAATGTATATTTTATGCGTCGTTCATGCTTGTGGACTTTTTGAAATTGTTGGGTACGTATAATTGTGTCTCGAATAATTTAATCACTCCAGACCGATGCTTTGCCCTTGATTTCCACCGAACCAAAGACAGCCTAAAGATCGACCGGTCAATCGGAACGCCTAACTAACTATTGACCTCTTGGCAGAAATACCGACTGACAAACATACACCGCAAAAAATGTTACAATCGTTCAGAGTTCAAGGCGTTCAAGTGTGTACCGAAATATTTAACACTTCCTTATGTTGTAACCTGAATTATTTTCAAATTATATTTTACTGAATAAATTCATTGGATAAATTGGGAAATACTTATAGGCCAATCCAGCGAGTAGCGAAGCCGACACGCGTAGAAATCGGACGATGGCCGATTCTCGATGTTTAAATAGGAAGTAAAACAAAATTGCAGTCCTATCAATTTGCACCTCGCGGGTCGCGATCGGGAAATTAACAGTCCGTATTCGATTGAAGTACAGACCGGTTGGTTTCGGAGTTAGGCTCATATTCAAAGAAATCGACGATTGTATTAAGAAATATAGCCTTCCAACAATTAATTATCTTTCTTTTAATAATCTTGTCATTTAGTTTGTACAACACAAACTGAAGTTTCCCTCTTAATTTGGCGACGATTCCAAATACCTTGAAAATTATATTTGTTTACCCCTGCGTACGACACTTAATTATCGGATCAAAAAAGGAACATCGCTATTTCCTTACAACACAAAAAGATTGCGTATTCAATATGTAAGACAATTGGTAAGTTGACACAATTTTATTGTACATTGAACACTCAGCAAACGTTAAAACTTTAGAATATTAGGGGAGCAAAGATGGCCTTCAACAGGAGCGTTGGAAGAGCGCCGCTATTGTTCTGCAGGTAAGATGAACCGATTGTTAACTATTTATGACATTGTGTCCCGGCATGTGGTTCATCTCACTATCAGCTAGATATTCATCTACCCGGGTTGAAATAAATAATATCGCCGAGACGCTTGTCGAGATGCTCACCGAGCATCTTGTCGAGCATCTCGCTGAATATTTCGTTAAGAATCTCGTCGATTGTTTCGGCGAGGATCACGGTAAAATCAAGCATGGTTCCAGGAGCTTCAGTTGCTTTTCAGCTCAACAAAACCCGTCCGCCATTCTATCCGAGATTCTTTCAACGATTCTCCCGAAGAAATCGGCGAAGACTGTAGTATCCATCCAGGATTTATGGCGAGTCTTGACGAGTCTCTTGGCGAGACTCTTGGTAAGAGTCTATCGAAATTTTTTAGCATTTGTGATGGCGATAATCTTCAAAAAGAACAACACGAGAGACAATTCTTTGAAATGGTCTGAGGCAGATTTTACAGTCTGGGCAAAGTCTTATCAAGAATCCCGGTGCGAAGCATATTCGTTAATTTTGTCAAGGTGCTTGGCAAGACGCTTGGTCAGCGTCACCCCGGGATTTTCGCCAAGAGACTTGATAATACATTCGTTAAGATCTTTTCCACGCGGGTCCTTTTCCACGCAGATATTTGCGGTGTACACTTGAGCAAAGTTGTGAACGTTTGTAACATGAGTAATAATGATGAATGAGTACGATTACGATTACACGCGGGTATACGATTGGATGCGTCTCTTAGTTTGGCCCAAAAACTTGGGCGGTTGGGTTGGACTCTTATTGTAAGCAACCTAAAACCAATCCACAGTTACAATTGGTCAGTCTGCGAAGACATCGTGTGGACTTCTGTACCGGTTAACCTTTAAGAAATGGGAACAACCATTTAGTCTTGGCACTAAGTATTTGCCATGAACCACTCTCAACCGGCCCGGGATAATTTCGATGGCCAAATTGAATTTCTCCTGGGACTTAGCGGTCAAAATGAATTGAAATGAAGAAAATAAACGACCACATTCTTGATTAGCCCCATTTCGTCCAGATTCTGACCTCCATAGTATTTATTCCCGTCAAAAGAGGGATAATGTAAATCGATTATCAATGAATTGACAATATTACCATTGCTATTACAGATTCAATTTAGAACTAATCGCAAATCAGTACCCTGTAAATAAGGAAAGCGCTATGACTCTTCGCAGTGATTGGAATTATAAAAAAATCTGTGACTGCATCATTCTTCACACAGAGGCGATAAGGTAAGTGGGACAAGGGAATTATCGTACATAGATAGGCCGTGGCCATTCAGCGTAGACTTTTTTCGGAAGATTGGTCTATTTTTGTGGAACATAGTTTTGCTGATCTGATCGAGTACGTTTCATCCGCAACCATGGGAGTAGTATTGGGCATTATTGCAATTATTACAGTCATCTCCACAGTACAAGTAAATTTAATCGATTCAAGTTCGAAACACATTTTGCATTGCAGAACAAAAATCTCGATCGAAGATTGTCTGTCATTGTAGGCTCTGTTGAATTGGAAACATCCTGAAGTACTGATACAACAAGTAACCTTGATCATTCTTCAGGTATTACATCTTTACATAATTAGCATACCCGGGCAGGAATTGATTGATCGTAGTAGAAAGATTCACACAATTGCGTGGGTATAAAAGAGTCACTTCGCGAAAAAGTCTACCAAGTCATATTACGATTGTCTTTTTTGCCGGTTAGTTACAATTTGGGCTGGCAGGATATGTCAGCGAATGCTCAAAAGCTCCTGATACCAATTCTGATACGAAGTAGCAAACCTTGTCATTTTACCGCCGGAAAAGTCTACGTTCTGTCGATGGAAACCTTTGGATCGGTATGAACTCATCTCGTTACGATGATCAATCTCTATGTGTCGTAACAATCGATAGTATATTCAATGCTGTAGCTATAATAATATATTTTGCAACGGTTTGTCAAGGCAATACGGACGGTCATATCGTACATCACGATACTCGCGCAAATGGTTTAATCGATCTACTCATCACGGTGTCGGACACATTCTTTTTTTTTATATGTGTTCTATCTGTACGGGGACCTTCCCCATTGTAGTAGAATGGTACACTGAAATAAAACAAATGCTTGGAGAACTAAAAAAATAAACGAGAATAAAGAGACGAGATTTTGACAGTTTTTCCTCTGCAAACGAAACGTAAAGACGTGTAAATTGTTGAGAGGATTACAGAAAGTTATTTAACGACGTATTAACTATTAGTAGTAGTAGTATATATATTTCCATGCATACTCTGGCGCGTTTTTACATATCGCACCCTCAGAACAACAGTGTAACAACTTACATGGTAATGCCGTAAGAGATGTTACACTGTTGTTCTGGGGGTGCGATATATCCCCTTCCCATACAGTAGTGCCCCCTTAGTTATTATTCCTATTTCTTATAGTTCATTCTGTTTTCCCTTGCCACGTGACTTCTTCCCTACACTCACTTTCTTCACAAAAACGTCCAAACGCATCTGCTTCATTCTTCCATCGAGGCTTGAGCACTACCTCAGTTGCTGCAAATTTTCTCCCCCGTTTTGTCGCGCTCTATCTTGGTTGCTTAGTAGTAATTCCGTCCTTCCCAGTATTTTCTGTTTTGCAGCTCTTCTTTTTTCTCTTCCCTCGTTCTTGTTTCCAAATTATTCCTCCGTTATTTTATCGTATCGGCCACTTTCTTCTTATTTTCTTGTATCCCTCGGCCAGTCAACACTTGAATCTTTCCATCGCATTTTCACTATTCCCAAAGTGCATCATATTTTGTTCGTCTTATCTGTTGTTCTCTATCTTTATTCTTCCTCGTTATTTCGTGTGTCATCTTCATTTTCATTGTGCAACACATTCTTCTTAATTTCCTTGTTCCCTCCATCTCGTTCCTTGTCGTTATCAAGTGCCCACGGGTCTGCAGCTCACGTTTCCTGATTTTCCCGTATTATTGATTGCGGATCTCTTTCGAATAGCGACATTCAAAGTTTTTATTTCGTATACCAATTTCCTTGTCCGCCGTCATATTGCCGGCTAGCCTCTCCCAGGTATGCCTTGTAAAACAATCCTGTTTTTTTTTTTGTATACAGTCTATTTCCCAGAATACACTTCATCATGGCCTCCATTGGAGAAATGTGCCCCGTTACCTCTCGTCGCGGCGCAGCTGCTTCCTGCCCGCCACCCCTCTTCTAGCCATATTTTCTTCCCGGTTTTTCCGCTAACCTCACTTTTACCACTGTTTCCGATTGTGGACTGTTTGCTCATTGCCTCCACGTTTCCTTCCGAACTTATTATCTCTTCCCGTTCTTCAATCCTTCCCCTTCACTTTGCGCTATGTTTCCCTTAGTTTTGCGACGATTGTTTACTCTAAGCTCGCGTTTCTTTTCGCCACCACGCAGACCACGTCTACTCGCCAACATGCCTCATGGCGTCCACGCATTGACTATTATTAAATAAACAAAAACTCCTAAACTATTTACATACCCCCCCGGATTGCCGCCACAACCAACTTAGCCCCTTACTGTGGCGCATTCGCACAAGGACACAGTGAAACTGCGGAAAACCTGGCGATACACAAACGGCTCTCCCCAGATATTGCTGTTCCTACAGGGTAATCACCAATTTCAAGTGATGAACGGTGTACGTAGAGAGATGCCGAGTGACGCACGGTTTCATCTGCACGTTTCCGGACCACCCGAAATTCAGCCAAGACCGTCGACAGCTCAGAAGCGGTTCTACGAATCTGTAGGATGGGTCAGAGAACCACTTCACTGACTAAAGTCGCGATTCTGCTCGCGACCGCCACCCCGAATTGTTGCGTGGCAGTGGGGCAGTTCTCACATTAGGGCTGGTATGTATCGTAATAGCGCATTAATGGTGTTTGGGCCAAAATTACGGGAGGGGAACGGGAGAGGGGCTCCGCTGACCGCGTTAGTCGCAGACAGAGCAAGCGGCTAGACAAAGATAGTGCCTCTTGTTTATTAAATTTATCTCAAAAAGGAAACGGTGAATCTTCTTGATATTTGGACACAATTTGTCTGATAGCATGCTCTTCTCTGTAGTAGGTTTTTTATTCGAATCTAACAGAAATAGGCGAAGAAAATCGCTAAGTTCCGTTGTTCCCGATCGATTTCCGAAACGTTTACACGGTACCTTATGTAGCTTATGCACATGCATTACTAAAAGACTACATAGTCAAAAAATCTGAGATAACTGCAAATGATTCAATCGGTCTTTCCCTACAAAGTAGCAAAGTTTTACAACGATAGAATAGAAACGCATTTTGGCCCAAACATCCTTAACGATCATTCTCTGGCACAGTTGTGAGGGCCAAAGGAGGGACGAGGATCGAGTGAATACATCGTTGAAATAAAAAGGAATAGAAGCGATTCTTGAATAGCAAGATTAACTTGAAACAATGATCTGTGTTTGTCGGAATGTATGTACGCGATTGGGACAACAACACGCTCCTCCACAGATAGCCTAATATTGGAGCTTCTTATTATTTCATATCTTACGGCAACTTCTTGTTAGTGGTAATTGCGTTGCACGAGGCAACATAAAAAACAACCTGCGCGTGATTTTTGCATTTGGGTTTGTTGCGGAAATCTACAGAATAATTAAATCATGAAGACACTAGGATACCGTTGTTTTTTCTGCATATGGACAAAATATCTCAATCTACGTTTTTATTCAATTTAAACTAAAAGTGCGGCAAACTAAAAGTTGCCAATCTCTAGTGATAAGTAAAGATAAGCTTTGATCCCTAGTGGAATTGCATGTAACCATGGGGAAGAATTGTTTTACTTGTGTCAATTTCTTTCAGGTGAAAGCATCAATCCGAAGTACGAAGCTCTCCCGCTGGAGCCCATCATAGAAAACAAAGCTGTGACGAATTGCTATTGGGCCAAACTGGAAATTCGCGATCTGCAGAAAGAAGATGCACGCGTTTATACACCGTTGATTGAAAGCGAGAAAGGACAAGATTCGACTAATCTAAAGTTAATCGTGCGAGATCCAACAGAGCTGCGAGTTATCGCAGCTGCTGCGGCTGTTGGCCTCCTTTTGCTTATTCTCCTGATTGCCGTTGGTGTTTACTCGATACTCAGGGTAAAAAATCGACGATATCGAAAAGAGGCGGAGGAAGAGGGCAGCATTGCAGCTGATGCATTTTACAACACACCATCACCTGTCGAGCGACAGAAGACGCCGACACCCAGCAAAACTTACACGCGGAAGTCTCATCACGATGGCGGCCTTGCCGTTATGTACGATTACGATCAAATTGCAAAGCAAACTCGCACCATGAGCCCAGAAGCGCTGAAGGTTCGAAGAGCACCAGCTGTTCTCCAGGCCCCTACGATAGTCTGATTTTAAAAGAGACACCTTAGAAAACCAAGCTACCGTGAACAGCGACCGGAAAGGCGACTCTGAAGCGACGGTTGTCTTGCTCCAAAAATTAACCACACTAACGACCGCCGAAACATTCTTTTGCCTCATTTCGGGAGTGAAGTCGCTTCTTGGATTGTCCAATCCAACCAAGCGTCTAGATATAAACTTTTTGACGATCGGGATGAGCTTTTGTAGACGGTTGCTATTACGGTCGTTTATTCGGTCGCCAATCAAACAAACGACTTCATTGCCAAATCACGGCAAAAAAATGTGTCGGCAGAGCGGTCGTTTCAGCGGTCATTAGTTTGGTTGATTTTTGGAACAAAACAACCGTCGCTTTTAGTGTCGCTTTTTCGGTCGCTCAGTATGTCAGGGCGTTGCTGAATCGTGTTAATCGTTAACCCGCCGTTACTTG
Organism: Amblyteles armatorius; assembly: GCA_933228735.2. NCBI lineage: Eukaryota > Metazoa > Arthropoda > Insecta > Hymenoptera > Ichneumonidae > Amblyteles > Amblyteles armatorius. The sequence continues at coordinate 1,656,773 of OW121697.1, forward strand.
CATTTATATAATTACTCAAATGGCTTATTTTTTTTGCCATTTTTGAAAATAGGTTTCTCTGTTTGCGTTGAACTGTTCGCCAATTGCCCCTATTGACGTTTAACGCCTTCACTGTTAGAGAATAGTACATTACTCCACGAGTTAGAAAAAGTGTTTCGCACCGAGGGATGTACGAAATTTTTCATCACAAGGTGCGAAAATGGCGGTTTTACGCACACGAAGCGGGCGGAAAAGTGGCTATTTCCGCACCGAGTGATGAAAACATATTTCCGTTTTGGCCCCTATAGGAGCCTCTGACAGTGAAGGGATTAAGAATAGTATTACAAATTACGACAATCTTCTTTGGTATTTAAGAAACTAGCCTATATACGTCGAAAGATTGCGCGGGTCGTCGTACTTCGTTTAATACGATAAACAATGGAGAGGAGCAAAAGACGTGCCAGCTTCTCGACGCCAAGTACTAAAAAAAACATGTTTTTTCTGCGAGACGCTACCGGATATTTATACGCCGTCGAGTATGACGAAAGTGAAATCTTTAGTCAAAAACCCTCGAACGTATCAGGAACGAAGAATCGGATCGGAATCGCGACATTTCTACCATAGAACTTCGATACAAGCTTTCCGATGGAACCAGTTACGATCATAATTGTTCGGCAAATGCTGTGATACGATCATCGTGAGCCACAAAAATTTCAAAATTTCGATGAAACTCAGTGAGTTGAACTCAGTTGATGCGAAATGTGTGAGGCCGTGTCTACTGCGTATGTGCATCGGCTTTGGTAGGCTCGGCACATGTCTACTGCTGCAGTTAGTCGAACAGCAAAATAATCACCGAGATATATATATATATATAGATATATTTCATTGAAAAATTTGAAAAATGTGTGATTAAAGAATTTGCAAATAATTCGACCAACAAATCCGAAAAAAGAGATTATAAAATGTGAAAATTGTTTGATTCATAGATATAAAAAAAAACCCTGAGAAAATTGTGCTGAACAATCGAAAAAGGGCGGGAAATAATTTCTGCGCAAAGAATTTGTAAATATCGTGGATAATGCACCTTAAATATCTCCAATAGATTCGTGATTCATTCGTTTTTATTTATATATAATTATGACATATTTTTTTTACATCGTCAGCCCCAATTCAATGCAAATGATACGTTTATATGTCGTCTAGGTTTATTAAAAATGTTAACCGAATTTTTGTCGAAAATAATTCAGAAAAAAGTGTTTAATTAAAAATGTAATTTATTGAACATAATTTCGAAGCATCGATCGTGATCTCGCTCATGATTTCTACAAATTACCTGATCCTTTAATTTTTTGAATGTCTCAGATATCAATTAAAGCTCGAATCAAACTTTTGCAGATTTTTGCGAGTGGAAGGTAATGACTTCGGTACTGGATCGGCAGGATAAGGCGTAGAGGAAAGGATTTAACATCACGTGTGCTCGATTGACGAAGGCAGCTGGATGGCTGATGCATCTATAACGCACATGTGCGTTGGTTAGAACTTAACGCATATGAGTGAAGAGAACTAGGTAAGAGTTCTTCGGTCCTGCAATTCGGGAACCGATAGGTCGACCCGACGTTTATGACCGAATACTCTCCTTCAACTGTGCTCAGTGACACACATGCCGAGGCATACGTGCTTACGTCACCCTCGCGGACCAACCAACCGTAAAACTCTGGGTTGGACCTGGGTTGTTTTCTAATATACTACTGCACTTCAACCAGTCGATTGGTGCGCCGAACAGACTCTGAATCCAACCTTCTGGAGGTAGCTTTTTGGTTGATACCTAAAAACCAACCGTAATACTAACCATTATGTGTCGGATTGAAAGTTGGTTTACAGTTGGACCTTTCTAAAATAACCCGATTTCTAACTTTGTGTCTAGAGCACCGACAGTTCTCGCCTCAGGGTTGGATATCGGGTTGTTTTATGAAAATTCAACCGTAAACCAACTTCGTATCCAACACATATAATGGTTGGTGTTACGGTTGGTTTTATAATATCGCCACAAAATCAACCTTTTCAAAGTTGGAATCAGAGTCGGTTTGATGCACCAATCGACCGGTTAGTCTTCAGGTTGGGCGGAACGCGAGGGCGTCTATAAAATAAATTTACAACGAGGCTCCATTCTGGGATTACCTCGAGGAGTTTGTGGTCAATTCTTCGTGGGATCGGAACGAACTCTGAGGATTGGATAAGTACAGCCAGTATAGCGGCGCTTTGCTTGCGCGAGTGCTCCGCCGACTCGCCATCTCGCGGCCAAACATGAGACTCTATTTGGGGGTAAGAACGACCCGTTACAATACACTTATACGATTTCTATCATTCTCTATCCGTTCGTGCGGGGTTTAGTTATCTATCGCTATCCAAATGTTTCCGCATCAGCATTTCGTTGTGTTTCTATCGTTCTCTATCCGATTATGTATTTTTTCGTTATCAAAAGGGGTGGTACCGTTCCGAGGGGTGAGCCTCACAAGAGCTGGCCTTTTTTTGGCATAAGTTATGATCTGCGATCCATAACACTTATATAGCACAGAGAAGCCTGTTCCTCCATAGAATCACTTGATGTGCATGCCGACTTTGCCGTACATAACGCACCACGGAGCAATTCGCTTGTATCTTGGGCATGACATATTTTCGGTTGCTTTTTTATCCCGTCTGTTCTGCAATTACTCTATTGACCAACTCGCCTGTACCTCGTGCATGGCGTTAGAACGTTCAGTATTCCATCCCATCTTTTCTGAAATTGCACCACTGATAAATTCATTTATACCTCGTGCATGATGACAGAAAGTTCGGTTGTTAATCCCATGTTTTCTGAAATTACCGCCGCATGAAATTTTGAAGAAGGCGAGGGGACGTGATTATTATACCACGGCAATGGGTTGTTCGTCATCTGCTTTCGTCCCCGGTCTTCGTCCCCGGCCTTCGTCCCCGATTTCGTGCGATTACTATAACATGGAATTTTTAGGGGGGGGGGGGGGGGGGGGGGGGGGGCTGAACTTAAATGTTTACACATAAAAAATTATGATGATTATCAGCAGATGATTATCATGATGATTAAACAGGAGGAAAAATGAAAATTTTCCTCCCGATACTTGTGTCGGGTGCTACTTGTATTGTATTGAAAGTGTCCTCACTTTCCATCCTCGTTGCAGGCATGAAATGGTGCCGTTTTGTGGTAATCACCAAAAAAAAATTGTGTAAATGACAGTTTGCGTATCAATTAGTACGTTTCATGGTGACCTCGCACAAGAAACAAGAGCGCATGAATACGGTTCGCTGATCAGTACGCTCGATGGTCGTAAGAATACTTACTTTCATTCCAGTGCTTTTATTCATTTACTTCCATTCCATCGATTATCAACCGCACCCGATTCTGTCAACTTTGTCGATGGAGGTAAAGTTTTTCAATGTCTCGTAATTATTGTATTTTCCCACGAAAGAAAGAAACTGAACGGCGAAAGAGCCATAATCCCTTACTCGAGAACTTTGGGTGTTCGATCTTGCGTTGTACTTCAGATTGATCATTATTCGAAAACAAAATACAAACGCATGCTACGAGCTGTTACACATAACTGTTTTGCGCATAGTCAGACGCACAGCGTCATCAGGACGTCGCTGACCGGGGTGTTGTAGAAAACGAATGTAGCGGAAAAGAGTGAAGTGTTCATGAAATATGCACGACAACCATGGGAGCTCACGCGGGTGGTGGCGAGTATGATAGGCGTCATAATAGCAGCCGTGTCAATCACTATACGCTAGCGATACGTATTACATGAAAATGCAGTCGTCCCTCAACACCACTGTCGGTGAAGGAACTGGAGGCAGGTTTCTATCTCGGCTCATTCACCGTTCTCAAGCAGTTGTCAGAGTGTTCTATGTCCAGACAACTTCTTTGAAGTAGCCGAGACAAAAGTAGGAATAGTGATCATGGCTGCGGCCATGAGTCTCTTCGATCAGCCGTGCTACGCCTTAACCAAGGCCCAAATGTCGCGAATAGGTCTTTGGCCGGAACAGTCAAAATACGTGAGAATTATTCTGCCTTTGACGATGTTCGTCTTAGCATTGACACTCGCCGGACCTGGGGTAGCGATCGTTATCTGAGTGTAAATTTATCTTTAAAACGTCGTTTTTTAAAAATAATTTACAACGTTTATCAGTGTATTCGATTGCATGACGCTTGGCGAGACATAAACGTTCTTACACGAAGCACAACGTTCTTGCTGATGGGAATAGGAATTTTCTTCATTCTGTTCAATAGTATTCGACATGTTGACAGTGTACGGATGCAGTATATATATGTTCTACGAAAATATTCATGTTTAATAGAATATTTTTTTAGATAAAATTGTCGTTGAAGTGTGTAGAAGAGCATTGGGAAAGGTTTAAAAATACACCTTCAATGATTGTCCTTGACAAGTACGCTGAACAAGGACGGGACATCACCGTAGTTTACTCGAGTAAAGAATTATTATTTTTTTCACAATGCACATCATCGGCTTCAATTCATAATGGCTTATTTTTTGCTTTTAATTCCCCAGCATGTGTCTATCTTGCGGGGACAATCTGCTACGCCTTATGTTTGTCGCCTATAATATTTGACTTCATTGATCCTGTCAACGAATCCCGGTCGAAAATTTATATTGTCGAAGCAGAGTATGGTATTGATCGAGATAAATACTATTGGTTCATAATCGGTCATACAATTATCGTGACGACGACGGTGATTAGTGTAGTAGTTGGCGTTCTATCAATGTATATTTTATGCGTCGTTCATGCTTGTGGACTTTTTGAAATTGTTGGGTACGTATAATTGTGTCTCGAATAATTTAATCACTCCAGACCGATGCTTTGCCCTTGATTTCCACCGAACCAAAGACAGCCTAAAGATCGACCGGTCAATCGGAACGCCTAACTAACTATTGACCTCTTGGCAGAAATACCGACTGACAAACATACACCGCAAAAAATGTTACAATCGTTCAGAGTTCAAGGCGTTCAAGTGTGTACCGAAATATTTAACACTTCCTTATGTTGTAACCTGAATTATTTTCAAATTATATTTTACTGAATAAATTCATTGGATAAATTGGGAAATACTTATAGGCCAATCCAGCGAGTAGCGAAGCCGACACGCGTAGAAATCGGACGATGGCCGATTCTCGATGTTTAAATAGGAAGTAAAACAAAATTGCAGTCGTATCAATTTGCACCTCGCGGGTCGCGATCGGGAAATTAACAGTCCGTATTCGATTGAAGTACAGACCGGTTGGTTTCGGAGTTAGGCTCATATTCAAAGAAATCGACGATTGTATTAAGAAATATAGCCTTCCAACAATTCATTATCTTTCTTTTAATAATCTTGTCATTTAGTTTGTACAACACAAACTGAAGTTTCCCTCTTAATTTGGCGACGATTCCAAATACCTTGAAAATTATATTTGTTTACCCCTGCGTACGACACTTAATTATCGGATCAAAAAAGGAACATCGCTATTTCCTTACAACACAAAAAGATTGCGTATTCAATATGTAAGACAATTGGTAAGTTGACACAATTTTATTGTACATTGAACACTCAGCAAACGTTAAAACTTTAGAATATTAAGGGAGCAAAGATGGCCTTCAACAGGAGCGTTGGAAGAGCGCCGCTATTGTTCTGCAGGTAAGATGAACCGATTGTTAACTATTTATGACATTGTGTCCCGGCATGTGGTTCATCTCACTATCAGCTAGATATTCATCTACCCGGGTTGAAATAAATAATATCGCCGAGACGCTTGTCGAGATGCTCACCGAGCATCTTGTCGAGCATCTCGCTGAATATTTCGTTAAGAATCTCGTCGATTGTTTCGGCGAGGATCACGGTAAAATCAAGCATGGTTCCAGGAGCTTCAGTTGCTTTTCAGCTCAACAAAACCCGTCCGCCATTCTATCCGAGCTTCTTTCAACGATTCTCCCGAAGAAATCGGCGAAGACTGTAGTATCCATCCAGGATTTATGGCGAGTCTTGACGAGTCTCTTGGCGAGACTCTTGGTAAGAGTCTATCGAAATTTTTTAGCATTTGTGATGGCGATAATCTTCAAAAAGAACAACACGAGAGACAATTCTTTGAAATGGTCTGAGGCAGATTTTACAGTCTGGGCAAAGTCTTATCAAGAATCCCGGTGCGAAGCATATTCGTTAATTTTGTCAAGGTGCTTGGCAAGACGCTTGGTCAGCGTCACCCCGGGATTTTCGCCAAGAGACTTGATAATACATTCGTTAAGATCTTTTCCACGCGGGTCCTTTTCCACGCAGATATTTGCGGTGTACACTTGAGCAAAGTTGTGAACGTTTGTAACATGAGTAATAATGATGAATGAGTACGATTACGATTACACGCGGGTATACGATTGGATGCGTCTCTTAGTTTGGCCCAACAACTTGGGCGGTTGGGTTGGACTCTTATTGTAAGCAACCTAAAACCAATCCACAGTTACAATTGGTCAGTCTGCGAAGACATCGTGAGGACTTCTGTACCGGTTAACCTTTAAGAAATGGGAACAACCATTTAGTCTTGGCACTAAGTATTTGCCATGAACCACTCTCAACCGGCCCGGGATAATTTCGATGGCCAAATTGAATTTCTCCTGGGACTTAGCGGTCAAAATGAATTGAAATGAAGAAAATAAACGACCACATTCTTGATTAGCCCCATTTCGTCCAGATTCTGACCTCCATAGTATTTATTCCCGTCAAAAGAGGGATAATGTAAATCGATTATCAATGAATTGACAATATTACCATTGCTATTACAGATTCAATTTAGAACTAATCGCAAATCAGTACCCTGTAAATAAGGAAAGCGCTATGACTCTTCGCAGTGATTGGAATTATAAAAAAATCTGTGACTGCATCATTCTTCACACAGAGGCGATAAGGTAAGTGGGACAAGGGAATTATCGTACATAGATAGGCCGTGGCCATTCAGCGTAGACTTTTTTCGGAAGATTGGTCTATTTTTGTGGAACATAGTTTTGCTGATCTGATCGAGTACGTTTCATCCGCAACCATGGGAGTAGTATTGGGCATTATTGCAATTATTACAGTCATCTCCACAGTACAAGTAAATTTAATCGATTCAAGTTCGAAACACATTTTGCATTGCAGAACAAAAATCTCGATCGAAGATTGTCTGTCATTGTAGGCTCTGTTGAATTGGAAACATCCTGAAGTACTGATACAACAAGTAACCTTGATAATTCTTCAGGTATTACATCTTTACATAATTAGCATACCCGGGCAAGAATTGATTGATCGTAGTAGAAAGATTCACACAATTGCGTGGGTATAAAAGAGTCACTTCGCGAAAAAGTCTACCAAGTCATATTACGATTGTCTTTTTTGCCGGTTAGTTACAATTTGGGCTGGCAGGATATGTCAGCGAATGCTCAAAAGCTCCTGATACCAATTCTGATACGAAGTAGCAAACCTTGTCATTTTACCGCCGGAAAAGTCTACGTTCTGTCGATGGAAACCTTTGGATCGGTATGAACTCATCTCGTTACGATGATCAATCTCTATGTGTCGTAACAATCGATAGTATATTCAATGCTGTAGCTATAATAATATATTTTGCAACGGTTTGTCAAGGCAATACGGACGGTCATATCGTACATCACGATACTCGCGCAAATGGTTTAATCGATCTACTCATCACGGTGTCGGACACATTCTTTTTTTTATATGTGTTCTATCTGTACGGGGACCTTTCCCATTGTAGTAGAATGGTACACTGAAATAAAACAAATGCTTGGAGAACTAAAAAAATAAACGAGAATCAAGAGACAAGATTTTGACAGTTTTTCCTCTGCAAACGAAACGTAAAGACGTGTAAATTGTTGAGAGGATTACAGAAAGTTATTTAACGACGTATTAACTATTAGTAGTAGTAGTATATATATTTCCATGCATACTCTGGCGCGTTTTTACATATCGCACCCTCAGAACAACAGTGTAACAACTTACATGGTAATGCCGTAAGAGATGTTACACTGTTGTTCTGGGGGTGCGATATATCCCCTTCCCATACAGTAGTGCCCCCTTAGTTATTATTCCTATTTCTTATAGTTCATTCTGTTTTCCCTTGCCACGTGACTTCTTCCCTACACTCACTTTCTTCACAAAAACCTCCAAACGCATCTGCTTCATTCTTCCATCGAGGCTTGAGCACTACCTCAGTTGTTGCAAATTTTCTCCCCCGTTTTGTCGCGCTCTATCTTGGTTGCTTAGTAGTAATTCCGTCCTTCCCAGTATTTTCTGTTTTGCAGCTCTTCTTTTTTCTCTTCCCTCGTTCTTGTTTCCAAATTATTCCTCCGTTATTTTATCGTATCGGCCACTTTTTTCTTATTTTCTTGTATCCCTCGGCCAGTCAACACTTGAATCTTTCCATCGCATTTTCACTATTCCCAAAGTGCATCATATTTTGTTCGTCTTATCTGTTGTTCTCTATCTTTATTCTTCCTCGTTATTTCGTGTGTCATCTTCATTTTCATTGTCGAACACATTCTTCTTAATTTCCTTGTTCCCTCCATCTCGTTCCTTGTCGTTATCAAGTGCACACGGGTCTGCAGCTCACGTTTCCTGATTTTCCCGTATTATTGATTGCGGATCTCTTTCGAATAGCGACATTCAAAGTTTTTATTTCGTATACCAATTTCCTTGTCCGCCGTCATATTGCCGGCTAGCCTCTCCCAGGTATGCCTTGTGAAACAATCCTGTTTTTTTTTTTTGTATACAGTCTATTTCCCAGAATACACTTCATCATGGCCTCCATTGGAGAAATGTGCCCCGTTACCTCTCGTCGCGGCGCAGCTGCTTCCTGCCCGCCACCCCTCTTCTAGCCATATTTTCTTCCCGGTTTTTCCGCTAACCTCACTTTTACCACTGTTTCCGATTGTGGACTGTTTGCTCATTGCCTCCACGTTTCCTTCCGAACTTGTTATCTCTTCCCGTTCTTCAATCCTTCCCCTTCACTTTGCGCTATGTTTCCCTTAGTTTTGCGACGATTGTTTACTCTAAGCTCGCGTTTCTTTTCGCCACCACGCAGACCACGTCTACTCGCCAACATGCCTCATGGCGTCCACGCATTGACTATTATTAAATAAACAAAAACTCCTAAACTATTTACATACCCCCCCGGATTGCCGCCACAACCAACTTAGCCCCTTACTGTGGCGCATTCGCACAAGGACACAGTGAAACTGCGGAAAACCTGGCGATACACAAACGGCTCTCCCCAGATATTGCTGTTCCTACAGGGTAATCACCAATTTCAAGTGATGAACGGTGTACGTAGAGAGATGCCGAGTGACGCACGGTTTCATCTGCACGTTTCCGGACCACCCGAAATTCAGCCAAGACCGTCGACAGCTCAGAAGCGGTTCTACGAATCTGTAGGATGGGTCGGAGAACCACTTCACCGACTGAAGTCGCGATTCTGCTCGCGACCGCCACCCCGAATCGTTGCGTGGCAGTGGGGCAGTTCTCACATCAGGGCTGGTATGTATCGTAATAGCGCATTAATGGTGTTTGGGCCAAAATTACGGGAGGGGAACGGGAGAAGGGCTCTGCTGACCGCGTGAGTCAGTGCGCGAGTGAGGAATGCAGACTAACCCTGGCAAGTTCTGCGACTTGAAAAACCACCACCAAACTACCTTTAAAGCGACCGAGTAAACGACCGGTCGTTTTCGGACAAAAATACGTCCTCCAAAACGACTGTCAAAACGACTTTATCCGTGTCCGTACCAGCCGCATACGGGCAGATTCCAAGGAGAGCTTTCAGTCAGGTGGTTTTACAATTAACAAACGAATGAACTACCGCGAAAACGACTGTTCAAAACACTTTCAGTCCGGTCGTTTTTTATTTTCAACCGAAGAAACGACGGCATAACGACAACCGGACTGAAAGGTCTTTTGAACGGTCGTTTCCGCGGTTGTTCATCCAGTCTTGAAATGTAAAACGACCTGACTGAAAGCTCTCTGACGCGGATGAAGTCGTTTTAACAGTCGTTTTACCGGACGTATTTTTGTCCGAAAACGACCGGTCGTTTTCTCGGCGGTTTTGTTAGTCGCAGGATCTGCCAGGGAAGCAAGCGGCTAGACAAAGATAGTGCCTCTTGTTTATTGAATTTATCTCAAAAAGGAAACGGTGAATCTTCTTGATATTTGGACACAATTTGTCTGATAGCATGCTCTTCTCTGTAGTAGGTTTTTTATTCGAATCTAACAGAAATAGGCGAAGAAAATCGCTAAGTTCCGTTGTTCCCGATCGATTTCCGAAACGTTTACACGGTACCTTATGTAGCTTATGCACATGCATTACTAAAAGACTACATGGTCAAAAAATCTGAGATAACTGCAAATGATTCAATCGGTCTTTCCCTACAAAGTAGCAAAGTTTTACAACGATAGAATAGAAACGCATTTTGGCCCAAACATCCTTAACGATCATTCTCTGGCACAGTTGTGAGGGCCAAAGGAGGGATGAGGATCGAGTGAATACATCGTTGAAATAAAAAGGAATAGAAGCGATTCTTGAATAGCAAGATTAACTTGAAACAATGATCTGTGTTTGTCGGAATGTATGTACGCGATTGGGACAACAACACGCTCCTCCACAGATGGCCTAATATTGGAGCTTCTTATTATTTCATATCTTACGGCAACTTCTTGTTAGTGGTAATTGCGTTGCACGAGGCAACATAAAAAACAACCTGCGCGTGATTTTTGCATTTGGGTTTGTTGCGGAAATCTACAGAATAATTAAATCATGAAGACACTAGGATACCGTTGTTTTTTCTGCATATGGACAAAATATCTCAATATACGTTTTTATTCAATTTAAACTAAAAGTGCGGCAAACTAAAAGTTGCCAATCTCTAGTGATAAGTAAAGATAAGCTTTGATCCCTAGTGGAATTGCATGTAACCATGGGGAAGAATTGTTTTACTTGTGTCAATTTCTTTCAGGTGAAAGCATCAATCCGAAGTACGAAGCTCTCCCGCTAGAGCCCATCATAGAAAACAAAGCTGTGACGAATTGCTATTGGGCCAAACTGGAAATTCGCGATCTGCAGAAAGAAGATGCACGCGTTTATACACTGTTGATTGAAAGCGAGAAAGGACAAGATTCGACTAATCTAAAGTTAATCGTGCGAGATCCAACAGAGCTGCGAGTTATCGCAGCTGCTGCGGCTGTTGGCCTCCTTTTGCTTATTCTCCTGATTGCCGTTGGTGTTTACTCGATACTCAGGGTAAAAAATCGACGATATCGAAAAGAGGCGGAGGAAGAGGGCAGCATTGCAGCTGATGCATTTTACAACACACCATCACCTGTCGAGCGACAGAAGACGCCGACACCCAGCAAAACTTACACGCGGAAGTCTCATCACGATGGCGGCCTTGCCGTTATGTACGATTACGATCAAATTGCAAAGCAAACTCGCACCATGAGCCCAGAAGCGCTGAAGGTTCGAAGAGCACCAGCTGTTCTCCGGGCCCCTACGATAGTCTGATTTTAAAAGAGACACCTTAGAAAACCAAGCTACCGTGAACAGCGACCGGAAAGGCGACTCTGAAGCGACGGTTGTCTTGCTCCAAAAATTAACCACACTAACGACCGCCGAAACATTCTTTTGCCTCATTTCGGGAGTGAAGTCGCTTCTTGGATTGTCCAATCCAACCAAGCGTCTAGATATAAACTTTTTGACGATCGGGATGAGCTTTTGTAGACGGTTGCTATTACGGTCGTTTATTCGGTCGCCAATCAAACAAACGACTTCATTGCCAAATCACGGCAAAAAAATGTGTCGGCAGAGCGGTCGTTTCAGCGGTCATTAGTGTGGTTGATTTTTGGAACAAAACAACCGTCGCTTTTAGTGTCGCTTTTTCGGTCGCTCAGTATGTCAGGGCGTTGCTGAATCGTGTTAATCGTTAACCCGCCGTTACTTGCATTTATATAATTACTCAAATGGCTTATTTTTTTTGCCATTTTTGAAAATAGGTTTCTCTGTTTGCGTTGAACTGTTCGCCAATTGCCCCTATTGACGTTTAACGCCTTCACTGTTAGAGAATAGTACATTACTCCACGAGTTAGAAAAAGTGTTTCGCACCGAGGGATGTACGAAATTTTTCATCACAAGGTGCGAAAATGGCGGTTTTACGCACACGAAGCGGGCGGAAAAGTGGCTATTTCCGCACCGAGTGATGAAAACATATTTCCGTTTTGGCCCCTATAGGAGCCTCTGACAGTGAAGGGATTAAGAATAGTATTACAAATTACGACAATCTTCTTTGGTATTTAAGAAACTAGCCTATATACGTCGAAAGATTGCGCGGGTCGTCGTACTTCGTTTAATACGATAAACAATGGAGAGGAGCAAGTAAATATAAAAAAAAGCAAAGTAAATATTTAAAAAAACCCTGAGAAAATTGTGCTGAACAATCGAAAAAGGGCGGGAAATAATTTCTGCGCAAAGAATTTGTAAATATCGTGGATAATGTAACTAAAATATCTCCAATAGATTCGTGATTCATTCGTTTTTATTTATATATAATTATGACATATTTTTTTTACATCGTCAGCCCTAATTTAATGCAAATGATACGTTTATATGTCGTCTAGGTTTATTAAAAATGTTAATCGAATTTTTGTCGAAAATAATTCAGAAAAAAGTGTTTAATTAAAAATGTAATTTATTGAACATAATTTCGAAGCATCGATCGTGATCTCGCTCATGATTTCTACAAATTACCTGATCCTTTAATTTGTTGAATGTCTCAGATATCAATTAAAGCTCGAATCAAACTTTTGCAGATTTTTGCGAGTGGAAGGTAATGACTTCGGTACTGGATCAGCAGGATAAGGCGTAGAGGAAAGGATTTAACATCATGTGTGCTCGATTGACGAAGGCAGCTGGATGGCTGATGCATCTATAACGCACATGTGCGTTGGTTAGAACTTAACGCATATGAGTGAAGAGAACTAGGTAAGAGTTCTTCGGTCCTGCAATTCGGGAACCGATAGGTCGACCCGACGTTTATGACCGAATACTCTCCTTCAACTGTGCTCAGTGACACACATGCCGAGGCATACGTGCTTACGTCACCCTCGCGGACCAACCAACCGTAAAACTCTGGGTTGGACCTGGGTTGTTTTCTAATATACTACTGCACTTCAACCAGTCGATTGGTGCGCCGAACAGACTCTGAATCCAACCTTCTGGAGGTAGCTTTTTGGTTGATACCTAAAAACCAACCGTAATACCAACCATTATGTGTCGGATTGAAAGTTGGTTTACAGTTGGACCTTTCTAAAATAACCCGATTTCTAACTTTGTGTCTAGAGGACCGACAGTTCTCGCCTCAGGGTTGGATATCGGGTTGTTTTATGAAAATTCAACCGTAAACCAACTTCGTATCCAACACATATAATGGTTGGTGTTACGGTTGGTTTTATAATATCGCCACAAAATCAACCTTTTCAAAGTTGGAATCAGAGTCGGTTTGATGCACCAATCGACCGGTTAGTCTTCAGGTTGGGCGGAACGCGAGGGCGTCTATAAAATAAATTTACAACGAGGCTCCATTCTGGGATTACCTCGAGGAGTTTGTGGTCAATTCTTCGTGGGATCGGAACGAACTCTGAGGATTGGATAAGTACAGCCAGTATAGCGGCGCTTTGCTTGCGCGAGCGCTCCGCCGACTCGCCATCTCGCGGCCAAACGTGAGACTCTATTTGGGGGTAAGGACGACCCGTTACAATACACTCATACGATTTCTATCATTCTCTATCCGTTCGTGCGGGTTTTAGTTATCTATCGCTATCCAAATGTTTCCGCATCAGCATTTCGTTGTGTTTCTATCGTTATCTATCCGATTATGTATTTTTTCGTTATCAAAAGGGGTGGTACCGTTCCAAGGGGTGAGCCTCACAAGAGCTGGCCTTTTTTGGCATAAGTTATGATCTGCGATCCATAACACTTATATAGCACAGAGAAGCCTGTTCCTCCATAGAATCACTTGATGTGCATGCCGACTTTGCCGTACATAACGCACCACGGAGCAATTCGCTTGTATCTTGGGCATGATATATTTTCGGTTGCTTTTTTATCCCGTCTGTTCTGCAATTACTCTATTGACCAACTCGCCTGTACCTCGTGCATGGCGTTAGAACGTTAAGTATTCCATCCCATCTTTTCTGAAATTGCACCACTGATAAATTCATTTATACCTCGTGCATGATGACAGAATGTTCGGTTTTTAATCCCATGTTTTCTGAAATTACCGCTGCATGAAATTTTGAAGAAGGCGAGGGGACGTGATTATTATACCACGGCAATGGGTTGTTCGTCATCTGCTTTCGTCCCCGGCCTTCGTCCCCGATTTTCTGCGATTACTATAACATGGAATTTTTAAAGACACGGGGGGGGGGGGCTGAACTTAAATGTTTACACATAAAAAATTATGATGATTATCAGCAGATGATTATTATGATGATTGAACAGGAGGAAAAATGAAAATTTTCCTCCCGATACTTGAGTAGGGCGCTACTTGTATTGTATTGAAAGTGGCCGATACTTGTATCGGCCACTTTCCATCCTCGTTGCAGGCATGAAATGGTGCCGTTTTGTGGTAATCACCAAAAAAAAATTGTGTAAATGCCAGTTTGCGTATCAATTAGTACGTTTCATGGTGACCTCGCACAAGAAACAAGAGCGCATGAATACGGTATGCTGATCAGTACGCTCGATGGTCGTAAGAATACTTACTTTCATTCCAGTGCTTTTATTCATTTACTTCCATTCCATCGATTATCAACCGCTACCAATTCTGTCAACTTTGTCGATGGAGGTAAAGTTTTTCAATGTCTCGTACTTATTGTATTTTCCCACGAAAGAAAGAAACTGAACGGCGAAAGAGCTATAATCCCTTACTCGAGAACTATGGGTGTTCGATCTTGCGTTGTACTTCAGATTGATCATTATTCGAAAACAAAATACAAACGCATGCTACGAGCTGTTACACATAACTGTTTTGCGCATAGTCAGACGCACAGCGTCATCAGGACGTCGCTGACCGGGGTGTTGTAGAAAACGAATGTAGCGGAAAAGAGTGAAGTGTTCATGAAATATGCACGACAACCATGGGAGCTCGCGCGGGTGGTGGCGAGCATGATAGGCGTCATAATAGCAGCCGTGTCAATCACTATACGCTAGCGATACGTATTACATGAAAATGCAGTCGTCCCTCAACACCACTGTCGGTGAAGGAACTGGAGGCAGGTTTCTATCTCGGCTCATTCACCGTTCTCAAGCAGTTGTCAGAGTGTTCTATATCCAGACAACTTCTTTGAAGTAGCCGAGACAAAAGTAGGAATAGTGATCATGGCTGCGGCCATGAGTCTCTTCGATCAGCCGTGCTACGCCTTAACCAAGGCCCAAATGTCGCGAATAGGTCTTTGGCCGGAACAGTCAAAATACGTGAGAATTATTCTGCCTTTGACGATGTTCGTTTTTGCATTGACAGTCGTCGGACCTGGGGTAGCGATCGTTATCTGAGTGTGAATTTATCTTTGAAACGTTGTTTTTTTTAAATAATTTACAACGTTTATCAGTGTATTCGATTGCATGACGCTTGGCGAGACATAAACGTTCTTACACGAAACTCAACGTTGTTGCTGATCGATATAGGAATTTTCTTCATTCTGTTCAATAGTATTCGACATGTTGACAGAGTACGGATGCAGTGTATATATGTTCTACGAAATTGTTAATGTTTAATGGAATATTTTTTTAGATAAAATTGTCGTTGAAGTGTGTAGAAGAGCATTGGGAAAGGTTTAAAAATACACCTGCAATGATTGTCCTTGACAAGTACGCTGAACAAGGACGGGAGATCACCGTAGTTTACTCGAGTAAAGAATTATTATTTTTTTTTACAATGCACAACATCGGCTCCAATTTATAATGGCTTATTTTTTGCTTTTAATTCCCCAGCATGTGTCTATCTTGCGGGGACAATCTGCTACGCCTTATGTTTGTCGCCTATAATATTTGACTTCATTGATCCTGTCAACGAATCCCGGTCGAAAATTTACATTGTCGAAGCAGAGTATGGTATTGATCGAGATAAATACTATTGGTTCATAATGGGTCATACAATTATCGTGATGACGGCGGTGGTTTCTATAATGATTGGCATTCTATCAATGTATATTTTATGGGTCGTTCATGTTTGTATACTTTTTGAAATTGTTGGGTACGTATAATTGTGTCTCGAATAATTTAATCACTCCAGACCGATGCTTTGCCCTTGATTTCCACCGAACCAAAGACAGCCTAAAGATCGACCGGTCAATCGGAACGCCTAACTAACTATTGACCTCTTGGCAGAAATACCGACTGACAAACATACACCGCAAAAAATGTTACAATCGTTCAGAGTTCAAGGCGTTCAAGTGTGTACCGAAATATTTAACACTTCCTTATGTTGTAACCTGAATTATTTTCAAATTATATTTTACTGAATAAATTCATTGGATAAATTGGGAAATACTTATAGGCAAATCCACCGAGTAGCGAAGCCGACACGCGTAGAAATCGAACGATGGCCGATTCTCGATGTTTAAATAGGAAGTAAAACAAAATTGCAGTCGTATCAATTTGCACCTCGCGGATCGCGATCGGGAAATTGACAGACTGAATTCGATTGAAGTACAGACCGGTTGGTTTCGGAGTTAGGCTCATATTCAAAGAAATCGACGATTGTATTAAGGAATATTGCCATCTAACAATTAATTATCTTTCTTTGAATAACCTTGTAATTTAGTTTGTATAACACAAACTGAAGTTTCCCTCTTAATTTGGCGACGATTCTAAATACCTTGAAAATTATATTTGTTTACCCCTGCGTACAACACTTAATTATCGGATCAAAAAAGGTACAACGCTATTTCCCTACAACACAAAAAGATTGCGTATTCAATATGTAAGACAATTGGTAAGTTGACACAATTTTATTGTACATTGAACACTCGGCAAACGTTAAAACTTTAGAATATTAGGGGAGCAAAGATGGCCTTCGACAGGGGCGTTGGAAGAGCGCCACTATTATTCTGCAGGTAAGGTAAACCGACTGTTAACTGTTAATGACATTGTGTCCCGGCATGTGATTCATCTCACTATCAGCTAGATATTCATCTACCCGCGTTGAAATAAATAATATCGCCGAGACGTTTGTCGAGATGCTCACCGAGCATCTTGTCGAGCATCTCGCTGAATATTTCATTAAGAATCTCGTCGATTGTTTCGGCGAGGATCACGGTAAAATCAAGCATGGTTCCAGGAGCTTCAGTTGCTTGTCAGCTCAACAAAATCCGTCCGCCATTCTATCCGAGATTCTTTCAACGATTCTCCCGAAGAAATCGGCGAAGACTGTAGTGTCCATCCAGGATTTATGGCGAGTCTTGACGAGTCTCTTGGCGAGACTCCCGGTAAGAGTCTATCGAAATTTTTTAGCATTTGTGATGGCGATAATCTTCAAAAAGAACAACACGAGAGACGATTCTTTGAAATGGTCTGAGGCAGATTTTACAGTCTGGGCAAAGTCTGATCAAGAATCCCGGTGCGAAGCATATTCGTTAATTTTGTCAAGGTGCTTGGCAAGACGCTTGGTCAGCGTCACCCCGGGATTTTCGCCAAGAGACTTGATAATAAATTCGTTCAGATCTTTTCCACGCGGGTCCTTTTCCACGCAGATATTTGCGGTGTACACTTGAGCAAAGTTGTGAACGTTTGTAACATGAGTAATAATGATGAATGAGTACGATTACGATTACACGCGGGTATACGATTGGATGCGTCTCTTAGTTTGGCCCAACAACTTGGTCGGTTGGGTTGGACTCTTATTGTAAGCAACCTAAAACCAATCCACAGTTACGATTGGTCAGTCTGCGAAGACATCGTGAGGACTTCTGTACCGGTTAACCTTTAAGAAATGGGAACAACCATTTAGTCTTGGCACTAAGTATTTACCATGAACCACTCTCAACCGGCCCGGGATAATTTCGATGGCCAAATTGAATTTCTCCTGGGACTTAGTGGTCAAAATGAATTGAAATGAAGAAAATAAACGACCACATTCTTGATTAGCCCCATTTCGTCCAGATTCTGAGTTCCATAGTATTTATTCCCGTCAAAAGAGGGATAATGTAAATCGATTATCAATGAATTGACAATATTACCATTGCTATTACAGATTCAATTTAGAACTAATCGCAAATCAGTACCCTGTAAATAAAGAAAGCGCTATGACTCTTCGCAGTGATTGGAATTATAAAAAAATCTGTGACTGCATCATTCTTCACACAGAGGCGATAAGGTGAGTGGGACAAGGGAATTATCGTACATAGATAGGCCGTGGCCATTCAGCGTAGACTTTTTTCGGAAGATTGGTCTATTTTTGTGGAACATAGTTTTGCTGATCTGATCGAGTACGCTTCATCCGCAGCCATGGGAGTAGTATTGGGCATTATTGCAATTATTACAGTCATCTCCACAGTACAAGTAAATTTAATCGATTCAAGTTCGAAACACATTTTGCATTGCAGAACAAAAATCTCGATCGAAGATTGTCTGTCATTGTAGGCTCTGTTGAATTGGAAACATCCTGAAGTACTGATACAACAAGTAACCTTGATAATTCTTCAGGTATTACATCTTTACATAATTAGCATACCCGGGCAGGAATTGATTGATCGTAGTAGAAAGATTCACACAATTGCGTGGGTATAAAAGAGTCACTTCGCGAAAAAGTCTACCAAGTCATATTACGATTGTCTTTTTTGCCGGTTAGTTACAATTTGGGCTGGCAGGATATGTCAGCGAATGCTCAAAAGCTCCTGATACCAATTCTGATACGAAGTAGCAAACCTTGTCATTTTACCGCCGGAAAAGTCTACGTTCTGTCGATGGAAACCTTTGGATCGGTATGAACTCATCTCGTTACGATGATCAATCTCTATGTGTCGTAACAATCGATAGTATATTCAATGCTGTAGCTATAATAATATATTTTGCAACGGTTTGTCAAGGCAATACGGACGGTCATATCGTACATCACGATACTCGCGCAAATGGTTTAATCGATCTACTCATCACGGTGTCGGACACATTCTTTTTTTTATATGTGTTCTATCTGTACGGGGACCTTTCCCATTGTAGTAGAATGGTACACTGAAATAAAACAAATGCTTGGAGAACTAAAAAAATAAACGAGAATCAAGAGACGAGATTTTGACAGTTTTTCCTCTGCAAACGGAACGTAAAGACGTGTAAATTGTTGAGAGGATTACAGAAAGTTATTTAACGACGTATTAACTATTAGTAGTAGTAGTATATATATTTCCATGCATACTCTGGCGCGTTTTTACATATCGCACCCTTAGAACAACAGTGTAACAACTTACATGGTAATGCCGTAAGAGATGTTACACTGTTGTTCTAGGGGTGCGATATATCCCCTTCCCATACAGTAGTGCCCCCTTAGTTATTATTCCTATTTCTTATAGTTCATTCTGTTTTCCCTTGCCACGTGACTTCTTCCCTACACTCACTTTCTTCACAAAAACGTCCAAACGCATCTACTTCATTCTTCCATCGAGGCTTGAGCACTACCTCAGTTGTTGCAAATTTTCTCCCCCGTTTTGTCGCGCTCTATCTTGGTTGCTTAGTAGTAATTCCGTCCTTCCCAGTATTTTCTGTTTTGCAGCTCTTCTTTTTTCTCTTCCCTCGTTCTTGTTTCCAAATTATTCCTCCGTTATTTTATCGTATCGGCCACTTTCTTCTTATTTTCTTGTATCCCTCGGCCAGTCAACACTTGAATCTTTCCATCGCATTTTCACTATTCCCAAAGTGCATCATATTTTGTTCGTCTTATCTGTTGTTCTCCATCTTTATTCTTCCTCGTTATTTCGTGTGTCATCTTCATTTTCATTGTCGAACACATTCTTCTTAATTTCCTTGTTCCCTCCATCTCGTTCCTTGTCGTTATCAAGTGCCCACGGGTCTGCAGCTCACGTTTCCTGATTTTCCTGTATTATTGATTGCGGATCTCCTTCGAATAGCGACATTCAAAGTTTTTACTTCGTGTACTAATTTCCTTGTCCGCCGTCATGTTGCCGGCTGGCCTCTCCCAGACATGCCTATCGAAACAATCCCGTTTTTTTTGGTATACAGTCCATTTTCCAAATTACACTTCAACATGACCTCCATTAAAGAAATGTGCCACGTTACCTCTCGTCGCGGCGCAGCTGCTTCCTTCCCGCCTCCCTTCTTTCAGCCATATTTTCTTCCCGGTTTTTCCATCAACCTCACTTTCACCACTGTTTCCGATTCTGGACTGTTTGCTCATTGCCTCCACTTTTCCTTCCGAACTTATTATCTCTTCCCGTTCTTCAATCCTTCCCCTTCACTTTGCGCTATCTTTCCTGTACTTTTGCTTCGATTGTTTTCTCTAAGCTCGCGTTTCTTTTCGCCACCACGCAGACCACGTCCACTCGCCACCATGCCTCATGGCGTCCTCCGCGTATTGACTATTATTAAATAAACAAGGGCTCCTAAACCATCTACACACACCCCCGGATTGCAGAGACACCAACTTAGCCCCTTACTGTGGCGCATTCACACAAAGACACAGTGAAACTGCGTAAAACCTGGCGATACACAAACAGCTCTCCCCAGAGATTTGCTCAAATTAAGATATAGAAGATATAAAAGTTACCTTGTCCTTACCGGGCTTTTGTACTGTTCAGGAATCTGAAAAATGATATAAAACATGGAAAATGTGATTACAATTAAATCAGATCTTTGAAATACAATAATAATAGAAAAAATGCTCAGGCGATATTTTACACCTTATACGAAGGTTTCACTTTTTCAAGACTACAGACTGTTAACGAAGAAATTATCGATGCCTTGAGTGATGTCACCACCGAATCTAGGAAAGAAATATTGTCCGGCGTAGGTAAAAGTAAAAAGAAGGAGTCCAAATAGTTAGACACGACTGCAAAAATGTCTGTAACAACCTCAGAACTTGAAAGAATGCCTCTTTAGACTGATTTGCAATATATCATTCCTTTACAAAAGGTACAAAATTTCAGTAACAACAATAAAAGTTTTCTTTCAACTGCAGGGCAAACAGCGTATTCGATCATGGGTAGAACTTATCAACAGCAGCGAGGCTTTTCATTGAAGCCCAAAATATTGCATTGTTCGGCTTTGTTATTTTTTCCTCGTTATTCATCTTGTAAGTCTCGTCACCTGAAGCTTCTTCCAGTGGGTTCTTCGTAGACAACGAGGGGCGAAATTGGAGATATCTTGCAGGTCGAAGATTCCATTGCATTCTTCGTAGACAGCAATGTGTGAATTGAAGCTGCGTTACATGTTGAAGACTCTGTGGCCAGCGCAGCTTCTTCACTGGGACCGAGGGAACTTGGATCAACTGGATTTATCGAAGAGTGATCAATAGGTACAGCATTGTTCCAAATGCCACAATCCTTTGCAATCAGCTCCTCGACCTCTTCTCGAGCAATGCCACGAGCAATCTTATGACCTTTTTTCGCCGTCTGCAGCTCTTTTCGCTGATCGTGGACTTCTCCCGTGAAAATCCTTGTTTCCGCACTAGCTACTTCTCCTGTCGCAGTATCAACAGGACACATGCTCAACAATTCAACTCAATTCCCTAAAAAACGATCGATCCACGTGTGTTTACGACTTTGGTTATGTTTTTTTTATTACCGGCGTTCCGATCTCTTGCTTCCCACTGATTTTTTTTTACGACTACGTAATGACAAGAGCTTTTCTTCCTCGCTTGATCGACCCATGTAACCCT
Organism: Amblyteles armatorius; assembly: GCA_933228735.2. Taxonomy (NCBI): domain Eukaryota; kingdom Metazoa; phylum Arthropoda; class Insecta; order Hymenoptera; family Ichneumonidae; genus Amblyteles; species Amblyteles armatorius. The sequence continues at coordinate 1,678,727 of OW121697.1, forward strand.
CGTTCGGTCGCCGACCACACGGTGATTTTTTGGTATAACCGCAAGATCTAAAACGTCGTAGTACGTTTGCGGATCTTTCGATCCTCGGAGGCTGTTTTTCTCGCCGATTTCCCCGATTTTTCGTATACCACGAGGGTGTATTGCCCTTTCCCCTCTGTCGTCATTTTCGCGAACAATATAATTCGCACAATTGTTCACAAATTATAGGTAAACACGCATTAAATGTTGCCGCACGCGAGACGATGCCGGTGAATGGGAAGCGCGAGCACGCGGGAGACTGCTGGTAAGCGGAAAACCGGAAGACGCGTACACGCAACGACGCGCCGTACGTAATGGCGGTCAGAGCCAGTCAGACCAATCCGCTTGTCGGACGAGGTTGGGCTAGCCAATCATATCTGTGGCACACCGGATACCTCGTGTGCCAGCAAAATGAGCACGATTCTATGTTTATCAGCCAAGTCATTATCATTTACAACACACCTGTGGCGGAAAACAATGGAGAATACGTTGTCCTGGGAAACGATCTTGTTTGTAAAAAAATATTCATCAGTGTTTCTACGTGTCCAACATGAGTCATAGATCATTCGACGAGCTTTTTCGAGTGGGGAAACATTATTACGTAAAGGATCTCGAGAAAAATAGAATCGATGAGGACGAAGTATAAGCAGGACCATCTCACGTTCGTTCGGCAAAGATTCCTCGCTTAGACGACAGATCAAGGTAAGTACAACGACTTTCTTTCTCTTAAGGCGAGTCTAAGCTCCTCTCCCGCTCTCACAGAATTCCCATCGCGCTGTGTCTCTCACACCCAAGCAACCGCCGGCTGCGATTAGCCTCCTCTTAACAGGAGACTAAACAACCTCTCGTTCGCTCTTACACGAACCCTACGGCGCAGTCTCTCTCGCACTCGGGCGCTCGTCGCACGGGTTTAGCCTCGCCTTAAGGAGGGTGTATCATTGGTTCCAACCAAAAATGAGATTCAGAGAATTATTTTTTTTTTAATCGCGCATATGGGAAGTGCTGAAAAGGTCGATTTTGCATAATAATAATATAAAAATGTTATTCATTAATGGATTGTAAAAAAAAGGTCAACAAATCTCCCAGCAACCCAACTTTTTTTCGAATTGGAAATGATTTGTAAATTCTTCTGAGTACGTGAGCATTTTTTCGTGAGGAATTTATTTCTCAAATATCCACTACGATTACTTGTGATATATTTGAAAAAATTGATCTTAATACTAAACTGGGACAACTTTCATGCAATAATGCTCGATCATTTCAGTTTTATAGCAGACCTTGTTGGAGCCAACGATGCTTCAGTTGCAACATCATCTGACGTTCATTTGGAGAATGAAGATAATGAACTTTCGAGAGCTCGCTACGGTGGCGTAAAGTAAAATTCTAAAAATTAAACATTCATCAATCAACCGTGAAAAAAATGCAGAATTTTCATACCTTTCGATCTATTAAAAAAATGTTGCCTCTGTAATTGTATCTAGTGTCACTCAATTGGATCGAAATCAGGGAGAAAACTTGGACAATCAAAATCTCTGTAGAAGCATTTTCGAAGAGAACTCTTCTTCGATAGGCTCTATCGAAGATGAATACAATACCGTTATAGATGATGACGAAGATGAATATCATTCTGTAATAGATGAAGATGAAGAAAATGAAGAAGAGGATCAAGATGAACAGGATAGTGAGAACACTGATCCGGACAGTAATGAGGCCGAAGAACGAGATGAATACAGTGATCAAAACGATGACCACGGAAGCGATCAGGACGGACAAGAGGATGCTAACCGGAAACGTGGGAGACAGCCTCAGCCACCACAGGAAAATGATGATGATTGACCATTGTATACAGAAGCATCAATCACAGTTGCCGAAAGTATGCTTCTGATTCGAAGACTTCTTTTGAAGCACAACATTACCGGAACTTGTATGTCTGACATATTTACTATGATCAATTTTCACTGCTTGAGTCAGGTCTTCAAAAAACTTAGTCTCTACAAATTTCAAAAATATTTTTCGATGACCGAGAAGAAGTTTCAGAAGCAGTTTCACTCCACCAACTGCCACACGCCACTAGAATTAGAAAAATCGATGTGCAGGCCATGCAAGTATTTAAAAAATACTATGAATGATAATTCATAGTATTTACATCCCTGCCTATGCAGATAGGCAGGGATAAAACGAATTACATGATATATTATCAATTGTTAACGTCGATACGAGAGAAATTGATTATGACTTCAAAAAATGCCTTCCCCCATCCTCTATCACCCTCCCCAACGGCACATTGGTTTGTCATTGAACTGAGGTTATATGCGGGTTCAATTAAAATGAGGTCGAAAGCAGGTCGGGAGGGGTCGAAAAAACATAATTCGAATCAAATTCAGGTTACGGAGGTTCACATCAGTTATAGCGGAGGCCAAGAGCAGGTTATCGAGGGTCACGTTGGGCAAGCTTGTCAATGAGCAGAGGCTTGGCAGGTCGAGCGGTTGTATGGAGGCTACGCGATCCCACAGAATTATACAAATAGGCTACGATAGGCTCGACGCAGGGTGGCGACAAGTGCACGACAAACGAAATAGGCTCCGTGGGCATTCAGAGGAGGCTAAAAATGTCGACTCGGGTAACGTTATGATAATGCTTCCCTAACGTTACGTTAACGCTTCAATGCCGTAGCAGGAGCACATATAAATTCGATTAGTTCCCATAGATACGAAGTGGGTCATGCCGTTCATAGATGGCGATAGATTAAAGAAAATGAAAGGAGAAATAATCCGATTGCCTCATTTCTGCATGGCTCCAAGCTCTATTTTACGGCACGGTTTCTGCATGCTTTCGGAGTTAATGTTGGATGTTAATGTTCTGCGATGTAAAAAACAAAGGTGAAAATTGAAATTTTCGTATCGCTTTGTCATAATGTTTGTTGGAGAATCATGCACGCAACGCAGCTGTTGCGATATGCCGAGCGCCCACTGCTCGGCAGCACCTCCCGGACAACTCCGAGGTGATACACCCACACCCACACCGCTGACGCACGCGCACTCGCTCTCACGATAGGCGAAACGGCCTACGTGCTGTGCGTAACAGGTATCGTTCTCATCTACGGTTCATGGCCATCTCCAGTGACAACGTGCTCGCGTAGATAATCGCCGTTTATAACCGGCTTTCTCATCACGGCTTAACGCGCACGACTCTCAGTTTTCGAATTTTAGATACATCTCATCACGTTCAAACTGCTCAATCAGTACTTTCACGGTTTTACTCAGTAACGATCGATTCACGAGTGTTCTTTCGGATGCGCGCTCCGCGTATTTACAACGGAGACGCTCGTGTCCTCAACCGGTGTTACTCGGCATCTCACCCTGTGTACAGTGTTTTTTCGCGCATGTTTCCCATCGTTTTGTTGCTTAAAATAAAGAGATATTTTCACTGTTAATCATCGACATCACATTTTTCCCCCGCTTCGCTATCGTTCCTACTCAACGGCATTCTCGAAGAAATCGAAAAGAAAAAGGGAATGGGGAAACAGCATTAAGCAATTACTCCTATCTCCAAGAGTAGTCGCCGGTGCTGTCTTGCGGGTCTAGTGGAAAACAGACGACAGCGATCATCCCCGTATCCGACTATAGTTGCCGGCGCTGTTCTTAGGAAAAAGGTAACCCATACAACGCCTGTTTCCTCTGTCTCCCGAGGTGGTTTCAATGTGTCGTACTTATATTTTTTTTTTTGTCACGGAAGAAAGAAACTGCACGACGAAAGGCCTATAATCCCTTACTCGAGAACAGTGGGTGTTCGATCTTGCGTTGTACTTTACATTCATCGTTATTCGAAAACAAAATACAAACGTACGCTCCGAGCTGTTACACAGAACGTCAAACTCGCAGCGTCATCAGGACGCCGCCGACCGGAATATTGTAGAAAACGAATGTAGCGGAAAAGAGTGAAGTGTTCATGAAATATGCACGACAACCATGGGAGCTCGCGCGGGTGGTGCCGAGTATGATAGGCCTCATAATAGCAGCCGAGTCAATCACTGTACGCTGGCGATACATATTACATGAAAATGCAGCGGGCCCTCAACACCACTGTCGGTGAAGGAACTGGACAAAGGTTTCTATCTTGGCTCATTCACCGTTCTCAAGCAGTTGTCAGAGTTTTCAATCCGGATAACTTTTTTAAAGTTGCCGAGACAACGGTAGAAATAGTGAGTTACGGCCATGAGTCTCTTCGATCAGCCGTATTACGCCTTAACCAAGGCTCAAATGTCGCGAATAGGTCTTTGGCCGGAACAGTCAAAATATGTGAGAATTATACTGCCTTTGACGATGTTCATCATAACATTGACACTCGTCGGACCTGGGGTAGCAATCGTTACCTGCGTGTGATTTTTTATTTTTGAACGTTGTTATTTTTTATAATTTACAACGCAGGTTATTCGAATGCATGACGCTTGGCAAGACATAAACGTTCTTGCACGAAACACAACGATCTTGCTGTTTGGAATAGGAATTTTCCTCGTTCTGCTCAATTGTGTTCGACAAATCGACAATGTACGGGCCCAGTATGTATAAATTCTACGAAAATATTCATGTTTAATCGAAAAATTTTCAGATCAAATTGTCGTTGAAGTGTATAGAAGAGCATTGGGAAAGGATTAAAAATACACCTGCAATGACTGTCCTCGACCAGTACGCCGAACAAGGACGGTACATCACCGTAGTTTACACGAGTAAATAATTATTTTCATTTTTCACAATGCACATCGTCGGCTTCAAATTTACAATTGCTTATTGTTTGCTTTTGATTCGCCAGTATGTGTCTATGTTGGGATGACAATCTGCTACGTCTTATGTTTATCACCTATAATATTTGACTTCGTTGATCCTGGCAACGAATCCCGGTCGAAAATTTATATTGTCGAAGCAGAGTACGGTATTGATTCGGAAAAATACTATTGGTTCATAATGGGTCATACAATTATCGTGACGACGACGGTGATTTCTATATTAATTGGCATTCTATCAATGTATATTTTATGGGTCGTTCATGCTTGTGTACTTTTTGAAATTGTTGGGTACGTATAATTGTGTCTCGAATAATTTAATCACTCTAGACCGATGATTTCTCCCTTGATTTCCACCCGAACCAAAAACAACCTGAAAACCGACCGATCAATCGGAACGCCTAACTAACTATTGTCCTAAACCCCTTGGCAGAAGTACCGACTGACAAACAGACGGAAACAAGACGTTATTACGGAAATAAATAGTACACAGCAAAAAATGTTACAATCGTTCAGAGCTTCGTTCAAGTGTACGCCGAAATATCTAACCCTTGCTTATGCTATACCCGAATTATTTGCTAACTATATTTTACTGAATAAAGTCATAGGATAAATTAAGAAATACTTACCGGCAAATCCACCGAGACGCGAAGCCAACATGCATAGGAATTTGCCCGGTTAATAAACTCAGTATTGCACAGACCAATGCTGTAGAGCGACAATCGGGCGGTCGCCGATTCTTGATGTCGAAATAGGAAGTAAAACAAAATTGCAGATGTATCAAATTGCATCTCCCGGGTCGCGAATCGGGAAATTGACAGTCTGAACTCGACTGAAGTACAGACCGGTTGGTCTCAGAGTTATATTGTTCCGGATTTCGTGCTTGATGTTGCTCGACGAGCGCTAGCCGTTCGGCCATAAGGCCATTGCCTGGGAGCACTGACCTATCGTTCGGGATCGATCAGGTGATCGATGGCTAGCGCTTCTTTTCGTGTCCGCGGAAAGGGCAGTACTCCATCACGCCTCGGCAAGCACACACCCAGACTCGCGCCCTGCTATTATTTTCATGCCTGAGCATTTTTCGACTTAACTCTTTCTTGTTTGTAAATAGTTTTTTTTTTTTGGGAATTTATCAAAACGTTTAATTTGGTGTTTTCTAACCGTGGTCTCCGAGAGGTTAGTGCTTCGCACTACCCTCCTCCGATCCTTCAGACAGTCTACGCAACAGTTAGGCTCATGTTCAAAGAAATCAACGATTGTAATAAGAAATATTGGCAACGAACAATTTGATTATCTTTCTTTGAATAAAGTTTTTATTTAGTTTGTATAACACAAACTTGAGTTTCACTCTTAATTTGGCGAGGGATCCCAAAAACCGTAAAAATTATATTTGTTGTCCTCGCGTACAACACTTAATTATCGGATCGGAAAAGGTATACCTCCATTTCCCTACAACAAAAAAAAGATTACGTATTCAACATGTAAGACATTTGTAAGTTTTCAACATTTCATTGTACATTGAACACTCGCCAAACGTTACAACTGTAGAATATAACGGGCCCAATATACTCCACGTGTGTGAACTTACACGCGAGCAATCTTACACCGACAGTGAGGAAAGACGGCCTTCGAGAGGCACGTTGGAAGAGCGTCACTGTCATTCTGTAGGTAAGATGAACGGACTGTTTACTGTTAATCACATGGTAACAAGGCATGTGGTTTATCTCGGCGAGCATCTCGCTGAACATCTCATCGATTGTTTTGGCGAGGATCACGGTAGAATCAAGCATGTTTCCAGGAGCTTCATTCTCTTGTCAGCTCAACAAAATCCGTCCGCGATTCTATCCGAGATTATTTTAGCGATTCTCCCGAAAATACTTAACGATGTAATGTTGATTTATTTTATTCGAGTAGCCAACTCGACTACAGGACGCAGTTTCAGGAAGGAAAGACTCGGTTTATGTAGAGATTTACTTGTTACAGTAGACTCAAAGGCAAACAATCCGAGAATAAAAATTAAACACCGATGACTTGCGATGATAAAATTGAGAGAATAAAATCTTCATTAATATTAATGCTGCTTTTACAACGTGGCCTCGCGCTTTCACCGGAAGTCGTGGCAGGACTAATTTTCCGGTTCTCCGTGACTAGAGCGCCACCTCATCAGTTCGCACAAATACTCTCTTTTGCTGTTGCGCACGCAGGCGCGGGAGATATTAGTACGAGAACTCACTCATTCCAACAGTTTACACTTGGTGAACTGCTCGAACCGTTTATTGAAGTACAAACTGGCAGAGTGACGTTGTCGTACAGATCTTCGTTGACTTACCGGCTGACTTGCCTAGGAGGAGGTGGTTCTTATAGGCGCGTCCGTAGGAAAGCGTGGTCAATGGGGAGAGAATTTGGTAGTCGGAGTGTTCTGGAAAAGGCAGGTGTTGTGGAAGATGCTGGTAGCAGCTGTCTAAGATTCTTGGACGGTCAGTCGATATTGAGAAAAGCGGAGTAGCCTGCTTGGACACAGGTTTACGTAATGTACAGGCAGATCTGTGGGAAATAGAAAATAGGCATTGTTAGGCCTTCCGGGAAAAGGGTAGGATGTACGTGCACTCCTTTCGGAAAGGTGCCGCGGCGGGAGTCGAAGAGTGGATGGTGTTGTACGGTGAAACTCGGGCTGGACCATCGGTACAGTAGAATCGCGGAAAGGATCTCGAATAAGATCATGGACGGATTTCGTTCTCTGGGAACCATGCTCGATCTAACGAGATGCTGGCCGAGATGATCAGCGAGATGCTCGGTTAGATGCTCGCCCAGATACTTGACAAGATACTTGACAAGATGCTCGGCGATCATTTCACCAAGCGTCTCTGCGATATTATGTTTTTTTTGCGCGGGTATAGATATTTGCGGTGTACACTTAAACGAAGTTGTGAACGTTTGTAACATTCGTTGCGGTGTGCGATTTCTCACCGTAATATTTTGTTGTTCCAATTCCACCGTATACCCTGTCGGGTTTTTACGGAACCCCGTCCCGATTCCCCCCTAGCACTCCCTACCCGCACTCAGCTAAACCACATAACTGCCAGTGCGTCCGTATCCGACTTAGCTACACTGTACCGCATTTGCCGGGGACACGGGGAAACTACGGAAAACCCGTGCCGGTACAGACGGCCATATTCTACTGATCCACTGGTATTTTTGCGCTTGAGTAAAGTGCAGAGACACCAAAGTCTCAGAAGAAAGCGCCCCCCGCTCAACGGTCGATGCCCCAGCTAGCGCTAAGTGGTCACCCATCTAAGTACTGACCGCGAACGAATCAGCTTGACTTGGGGGACCACCAGAGCCGGGCGCCAACCGCGCATCCACCGCTGTCGGTTATTATCTCCGTAATAATGAATAAGTACACGAATGAACGCGCCTCTTAGTTTGGCGCAACAACTTGGTCGGTTGGGTTGGACTCTATCGTAAGGAAGCACCCCAAAACCAATCTGCAGTTACGATTGGGGAGTCCGCGAAGACATCGTGTAGGTTGAGTACTTCTCTACCGGTTAACCTTTAAGAAATGGGCAAAACCATTTAGTCTTTGCACTGGATATTTACCATGACCCATCCTCGACCGGCCCAGGATAATTTTGAAGGCCAAATTGAATTTCCTCTAGGACTTAGTGGCCGAAATAAATTTAAATGACGAAAAAACAACCCCATTCTTAATCAACCCCATTTCGTCCAGACTCTGCTTCCCATAGTATTTATTCCAGTCAATAGAGGAATAATGAAATTCAATTATTAACGAATTGACAATATTATTACCATTGCACATACAGATTCAATATAGAACTAATCGCAAATGAATACCCTGTGAATAAGGAAAATGCTCTTACTCTTCGCAGTGATTTGAATTATGAAAAAATCTGTGACTGCATCATTCTTCACACAGAGGCAATAAGGTAAGTGGGACAAAGGATAGCCGTTCATAGCTAGGCCGTAGGCGTTTGGCGAGGACTTTTTTCGGAAGATTAGTCTATTTTTTTGCAACATAGGTTTGCTGATCTGATCGAGCACGCTTCAACCGCAGCTATGGGAGTGGTAATAGGCATTATTGCAATTATTACAGTCATCTCAGCAGTACAAGTAAATTTAATAATTTCAATTTCGGAACACATTGTGCAGTGCAGAAAAAAGTCTTGATCGACGATTGTTTGTCAGTGCAGGCTCTGATGAATTGGAAACATCCTGAAGTACTGATACAACAAGTAACCTTGATAATTGGTCAGGTATTGCATCTTTACATAATTAGCATACCCGGACAGGAATTGATGAATCATAGTAGAAAGATTCACACAACTGGGTGGGCATAAAAGAGTTGCTTAGCGGAAAAGTCTACCAAGGCATATTACGATGGCTTTTTTTACCTTTAGTTACAATTTGGGTTGGCAGGATATGTCAGTGACTGCTCAAAAGCTCCTGATACCAATTCTGATACGAAGTAACAAACCTTGTTATTTTACCGCCGGAAAAGTATACGTTCTGTCGATGGAAACCTTTGCATCGGTATGAAATTATCGCGTTTCGATGATCAATCTCTATGTATCGTAACAAACGATAGTATATTCGATGCTGTGGCTATAATAATATATTTTGAAACGGTTCGTCAAGGCAATACGGACGGTAGTATCGTACATCACGATATTTGCGCAAATGATTTAATCGATCTACTCATCACGATGTCGGACGTATCATTTTCTTTATATATATATATATATATACATACATATGTGTGTTCCATCTGTACGGGGGAATTCCCCATTGTAATAGAAGGATACACAAGAAAATAAAACATGCTTGGAGAACTAAAAAAGAGTAAAATAGAAAAAAAGCGTAAAAGGGAACCGAGAGACGAGATTTTGACAGTTTTTCCTGGGCAACCGGAACGTAAAGACGTGTAATTTGTTGAGAGGATTAAAGAAAGTTATTTAATTACGTATTGACTATTATTTAATAACCAAAAACTCTTACACCATTTACATATCCGCTACCCCCAGATTGCTTCCTCAGCCAACTTACCCCCTTACTGTTGCGCATTCGCACAAGAACACAGGGAAACTGCGGAAAACCTGGCGATACACAGACGGCTCTTTCCCCAAAGATTGGTGTTCCTACACGGTAACCAAACACCAATCTCCCAGAAAATTGCCTCCTGCTCCACGATTCGATCCGCCAGCCAGCGCGCGGCTACGCGGTCACCCATCCAAGTACGGACCACGAGCGGTATTGCTTGACTTTGGGGACCGCCAGAGCCACACACTAACCACCGTAACAAGGCAAAATTCTGCCCGTTACTTGGGTGCTCGGACCAGCTCGCTCACCGGCTCACAAGGCGATTTCGTGGGTCGGCGGATTATTTTGTAATTTTATTTTAAACGTGTTTCATGTTCGAACGCTTCGGATAGGAGAGCGACCGACCAGAATTACGGCGAGGAGATGTCCACGGGAGTCAGAGAGAGCCAGCGATGCTCATTTCGCGGAGTCCGGAGGCTCGAACCCTACCCCTCGGCTGTTGGAGTCTCCGGCGGAATCATCGATGGAGGGAGTGGAAACTGCCGTCTGAAAATCGTCGTCGAGGAAATGCATCGGGCATGCAGCTGCCGGTGTCCGAGCTGCAGGTGGAAATCGGCAAGAAGATCTGTGAGCGATTGGGCAGGGGGGACTGAGTCCCCCTGTCGTCGCTATCGACCCGAATATCGAACGTCGAAGGGCGAAAATCTCTCGAGCGCTACCAGCGTTACGCGAGCGCGGACATTTCGGCGGGAAGGGTCGAAAGCGTGTAAATTAGCGATTAGGCAGGGAGGTTGGGGAAGCTGCTAAGAAGAGCGATCGAGCGACGATCCTCCAGGCACTTCCCGCTGAGTCGTTAGGCGAGCTGGACGAAGACACAGGGTGATTTATTTTCTGGTTTCCCGTCAACTATCAAGCGTACGAGCGCATTTCATCCGTCGCCGTTGGAAAATCTGTCGTCGAACCCGGTGAGCTTTTCGATCCCCAGGCATCGAACATTGTTGCATAAAATAAAGTCCTTGTATTTATTGTATCTCCCGTGCACCGACTGTATGCGTGTGCCGGGATTTTCCGTCTTGTCGGCACGTCTCGTCTCGCCCGCGCCGGGAATTAACGCGAACGTTGAATCCAGGTCGTCCCGTATCGTGTATGCGACACGGGTGTGTAACCTTATTGGGGTACGAAGCGAGTCCGTGAGATTTATTAGAGAATTTACTGTTAAACTCCCGGGAGTTAGTTGAATTTGTTTAACTTTTGGCTTGTGATCGCCTTGGGGCAAAACGGCCCCCGGGAAGTAGCCTTAGTGTCATTTTGTCCAGTGAGGATAGCCGGGACGCGTGTACGTGTGTGTGAGCCGCCGAATATTGGCCGTTGTATGTTTTTCGTTTCGGACTTGGATTTGATCGAATGTGCTACGCGAATGTGTGAGAGTGTATGCGTGTTGAGTGTCCCGTCCCGGTTAGTCTAAGCAAGCGAGCGTCGCGTTGGTGTCAGTGTGAGAGCGTGGAAGCAAGTCCCGAGCGTCGGGGAAATTGTTGAAAATTCGAAGTCGATTTGTTTGAAGAAAATACAATTGTTAGGAGTAGACCGTCGGCGAGTTGTGCCGCGTCTTCACCGATTATTCACGGGACGGAGGTTTTTCCCCGGGGTTACCCGGTTTTTCCCTCCTTCGAGCTAAAATGTAATTCTTATAAATCATTTTGTTTGGTTCCCGTATCTTTGATTTTAATTGCCGCGCTAAACTCAGCCCCTCTCCGGAATTGGCAGCTGCGGCTAGTCGGAAAAAGATGGTGTCCGAAATCCTCCTCGGCGTTTTACACGCCTAGCGCCCATCCCGAAAGGGAAAAAATAATAAGGGGAGGGATTTCTTGTAGCAGACGGAAGGGTGTGAGGAAAGCTCGAATTTCCTCCCACACGACTCACCTATCGCTGTCGGTTTTCTTTATATTTTGCAATCAAAAATTAATAATGCATAGTATGAACGTTATAGTATACCGAGTAAAGAAAATCTACATCTGTAGCATTTTTTGTTGTTGTAAATTCAAATAGCGTGACATTTGTTTTTCAACTAAGAGATTCAATATTAATTAGTCATCGCATTACTGTAATGATTGTCAAGGTATGGTCGAGGTGAATAAAGTGTAAGTCCGAATGAATGAATAATTTTGGTTTATTATAATGAGACGTGAGTGAAGGAGAGTGTATGTCAAACAGCTTTGGGAGTCTGAGATGAACTGACAAAAGGGCCTGACGGAAGCAGGGCCATCGCCAATTGCTGCGCGCGACACAGTATTCCTACGCGCGATAAGACGGCCTCTTCTCGCGCGTGGCGGATGCAGCGACTGGACCGCTACCGTGAGAGCGTGAACGTTCGCACGGAAGGTGCTGTCGGTACAAAGATTACCGAGATTCTAGACAAAATGTTTTAACTTGAGTTTCCTGCGCTAAAAATACCAACTCGAAATGTGGAATCGTCACAACTACCCGAGCAGAAATTGCCGTCGGGCTGACGTCAGGTCCCTATCAGGTCCTGATAAGGCACCTTATCAGGCCCTGATCAGGAATGTAACGCAGTTGCCCTATAAGGTTCTGATCAGGCTGCCTGATCACGGCCTAATCATGGTGCCTAATTACCTCCTGAGAAAAATATAATAAATACTTTTTATTTATTAGCGTTATTTTGTCGGACTTGTGAACTTTTTGTATTCGTTCTGCGGATTAAATGAACTAATTACTATAATGTAAATCACGGAAAAATTCATTTTTATTTCACTTGTAGTCGGACTCGAACCACCGACCTTGCCAATGGGGACTGCGTTGGCGGCACCTTAACCAACTAGGCTATCCTCAACTTGAAAAACGTAATGTCGAATTTGCTTTTAAGCTCCGGTAGAAGTATACACACGATGACAAGAACCGACAATAAGCACGTGGGATGTCGTGTAGTTGGGACGAATCTCGAGGTGTGTTGCCCATTTCAATCTTGTTAGCGTCCGTCTGCAGGACGTGTTGGAGCGTTGGAACCGGTCCCGAGATTTTTCAATAGTGCGACTTCCGATGGGGAATATCCGGCCTCGCGGCAGAATGGCCGCTCTTCAGCAAAATGGGAACCGCTCTGCAGCAGGATTTTTCTCCGCTCTTCAGCAGGATGAGAACCGCTCTGCAGCAGTTAGGAGTCGTTTGCTTCGAGAGAAGCGGATTTTTTTGATTGTTTCGATAGAAACGGGATTTCAAGAGGCTCGTTCCAAGCCTCGAAATGTCGGTGGTTGCAAGCCACGGGAAATTTCGGTAGTCAGGGTCGCCTTGCGAGGACAAAAAGAGAATGAACACCTTCCAGAGTCGGGGACTGAATAGGCTGAGTAAATTCTGATTTTATTCGTGGAAATCTCGGCTTCTTATAGGCGTTCCGTTACACCTTCGCTTGCGAGAAACTATCGCGAAATCTCCTTCTCGCGGGGAATCTTATAACTAGGGTCGCGTGTAGCGGCTGGAGCGAGCGCTCGCTGCGCTCGGCTATCTTCGATAAAGTTTAGTGTTCGCGTGGCTCGTCAGCGTCAAGCGTGTGTTTTGTGTAGTGCGCGGGTTTAACCTCGCTCAGTGTTTGCGCGAGGGTTTTTTTACATTACTAATAAAATTTTGAAAGGTTTTCAAAATTGAGTGAAGTGATAAATGTGTAGTTTAAAAAATGATACATCGTGGTGAACTGGTGTGTGTGCGTGTCAACGAGTGATGGTGCGTTTTTTTTCAGGTGTTTGCATCGCGTGTTTACGAGAGCAACAGGTGTCAACGGTAGTACAAGAATCTTCTTATTGGTAGGTAGTATTTAATTTTAACATTCGGCGTCTCTCTCTCCGAGCGAGAGTATTTTTATCTTTTTCCTCAACTGATTTTTATGAGGTGTATTCTGTTTCTCAGTTTCATATTCCACGGCGTGGATTCACCGGGAACTCCGGGCAGATGGTCTGGCGTCGAGGGACGTGAACAGAGGGTCCACGACAGTATTTAACAGGTGAGTATCTAGTCTCTATTTTCTTAATCGCTTTATGGGTACTTTTAATTATTTACATGTTTTTTTTTGTTCCAGGTCCCGGCAAGGCTGCGGGTAAGCCGCTTCCTTGCTCGGCGTCGTCGAGCGAGCCAGAGGGTCCGTCGTCGAATGGCATGGGCGGAAGGCCCATGTCCAAAAATCGCAGGTAAGTTCTTATTCTAGGCTTAATTTCTAATCAGGATTATTATAAATTTTTTAATATTAATTAATGTATATTTTTTAATATTAATTAATGTATATTTTTTCATATTAATTAATTTTTTTTTCTGTTTCAGGTTACGGCAAGGAAGCGCCGCTACTCGCTTCGACGCCGTCGGGGGAGTCCAGGCCGTCGAGTCGCCGTCGAGGTTTTGTCGCCCAGGTGAGTTTTTATTTCCAGGTTTGTTACGTATTTAGTATTTACGCATTATTAATATTTTTATTTCTTTTTTTCAGATCCCGGCCGGGCAGCGGGTAAGCCGCTACCTGGCTCGGCGTCGACGAGGGTTATTTTAGAGAGCCTCGACTGCGCCTCGATAGTGTTCGACGAGGTAAGTTTTTTAGTCTTTTTCTTTAGAACTATTTAGGAAGAAATATGTAATTAGTAATTATTTGTTTTTTTTTGTCTTTTTAAGGATACGGGAGGCAGCGGGTAAGCCGCTTCCTGGCTCGACGTCGCATGGAGTTTATCTGGGGGAACCTAGTGGCCTCGTCGCTGGATCCTCGGCTGCATGGTGAGTGTTGTTTCAACACATTAGTTTTGATTTTAGCATTCTAATTTTCTATTTTTCTTTTCCATGTGCAGGAGTCCCGGACGAAGCGACGAGGGGAACGGTTCGCCGCACGACGAAGGCAATGGTCCGGTGTCGTGTCGTAAGTACATAGATTAGCGTGAATATTTTGGTTCTTATTTATTAATAGTGTTTTCTTTTTTGTTTTAGGTTTTTTAGGTTCTAGCGAGGGAAAAACGCCGATCGGCGTACAACAACGATTAAATATACTTTGACAAAGTGCCTCACACGTGCATTGCCGGCGAAAAATGAAATTCAGTGAGAATTTTGAACACTTTCTAATGACATAAAAATCGGAAAAGCGTCCAAAGTGATTTGCACAATTACTTCCGAATGTTTTACGGTTTTGCTCATGACTTTCTCTATGATAATTCCGTTGTGCCACTTTGGCTCCCTCATAGAGGGAGCTATTATTAAAACACATTAAAAAAAGTTTTCAGGCAATTTTTTATCTAATCTTTAACGCTGATTACGAAACTATAACTCGTTTTACTCTTTGCATGACGTTTGATTCAGAAACGCCTGTCAACAAAATTTGCAAAATTCAACATTTTCAATATCCCATACAATTTAAACGGTTGAATCAATTTTTGCCAAATTTAATACGGAACATTGTACAGTGTTCGTCTATTCCTGTGCCACATTTAAGCCCGATACCTCCATGTTTACTCAAATTAGACTATTTTGAGTAATTTATAAAAAAAAAAAAAAAAAAAAAATCGATAAAATCTAATCCCTTAGGTAGATTTCGGCCAAATTCAATATCAAGGGTCTTTGTTCATAGTATTGTGTTTGTAAGTATTTTTAGAACGACAGCTCAAATTGTACGAAAGTTAAAGCTAATACCGTATTTTTTTAAGAATTTCAAATTCGCGTAAAATCTCGAAACGGGCCCCAATCTTCATGACAATTATATCGAAGGAAGAGACGTGACCACTCTACTAGTGTACAAAATTTCAACCCGCTATCTCCGGCCGTTTGCGAGTTATAGTCGTTCTAAGCGATGCACGCTGTCACGCACGCATGCACGCACGCGCGCAACCAAGTAAAACCACACTCCTCGACGTTTTGAACTATTTTCTGTTCTCTGACACTAAAATCTTGAAAACATTTTTTTCACGAAAACAAATCTTCCTCTGTAAGGAACAAAAAATTGTGTAAATGACAGTTTGCGTACTAATTAATACGGTTCATCATGGTAACCTCACACAAGAAAGAACATTGCATGGATACGGTATGCTGATCAGTACGCTCGATGCTCGTAAGAATACTTACTTTCATTCATTTACTTCCATTCCATCGATTATCAACGGTAGCCGATTCCTTCAGCTTTGTCGATAGGGGTAAAGTTTTTCAATGTGTCGTACTTGTTGTATTTTCACACGAAAGAAAGAAACTGAACGGCGAAAGAGCTATAATCCCTCACTCGAGAAGTGTGGGTGTTCGATCTTGCGTTGTACTTTAGATTCATCGTTATTCGAAAACAAAATACAAACGTATGATACGAGCTGTTACACATAAGTGTTTTGCGCATAGTCAGACACACAGCGTCATCAGGACGCCGCCGACCGGGGTGTTGTAGAAAACGAATGTAGCGGAAAAGAGTGTAGTGAAGAGTGAAGTGTTCATGAAATATGCACGACAACCATGGGAGCTCGCGCGGTCGGTGGCGAGTATGATAGGCGTCATAATAGCAGCCGTGTCAATCACTATACGCTAGCGATACATATTACATGAAAATGCAGTAGTCCCTCAACACCACTGACGGTGAAGGAACTGGAGGCAGGTTTCTATCTTGGCTCATACACCGTTCTCAAGCAGTTGTCAGAGTGTTATATCCAGATAACTTCTTTGAAGTAGCCGAGACAACAGTGAAAATAGTGAGCTGTAGCCATGAGTCTCTTCGATCAGCCGTACTACGCCTTAACCAAGGCTCACATGTCCCGAATAGGTATTTGGCCGGAACAATCAAAATACGTGAGAATTATTCTGCCTTTGATAATGTTCGCCATAACATTGACACTCGCCGGACCTGTGGTAATAGTCGTCATCTGAGTGTGAATTTCCTTTAAAAAGTTGTTTCCTTTTTTCATTATATACTATGTTTAACAGCTTATTCGTTTGCATGTTGCTTGGCGAGACATAGACATTCTTGCACGTGCCGCAACAATCATGTTGATAGGAATGGGAATTTTCTTCATTCTGCTAAGGGCTAGTCACCAAATTGATGATGTACGGTTCCAGTTTAATATATGTTCTACGAAAATATTCATGTTTAATGGGACATTTTTTTAGATAAAATTGTTGTTGAAGTGTGTAGAAGAGCATTGGGAAAGGTTCAAAAATACACCTGCAATGATTGTCCTTGACAAGTACGCCGAACAAGGACGGTACATCACCGTAGTTTACTCGAGTAAAGAATTATTTAAATTTTTTTTACAACGCACAACATCGGCTTCAATTTATGATGGCTTATTTTTTGCTTTTAATTCCCCAGCATGTATCTATCTTGGGGAGACAATCTGCTACGCCGTATGTTTATCGCCTATAATATTTGACTTCATTGATCCTGTCAACGAATCCCGGTCGAAAATTTATATTGTCGAAGCAGAGTATGGTATTGATCGAGATAAATACTATTGGTTCATAATCGGTCATACAATTATCGTGACGACGACGGTGATTAGTATAATGGTTGGCGTTCTATCAATGTATATTTTATTGGTCATTCATGTTTGTGTACTTTTCGAAATTGTTGGGTACGTATAATTGTGTCTCGAATAATTTAATCACTCCACACCGATGCTTTTCTCCTTGATTTCCACGCGAACCAAAGACAACCTAAAAATCGACCGGTCAATCGGAGCGCCTAACTAACTATTGTCCTACACCTCTTGGCAGAAATATCGACTGACAAACATACACCGCAAAAAATTTTACAATCGTTCAGAGCTTAAGGCGTTCAAGTGTGCACCGAAATATCTAACACTTCCTTATGTTGTAACCCGAGTTATTTTCAAATTATGCTTCACTGAATAAATTCATTGGATAAATTGGAAAATATTCACTGGCAAATCCACTGAGTAGCGAAGCCGACACGCGTAGGAATCGAACGATAGCCGATTCTCGATGTTGAAATAGGAAGTAAAACAAAATTGCAGGCGTATCAATTTGCACCTCGCGGATCGCGATCGGGAACTTGACTGTCAGTCTGAATTCGACTGAAGTACAGACCGGTAGGTTTCAGAGTTAGGCTCAAGTTCAAAGAAATCGACGATTGTAATGAGAAATATTGCCATCGAACAATTAATTATCTTTCTTTAAATAATTTGGTTATTTAGTTTGTATAACACAAACTGAAGTTTCCCTCCTAATTTGGCGTGGATCCCAAATACCTTGAAAATTATATTTGTTAACCCCTGCGTACAACATTTAATTCTAGGATCAAAAACGGTACACCGCTATTTCCCTACAACACAAAAAGATTGCGTACTCAATATGTAAGACATTTGTAAGTTTACACAATTTCATTGTACATTGAACACTCGGCACACGTTACAACTTTAGAATATTAGGAAAGTAAAGACGGCTTTCGACAGGGGCGTTGGAAGAGCGCCACTATTATTCTGTAGGTAAGATGAACCGACTTTTAACTGTTAATGGCATTATTACCCGGCATGTAGTTTATCTTACTATCAGCTAGATGTTCATCTAACCGTGATAAAATGAATAATATCGTCGAGACTCGTGGCGAGATGCTCACCGAGCATCATGTCGAGCATCTCGCCGATTGTTTCAGCGAGGATCACGGTAGAATCAAGCAGGGTTCCAGGAGCTTGAGTTGTTTGTCAGCTCAACAAAATCCGTCTGCCATTCTATCCGAGATTCTTTCACCGATTCTCCGGAAGATAACGGCGAAGACTGTGGTATCCATCTAGGATTTATGGCGAGAGTCTTGACGAGTCTCTTGGCGAGACTCTTGGCGAGACTCTTGGCGAGACTTTTGGTAAGAGTCTATCGAAATTTTTTAGCATTTGTGATGGCGATAATCTGCAAAAAGAACAATACGAGACACGATTCTTTGAAATGGTCTGAGGCAGAATCTACAGTCTGGGCAAAGTCTGATCAAGAATCCCGGTGCGAAGCATATTCGTTAGTTTTGTCAAGGTGCTTGGCAAGACGCTTGGTCAGTGTCACCCCGGGATTTTCGCCAAGAGACTTGATAATACATTCGTTAAGATCTTTTTCACGCGGGTCCTTTGCACGCAGATCTTTGCGGTGTACACTTGGGCGAAGTTGTGAACGTTTTTAACATTAGTAATAATAATGAATGAGTATACGATTGAAGGCGCTTCTTAGTTTGGCGCAACAACTTGGTCGGTTGGGTTAGACTCTTATTGTAAGCAACCCAAAACCAATCCGCAGTTACGATTGGTTAGTCCGCGAAGACATCATGAGTACTTCTGTACCGGTTAACCTTTAAGAAATGGGAACAACCATTTAGTCTTTGCACTAAGTATTTACCATGAACCACCTTCAACCGGCCTGGGATAATTTCGATGGCCAAATTAAATTGCTCCTGGGACTTAGTGGTCGAAATAAATTGAAATGACGAAAAAAACGACCATGTTCTTGATCAACCCCATTTCGTTCAGATTCTGATTTCCATAGTATTTATTCCCGTCAAAAGAGGGATAATGTGAATCGATTATTAATGAATTGACAATATTACCATTGCTATTACAGATTCAATTTAGAACTAATCGCAGATCAGTACCCTGCAAGTAAGGAAAACGCTATGACTCATCGCAGTGATTGGAATTATAAAAAAATCTGTGACTGCATCATTCTTCACACAGAGGCGATAAGGTAAGTGGGACAAGGGAAATGTCATACATAGATAGGCCGTGGCCGTTCAGCGTGGACTTTTTTCGGAAGATTTGTCTATTATTGTGGAACATAGTTTCGCTGATCTGATCGAGTACGCTTCATCCGCAGCCATGGGAGTGGTATTAGGCATTATTGCAATTATTACAGTCATCTCCACAGTGCAAGTAAATTCAATCAATTCAATTTCGAAACACATTTTGCATTGTAGAACAAAAATCTCGATCGAAGATTGTCTGTCATTGTAGGCTCTGTTGAATTGGAAACATCCTGAAGTACTGATACAACAAGTAACCTTGATAATTGGTCAGGTATTACATCTTTACATAATTAGCATACCCGGGCAGGAATTGATTGATCGTAGTAGAAAGATTCACACAATTGCGTGAGTATAAAAGAGTTACTTCGCGAAAAAGTTTACCAAGTCACATTACGATTGTCTTTTTTGCCGGTTAGTTACAATTTGGGCTGGCAGGATATGTCAGCGAATGCTCAAAAGCTCCTGATACCAATTCTGATACGAAGTAGCAAACCTTGTTATTTTACCGCCGGAAAAGTCTACGTTCTGTCGATGGAAACCTTTGGCTCGGTATGAACTTATCGCGTTACGATGATCAATCTGTATGTATCGTCACAATCGGTAGTATATCCAATGCTGTAGCTATAATAATATATTTTGCAACGGTTTGTCAAGGCGATACGGACGGTCATATCGTACATCACGATACTTGCGCAAATGGTTTAATCGATCTACTCATAACGGTGTCGGACACATTTTTTAAAAATATGTGTTCCATCGGTATAGGGACCTTTCCCATTGTAGTAGAATGATATACTGAAATAAAACAAATGCTTGGAAAAGTAAAAAAATAAAAGAGAACCGAGAGACGAGATTTTGACAGTTCTTCTTCGGCAACCAGAACGTAAAGACGTGTAAATTGTTGAGAGGATTAAAGAAAGTTATTTAACTACGTATTAACTATTAGTAGTAGTAGTATATTTATTTCCATGCATACCCTAGCGCGTTTTTATGTATTGCACCCTTAGAACAACAGTGTAACAACTTATATGGTAATGCCGTAAGAGATGTCACACTGTTGTTCTAGGGGTGCAATATATCCCCTTCCCATACAGTAGTGCCCCCTTAGTTATTATTCCTATTTCTTATGGTTCATCCCCCCCCCCCCCCCCCCCCTGCCTGCTGCCACGCGACTTCCCTACACTCACTTTCTTCACAAAAACGTCCAATCGCATCTGTCTCATACTTCCATCGAGGTTTGAGCGCTACCTCGGTTGTTGCAAATTTTCTCCGCCGTTTTGTCGCGCTTTATCTTCGTTGCTTAGTCGTAATTCCATCCTTCCCAGTATATCCCGTTTTGCAGCTCTTTTCTTTTTTCTCTTTCCTCGTTCTTGTTTCCAAATTATTCTTCCGTTATTTTATCGTATCGGCTACTTCCTTCTTATTTTCTTGTATCTCTCGGCCAGTCAACACTTGAATCGTACCATCGCATTTTCACTATTCCCAAAATCCATCATATTTTGTTTATCTTATTTGTTGTTCTCCATCGTTATTCTTCCTCGTTATTTCCTGTCTCATTTTCGTTTTCATTGTCGGACACATTCTTCTTAATTTCCTTGTTCCCTCCATCTCGTTCCTTGTCGTTATCAAGTGCCCACGGGTCTGCAGCTCACGTTTCCTGATTTTCCCGCATTATTGATTGCGGATCTCTTTCGAATAGCGACATTCAAAGTTTTTATTTCGTATACCAATTTCCTTGTCCGCCGTCATATTGCCGGCTAGCCTCTCCCAGGTATGCCTTGTGAAACAATCCTGTTTTTTTTTTTGTATACTGTCTATTTCCCAGAATACACTTCATCATGGCCTCCATTGGAGAAATGTGCCACGTTACCTCTCGTCGCGGCGCAGCTGCTTCCTGCCCGCCACCCCTCTTCTAGCCATATTTTCTTCCCGGTTTTTCCGCTAACCTCACTTTTACCACTGTTTCCGATTGTGGACTGTTTGCTCATTGTCTCCACGTTTCCTTCCGAACTTATTATCTCTTCCCGTTCTTCAATCCTTCCCCTTCACTTTGCGCTATGTTTCCCTTAGTTTTGCGACGATTGTTTACTCTAAGCTCGCGTTTCTTTTTGCCACCACGCAGACCACGTCTACTCGCCAACATGCCTCATGGCGTCCTCCACGCATTGACTATTATTAAATAAACAAAAACTCCTAAACTATTTACATACCCCCCCGGATTGCCGCCACAACCAACTTAGCCCCTTACTGTGGCGCATTCGCACAAGGACACAGTGAAACTGCGGAAAACCTGGCGATACACAAACGGCTCTCCCCAGATATTGCTGTTCCTACAGGGTAATCACCAATTTCAAGTGATGAACGGTGTACGTAGAGAGATGCCGAGTAACGCACGGTTTCATCTGCACGTTTCCGGACCACCCGAAATTCAGCCAAGACCGTCGACAGCTCAGAAGCGGTTCTACGAATCTGTAGGATGGGTCAGAGAACCACTTCACTGACTGAAGTCGCGATTCTGCTCGCGACCGCCACCCCGAATTGTTGCGTGGCAGTGGGGCAGTTCTCACATTAGGGCTGGTATGTATCGTAATAGCGCATTAATGGTGTTTGGGCTAAAATTACGGGAGGGGAACGGGAGAGGGGCTCCGCTGACCGCGTTAGTCGCAGACAAAGCAAGCGGCTAGACAAAGATAGTGCCTCTTGTTTATTAAATTTATCTCAAAAAGGAAACGGTGAATCTTCTTGATATTTGGACACAATTTGTCTGATAGCATGCTCTTCTCTGTAGTAGGTTTTTTATTCGAATCTAACAGAAATAGGCGAAGAAAATCGCTAAGTTCCGTTGTTCCCGATCGATTTCCGAAACGTTTACACGGTACCTTATGTAGCTTATGCACATGCATTACTAAAAGACTACATGGTCAAAAAATCTGAGATAACTGCAAATGATTCAATCGGTCTTTCCCTACAAAGTAGCAAAGTTTTACAACGATAGAATAGAAACGCATTTTGGCCCAAACATCCTTAACGATCATTCTCTGGCACAGTTGTGAGGGCCAAAGGAGGGACGAGGATCGAGTGAATACATCGTTGAAATAAAAAGGAATAGAAGCGATTCTTGAATAGCAAGATTAACTTGAAACAATGATCTGTGTTTGTCGGAATGTATGTACGCGATTGGGACAACAACACGCTCCTCCACAGATAGCCTAATATTGGAGCTTCTTATTATTTCATATCTTACGGCAACTTCTTGTTAGTGGTAATTGCGTTGCACGAGGCAACATAAAAAACAACCTGCGCGTGATTTTTGCATTTGGGTTTGTTGCGGAAATCTACAGAATAATTAAATCATGAAGACACTAGGATACCGTTGTTTTTTCTGCATATGGACAAAATATCTCAATATACGTTTTTATTCAATTTAAACTAAAAGTGCGGTAAACTAAAAGTTGCCAATCTCTAGTGATAAGTAAAGATAAGCTTTGATCCCTAGTGGAATTGCATGTAACCATGGGGAAGAATTGTTTTACTTGTGTCAATTTCTTTCAGGTGAAAGCATCAATCCGAAGTACGAAGCTCTCCCGCTGGAGCCCATCATAGAAAACAAAGCTGTGACGAATTGCTATTGGGCCAAACTGGAAATTCGCGATCTGCAGAAAGAAGATGCACGCGTTTATACACTGTTGATTGAAAGCGAGAAAGGACAAGATTCGACTAATCTAAAGTTAATCGTGCGAGATCCAACAGAGCTGCGAGTTATCGCGGCTGCTGCGGCTGTTGGCCTCCTTTTGCTTATTCTCCTGATTGCCGTTGGTGTTTACTCGATACTCAGGGGAAAAAATCGACGATATCGAAAAGAGGAGGAGGAAGAGGGCAGCATTGCAGCTGATGCATTTTACAACACACCATCACCTGTCGAGCGACAGAAGACGCCGACACCCAGCAAAACTTACACGCGGAAGTCTCATCAAGATGGCGGCCTTGCCGTTATGTACGATTACGATCAAATTGCAAAGCAAACTCGCACCATGAGCCCAGAAGCGCTGAAGGTTCGAAGAGCACCAGCTGTTCTCCAGGCCCCTACGATAGTCTGATTTTAAGAGACACCTTAGAAAACCAAGCTACCGTGAACAGCGACCGGAAAGGCGACTCTGAAGCGACGGTTGTCTTGCTCCAAAAATTAACCACACTAACGACCGCCGAAACATTCTTTTGCCTCATTTCGGGAGTGAAGTCGATTCTTGGATTGTCCAATCCAACCAAGCGTCTAGATATAAACTTTTTGACGATCGGGATGAGCTTTTGTAGACGGTTGCTATTACGGTCGTTTATTCGGTCGCCAATCAAACAAACGACTTCATTGCCAAATCACGGCAAAAAAATGTGTCGGCAGAGCGGTCGTTTCAGCGGTCATTAGTGTGGTTGATTTTTGGAACAAAACAACCGTCGCTTTTAGTGTCGCTTTTTCGGTCGCTCAGTATGTCAGGGCATTGCTAAATCGTGTTAATCGTTAACCCGCCGTTACTTGCATTTATATAATTACTCAAATGGCTTATTTTTTTTGCTATTTTTGAAAATAGGTTTCTCTGTTTGCGTTGAACTGTTCGCCAATTGCCCCTATTTACGTTTAACGCCTTCACTGTTAGAGAATAGTACATTACTCCACGAGTTAGAAAAAGTGTTTCGCACCGAGGGATGTACGAAACTTTTCATCACAAGGTGCGAAAATGGCGGTTTTACGCACACGAAGCGGGCGGAAAAGTGGCTATTTCCGCACCGAGTGATGAAAACATATTTCCGTTTTGGCCCCTATAGGAGCCTCTGACAGTGAAGGGATTAAGAATAGTACTACAAATTACGACAATCTTCGTCGGTATTTAAGAAACTAGCCTATATACGTCGAAAGATTGCGCGGGTCGTCGTACTTTGTTTAATACGATAAACAATGGAGAGGAGCAAAAGACGTGCCAGCTTCTCGACGCCAAGTACTAAAAAAACATGTTTTTATGCGAGACGCTACCGGATATTTATACGCCGTCGAGTATGACGAAAGTAAAATCTTTAGTCAAAAACCCTCGAACGTATCAGGAACGAAGAATTGGATCGGAATCGCGACATTTATACCATAGAACTTCGATACAAGCTTTCCGATGGAACCAGTTACGATCATAATTGTTCGGCAAATGCTGTGATACGATCATCGTGAGCCACAAAAATTTCAAAATTTCGATGAAACTCAGCGAGTTGAACTCAGTTGATGCGAAATGGGAGAGGCCGTGTCTACTGCGTATGTGCATCGGCTTTGGTAGGCTCAGCACATATGTCTACTGCTGCAGTTAGTCGAACAGCAAAATAATCACCGAGATATATATATATATATAGATATATTTTATTGAAAAATTTGAAAAATGTGTGATTAAAGAATTTGCAAATAATTCGACCAACAAATCCGAAAAAAGCGATTATGAAATGTGAAAATTGTTTGATTCGTAAATATAAAAAAAAACCCTGAGAAAATTGTGCTGAACAATCGAAAAAGGGCGGGAAATAATTTCTGCGCAAAGAATTTGTAAATATCGTGGATAATGTAACTAAAATATCTCCAATAGATTCGTGATTCATTCGTTTTTATTTGTATATAATTATGACATATTTTTTTTACATCGTCAGCCCCAATTTAATGCAAATGATACGTTTATATGTCGTCTAGGTTTATTAAAAATGTTAATCGAATTTTTGTCGAAAATAATTCAGAAAAAAGTGTTTAATTAAAAATGTAATTTATTGAACATAATTTCGAAGCATCGATCGTGATCTCGCTCATGATTTCTACAAATTACCTGATCCTTTAATTTTTTGAATGTCTCAGATATCAATTAAAGCTCGAATCAAACTTTTGCAGATTTTTGCGAGTGGAAGGTAATGACTTCGGTACTGGATCGGCAGGATAAGGCGTAGAGGAAAGGATTTAACATCATGTGTGCTCGATTGACGAAGGCAGCTGGATGGCTGATGCATCTATAACGCACATGTGCGTTGGTTAGAACTTAACGCATATGAGTGAAGAGAACTAGGTAAGAGTTCTTCGGTCCTGCAATTCGGGAACCGATAGGTCGACCCGACGTTTATGACCGAATACTCTCCTTCAACTGTGCTCAGTGACACACATGCCGAGGCATACGTGCTTACGTCACCCTCGCGGACCAACCAACCGTAAAACTCTGGGTTGGACCTGGGTTGTTTTCTAATATACTACTGCACTTCAACCAGTCGATTGGTGCGCCGAACAGACTCTGAATCCAACCTTCTGGAGGTAGCTTTTTGGTTGATACCTAAAAACCAACCGTAATACCAACCATTATGTGTCGGATTGAAAGTTGGTTTACAGTTGGACCTTTCTAAAATAACCCGATTTCTAACTTTGTGTCTAGAGCACCGACAGTTCTCGCCTCAGGGTTGGATATCGGGTTGTTTTATGAAAATTCAACTGTAAACCAACTTCGTATCCAACACATATAATGGTTGGTGTTACGGTTGGTTTTATAATATCGCCACAAAATCAACCTTTTCAAAGTTGGAATCAGAGTCGGTTTGATGCACCAATCGACCGGTTAGTCTTCAGGTTGGGCGGAACGCGAGGGCGTCTATAAAATAAATTTACAACGAGGCTCCATTCTGGGATTACCTCGAGGAGTTTGTGGTCAATTCTTCGTGGGATCGGAACGAACTCTGAGGATTGGATAAGTACAGCCAGTATAGCGGCGCTTTGCTTGCGCGAGCCCTCCGCCGACTCGCCATCTCGCGGCCAAACATGAGACTCTATTTGGGGGTAAGAACGACCCGTTGCAATACACTTATACGATTTCTATCATTCTCTATCCGTTCGAGCGGGGTTTAGTTATCTATCGCTATCCAAATGTTTCCGCATCAGCATTTCGTTGTGTTTCTATCGTTCTCTATCCGATTATGTATTTTTTCGTTATCAAAAGGGGTGGTACCGTTCCAAGGGGTGAGCCTCACAAGAGCTGGCCTTTTTTTGGCATAAGTTATGATCTGCGATCCATAACACTTATATAGCACAGAGAAGCCTGTTCCTCCATAGAATCACTTGATGTGCATGCCGACTTTGCCGTACATAACGCACCACGGAGCAATTCGCTTGTATCTTTGGCATGATATATTTTCGGTTTCTTTTTTATCCCGTCTGTTCTGCAATTACTCTATTGACCAACTCGCCTGTACCTCGTGCATGGCGTTAGAACATTCAGTATTCCATCCTATCTTTTCTAAAATTGCACCACTGATAAATCCATTTATACCTCGTGCATGATGACAGAAAGTTCGGTTGTTAATCCCATGTTTTCTGAAATTACCGCCGCATGAAATTTTGAAGAAGGCGAGGGGACGTGATTATTATACCACGGCAATGGGTTGTTCGTCATCTGCTTTCGTCCCCAGTCTTCGTCCCCGGTCTTCGTCCCCGGCCTTCGTCCCCGATTTTCTGCGATTACTATAACATGGAATTTTTAGGGGGGGGGGGGGGGGGGGGGGCTGAACTTAAATGTTGACACATAAAAAATTATGATGATTATCAGCAGATGATTATTATGATGATTAAACAGGAGGAAAAATGAAAATTTTCTTCCCGATACTTGTGTAGGGCGCTACTTGTATTGTATTGAAAGTGGCCGATACTTGTATCGGCCACTTTCCATCCTCGTTGCAGGCATGAAATGGTGCCGTTTTGTGGTAATCACAAAAAAAAAATGGTGAAAATGACAGTTTGCGTATCAATTAGTACGTTTCATGGTGAGCTCGCACGAGAAACAAGAGCGCATGAATACGGTATGCTGATCAGTACGCTCGATGGTCGTAAGAATACTTACTTTCATTCCAGTGCTTTTATTCATTTACTTCCATTCCATCGATTATCAACCACACCCGATTCTGTCAACTTTGTCGATGGAGGTAAAGTTTTTCAATGTCTCGTACTTATTGTATTTTCCCACGAAAGAAAGAAACTGGACGGCGAAAGAGCTATAATCCCTTACTCGAGAACTATGGGTGTTCGATCTTGCGTTGTACTTCAGATTTATCATTATTCGAAAACGAAATACAAACGCATGCTACGAGCTGTTACACATAACTGTTTTGCGCATAGTCAGACGCACAGCGTCATCACGACGCCGGCGACCGGGGTATTGTAGAAAACGAATGTAGCGGAAAAGAGTGAAGTATTCATGAAATATGCACGACAACCATGGGAGCTCGCGCGGGTGGTGGCGAGTATGATAGGCGTCATAATAGCAGCCGTGTCAATCACTGTACGCTAGCGATACATATTACATGCAAATGCAGCGGTCCCTCAACACCACTGTCGGTGAAGGAACTGGAGGCAGGTTTCTATCTTGGCTCATTCACCGTTCTTAAGCAGTTGTTATAGTGTTCTATCCAGATAACTGTTTTGAAGTAGCCGGGACAACAGTAGAAATAGTGAGCTGCGGACATGAGTCTCTTCGATCAGCCGTACTACGCCTTAACCAAGGCTCAAATGTCGCGAATAGGTCTTTGGCCGGAACAATCAAAATACGTGAGAATTATACTGCCTTTGACGATGTTCCTCATAACATTGACACTCGTCGGACCTGGGGTAGCAATCGTTACCTGAGTGTGAATTTTTCTTCTAGAACGTTGTTACTCTTTTACAATTTACAACGCAGGTCATTCGAATGCATGACGCTTGGCAAGACATAAACGTTCTTGCACGAAACACAACGATCTTGCTGTTAGGAATAGGAATTTTCCTCGTTCTGCTCAATAGTGTTCGACAAATCGACAATGTACGGGGCCAGTATACATATATTCTACGAAAATATTCATGTACAGTCGGAAATTTTTCAGATAAAATTATCGTTGAAGTGTATAGAAGAACATTGGGAAAAGATTAAAAATACACCTGCAATTATTGTCCTTGACCAGTACGCCGAACAAGGACGGTACATCACCGTAGTCTACTCGAGTAAATAATAATTTTCATTTTTTCACAATGCACATCGTCGGCATCAATTTACAATTACTTATTGTTTGCTTTTGATTCGCTAGTATGTAGCTATGTTGCGATGACAATCTGCTACGTCTTATGTTTGTCACCAATAATATTTGACTTCGTTGATCCTGTCAACGGATCCCGGTCGAAAATTTATATTGTCGAAGCAGAGTACGGTATTGATCCGGAAAAATACTATTGGTTCATAATGGGTCATACAATTATCGTGACGACGACGGTGGTTTCTATAATGATTGGCATTCTATCAATGTATATTTTATGGGTCGTTCATGCTTGTGTACTTTTTGAAATTGTTGGGTACGTATAATTGTGTCTCGAATAATTTAATCACTCCAGACCGATGATTTTTCCCTTGATTTCCACCCGAACCAAAGGCAACCTGAAAACCGACCGATCAATCGGAACGCCTAACTAACTATTGTCCTAAACCCCTTGGCAGAATTACCGACTGACAAACAGACGGAAATTCGCTGCGTGGGTGTGTGCCGCTGATTCGACGAGAAAATCAATCAACAACCGACTGATTTTTATGACGCCGAATGTAGCGGGCCGAACGCGGCAGCGGGAGTAAGTACTAGACGTAACTGTACACGCCAACGCTTTCGCCGTTGAGCGTAGTGGCAGTAGCGAGCCCAGCACATGCTATAGCGTTTTCTAAAACAAAATGCCCAGTGGCTGGACAAAGCGAGATGGCAATACAATTTTCCATGCATGTCCAGGGTCTGGGACTGCTACCTTAGGTATCCGGCCATTGGTACTTTCACCTTAGGTCAGTCGTACTGTGTCGCTCCTACTGTACTGCTCCTACTGTGCCGCTCCTACAGGACCGACGTCACCGACTTGCAAATTTACATGAATATTCTGTAGGCTCTTACGAATCGAACGACCTAGGTTTCAGCATGGTGACGGCCCTTTGTCATTAAAAAAAAATGTTATTCCTCGAATCTAAGATCTAAGATATGTAAAAAAAACATACAGGTGATATCCGCGTACGAGCTTAAAAGCTCCTGCGGACAAAAAATGTAACGTGTGCCAAATAGTTTGTACTTAATCAACTAATAATAATAATAATTCTCGTGAGCACCGTAGTAAATATGTATGTCACTCGTACAGGACCGACATTCTGTATGAGCTCATTTCGGGGACGACTCTTTGTTTAAAAAAAAGTCTAAACTTCGAATATCGAATTTGACGTTCAGATTATTTTGTTAATAACAAAAGACCGTCACCAAAATAAAACCTAGATCCTTCGATTCGTAAGAGCCTACCGAATATTAATTAAAAATGACAAGTCGGTGACGTCGGTCTTGTATGCGTGTCTCATTGAGTTTTCCTGCCGCACATATTAAGAGTTACCATTTAATTGTTTAAAATAAATTAAATCAATGAAATTCGTCTCCAGGATAATGCGACTATATTTATATTTATATTTGTATTTATATTCACATTTATATTTATGTTTATATTTATATTTATATTTATATTTATATTTATATTTATATTTATATTTATATTTATATTTATATTTATATTTATATTTATATTTATATTTATATTTATATTTATATTTATATTTATATTCATATTCATATTTACATTTATATTTATATTTATATTTATATTTATATTTATATTTATATTTATATTTATATTTATATTTATATTTATATTTATATTTATATTTATATTTATATTTATATTTATATTTATATTTACTTCAATACTCTTCTCATACATTTACAAGGCTATGGGACCATGCGTATGATAGTAACAATTTGTTTGAGAAAACGCTATGGTACGTATTGGGCTCGTTACCGCCACTACCCTCAACGGCGAACGCGCTGGCACGAACCGTCACTTCCAAAACCTACTCCCGATGGCGCGCTTTACCCGTTACATTCAGCGGCATCTGATTTTTCAGTCCAGTGGTAGGTTTAGAGTCGATCCACATTCAACGGACTTTTTAGCTCAGTGGATGCTCAACCATCAATCTACAGTCGACCTGCGGTCAACTGACTAGAGATCAATTGTCGATTGACTGTGAACTGACCGCTAGATTAAAAAAGTTTGTTCGTTCTTGTTCCATTTGTTATACCGTTCAGCGGTACGAGCCGACACAGAGGTTTTCGCTTGAAATCAGCCACAATACAAACGGTTATATTTGTTCGGTGAAAGATTTGCTTACGATTGTATTATACTGAAGCAGCCGAATTTCTGATGCTATGCCGAGAACCCTGATAGCTCTCGGCTCACATGCACAATGACCGGTTAGCATTACAACTGGTTCTGAGAAATCGACCAAATTACCAGAAGAATGCATTAAATGTTAATTTGGAGGCGCCTTCAATCGTACACAGGTTCGTTATTACGGAAATAAATAGTAGACCGCAAAAAAGGTTACAATCGTTCAGAGCTTCGTTCAAGTGTACACCGAAATATCTAACACTTGCTTATGCTGTACCCGAATTATTTGCTGACTATATTTTACTGAATAAAGTCATCGGATAAATTGAGAAATACTTGCAGGCAAATCCACCGAGACGCGAAGCCGACATGCGTAGGAATTTGCCCGGTTAATAAACTCAGTATTGCACAGACCTATGCTGCAGAGCGACAATCGGGCGGTGGCCGATTCTCGATGTCGAAATAGGAAGTGAAACAAAATTGCAGATGTATCAATTTGCACCTCGCGGGTCGCGAATCGGGAAATTGACAGTCTGAACTCGACTGAAGTACAGACTGGTTGGTCCGATCATCCGGTATTACCTGCCGAGCTAATGATGTGCTCGGTCGGTGCCGTGTGCAACTTGTGTCGTCATCATTGGCCAATCATCTGCGCCGGTTATCCTTCGTTTTCTCCGCACTTCGGCCTTGAGCGCGTTTCTGTGGCTATTCCGCGGAACGTCGCTGCTGCGCTTCCGAATCCTCGATGGTATTGGCTCCGGCGCGTGCGCGGTTTATCGTATCGTTCGGGCCGCCGCTTGATCCCGTCGGATGGCGCCACTCATCTCCCTCGGGCTTGCCCGCGGTATCGTTCAGCGTTCAGTGTCTCCCGGGCTCTCGCGGTGTATCGTCACCGGGGCCGCACGGGAGTTTCTTATGATGTAGAGGAGTTGCAACGCGAGCAATCTTACACCGAAAGAAAGGAAAGACGGCCTTCGAGAGGCACGTTGGAAGAGTGTCACTGTCATTCTGTAGGTAAGATGAACGGACTGTTAACTGTTAATCACATGGTAACAAGGCATGTGGTTCATCTCGGCGAGCATCTCGCTAAACATCTCGCCGATTGTTTTGCCGAGGATCACGGTAGAAACAAGCATGTTTCCAGGAGCTTCAATCATTTGTCAGCTCAACAAAATCCGTCCGCGATTCTATCCGAGATTATTTTAGCGATTCTCTCGAAAATACTTAACGATGCAATGATCCTGTCGAAATTGCTAGCGGGCCTGATCGACTGCCCTAGCCTCCTGGGGAAATTCAGCTTACACGCGCCACGGAGGCCGACGAGGTCAGCCCAGACTTTTCACATTCCGATTTCTCGTAGGACAATCGGTACCCGATCTGCGACCCGAAGAATCCCCTCCTTAGGGAACAATTTGGCCGAGCAACAGATTATCGGAAGGCCAATTGGCCAGTTTCAAGCAGCAGCCGGAGAACGTTTTCTCCGGTACGAGTGAAAACAAGATATCAGTGAGAGAACTAGTAGCTGTTGCATAAAAATAATTTCCCATAATTATAATTATAAATATTCCAAAAAATCATATTATTGTTAAACGTTTATAATTTGTGGCAAGGGTCTTGTACCCGTTAAACTAAACTAAATAAATAAATAAATAAATAAATGAATAAATATCGGCGAAGACTGTAGTATCCATCCAGCATTTATGGCGAGAGTCTTGACGAGTTTTGGCGAGTCTTGACGGGTCTTCGCGAGTCTCGACGAGAGTCTTGGAGAGTCTCGACGCGAGTCTTGCCGAGTCTTGACAAGAGTCTTGACAAGACTCTATCGAAGACTCTACAGCATTTTTGATGGCAATAAACTGAAGAATAACTACACGATACATGATTCTTTGCAATGGTCTGAGGCAAATCCTACAGTCTGGGAAAAGTTTTATTAAGAATCCCGGTGCGAAGCATATACGTTAATTTTGTCAAGCTGCTTGGCAAGACGCTTGGTCAGTGTCTCCCCGGGATTTTCGACAAGAGACTTGAAAATACTATTGCTAAGACTTTTTCCACGCGGGGAGATTACGGAACGTATCTCTGTTTGATACTATACGCTTTAGCGATGATTCCAGGAGTATCATGAAATTAATCCTGGGTCTCTGGAGCACTCTAGATCCTGGATAGATTAACGGAAAGTATCTTGGTTCGATTCTGTACGCTTCAGCAGTGCTTCAGGAAGAATCCTGGATAGAATCACGGAGTAAATCCTGGATAGATACTACAGCCTTCGGCGATATTTTCGGTAGTGTGACGTGGCGGTTGACTATTTAAGGTTGATATATTTTACTTGAGTAGCCAACTCGGTTACAGGACGCAGTTTTAGGAAGGAAAAACTCGGTTAACACTTGGTGAACTGCTCGAACCGTCTATCAAAGTACAAACTCGCAGAGTGACGTTGTCGTACACTTCGTTGACTTACCGACTGACTAGCCTAGAAGAGGGTGGTTCTTAGAAGCTCGTCCGTAGGAAAGCGTGGTCAGTGGGGAGAGAATTTGGTAGTCGGAGTGTTCTGGAAAAGGCAGGTGTTGTGGAAGATGCTGGAAGCAGCTGTCTAAGATTCTTGGAAGGTCAGTCGATATTAAGAAAAGCGGAGTATGTGGATGGTGTCCCAAATTGTGAAAGCGAGAGGGAAGAAGGGTACGCACAGAGAAACGGTGATACTCGGGCTGGACCATCGGTACAGTATAATCGCGGAAACGATCTCGAATGGGATCATGAACGGATTTCGTTCTCTGGGAACCATGCTCGGTCTACCGAGATGCTGGCCGAGATGATCGGCGAGATGCTCGGTCAGATGATCGCCCAGATACTTGACAAGATACTTGACAAAATGCTCGGCGATCATTTCGCCAAACGTCTCTGCGATATTATGCATTCTCTGCGCGGGTATAGGTATTTGCGGTGTACACTTAAACGAAGTTGTGAACGTTTGTAACATTTGTTGCAGTGTACGATTTATCTCCGCAATAATGAATAAATATACGATTGAAGGCGCCTCTTAGTTTGGCGCAACAACTCGGTCGGTTGGGTTGGACTCTATTGTAAGGAAACACCCCAAAACCAATCCACAGTTACGATTGGGGAGTCCGCGAAGACATCGTGTAGGTTGAGTACTTCTCTACCGGTTAACCTTTAAGAAATGGGGACAACCATTTAGTCTTTGCACTGGATATTGACCATGGCCCATCCTCGACCGGCCCGGGATAATTTCGAAGGCCAAATTGAATTTCCTCTAGGACTTAGTGGTCGAAATAAATTTAAATGATGAAAAAAACAACCCCATTCTTGATCAACCCTATTTCGTCCAGACTCTGCTTCCCATAGTATTTATTCCAGTCAATAGAGGAATAATGCAATTCAATTGTTAATTAATTGACAATATTATTACCATTGCACATACAGATTCAATTTAGAACTAATAGCAAATGAATCCCCTGTGCATAAGGAAAGTGCTCTTACTCTTCGCAGTGATTGGAATTATAAAAAAATCTGTGACTGCATCATTCTTCACACAGAGGCGATAAGGTAAGTGGGACGAGGGAATTATCGTACATAGATAAGCCGTGGCCAGTCAGCGTGGACTTTTTTCGCAAGATTAGTCTATTTTTGTGGAACACAGTTTTGCTGATTTGATCGAGCACGCTTCAACAGCAGCTATGGGAGTGGTAATAGGCATTATTGCAATTATTACAGTCATCTCAGCAGTACAAGTAAATTTAATAATTTCAATTTCGGAACACATTTTGCATACCGGAAAAAAGTCTTGATGTACGATTGTTTGTCAGTGCAGGCTCAGATGAATTGGAAACATCCTGAAGTACTGATACAACAAATAGTCTTGATAATTGCTCAGGTATTTCATCTTTACATAATTAGCATACCCGGACAGGAATTGATTAATCGTAGTAGAAAGATTCACACAACTGCGTGGGTATAAAAGAGTTGCTTAGCGAAAAAGTCTACCAAGGCATATTACGATGGCTTTTTTTACCTTTAGTTACAATTTGGGTTGGCAGGATATGTCAGTGAATGCTCAAAAGCTCCTGATACCAATTCTGATACGAAGTAACAAACCTTGTTATTTTACCGCCGGGAAAGTATACGTTCTGTCGATGGAAACCTTTGCATCGGTATGAAATTATCGCATTTCGATGATCAATCTCTATGTATCGTAACAAACGATAGTATATTCGATGCTGTGGCTATAATAATATATTTTGAAACGGTTCGTCAAGGCAATACGGACGGTGGTATCGTACATCACGATATTTGCGCAAATGATTTAATCGATCTACTCATCACGGTGTCGGACGTATTATTTTCTTGATATATATATATATGTGTGTGCCATCTGTACGGGGGACTTCCCCATTGTGATAGAAGGATACACTGAAATAAAACATGCTCGGAGAACTAAAAAAGAGTAAAATAGAAAAAAAAAGAGTAAAAAGGAACCGAGAGACGAGATTTTAACAGTTTTTCCTGGGCAACCGGAACGTGAAGACGTGTAATTTGTTGAGAGGATTAAAGAAAGTTATTTAATTACGTATTGACTATTATTTAATAACTAAGAACTCTTACTCCATTTACATATCCCTTACGCCCCGATTACCTCCTCAGCCAACTTACCCCCTTACTGTTGCGCATTCGCACAAGAACACAGGGAAACTAATATCTTAGAAATACATAAAAATGAAAGAATAAAAATTAGTTAAAGTACTTACGTCAGGTGCGTGTAGTCAGCAAGTACCGTGCGAATACGGAAGAGGGTCACATTGCAAATGCGCCAGCGCGGAATTCGGTCCCTCCTCGGCAAATTATTCACGCACGTGTCGCAAATGGACCGGTGGCCACACGGTACGAAAATATAATCTGCAAATTGGTGGCAGCGTCTGCATGTTGGCTCGACGACGAAGACATCTTCGTCGTCCGATATTACAATCGGTTCGTCTGAAAAAAATTATGTACTATAATAACTTGGACAGATAATCATTGAAATTTACGAAACTATTAAATATTTACCGTTTTCGATGCGGTTATCAGTTTGAGTCGACTTATCCATTTTTTTTCTTTAGAACCTTACCAGGCCGACGCTTTGATGATAATGGAGGAAAAAATTGATTTGAAAATAATTGCAACCCGATATTGTGGGTCAAATGTTTTTTTTATCTCAAGACGCGCTTTGGAGATGGCGCACCGCGCGCACACTATAGGTAGCAGTGACGCTTATGTAGTGTACGTCGGTAACCACGAGCTCTACGATGGTAAAACAGGTTTTCAGGCAAATGAGACTTCGGGTGAATGGATTTCGGACAATCGATGTTTCGGTATATTAAGCAGTCGGGATTATGGCAAGCCGGCAAAATAATATTTCGTCTTCTTGAGCATTCGGACGAATGAACATTCGGTCTTCTAGTGCTTCGGTAGATTACAATTTCGGGTAAACGATGCATCGGATAAATGAATTTCGGGCGTTTGGAGCGTTCGGGATTATGAGATTTAGGAGAAGTGACGGCAAGCCCATCTGAAGTCCATATGACATAACTCTCGCTCCATCCATCCCGTCCTTAGTCGATATCAAAAACTGTAACCAAATTTTCAGGAGTTCCCGCAAGTACGGACGAAATAAAGATCTCATTGGAAGCGGATATCATCTCGGCTTTCATTACGATCCTGTATTGGGATAGTTTTTCACGTTTGTCGATAGGGTAGCGTCCAAGTGATGCCCGAGGGCGGCGGGACCTCCGTACCGCTGAAAGCGTGAATGAAAATAATCATATAGGAATTTAGTTGTAACAAAAGAATTTGCAATTCGTGTTTATTAACCAGGCTGTTTCATTCTCCCGCGAATGACGGCCCCCATTTTTCATCTCACAATTTGGATCTGCGACATACAAATGTACCTTTCCGAACACCGATCTTCGGATACTCAGTTGATTTAAGCGGTTGATTTTCGGATTGCTTAAAACAATTGACTGATACAATAGTGTCAAAATGTACACACCCCGAGGCTACGCTATATTGTCGGCAAAAATCACAATAAACTCTGCATACACTCTTAGAGATGTTATAAGTATCCGAAAGTATTAATGTGCGTTTAATTAAATTTTATAAAACGTCGCATAAGTAAAGCTCGTTTGAATTGAAAATCTGAACGTGGTCAAGAAACATCAAGGGCCACGAAAGCATTTCGGCGCCTATATAACTTTGTAATTTTTCATCACTTTTTAGCAAAATGAATGACCGTGTAGTTGTGGGTATATTCACTGCTATGACTCAGCTACTTATGAACGTCGTCTTTGACGACTATGATTCGGACGACGAGGATGAACATCCACGCTTTGAAGATCGGCAGGATGTTGTCCGGATTGAAGCTGCGTAAAGCGTGTTATCCCGGATCTAAGTGACACGCAATTTCAAGGCCATTTCC
The DNA here is from genome assembly GCA_933228735.2 of Amblyteles armatorius. NCBI lineage: Eukaryota > Metazoa > Arthropoda > Insecta > Hymenoptera > Ichneumonidae > Amblyteles > Amblyteles armatorius. Next base: position 1,716,048 of record OW121697.1, read on the forward strand.
GACTCACCCGTCCTGCGTTTCAAAGCGTTTTGGCGATTCTTGGACCGATGCTCAGGCGCGACGATGCCTTTGGACGACCTACGATAGATCCGGAAAAGCAACTTGTATCCGTTCTCTGGCTATTAGCAACTCCAGATTGTTATAGGTAAAAACGTGGATATATTGTGACAGGAGCAAATGCTTCATACAATAATTTCCGTATTTGCGCACCTCCTTAAGAGGAACGGGCACTCAAACGGAAGGATTGATGGACTCGAGCGTCTAGGAATTATGGGTTGGTGTGTCAAAGACGTTTGTTAAGTGAAACAATAATCATTTTTATTTATAAAGTGACAAGCTCTCATACGATTACAATGCTCTTTATTCCTCGAATCAATTCGTTTTCTTTATTATTGTCCAGAATATTATGTCAATTGATAACGACCTTTGTGAAAAATGATTATTCTGAGACTCGGATCTCATTTCACTTTTTATTGCATAAACGAATTGCTTGAGGTCGGAATATTGAGCGATAGAATTTATTCGTGTGTGGATCGCACGGCGCATGCTCCTCGATCGTCGCTGAATCCTGCTCGTCGTCGCGTTCGGCTGTGTTTGCTCTGACGTCCCGACACGGCAGTCGACGGTGACAGCTCGCTTACTTCGCGATTTGCAATTGGTGTTTAAATTAACATGTGACGTTTTTACCTTAAATTGTTGTTATAGTCGTCTTCAAGGGAATTTACCCTGTGTGTGACTTTTTTTATGTCCTGGAAGTTTGGAAATTCTTCCGTGATATTTAAGGCTTTTCTGACGATCACTCTGGTCACTTTACCGACGCGTTCCGAAAGTTCTTCGAGTTTTACAGTTCACAATTTTCGTTTCTTGGGAGTCTTAGTCAGTCTTGCTCACCCGTAATGTCATAAATCCGACTTCGGCACAACTGTGCTAAGTCCGCACGAACATTTCTGAGATCAGCATTGGACAATTTTTATAAGTCCCCAATCAGCACGTAATTCATAAGTCCTTTTTCGGCACGAATCTGATAAGTCCACCCGGCACGAAAATTTATAAGTTCAAATTGTCACCAATTTTTACAAGTCCGAAATGGCACAATTTTATAAGTCCTTTTTCGGCACAAAATTTATAAGTTCCCTTGCCACAAAAAAATTATAAATCCAATTCAGCACCGATTTTATAAGTCTAATTCGCGCAAATTTTGACAAGTTCAAATCAGCACAGTTTTTACAAGTCCTTTTGGTACAATTTCATTTTGATTTTACTTTTACTCACTTCTCACTTTTAGTCCAGGAGAGTTGTCCGCTGATAAGGTAGATCGTTGGACTGATGATCGAAGAACTGATGATGGCATTTTTATATCCGGATTTTGCTCCCCTTCTTCGTCGGTTCTGCAGGGTTTTGGCGGACTCGCGTCTGCGTGCGATCCGTGCATATTAATTTTTATGATTGGTTCTCCGCGGAGAGCTCCCCTCGCCCTCCAATGCCAGGTCGGTATTCCTGTGACGCACTTCCGGCGTTACCTGCTGAGCTAATGGTGTACCTGTTGGTGCCGTGCGATTTTCCTAGTGTCGTCACTTTTAGCTAATGATTTGCGCCGGTTTTCCCACGCTTGCGCCTTTCTTCGACCTTGAGCGCGTTTCTGTAGTGGCTCCGGCGAACGGCGCCGCTGTGCTTCCGCATCCTCGATGTCCTTGGTTTCTGCGCGTGCGCGACGCTCGGCTATCGATCCAGCCGCCGGTCGATCTCGTCGGATGGCGCCACTTACACCTTGCGCTTCCTTCCCCAGTGCTGATAGCCGCGGGTTTGACCAGGCCTCGGGTGATTGCCGCGATACCCAGGTAGCACAAAAAAATTAGTTGTCAGAAAGTGATCTAAATGGGTTACATATGTCTGTCCGGATGGTAACTATAAACTATCCTACGTCCAAAAGTTACCTTTTTGGATGGGAGGTAACTTTCGGATACCGTAAAGTCGGACATATGTAACCCATTAAGATCACTTTCTGATAACTAATTTTTTTGTGCTACCTGGGTAGTCAGACCGTCACAAACGATGACTCGATCTTTTCTGACGAAGCTTTCATTCCATGGTATTAGGTTTGCATAGTCATGTCTGTATGAAGAATACGTTCGAGTGTGCCTGTGCCAAATTGGATTCAGGATTCTGGGTTACCGGATAACACAGACACTCAAAAAATTATCGTTACAATTCCATCAATTTTCGAAATTCTGCCATTTTGTACCACTGACAACACTTGAAGTCTTCCATCTCGATGTACATGTTTATAATCCCTGTGTCGAACGGAAAAACCCAAAGAACGAGATGGTTGTCTTCACTGTCTGAAATATAAAAAAATGACTCATGAATGTTATTCCAATTAAAAAATTAATTGAACGTGACCTAATTCTTTAGTGATATCGATAAAACAATGATCCGTCTAACCAGCCAGAAAGTTCTTACGGAGAGGATCATCATTTTCCCAGCAGTCAATTGGCAGGGTCTGGTACAACGCACAGTCATAAATTGTAAGCTTTTCTGAGCTGTGGGCGACAGTTTGTACCATTGGCTGTTGTATCTGCGTGGAAGAAGACTTTTTATAAGGCCATGCCTCTTAGTCCTTTACTGTTTAGTAGAAAGAACATAACCGCGAGCGTTGCGCGCATGCGCGGTTAGGTTAGGTTGGCTCGGCACATCCTACTAACGAAAATCGGTGGTGTGAATTTGTAGGCAACTAATGAGACAGCACGGTGAATAACGGCTTGATGAAGCGGATATGCTTTTCTTATGATAATTTAATCGCTTTGGTGGATTTTATACAATATAAAAGGTTATTTGTTTTTCTAAACGCTATTTCAAACAGTATTGTTTGCAGGCTATAAGCGATCCTGGCAGATCCTGCGACCAAGAAAACCGCCGAGAAAACGACCGGTCGTTTTCGGAAAAAATACGTCCGATGAAACGACTGTTAAAACGACTTCATCCGCGTCAGAGAGCTTTCAGTCAGGTCGTTTTACATTTCAAGACTGAATGAACAACCGCGGAAACGACCGTTCAAAAGACCTTTCAGTCCGGTTGTCGTTATGCCGTCGTTTCTTCGGTTGAAAATAAAAAACTACCGGACTGAAAGGTGTTTTGAACAGTCGTCTTCGCGGTAGTTCATTCGTTTATTAATTGTAAAACCACCTGACGGAAAGCCTTCCCTGGAATCTGCTCGTATGCGGCTGGTACGGACACGGATAAAGTCGTTTTGACAGTCGTTTTCGAGGACGTATTTTTATCCGAAAACGACCGGTCGTTTACTCGGTCGCTTTGAAGGTAGTTTGGTGGTGGTTTTTCAAGTCGCAGAACTTGCCAGGGCTAGTGCTCGTCAAGGTCAGTTCAGTGGCGGGGAACCAAGCATCGTGAATATTCGGGTTGGTTGTAGAACGATGTCATTTTCTTCCGTCAGTAGAGTCATTATTTTGGTTAATTACATCTTATCCCCGCTGCGATCGAGTGGAGTAAAAGTTTTGTTGTGCATGGTACCGTGGCTGCGATCCACGCGTAGCGTATGAGGAGTTAGTGTCGAGCTATCGAACACTCGTTGTCGCCGATTATCCGTTACCGAATGTTGTTACGAATTACAGCTATCGTTTTGTTCAAAGATTGGTTACCCAGGGAACGAGCGTGCACGCTAGTCGCTTCTCGACCACGCTCCCGATATTCGCTAAAATAAAATATCTTTTGCTTCCCATAATTTCGTGTCAGTCTGTTTCCTCCTCGCGGAGGTGACCGAACCACCCCCTCTACCCATTTGCCAAGGCTGGGCGACGCTGAGTCGCTCGCGTCTCTCGTTCAGCTTTAAAATAAAAATTTCGTCACGAGAGCTTTGACTCTCGTGGCTGGCGGCCTTAAGGTCGAGTGAGACGAGTTTTGTAGCCGTCTCGATTGGGGTTTTGGGTTGATAGGTAAAATGCGGTTACAATATATTCAGCGGAGAATAGCAGCTTACATAAAAAAGCGTATACTGATGCTGTGATCCATCAATGTTTGGGAAACGTAACATTCTACGTAGAAGGAAAACAGAATACCCAATACGAAACATACGAATCTTGTGAATGTCATGGGATCGCTTGTTCCTATCAAAACCTGAATTTAAAGGTTATTCGTCAACTCGGAAAGATATTCATCACAGCAATGGAAAAAAAAATTGTAGTTTGCGTAAACATTTTGTTCCCGTTTGATCGGAATTTTTTACCTGAAGTCCTACTACATTAATCAGAACGATACCAAGCCCGGTTGTCATGAAAAAAATTCGTGTGTAACTGGACTCGATGAGATTGGCGTATCTAACAAAAGTAATTTTATTCATTATATTCGTTACTTTTACTATATAAATTATGTAGAAAATCTCACTCGATGGCACCATTGTGTCTGTCGATATAGGAGGCTAGGTCTACCGTTTCCTTTTTTCTCAGCCCATAGGATTTTTCTCCTGTCTCTACTGATGTGTCATTATTCCCAATTTGTTTTAATTTGTGCCTAAAGGTTTCAGTTGAAATCTTGGAATGCCTATTGCAGCAATCGATCGCCCCAGCAAGTTAACGGGCGGCTGTTTTTAGGGAAAAAACCAAAAACTAAAACACTAAAAAACAGACACGTCCTTTTGGGAACGAAACGGACCGCAAAAACGGTAAAACGGACCGTACTTGTTGGGATTGGTCCTTTTTCGGTTGCGGAAACCGAGGAAGGATCGAATGTTTTTTATTAACATTTTTGGCGGAGTTAAAAAAAACTGTTTTGATTCTGTTTCTGATGAAAGGACAGAATAAAAATACGATCTGGGTATTTTTTCGGTTACGGGAACCGAAAACGGACCAAAGCAAATTCTTCGAAAAGATATGTTCGGTCTGTTTTCGGTTTCCGCAACCGAAAAAAGACCAAATGCCAAAAAAAATGTACAGTCCGTTTTGTCGTTTTTACGGTCTGTTTCATTCCCAACGGACATGTCCGTTTTTCGGTCCGTTTGCGGTCCTTTAACTTGCTAGGGCGGTCACTGACTTACCCCAGCGCGGCAAAAATACCACAGACATGTTGCACATAAGTGATCAGTATGACGTTATTGCTTATTATGATCGTGATTATGAACCATGCGCATACGTTTGTATACATAACCAAGTACAAAAAATATTTTTGCTCATCGACATTATAATAGACAATAGGATATGGAAATTCTCTGGGTGCCGTGCCGTTCCCCAGCAAAATGTCAACGATCGTTGGCATGAGCGGTTCCATCATAACGACGAAAACTGTCAAATATGCCACTGCTATCCGGAACATCCGCAAATGTATGAAACAACTGTTAAATTCGAACTATGCCTTACCATACTCCATTAACCTGTATATAGAATAGTTAACTTTTCTCCCTGTGCTGTGTATCTGTGAAGAATGTTAACTTCTCGATCTCGTGCCCATACTTGCCAATCCGTACGAATAAGATTTATCATCTTTAATCGCTGTACGGATGCTCATCAGTCTCTTTCGTCGTAATTGTTATGTTATGGTAATTTACGAAGTTATAACTGACCTTCTGCGAGTCTACCATAAAACTGAGTAGCTTTGTAGCCGAAATTCCGCCCGCTACGTATAGAATAAGGCATTGCAGTAGCATTTTCGCGTTGTCACGATACTTCACAACAGCTAATATCTGAGGTACGATTTCATTGCCGAAAAGAATAAGAATAACAGCAAGAATGCCACGTTTGACACGTGTGCTCTGATACGGCCATTGTCCGATGAGCATCATCAAGATTTTACTCAATCTATAGTAACGGTGTTCAAACAAGTCCATCGCGATACGAAGTACCTTCGACGATGGCTTCAGGACTACTACTGCTGTTTCCTGAGGGACGCAACACGCGCATTTTTTCCGCGCATTTCATTGTCTCTTCTCAGTATGGATTTTCATGGAATTACATCAAGGTATCACACCTCGACGGACATTTAAATTGCCCGTCGCCGCGTCAAAGTTGAGTGACAGCGATACGTGAGTGTATAGCGCAGCGTATTGAACGGCCCTTTGCGAGTTGCACGAAGAGCTTGCTTGGAATGAGTGGATGCTTGATGTGGATGTGAAACTGTTCACTTGTGGGGACGGCGTAACCGCACGCGAGAGAAAGAAAACGTAAAGCAGTCCTAACCACCACCGTGGAAACACCCTGGCAAGTTCTGCGACTTGAAAAACCACCACCGAACTACCTTCAAAGCGACCGAGTAAACGACCGGTCGTTTTCGGACAAAAATACGTCCTCGAAAACGACACTCAAAACGACTTTATCCGTGTCCGTACCAGCCGCATACGAGCAGCTTCCAGGGAGGGCTTTCAGTCCGGTGGTTTTACAATTAATAAACGAATGAACTACCGCGAAAACGAGTGTTCAAAACACCTTTCAGTCCGGTCGTTTCTTTATTTTCAACCGAAAAAATGACCGCATAACGACAACCGGACTGAAAGGTCTTTTAACGGTCGTTTCCGCGGTTGTTCATCCAGTCTTGAAATGTAAAACGACCTGACTGAAAGCTGTCTGACGCGGATGAACTCGTTTTAACAGTCGTTTTACCGGACGCATTTTTGTCCGAAAACGACCGGTCGTTTTCTCGGCGGTTTTGTTGGTCCCAGGATCTGCCAGGGCAGTCTTTCAAAGTGAGAGTAGTAGTACCATGATAGGATTGATAGTCGATGCCTATTTCGTCCGCAACGTGACACGTATACACTTCAGTTTTTCGTGAAAAATTGCCTCCACTACACGCCACATATCGATTGCGTGGCTGCGTAGACAGGGAAACCCTCAGTCGGGCCCGACAGTGCCGGCGTTAAACGTGTGGCCTCTCACGGACGATTCTATGTAACCTCAAAAATGTAAGGGTAAACGATACGACACTGTTCGCGACGACGGCCGATGGGCAGAAACCGCACGGGCGGTGTAAGCACAAGCCTCGAGGTGGGGAGCAGAGATGCAGCGCTAGTCCTGTCGCTATTAGAAAAATCGGGGTCCTAGTGCATTTTATACTGGAGACGTTCATCCCAGAAGAACTTAGTAGCGGTATGATGAAAGCGCTAAGCCTATTCTGTGATTTTTGCTTCCTCATAGGGGAAGCTTTGTTTTGATAAAAAAAAAAAAATTAGAGATTTTAATGAAAACGTGTTCAGAATATTCCAAAACGTCGAAAACTCATATTTATGTGAAACACATTACATTTACGGTTACATTTATATTACATTTACATTTGCATTTGCAAATGCAAATGCAAATGCGCAAATGCTGAAGTTGTTTGAAAAATTACTAAAAACTGTCTAATTCGTGTAAACATGGACCTATCGTGATTTCGCACGGGAATAAACTAACGCTGTACAACGTTTGATATTACATCTGGCGAAAATTGATCTAACCTTTTAAATTTTACGCGCTTTTGAAATTTTTCAATTTTTCGGAAAAGTCGTACTTTAAAATACAACTTTTCCAACGTACAACGGTAAAGTTGTGCCTGACACAAGATTATTCATCGAATGCTGCTCAAGGTGTAAAATAAGGTGGAGATTTGTTATCACCGGGAAAATACTAAAATTACTGGTATACCAGTAAAATGTGGTGTTTACGTAATGACAAAGTAGTGGGCATGTAGATACTTGATATTTCGCCTCACACTGCCCGTCCGTGGTCCAAGTTGACTCTGCCCCCTCCCGTTTTTTATTCGGCGCGTCTTAGAGAACCACGTGGTACTCACGTAGAGCCGAGAACCGGAGCATTAAAGCGCAACCTTGTTATATATAATAATAGAGAAAGAGGAATGATCCTGTAAAAAAAATGTAATCGCACATGTATATTTCATGCATTTACCCTTAAAAATTCCGGTGTCATTGCAGTAATTTTTATTTGTACATTTAAACAGTAAAAAATTCCTGTGTTTTCTTCACGGAGCACACCATTAATGGGAATTCCAGTACACTGTAATGGAAATTGGATGAATTATTAGTATTTATTTTTCTCCGTCTACCTCGAAATAGTGATTCACCGCTCGTGTTGACCCTTGCAAGGACAATCTTGAAATTTGTTGTGCAATCGCATTGTATCCACATATACTAAAAATTGTGCAAGGGGAGGCGTCATTCGTTTGTTGCGTAAAAAGATTACGGGTTCCCATCTCACCCGCCTGGCCATCTCACCCTGATTTACCCTAATTCCTGCATCGAACGCACAATCATTAAATATGATACGGTAGTCTTAACTGTCTGAAATATAAAAATGAACGGTTAATTGCATTCACGCCACATTTCTTCCATATTTTCTTAATTATGCATCATTAATAAAGGAATTTACCAGCCACCAGCTTCTCATGGACATGGGCAACATTTTCCCCGCCGTTAATTGACAGGGTATGCTGCAACGCATCGTCATGAATTGCAGAAGTTTCTGGGCTTTAAGCGATAGTGTGTACCATTGGCTGTTGTGTCTAACCATAAGAAGATATTTTTTTAAGTAAGTTACACCATCAGTCCTTTATAGTTTACTTACATATGAAAGAAAACGCTGGTACTGTGATCTAGCAACCTTTCCGCAATATAGCATTCTATGAAGAAGTACGACAGTATGTACAATATAGCAATCATTAATCTTATGACTGATTCGGGATCGTTTGTTTTCGTTAGAATCTGAATTTACAGGCAGTTTATCTAGTAATTCGAAAAGATTGTTTATCGTTCGTCGCAACTTGTACCTGAAGTCCTATTACGTTAAACAGAATTGCGCCTAACCCGATGCAAATAAAGAAAGTCCGTGTGTAACTTGCCGTGAGGAGATTGGCGTATCTGGCAAACGTGGATTTGTTAATAATGGCAATTAGTTTTACTAAATAAATTCTGTGAACTATCTTACTCGAAAGCATGGATGTGTCTGTCGATGCACGAAGCTAGAAGTTCTATGTCCCTTTTGTCCAGTGCACATCGGGTTTCTTCAGATTCTAGTAATGTACGGTTATTTCCGAATCGTTCCAATTTGTGCCTGACGGTTTTCAGTCGAGACTTTATTTCAAGAGACGTTGCAGTGTCTTACTAGCGGTTTATGGCGGTTCGCGCGCGCGCAACCGTCGACACTCGCAGCAATCGCATAGGAACTCACATAGAGACACTCACAGACACACAAAGGCATTCACAGACCCATCACCCAACAGTTATCGATACCCCCTGTCAGAACCCTTCAAGGATGCGAAATTTCGCATCCTTGGTTTGGGCCGCATGATCAAATATGATTCAAGGATGGTTCTAGGACTCAGCTTTTTTTCCGGCGTTACAGGACTCAATCGTGTTTCGAGGCAGATTCATGGGTGATTCAAAGATCATTTCTATTCGATTCCTAGAACATTGAATTCGTAGTTGACCAAGGATGATTCGTCGATGATTCGAGGCATTTTTTTCGACTCTCAAATCATTGAATCATTTGGCGAGCAAAGACGATTCAAGGATGATACGAGAATCACAGAATTTTTTCCCCAAACAGACCGTGATTTATAAATTGGACGGAATAAACAAAAATTGTAAACGGATGCGATAAAAATTAATTTGCCATTGATAGGCTTAGAATAGATCAGTTCGGTATAAAACTTATGTGAACCGATCGAGTATTTAAAAAATACAGTTTGATTAATTAATAGTATCGAGGAGTGCACACTGTACAGCCGTTGTACCTCTGCCTTATAAGCTGATCCGGTGACTGTTTCGCTTTCGAGAAACTCCGAGCTTATAAACCATCTAGCGGCAGTAAACAACACACTCCCGTGAGGCATTGCGCGCGGTCGGTCTGCGTGTAGCAGTAGTTCCAATAAACTCACTAGATGGCTTATGAACTCGCTGTTTCTCGAAAACGAAACAGTCACCGATTAGCTTATAAGGCAGTCGCACGACGGTTGTACAGTGTACACTTCTCGATGTGAAGCCATTTGTTTTTTGATACTCGATATGTTCACGTAAGTTCTTAAACCCAACCGACCTACTCTAAGACTATCAGTAGCAAATTAATTTTTATCGGAAGGGTTTATATCTTTTTTAATTCAGTCCAATTTTACAAATCATGACCGGTTCATAGTCGGTTTAAGATCGGTCACTCGACCTCTGTTACTTTGTGGACCTCGAATGATTCTTGAATCATCGTTGGAATATCATTGCTTGCCGATCAAGGAAAAAAAAATCTCCTACGGATTCAATGTTCTAGAACGCACCCAAGAATTTTTCCCTTCAATAAAGGTGACTCAAGGGTAATACAACAGCGATTCGAGGATTTTTTAAAAATTGCATTCTCGAACAATCTTCGAATCATCCCTAACCATGTCGCCCAAACCAAGGATGCGATACTTCAATCAGCCTCGAACGATCCTCGTCACTTCTGACAGAGCCGTGCATACTCATATTGTGAGTATGAGAGTCTGTACGATTGCTATGAGATCGCCTAGTGCTCTTGCACTTTGTTTTTAAGTAGATGATTACGATCAATTAATAATTAACTCACCCTAACGCTGCAAAAATACCACACACGTGTTGCATATAACAGATTAACATAATACTGTGGGTTGCTATAACCAACGTTGCCATGGTTGCAGAGATGTAAGAGTATATGACAATGTGAAAATAATATTTCTGTACGTCAAGATGATAATAATCAATGGGATACGGAAATTTTCCAGGTTTAGTACCGTTCTTCAAAAATACATCGATTATCTTCGGTACTGTCGGTAGGATAAGAAAGACGGTGGAGGCTGTCATACCCGTGGCTGCATATACAATATCGATAAATGTATTGAATATTTGTCGAGTTTTAAACGAAGCCTTACCATACTTGATCAACCTAGATACCGAATAGACATTTTTCTCCCCTGCTCAGCGTATTCGTGAAGTATGTTGACTTCTCTATCCCGAGCCCACTCTTCCCAATCGGTACAAATACGATTTAGCAACATTAATGTCTGTACGTATCGAACAGATCTTCATCAGTGATAAGTATCGACAAATTGGTTCCCTCTCACCTCGTCTACGATCGTATTGTAATTTTCGAGGACAGAACTGACCTTCTCCGAGTGGCACATAAAACCAATAAATTTAACCATGTAAGCTGTCCCGACAAGTATAGGTAGAGCGAAGTCCAGAACAATTCCCTGCTCGTTCCGGTATTTCACAAGAGCCAGCGATATAGGTACGACTTGATTGGTACCGAGAAGAAATGCAGCAGCACGAAAGCAGTATGTGACACCGGTACTCTGATACGGCCATTGCCCGATAAACGTCATCAAGATTTTATTCAGTCTGTAGTAACGGTGTTGAAAAAAGTCCATCGCGACTCGATCTACCGTCGACGGTGGCTTTGTGAATACCAATGTCGCTCCCAACGGAGCACAAAACGCCGCAACTTGCTTTCCCATGTGTTTCACTGTTCTTTTCAGAGCATGGCTTTTCGTGGTATTTATGTCAAAATATCACACCTGAAGTGATGTTTAAATTGCTCCATTACACGTCAGAGTTGAGCGACAGCGAGACGAGTGTGTATAGCGTCCGCCCACGATGCGTGTTGCTACTACGCATTCAAATATCCCTTCCCGAGTCGTACAAAGTAATTTAATAACGGTGAGACCGCGGCTTTACGTAAAGACTTGCTGGAGAAAAGTATTTTTTTACATTCAATTTTCAATCCTAGGCTGAAATAAGAGAGGTTGCTTGACATTGACGTGAAATGGTTCGCTTCTGTGTATAACGTCGCTGTATCTGAGTGACGGAAACGTAAATTAACAACGAACATCAGCACAGGAGGGGAGTCCTTCGACACGAGGAAAGCGGTAGAGCCATGAGAGGTTTGATGCTCGACATTAGTTGTGTTCGTGATGTTGAAAGGTGTACGTTGAGAGACGCGGTAGCGTCTCAACGCCGAGTACTTAAAAAAACGATGTTTCGCAAGCGAGACACTACCGTGTAGTTCTTATTTCAATATGCCCGAATTCAATCTTCCGCATCGATTATCTTGGAAACGCATCGAATCGAAATTTCAACGACACTTTTGCGCTATAATTCAATTTATTCAATTAATCATTTATTGAAAACCGTGAAAATCATTTCTATAAAAGCATGTGAAAAATGTATGAAAGAAATGTAAAAAATGTATGGTAAATCGAGAAAAAAATTGTGTTCATGTTAAAGAACGTAAAATAATTTTCGCGTAAAGAATTTGTAAATGTTGCGAAAAATGTAACTTAAATTTCTTTAAAGGCAATGGTCAAAAAATTATTGTAACTCAAGACGCCTTATCGACGAAAGATTCGAGGATGCTTATAATAATCAGCCAAAACGGGTTATTAAGTAGACAGTACTGAACGTGTGACCAACGGTATTTGCTTACTATCATATGTAAACTACTTTTTCCTATGGTCTCGATGATTTTCGATTTTTGTTGGTTCATCAGTATGGATAGTTAGGAACGATGTCTGTACACTAGACACATTAAAAAGGAGTCCGACCGAATAAACTCTCTTTATTACATAATCTTTACCTTTAAATCGTATAATTATTGCGAACTTACTAGATTACTGATTTATCTATTTTCTTTTTATTATCGTTTTAAACTTGAGTCTACCATTGCACCTACGTTTATCTTATTGATGCCACTCTACGACTATGACACCCAGTGCGTCCGCCGATACCTCTCAATGTTCCTGCGACGACTGTCTTTTCTCCCCTCCGGCGAGAACCGGCCACGTTCACACATCGCGTGCGCCATTTTGCGCATCACCATGGTGACCAATCACCATACCCGTATTCAATCGTACTCGTTGTACGTCAATTGACCGGTAATTTATCGCTTACACGTAATAAAATATGTCTACTGTATTTTTTCTTTACTGTGATATGCACGTGACTCCAAGAATTAAAATGATGTGGTACAACCCCGCGCCCTGTTGGTAACAAAAACTACACTGCATGCCGTTTTGAGATTGGAGACCGCCGAGGAAATCGAAAATTGTATTTCCCTGCGGCCGTCGATTCCCCAGGGAAAAACAATCTTCTTTTTCCTCGGCGTTCGGCGGTTTCGGAACGGCATGCAGTACAGTTTTTGTTACCGGCGGCGGTATTTCACATCACCTTGAAACCATATGAAACACCTCCCTGCCCATCCATGCCGGGCTCGGTTGGTATCCCAAACTGTAATCAACCTTTCTCACGATTTCTCGCATGTGCGGTCAAAATAAAAGTCTCGTCGCAAGCGGATATCATCTCGGCTTTCGACGAGACTTTCTTTTGACCGTACATGCCAGAATCCGTGAGAAAATTTTGTTGCAGTTTTTCTTACCGACCGCGGTATTGAACATGGTTTCAATATGGAAACTGCTCTTCGCAACGGAGATCTTCTCATCTGGCGCCACCGATTCCAGTCAGACGATGCTACCGTCCGACAGAACGGACCAATCAAATCAATCCGACATTTTAACGCAATCATTTTCACGGCTGGATGGAAAGCGCCAATTACGTTAGCCGGCCACACTTGACTCGAAACGTTTAAAGTGTAGGTCGATAAATTTAATCAAAAGAAATCGCAAAGTTTCAGTAAAAAGCTTACCGCATATCGGTAATAATCGAGCCGAAAATCGACACGATGGTAAATCTCGATAGAGACTCTCGAGCCGTCGCACTCATGGAAATGTTTACTATTTATTTTATTATTATACCGTAATTTGACGAACGATTAAAATGCCGGTATTTCCACATCTGTAGCCATGGAAATAATTACGTTATAACAACGGATCGATTCGATTGGTCCATTCCAGTCAGACGATGCTACCGTCCGACAGAACGGACCAATCAAATCAATCCGACATTTTAACGCAATCATTTTCACGGCTGGATGGAAAGCGCCAATTACGTTGGCCGGCCACACTTGACTCGAAACGTTTAAAGTGTAGGTCGAAAAATTTAATCAAAAGAAATCGCAAAGTTTCTGTAAAAAGCTTATCGCATATTGGTAATAATCGAGCCGAAAATCGACACGATGGTAAATCTCGATAGAGACTCTCGAGCCGTCGCACTCATGGAAATGTTTACTATTTATTTTATTATTATACCGTAATTTGACGAACGATTAAAATGCCGGTATTTCCACATCTGTAGCCATGGAAATAATTACGTTATAACAACGGATCGATTCGATTGGTCCATTCCAGTCAGACGATGCTACCGTCCGACAGAACGGACCAATCAAATCAATCCGACATTTTAACGCAATCATTTTCACGGCTGGATGGAAAGCGCCAATTACGTTGGCCGGCCACACTTGACTCGAAACGTTTAAAGTGTAGGTCGAAAAATTTAATCAAAAGAAATCGCAAAGTTTCTGTAAAAAGCTTATCGCATATTGGTAATAATCGAGCCGAAAATCGACACGATAGTAAATCTCGATAGAGACTTTCGAGCCGTCGCGCACTCATGGAAACGTTTATTATTTATTGTATTATAATACCGTAATTTGACGAACGATTAAAATACCGGTATTTCCACATCCGTAGCCATGGAAATAATTACGTTATAACAACGGATCGATTCGATTGGTCCATTCCAGTCAGACGATGCTACCGTCCGACAGAACGGACCAATCAAATCAATCCGACATTTTAACGCAATCATTTTCACGGCTGGATGGAAAGCGCCAATTACGTTGGCCGGCCACACTTGACTCGAAACGTTTAAAGTGTAGGTCGATAAATTTAATCAAAAGAAATCGCAAAGTTTCTGTAAAAAGCTTATCGCATATCGGTAACAAAGTAATAATCGAGCCGAAAATCGACGCGATGGTAAATCTCGATAGAGACTTTCGAGCCGTCGCGCACTCATGGAAACGTTTATTATTTATTGTATCATGATCATTATTCGTTGGTCGATAAGTGCAGCACGATACGCACCTACCTTCAGCGCTGTTGTGTACAATGGCGACCATGGCGACGTTTCGATGAAAGTGACATTCCTGTGATCGAATATGTGTCCATCACATGTCAAACCCTAACATAAGTGTTGCTCTGTAAATATTAATAGTAAGAGATATTTACGAACTTCGGGTTTTACGACGAATCGTTGGATATAATGGCGGTAAACGCGAACGTACTATCGAGTGACATTAGCCGACGTAATCCACAGGACGAGTATGAACTCATTCAAAGAATAGGGAGCGGAACTTACGGAGACGTTTACAAGGTAATTTTTCACCCCTATTTACATCGGATCGCGTTCGTACGTTTAATTAATTATTTTCCGCTCTAACGTTGCACCTTTCCGTTTCGGCAGGCGAAGAGACTGTCCATGAACGACCTCGCGGCTATAAAGGTTATTAAACTCGAGCCTGGTAAGTTAATTGGTCCGCCCGGCGGGCCAATCACGAGGCCTCAAATTAAGCACCATTGTTTCACTTCGAAATTTCTCTCCGTCGTCGCGTTTTTCAGGCGACGACTTCGCGATAATCCAACAGGAGATTCTGATGATGAAGGATTGCAGGCATCCGAACATTATCGCTTATTATGGGAGTTACCTGCGGCGCGACAAGCTGTGGATTTGCATGGAGTATTGCGGCGGAGGATCGTTGCAGGATATTTATCACAGTAAAGTTTTTTTTACGTTCGCCTTCGTTAAGCGCCGCGTAGATATTTCTCCGTCGCCGAGTCTCGAGACGCGAGTCGAAACGTTTGTCTCGTTGCAGTTACCGGACCGCTGACGGAAATTCAGATTGCGTACATGTGCCGCGAGACGCTTCTCGGACTGGCGTACCTTCACGGAATGGGAAAAATGCACAGGGACATCAAAGGCGCCAATATTCTGTTGACCGAGGCCGGCGACGTCAAGCTCGCAGACTTCGGCGTTTCCGCGCAAATTACGGCTACCATAAACAAGAGGAAAAGCTTCATCGGCACGCCGTACTGGATGGCGCCGGAGGTAACTGATGCTTTAGAGACAATTAGTTTTACTTTGTCGGAGGGGAAGTTATTATGTATAAATGGATAAATTGTTTTTATTTTCCATGTACACCTTATCGGGTTTTTACATATACCAGCCCTTGTAACACCTCTCTTAGAACTAATAATGTCTTTCATTCGCGAACATATTTATTTATTTATTTATTTATTCATTTATTTGCAGGACATGCTCTTTTACATAAATATTCCCTGCAGTATACATTTTGTTCCTTACACACTAGGCCTTCGAATTTTCTCACCCACTTTTCAAACTCCGCCACATACTCGCACAGAGGTAAAATCGGTCCCCCTTTTGAACTAATATCAATTTTTCGTTCCAAATGTTCTCGCAAATTACACTTCCACGCAATCAGACCATCTACCAGCTCCCCTTTCACTTTCCGTTTCAATTCCACAATCTTCCGAGAGAAAGTTATTATTTTGCTAAACAAAAAATTGGGATTCAAGCAGAAGAGCACTTGAAATAGTCTACAGCCCTTTTGATACGTTATTATTAAACATTGAAAGAACAGTGCGGTAACTGTGACTTTCATTTATTTCCGAACTACTAATATTATATATCGATCGAGGACTTCTGTTATTTGATTTGACATACTTTACAGATTTCTCCTGTATAATGGGAATGTGATATATAAATTAATATTAAATATTAGGACGCCAGAGAAACGAATTATAATAGACGAAAAAGTTACAGGCTCATGCTTGCGATTTACGACAATTTGAAACTCTTAAGTTAACGATTTGCAAAAGTTAATAACCATGTGAGACCTGCTCGTGGCTAGGCGCCTCGCTTTTTCTTTTTTTTTTCTGATTTTATATTCTTTACAGTTATGCTCACATCTTGGAACTGCTACCCTGATGATAATATTTCTCTGAATATCTCTGAAAGTGTATCTGAAAGTCTCGGAAAATTTGTCTGAAATTTCTCTTAAATTTTCGGAAAATTTGTCTTAACAAATGATGTATAACGCGGTCCTCGACAAGGTGAAAAAATTGGCAAAATGGGCATTTGAAAAACGTGGATTTTTACCAATTTTTTCAAAGCTCAATCATTTTATGGAATTATTTTATATAATTTTTTAAAAATAGAAGACCGTCAGGTTCAAAGCTCAATCATTTTATGGAATTATTTTATATAATTTTTTAAAAATAGAAGACCGTCAGGTACTAAAGAATCTGAGATATCAGGGACACTGATTTTGAAAATCGGATTTTGAGAAAAACGCGTTCAAAGTTCGGCTTCGCCACTTTCCATACAACGGTCTAACATTCGTAATTCCTTAAATTTCGACATCAAAATTTAACACAATATTCTTGACACTATAAATTATTAGAAAGAAAAAAAATTGAAAAAATTGAAAAACTGTGGCGTAAGCGCTTACGTTTGCAAAACAGATGGAACTCGCTGTGGTAAGCTTTCTCACAAATAACAAAGTTTTTCAATCAGTATAATTTTGCATTCATTTTTTTCTCCCTATTATCGCTTAATTGCACGTACAATGCATTACAAAATTTGTTGCCTAAAATAAAAAT
The DNA here is from genome assembly GCA_933228735.2 of Amblyteles armatorius. Taxonomy (NCBI): domain Eukaryota; kingdom Metazoa; phylum Arthropoda; class Insecta; order Hymenoptera; family Ichneumonidae; genus Amblyteles; species Amblyteles armatorius. Next base: position 1,733,607 of record OW121697.1, read on the forward strand.
GTGCTTTGATCATCAGGTTGCCGCAGTCGAAAGGAAAGGCGGTTACAACCAGTTGTGTGACATTTGGGCGTGTGGGATAACATCGATAGAACTAGCGGAATTGCAGCCACCGATGTTCGACTTGCATCCGATGAGGGCGTTGTTCCTCATGTCGAAATCCGGCTTCAAACCCCCGACGTTGAAGGACCGTGACAAATGGAGCCCGACGTTTCACAATTTTGTCAAAGTATCGCTTACAAAAAATCCTAAGAAGAGGCCAACGGCCGAAAAGTTGTTGCAGGTGACTTTGATGACTTATTTTTTTTCTGTTGTCTCTGGTGAAAATATTTTCCCGAGCATGTATGTAAATTTATCTGAGAGTCTCGGAAAATGTCTCCTGAAAAGTCCTCTGAAATTATCAGAATTTCTTACTTTTCAGGAAAGTCAAAGATTTTTCTAAATATTCATGATTGTTCCGAAAATCACGGATTTTCTCTGCCGACTTCTCTTAATAACTATGAACTTTGTTATTTTTCTCTGGGCAATGATTTTCTATATTCACGAGAAATCATTTGGGAAACTCAAATTTTCGCTGTTTTACAGCGACAAGCAGAACAAGTAGATCTTGGACAGAACTCGCAAGTTCTTAGGATTTTTCTGAACCAATATTACCTAGGAAAATCATAGCATTTCCGAAAAATATATATATATATTTTTATTGTCTGCTCCGCTACGAGTAACAGAATGAGTAGATCTTCGAGACAACTCTTATTTTCTCTTAAGGTAGTTTTGTCGCTTGGTGTTCATTTCGCATAAGTTCGAGATAAATGAGATAAAATTGCAAACACTTCTCGATGTTATAAAAATCTGAAAAAACGCATGCATAGCAAAGGTACTGAAAGGATTAATTTTGCATGATAATAATTACAAAATGTTTTTAACAAATTAATGAAAAAAAAATTGTTACCCACTCTTTTTTAACTCAAAATGATTCGTTCATTTTTCAGATTTTTAAATGTGCTTTTATTTTTTTTTTATATGGAAAAAAACACAAAATTCAAAGCAAATTTGAAAATCTGACACAATTCATACGTATTCAGAAAAATGAACGAATCATTTTAATAATAAAAAAAATGAGATTGCTGGGTAATTTGTTAGACAATTAATTTTTTGTTTAATTTGTTAATAACATTTTGGACTCATTATTATGCGAAATGAATATTTTCAGTACCTTTAACATGCCTGCATTTTTTCAGATTTTTATACCATCGAGAAGTATTTGCTATTTTATCAAATTTTTCTCGAACTTATGCGAAGTGAAGACCAAGCGACAGAACTACCTTGACGTACTTTATCAGAAAAAATCAGAGTTTTCCAAAGTTTTTCGAAAAATCCTCTGAATTTCTCTGATAAATTGTGGTGCCGAGAAAATGGTAGAGATATTTAGCAAGTAGCAGAGAAAATCGGAGAAAAATTTCGGAAAATCACCGAAACGGTCTGGTCATAGTTTTTTTAGACACATCGTCAGAGAAATATTTCCACCAGGCCTCATACTATTTTGATCCGACATCCATTACGTTGATTAATTACAAACTTATTATAAAATCATTATTAAACAAATTACCCGGCAACCTAACTATTTTCCTTCATAAAAATTATTCGTTTATTTTTCTGAATACGTATAAATTCTTTCGAATTTTTTAAATCATTGAAAATTACGATATGATATTTCGATCCGATATCGATTACGTTGATTAATTATAATCCTTATTGTGTTGCAGCACGCATTCTTTCAAGGGGATATGAGTAAAAGACTAGCATTAGAGTTATTGCAAAAGGTTTCAAACCCCAGTCACATGTTCACGGACCTGGAGGCCGACGAAGACGGAGCAGTGCCAAATGTACCTCACAGAATAGCTTCGAGACATACAGCAAGATCCAGACCAAAGAGTCCCACGTCTCAATTAGACAGCGACGGTAAATATTTTTTGCTGTATAACTTTTATTTTTCACTTCTGTTTTCTCCCGTCCACAAATTGAGGGAGTTCTTGCGAATAGTGTTAATTTCGCATAAGTTTCGGAGAAATGAGAGAGAATCGCAAACACTTCTGGATGGTATGAAAATCTGAAAAAAAATCAAACATATTAAAGGCGCTGAAAAGATAAATTTTGCATAATAATAATTCCAAAATGTTGTTAACCAACTGATGAAAAATAAAATTGTTCGACAAATCTTCCGGAAACCTAACTCTTCTTTTTATGAAAATGATTCGTTCGCTTTTCTGAATACACATGAATTTTCTCAGATTTTTAAATTCACTCTAAATTTTTTTTTATACCGGGAATATGTGTAGGAAGTCACAAAATTCAAAGTAAATTTGAAAATCTGAAATGTTCATACGTATTTAGAAAAATGAATGAATGGTTTTCATGAAAAAAAAAGTTAGGTTTCCGGGAGATTTGAAGAACAATCTTATTTTTCATCAATTTGTTAATAACATTTTGGAATTATTATTATGCGAAATCAATCTTTTCAGCACTTTTGATATGCTTGATTTTTTCAGATTTTATATATATCATTTTATTTTAATCTATTTTATAGAACCTTAAGGGCTTGCGCCCTTAAGGGTAAAAACGCACGAATATTTCATTATTTTTTTCTCGGCAAATATACGCTTTATCAGTTGGATTTTTTTAGAGTGGAAGAAGGATACATTAAAGAACATTTAAAAATTTTACATACATGCATGCATGCATTTACAATTTTACATCATTTTACATTTTACAGTAATTTTTTTTTGTTTTCGAAAGTTCGTTCGCGTTGACCGTGATTTCGACTTGTCATGTTATCGTAAACAAATTTTTTGAATTATTATTAACCAACGATTTATAACGCGGTCCTTGACGAAGGAAAAACAAATTGGCACAATGACGACCATTTAAAAAAATCGATTTTACCCATTTTTTACACTTTGAATCATTTTTGTAAATTATTTCTAATTTTATTATTATTATTTTTTAAATATAAAAACATCAAGGATTAACCCTTTCACTGTCAGAGAAACGTATTTCTCTATACGTTTTTGCCTCTTCAGGGGCGCCTGACACTGAAGACCTTTATAGTAGTCAAATTACCGATAACACATCTTTTTTACAGCATTACCGTAACATTGGTTGAAAATTCACGATGTGTTCGTAATATTATAAATCACTATTTCCGTAAATCATCGTGATTAAATTTTTTTTTTAAATTACTGCAGATCAAATCAATCTCGACGGTGACACGCTCCAAAGAGATTCGATTTCCCCGCCGATAGATAGCAATCCGGCGTGGGATATAATGGATATTATGAATAACGTTAAGGTACGTTTTGTCATTTTGGGAAAAAAAAAAAATTGTCGATAAGACACAAAATTTCAACGATTTGTTTCTTGTCTTCCGCAGACTGTCCATAACTGTGATGTACACCCTGATTGTGGAATCGGCACCGCTTTCGAGGACGTTCAAGAAAAGTAAGTGACGATTTCGCTTATAATACGTAAATTAAAATCCGAACTAAAATTATTAAAAGTACATTTTACCGCGTAGAAATGGACGACGTTGTAGCTCTAAGCTTTACCATTACCATTAATATGCTAATTGCCGACTCGCTTTGCGCAATACCAGTGAAAATTTGTTTGACTAATTCCATGAAATAAGCAATTGCAAATATTTGCGTACGAAAGTCCATGCAATATACGAAACGCGTCTGTGGTTAAAATTTATTGTCTTTATGCGAGTACGTTACTTTTTCCGTCGCTGATTTTTACGAAGATTATCCATCGCATGAAATGGACTCCGACTAAGTTGCACAGTTGTTATTAGATTTAATAATCGTCGATTCATCTTGCCTGTTCGTTAGAATCGACTTGAGTCGAGGACGCTCTGACCAAACGGTAAAAAAGTATATGCGAATGTAAAAATTTATTAAAAGTAACTCATTTTTCGGCCGAATATGTATATTAATACAAAGAAAATTCGCCACTTCTATCTTAAGTATAAGTTATATACAATATTTTCGTGAAAAGTACACTTAATGTACGAAGAATATATTTTGAAAAAATATACTTTTTTTCCATGGTGTTGTTGTTTGGATCTGGTCAAAAGAGAAAACTCGTAAAAAATTCTTCATACAAGCTCTTACAATAATATATTAGCGTCGACATAAAAATGATATCAATCGGTGACCGGTATTTCGCATAAGTTCGAGAAAAGTAAGAGAAAATTGCAAACACTTCCCGATGGTATAAGAATCTGAAAAAATGCACGCGTACTAAAGGTACTGAAAAGATTAATTATTATTATGCAAAATTAATCTTTTCAGTAACTTTAACATGCACGAATTTTTTCAGATTTTTATACCATCGAGAAATATTATATCTCATTTTTCTCCAACTTATGCGAAATGAGTACCAAGCGACAGAACTACCTTAAGGTGATCCTTACGAATAGTGTTCACTTCGCATAAGTTTCATAGAAATGAGAGGGAATTGCAAACTCTTCTGGATGGTACAAAAATCTGAAAAAATCAAGCATATCAAAGGTCCTGAAAAGATTAATTTTGCATAACAATAATTCCAAAATGTTATTAACAAATTTATGAAAAATAAAATTTATTCGACGAATCTCCTGGAAACCCAACTTTGTTTTTTTTATGAAAATAATTCTTTCTCTCTGACTTTTCTGAATACGTATGGGTTTTTTAAATCTTTAAATTCACTTTGATTTTTTTTATATGGGAAAAATGTGTAGTCGCAACATTTAAGGTAGTTTTTGCACGTTGTAGATAAAACGAAAACTTATTTTTACTCAGTTGACCGGACTTCAATCGATCAACCTTCCTTGAGTTTGGGAACAGAGCTGACAATATATATACGCCAAAATGTCATTCTTTAAACATAAGCTATGTTCACATTAATTTTATTTATTCATTTTTTTGCATGTAAGCTACAGTCGGTGGACGACACGTTTGCCCATTGCATATAGTATTTTGTATTTGAAACAATGCTTTGACATGAGTGTTTTTTTTTTATTGCCAATTTGACGAATATTTGGCAACGTTAAATAGTTTATTTTTGCATTAGCATCCTCAGATCTAGTGTAACAGGAGACAATAGATTGTCTCGTCGAAGCAAAACCGGCAGCGAGATATTTCATATGAGCCTCAGGTAATAAACGGATATCTCACTATAGGATATTTAATTTTTGCTTGGTGTGCGGCTTACCGATTCGGCGAGTGATATTCACATTTAAAAAGAAAAAATGAAAAACCGATTAACGTCGTAAAAATTTAACAAAAGCAATGTTTTTGACACTCGAATTATTTAGAATTTTATGTAAAATTTAATAGCGATTCAAATAATTTAATTAAAAAACTGCCGATAATTGGAGTATTATTTTTTAATATCGAGTGCTTCATATCATCCAAATATTATTCAACGTTATGGACGAATAAAAATTATTGTTGCATGGTAAAATTTTTGTCGAATGTGACGTCGCATGGTAAACATTAAAGTGAGCGATTAATTGACCGTAAACACATGTAACCCCAGTAAGTACAGTTATTGTTGGATTTCTTGCCGTTGGTACGTTGTAACGGAACGGACTTGCCCACTGATAGCTTTTGGCATTGACCGCTAGAGGGCAAAGAGGCTGCAGGCTTCTCGCAAGAGAACGGTCGCTCCCCGCCTATAATCTAGGGCTGTGCGAACAGCACTTGAGTTGAATTAAATTGAATATTGATATTCGATTCAAAATTTCAATTGATCATTCGAAAATTTGAATAATACGGATTATTCAAATATTCATTAATAATTCATGAATAATCCGAATAATTCCAGAGCTGGGCAAAATACTCGAAAATACTCAAAATACCAAATACTGTCTATATTTAAAATGCAAATAACTTTTTGTACTTGAAATACATTTATAAGTACTTCGTTTAAGTACTTTGATTTTTACAAGGTATTTTAAAAAGTATTTGAACGAAGTGGTTATAAATGTATTTTAAGTACAAAAACTATTTTGTACTTTGAGTACTTTCGAGTATTTTGCACAGCTCTGATCGCTTATGGTCTTACACTTTGATGTTCGAATTTATTCATAAATATTCAAAGTACTCATGAATATTCATAGAAAAATTGAATAATTCGAAATGTTCGAATATTCAATTCAAATTTCGAATTGATTTATTCATATTCAATTCATAATGAATTGAATGATTCATATTCAATGCATAATGAATTATTCAAAATTTTGATTATTCGCACATCCCTACTATAAACCTCTCATCGTCCTTTCACTCACGATCCCCTTCGAGATCAAAACAAAGTACTACTGCAGTAGCATTTTGCTAAAAATGTATCTGAATATGTCTGAAAATGTATCTGAATATGTCTGAAAATTTATCTGAAAGTCTCGGAAAAATGTATCTGAAATTTATCAGAAAAGTTCTCTAAATTTCTCTGATAGATTGTGACTGCTGGAGGTTATGCCGAGAAAATGTTAGAGATATTTAGCAAATAGCAGAGAAACTCGGAGAAAAATTTCTGAAAATGTCTGACATTTTTCTCTGATTTTCTCTGCTGTTTGCTAAATATCTCGACCATTTTCTCGGCATATCCTCCAGCAGTCACAATCCATCAGAGAAATTCAGAGAACTTTTCTGATAAATTACAGATACATTTTCCGGGACTTTCAGATAAATTTTCAGACATATTCAGATAAATCTTTTCACCAGGGAAGTTTACCAATCAGACTCCGAGAACTAGAAAAACTTTCCCTTTCCTTCGTTATACAATATCAGCTGGTCCAGAACAAGATACCTTATTATGCATCCAAAGGAAAAGGGAATCTTAAAAGTTCGACTTTCGCGATTTCAATAAATATAACTTTATTGAAATTTCAAAGTGTTCAACCGATATATTTTTGGGTGAAAAATATATCTGTTTTTTTTTTTTAGAATATATTTAGGTAACCCATTTCCTCCTCATGGCGGAACATGTCCATTAAACTGTGTTTTACAATATCATGAATACGTAGGTAATAATTTGTCAACATAAAGGGGACTTGTCCAGCAATAGCGTCTCAAATATCGGCAGCTCGAAACGATATACATATTTTTCAAACCGGCGTTTTCCACTTTGTTTTTGGTAAAACAAAACACAAAATTATATTTAACACATTTTTTGGACAAGCTTTTATACACAGAGGATTAACTTGTTGGAAAACATGAAAAAAACTATTTTTCATTTCTGCTAAATTATCAAAATTCAAAGTTTGGTTTTTACAGCATTTTTCACCAATCCTCTTCACTTGATCGGCCAACCCCATGAATATTTTTCATAATTCGAAAGAAAAAAAAATTGTTGACACGACAGAAAAATCAGTTTTTTTCCTCGCATTTCCGAATTCAAGTCTTTAGAGATGAATTTTTCGCCGGGTCAGTCTTTTTATTGCAATACTCTTGTGAATTTGTCAATGTAGTTTTAGCTAATTTGATCGACGACGCGACAGTCGGTTTCGGCAAAAAAAAAAATGCCGCGCAAGAGCTTCGATTATTCTGTAAAATTACATTTGAGAGAATTTTTTTTGAATGTATAAAAAATCAGCTCTCTCATTGGTGGACAAAAGTCAACTTTTAATTGGTCCAAATCCAACTCGAATAGTTGACAATATACTTTTTTTTTAATTTTTCGAAACATGTTAAAAATTTATTTTTATACCTAAAGAGGTGTTTCCGAAACTCGATCCGTGTGCAAAATCTCGGTTAAAGAGAAAAAAAAAATCGGCGTTTCTGTAATCGATTTAGGCTACGAAAGAGAAAAAAAAATGGGCGTTTCTGTGACCGATTTAGGCTACGTTGCTTAACAAGTCCGCAAACACGGTTACCAAATTCATTATTTGTTCACTACACAACGTGATATTTTCTTCGATAAGTTTTGTAATATCAATAATTTCTCCCAACAGGAGTCTATTGCAGTACATTGATGAGGAGTTGTTGCTAAGGTATTGGCAGGTAACCTTTTCCCTTGCACCTTGCACTTATGCTTCCTAAAATCATGTAAACAAGAATAGAGCAAAGCAATTTTTTATCACCTACTGGTTGTCCGTAGAGCTTATCATTTTTATTTATTTATTTCATTGCATGCCGCTAGTGTACGTGTGTCGACTATCTTAGTTAACGTTTTCTGGTAAGGATAAATCACACATAAATTTCCAACCAAAAGTTTAATTCGATAAAAATTTCAGTCAAAACGATACAAAAATCTAAAAACAATCAGCCGTATTAATCGTTTCAGGACCTTTCATTTTGGATAATAATAATGCCGAAACGTTATTAACAGAATATCTAAAAAATACATTGTTCTAAACGGATCAGAAAACCTTTTATTAATGAATTTCTTGATTTTTTAGAATTCATACGAATTTTTTTTTCAGAATTCATATGAATTTTTTTACAGAATTTTCTTACATTTCAAAATGATTTATTATTGGAAATTTGAAAAATCGATGCGGAGGCGCGATTTTCGGTGTGCGCAATAAGCTTCAACGCGATCGCGCAAACAGCTCCGTAGTTATGGCCTTAAGGGGAAGTGAACCAGCTGAGCGAGCGAGAGATATAGAAGCAATTTTCAAATTAACTTTATTTAATGGTGCTGTTTTTTTTTTTTTTTTTTTTTTTTTTCGAGAGAAAAATGAATTCGGGCCGGATGCGAAATTACCGTACGCATCCGGGTCGAATTTGATTTTCCTCAAAAAAATGATCACCCTTGAGAAAGATAACTGCAGTTTTCATTGCCGACCGCGATATTTCACTTTCCAAACGTGAGTTTCAGGGAAAAATTCAAACATTTTCGATGGGATAAAAATCTGAAAAAAATCAACCATATGGAATGTGCTGCAAATACTGTTTGTATGTAATAATAATTCCAAAATGTTATTGACAAAGTAACGATAAATGTAATTGTTCAACAAATTACTCGGCTATTTACCTCTTTTTCTCCATAAAAATGATTCGTTCTTTTTTCTGAATACGTGTGAATTTTATGTAATCTTGTAAAATCGCGTTTTTTCTATGTTCAAGCTATGAAAAAACGCAGTTTTCAAAGATTACAAAAAATTCGGAAAAAATTTATACGTATTCACAGAAATAAACGAATCATTTTTATGAAGGAAAATAGCTAAGTTGCCGGGTAATTCGTTGAATGATTTTTATCTTCAATTTGTTGATAACAAATTAGAATTCTTATTTCACAAAAACAATCTTTGCAGCACCTCTCACATACTCGATTTTTTCAGATTTTTGTACCATCGAGAAGTGTTCGAAATTTTCACTGAACCTCACGTTTGGCGGGACTGCACCGCTCGGACTACCTTAAAAACATTTCGAAAACGGGAAATTCAAAAATGTAAGAAAATTCTGAAAAAAATTCAAAAGTATAAGAAAATTCGGAAAAAGTTCATGCCGTTTCTAGAAAATCAATAAATTATTTTGAAAAGAGAACAAAAAAAAGATTTACTGATTATTAATTGAACAAGTTTTTTTTTTTGAAATTTGTTAATAACTTTTTGAAATTATTGTTACGCAAAATGAATGTTCTTTGAATGAATTTGATTTTTTTTAAATTTTCATACCAATTTTTACACCAATAAAAAGTGTTCGAATTCTGACTAAATCTCACTTTTGGCTGGGAGTGTACGTGTGAGGCAACCTTAATTATGCATCGTGTCGCTCTTCATTTGGTAATATGGGAATCAGTAAATGGAAACTGTTAACGACTAACGAGTTCGCAAGCTAACTGTACATCGTAGTAGAGGTTAATACTTTCGTCACATTTGTATCGAGAGAACAATATTATCTAATACAGTATGGATTCCATCGACAGCTTTGAAAACGGTCGTATGCCTTGTTTTCATACGTCGAAAGAGTTAACTTTTGAGTGTCCGGTAAAGCGATTTTTCTGAAGATTTTAAATGAATATTTTGTTGACGGTAAAAAATCTAAAACTATTAGTGTGGACAAATTTATTATCCAGAATAAATTTTTTTAAACAACAATATTATTTAATATGATGTGTAATGCATCGACAGCTTTGAAAACGTTTACCTTGTTGTCATACGTCGAAAGAGTTAAGTCATCAATGTCCGATAAAACCGATTTTTCTGCAGATCTAAATAAATATGTGGTGAGAAAAATATAAAATTATTAGTGCAGTTATTGATAAACAGATGACTTCTACTGGATGTAAAATGGAATGGATAAATACATTATCCGGAACATAATTTTTTGTCAAAAACAAAGAATTTACAATTATTAAATATTCAATTATGAAAAATGAAATGATTTACGAGGTTTTTCGGATTGTCAATTGTACAATTTCTAGTTAAAATTGTCAAGTTCCATAATTCGAAATGGCTGTGCCATTTCGGCTGATTCGTAAATCACGTCTTTATCACATTTGCATAAAACGATAACTTCACAGTACGTATTTGCTGATGTCAAAATGGAAATAAACATTTTTTAATCGAGCCTTCATCGATTAAAACCCATGGTTCAATTTTTATAAAAATTACTGCTCAAGAGATTTTTGGGTCGACGACTTCTTAAATTGAAATGCGAACTGTAAGATTCGTCAATGAATTATCTGGCTCCAATTACTTTTCAAATTTTTTAATTTATTAACTAGCGGTCAAGTTTGGGATGTATGGACTAAACGTATAAAGAAAACTTTGTCTTGTGGAAGCTAAAAAAAATCGTCAATGCCTTTAATTTCATTAATGGAAATCGTCATCTTCCTCACCGACGCGCAGCAGAGCAATTTTGTTTCAAATATCGGAATATTAGACAATTACGCTTACGGTAAAATTAGAAATTCAAAATTCAAAATTCAAAATTCAAAATTCAAAATTCAAAATTCAAAATTCAAAATTCAAAATTCAAAATTCAAAATTCAAAATTCAAAATTCAAAATTCAAAATTCAAAATTCAAAATTCAAAATTCAAAATTCAAAATTCAAAATTCAAAATTAGAAATTAAAAATTAAAAATTTTACATCGCGGAGACACTTAAATAATTGTATACAGTATGATAAAAAAACAGGCTTACGAAAGATGTAAAAAATACACAAAAGGCTATTATTCTTTGTGACTCTGGAATACGATTATTTCGTATTATACGGATTTTTTGCAATACTCCTGCGTAGTCAGTAAACCACAATTTTTTTTTCTTTTTTCAAAAAATTAAAAGTCGTACGTCATGTATCTAAAATGGATTTTCTGTTCGAAAAAAATGTTGATCAAAATAAGACCTTCGAAAGAAGAAATCGGAAATAAGTTAAATAACATGAGTCAAGTAGTGGTAAACTTATTCATACACGTCTCTCTATAATGTATAAAAGTCTCACCGCCGCTGTGAATCAGCGAAAATTTGAGTTTTCCAGATAAATGTTCGTGAATATAGAAAATTATTAGCCAGAGAAAAACAACCCGATTCATAGTTATTCAGAGAAGTCGGCAGAGAAAATCAGACATTTTCAGAACAATCAGGAAAATTCAGATTTAAAAAAACCTTTGACTTTTTCAGAAAAGTGCGGTAACTTTACGAAATTCAGAGGACTTTTCATAGAAATTTCTGATCGATTTTCCGAGACATTCAGAGAATTTTCAGACATATTCAGAAAAATATTTTCACCGTGGTACTTAGTGTATTTGCCCAGCTCTGCTGTGAACTTCAGGTTAACATGTAATAGGCCGTAAGTGAGACGGATATAGCTGCAATTCTCGGGATATATTTTTCTTCGATAAATAAAATGAATAAAAGAAATAAAATAAATAACATAAATAACATAAATAAAATAAATAAAATAAATAAATTAAGGCTCATATATACCTAAATGTTGCAATATAATTTATCGGATATTAAAAATACGAAAAGAATGAGACATATATGTATTGGATACGAAGTTTGTTTAGGGTTAAATTTTCTTAAAACAATCCGATTTTCCTAAAACGACTCGATTTCCAACCCTGAGGCAAAAGCTATCGGTGCTCTTGACATAAAGTTGAAAACTGGGTTGTTTTGGGAAAGGTCAGCTTTTTGGGTTGGTTTTGAGGTATCAAAACCAAATCAAAAAGCGACGTCTAGAAGGTTGGAATCAGAGTCGGTTTGGCACAAAACAACCCAAATCCAACCCAATTTTACGGTTGGTTGGTCCGCGAAAGAACGGGACCAACGCGTTGCTGCGGTGGCGCCTAAGAGTGGGGATAGAAAGCGTGACTAATAAAGGGTGAAACGCAATTGAAATATATGCAAAATTCGCTGAACTCATGTAGATCTAAGCAAAATGACAACGATAATGGATATCGATTAAAAAAATGTTATCAGAAAGAGCCATGCAACAACGAGCTTAACTTTCATAAAGTTTGCTTAAGAACTATCAAAGGTTTAACATTTTCTTGGGGGGGGGGGGGGGGGGGGGGGGGGGGTCCTGCTTTACGAGACCTAAAAAAGCGTTTTTCAGGAATTTTTTGAGGAGGGAAAAAAATGTTTTGAGGATTGTAGAGGTATGTTTTAATGTATGTTTGAACTGTATTAAAAAATTTGTTTTAATACAAAACAAAAAGTACTGCATAGTTATTGGTTATTATTTTTCTAAATTGGCAGGAGTGATAACAAAAAAAACTAAACGAGTTTCGTCTTAAACCAAAGCTTGTTTTTTTAGTACTAAATTCCCTACAATGTGAACGTAAAACACTGTTAAAAAGTATTTTTAAATGATTTTTATAGCACGTTAAAGTTTTTTTTCTTCCTCAAAAACACATTTTTTTCAAACCTGAATAAAATATGACATTTCGATTTTTTTTTCCGATATTCAAACAGAAGAAATATATGTAACAATTGAAAACATATTTGATCTTTTTGTTTCGGTCAAGAATTACGACCTGCATCTTCCTCGCCAGTTGAAAACTACAGTGCCGTAAATCGGCCAATAACTATGCAGTAATTTTTCGTTTTGTGTTTAAAAAAAATGTTGTCGTATAGTTCAAATATACATTAAAACAAATCTCTAAATTCACTTGGCCCACTTGTTTTTTTACCTCCTAAAAAAATTCCTGAAAAAACGCTTTTTTTAGGTCTTATAAAGCAGCCTCTCCTTAAGAGTCCATTGTTTAGAATTTTTTAAGTGCGTTATCGATAAGCGAATGGGACAAATATGCGAACTGTCCATGCACCCCAAACTAATAAATTCAATATCGATCTTTTAACTTGTGATTGTACGTCGAGGACCAATGGGAACTTTCGATGAAATTGAGAATACCGTGGGAGTTGCCGTCCTATAGTTTGTATGTGACAACAGTTTTATGTGTGCAGGCGAAATGCAATGTCGATGGTTGGTGGCCATTGCGACCAGCTATACTCCCTGCAGTAAGTAATCGTCACGACGAAAGAAAAAAAAAAAAATTACGCACCTAGGGTGTTTTCGGAATTTTGCTTGATTTTCTGAGGAGGGTAGAATCTGTGTTGTAGTTAATAGTCTAAGTAGTCAATTCGCGTCACTGAATCGTGGTTGCATATGTAACCTAGGAGACTCGACCATTACGGAAATCGCCATGTTTTCACGATGATTTTCACCAGGGTGGTTTTGTACAAAAAGTTTACGAAGCATTTTTTGTCGGGACGACTGAGCAAAGCACCGCTCCACGATATTCGATTTAACGGGGGGGTAAGGTTAATTCGGTGAAAAAAAAGGCATGTTTTTAAGATTTTTTTTTGGCGATACAGATAGTGTTCGTTTATTCAGTAAATTTCCATATAATGATATAACATTTGAACAATCCTGTTTTCGAAGGTGGTTCGGTCGGTGGTCGAGTCTGCTAGGGTTCCCGATGAGCAAAATGCCCCAACAATATTATCGTAATATTGGCCCCAAAATTTGCGTATATCGTCGAACAGCGGTGTTAAAAGTGGTGGCGCATATGAAGTTGCTTGTAACTTCCCTCGAATGAACCATTCATAAATTTTGTCACTAACTGAGGGTCATTGGATTTTTTCTGGCTCTAATAAGTTAATGCCTATTTTTGTGTTACGCAACATCGTCGAATAGAAAAAAGCTGTTGAATTGGCAGCGCCAATGTAGAAAGTGTTTGCTCTCTCTTTTTTCCCATTAACCTCCTATTTTTACCCGTCTTCCGTGAACCAGTGCTGGGGATTTGTAATGATAAAATGGAAATATTTGAAATATTTATTTGGTAGACCAATTCTTAAAAATTCGTACACTATAAGTTTTGCACGTTTAATACGTATTGTTAATATCACACTCTGCCCCTGAGTAGTTTTGATCTATTAATTATTAGATAATGGATTGCATTATTAATCAAAAAATAGGGTCGAAATATTTGTTTACAGTTTTTATTGAAGTCCGCATAACAGAATTATCTTTGCTGCGATTTAAAATTTTTATATGCAAAAAATTATCACTTGAGGGTTCGTAAGTTTCATTTCGATTTGATTTTGAAATTCATTCGTATCTAATAATGCCGAGCACTGCCATGAGTAAAGTAGGAAGACGCTGCTGCAATTGACTAAACAAAATTATCTATTGACAAACATTAATTAATAGTTCAATAATTTATTTATGTATATTTTTTACAGAGCAACTCTGCCCCTTGGCGAATCCTCCAATGACTGCGAGGTCCATCGGAGCTACTACTCGAGCCTCACCGGTGAGTGGAAACCAAAACTTAGACTCTAGTCTTGCATTCATAAAATAAACCACCTCATCTCTGATAGAACACACAATACCACTGTCATGTACTGAAATCGCGTGTGAGCGTCACGAAATGTTCTTCGAGAGCTCCTTAAAATCGCTGAAACCCGGGGGAAAATATTTCTCTGAATATGTCTGAAAATTTATTTGAAAGTCTCGGAAAGTTCATCAGAAAGTTCTGTGAAAAGTCCTCTGAATTTCTCAGTTTTCGCACTTTTCAGAAAAAGTCAAAGATTTTTCTGAATCTGAATATTCCTGATTTTTCTGAAAATCTCGGATTTTTCATTATATAAGTAAGAAATGATTTCTCACTTTAAAAACAAAAAAAAAATTGGTGTCTCATTAGATCAAAATTCATTCTACACGCCAATCACATTGAGAGTTTGTCTAAACCTGTCTAATGTGTTTAGACTTTTATTAATTATTGCAATTACCCAATTAACAAGGATCCCGAGTGACATTATTTGCCGCTAAGCGCGAAGACAAGTACCCAGCCAAATGTCGTAACAGATTGAAGTACGCTAAGTACTCTGCGCACTTTAAGTACTCTGAGTACTCTGAGTTCTCTAAGTATCCCAAATACTCCAAATACTCCAAATTCCCCAAATACTCCAAATACTGGAAATACTCCAAATACTTCAAATACTCCGAATACTCCAAATACTTCAAATACTGCGCAGATCTGCTTTGTGTGGATCCCGAATTATCATCGAGAATATTAATGACGGCTTCAGATTTAATTACAGTAAGAGCGTATGCAAAAAAATATAATTGTGGCAAGTTACGGTTAAGTTGACACAGTACTGTGTATTTGCGGGCCAAAAATGTGCAGTCTCAAGTTCAGTAGTAACAATCAACGTACCGGAGAAAATGTTGAAGGCCATTTAACTGCAAAAAAACAACACCGTGTCAAGTTGGGGTGCTAAGCTACCCTCTGCGCCAAGTTGTACACGCCGGGATCCTTGTTGAGAGATTAGAAAAAATTATTTTGTCGACCGCTCATATTAAAATTATTGCGCGATGCAATAATGGAGTCGCGCGTATTCATACGCCTTTTCATATGTGTCTTTTACCATGTAGAAATGTTAGTGCACGCTCTAGCTTCATGTATATATTTATTTTAACAACCTAGTAGGCTTCCTCCCACTTACTCAAACATTTATTTATTTATCCATTTTTTATTTAGCGAATATATATGCTGTTATTATTATTATTCCCTAGTGAACGTATTTCTGTGTATATGTCCGAAAAATTATCTGAAAGTTTGTACACTTTTAAGAAAAAGTCAAAGATTTTTCTGAATCTAATTATTCCTGATTGTTCTGAAAATCTCAGATTTTCCCTGCCAAGTTCTCTGAAAAACTATGAACTTTGTTGATATTCTAAGCCTATTTTTCTTCTATATTCAAAAAACCATTTTCGGGAAGAGTCAAATTTTCGATGAATTTATTATACAAAGTCTTTCTCCTGGATAGTTTCAGGGAAAGTCTGCATTTTTTTAAATGAAATTTTTTGCATGGTTCGCCGATGATAATTTTCAGAACTACTCTAAAACTCTGATTTTTTCTGCCGACTTTTCTTAATAATTAAGATATTAGTTATTAACATACATGAGTTCTAGGGCTAAAATAAAAAAAATTCTGCCTGAAATTTACAAACATTTTCTTTAAAACTAAAAAATTTACTGTAATATTGCAACGCACATGTGTTCGTAATTTCAGAAGCAGTTTATGTAATTTCATTAATTTTCAAATAACATTTTTTTACAGTCTACTTAATCTGAAAAAAATCAGAGTTTTCCAGAATTCCTCGGAGAATACTCTGAATTACACCGACTAATCTCAACTGCTGGAGGTTGTCCCGAGATAATTTCCAAATGGCGTCGAGAATTAGAAAAATTTCGTAAAATCTCTGAACATCTCTGGTACCGGTCTTTCAGACAAATTATCGGAGATATTTTTTCACCGGAGTTATTATTGTTGTATAGGTGTACCCGATAACTGTAGATTCGTAAATGTCCGGGTTACACAAACGCAAACCATAGCGCAAAAAGTACTTTATCAGAAAAAAATCAGACTTTTCCAGAAATTTCTCGGAAAATACTCTGAATTTCTCTGACTAACCGTAACTGCGGAGGTCGTTCCGGGATAATGGTAGAGATTTTTGGCAAATGGCTTCAAAAATCAGAGAAAAATTTCGTAAAATCTCTTTCAGACAAATTATCAGAGAAATATTTTCACCGGAGTTATTATTGTTGTATAGGTGTACCGGATAACTGTATATTCGTAAATGTCTGGATCACATAAACACCAACCATAGCGCAACGAACACTTTATCAGAAAAAAATCAGACCTTTCCAGAAATTTCTCGGAGAATACTCTAAATTTCTCTGACTAACCGTAACTGCTGGAGGTTGTTCCGGGATAATGCTAGACATACTTGGCAAATGGCGTCGAAAATCATAGAAAAATTCCGTAAAATCTCTTTCAGACAAATTATCAGAGAAATATTTTCACCAGGGTTACTATTGTTGTATAGGTGTACCGGATAACTGTATATTCGTAAATGTATGGGTTACATATACACAAACCATAGAGTAACAAGTAGGTTGGGTGTGTAGGGTCGGAAGCAAGTCCCAGGCGCCACAGCTCCTTGGACGAGTTGTATGGGCTTCTGAGCGGCGGCTCGATGTCTTTAGCGGGTGTCAATGGCCAGCGTCAACGCTCATTATCGGACAGTGGCCCTAGAGACGAGACCCCTCGGTACAATGGTAGGAGCACGCATCTTGAATTTAGAGCATGCTCATAGTCACTACTTTCAGCACATCCATTGGCAGCCTACATATATATGTATTTTTAACAAATCGTAGATTCCCGTCATAACACAGAGTGGAGTAAAAACAAGAGTAAGCCGCTTTCTGTTTGTTTCCCGAAATTGGTAATTTATTTTTGGTGGACAAGTTGTTTTACGAAAGATCAAGTGATTTTTGTTTATCTCATAAAAGTACTACACGAAATTGTTATAACGTTGAATTCGGAGGTGAAAAAGTTGTGGCATATCCGTTGTACGAGAAACTGTGAGCTTTTCTCTGAAAACGCATGGTCCGAAATAATTGAGGTCACGCGATTCGCGTTAATGCTCGGTTGTACGATATTTTGGCATAATTTTTTTCGGAGCCGAATGACGTCTTAGTATGCTGCAATGACACACTATAGTCGACAAGCAGGTAAGTTAAAGGACTCCGCTTTTGCTTCCTCACACAGACTTCCTTACCGTATTTTAAAGGATATTTTAAAGGATATTTTAAAGGATATTTTAAAGGATATTTTAAAGGATATTTTAAAGGATATTTTAAAGGATATTTTAAAGGATATTTTAAAGGATATTTTAAAGGATATTTTAAAGGATATTTTAAAGGATATTTTAAAGGATATTTTAAAGGATATTTTAAAGGATATTTTAAAGGATATTTTAAAGGATATTTTAAAGGATATTTTAAAGGATATTTTAAAGGATATTTTAAAGGATATTTTAAAGGATATTTTAAAGGATATTTTAAAGGATATTTTAAAGGATATTTTAAAGGATATTTTAAAGGATATTTTAAAGGATATTTTAAAGGATATTTTAAAGGATATTTTAAAGGATATTTTAAAGGATATTTTAAAGAATATTTAAAAGAATATTTAAAAGATATTTTAGAGGATATTTAAAAGATATTTTAGAGGATATTTAAAAGATATTTTAGAGGAATCTACACGTATAAAAAAGGGAGATTTTAGTGTCAGCGTTCTGGAAGTAGTCCAAAATGTCGAGCAACGCGATTTTAATCGAAAACCTTTGGTATTGAACTTGGTCAAAATCTATTCAGGCAGTTAGATTTTATGAAATGTTGAGTTTTTTTGGAAAATTACTAAAAATGCTCTACTTCTCGTAAACAACTTCCCGTATTGAGCTCAAATTCGGAAGATTAATAGATTATCACTGCACAATGTTTGGTATTAAATTGACATAAAATAGATTAATCGTTTAAAACTTATGAAATTTTAAGATGTTAGGATTTTTCGAAAAGTTAGTTTTTTACGCCTGACACCAGTTTCCAGATCAAATATTATGTTAAGAGTAAAAGGAGATACAGTTTTCTAATCAGCGATGAAGGAGTGAGGGATAGATTGAAAATTGTCTCAAAACGACGAACTGTGCCAATCTCACTTAGCAATTTTCTACCAATATTTTTTTTTATATGAAAAAAAAACACAGAATTCAAAGCAAATTTTAAAATCTGAAAAAATGCATTCGTATTCAGAAAAATGAACGAATCATATTCGTAATAAAAAAAATTAGGTCGCCGGGTAATTTGTTATCAATTATTTGTTTGTTTGATTTGTTAATAATATTTTGGACTTTTTATTATGCAAAATTAAGCTTTTCAGTACCTTTAATATGCATGATTTTTTTCAGATTTTTATACCAACGAGTAGTATTCGCAAATTTTATCTAATTTTTCTCGAACTAATGCGAAATGAACACCAAGCGACAGAACTACATTAAAGTGATATTTGTTAGGTATCGAACACGTCGGCTGCCCATTATCGGCGCGATTCTCTCATCAGTGAAAGATCGATAAATTTCCGTAGTACTTTTACGAATCAGAAATAAAAATACCTGATCTATCGTCAAATGATTACAAATGAATAAATAATTAAAAACATATATACGGCGTTGTCAAATCTTGACGACCCTGAAGTCATCTGCATGACATCAAGTTTCATCTTTGGCCAGTCTCTATCAGTGCACGGGTTTAGCAACAATAACCAATTGTTCACTTATAGATTTTTAATCTCCGAGTGAGCTTCCTCGAGCAATGTTTGTACAATGCAAAATACAACCATTATAACTTGATGAAATTTGGGCACATGCAGATATCTTCAGGGTCATAAATCTTCCTACATGACGACCCGTAAACGCATGCGCAGATGCATCTCATCAAAGTTGCCGAACATCACGCGTATGTTACTTCGGATGAGCCAACTTCAGCTTTTAAAGATAATTTATTGTTTGGCTTTTGGGCGAATAAAATTCACCCTCTTTAACTTGATTAAATCTTGTCGACCGGAGTAGACTTCGCACTGGCACGTCTATAAAGTAAACTATCGTGTTTAGGCGATAAGGAAATACCGAACAACGGGGATGGCGAAGGTATGGAGCCGGATCTGCTGTCGGATACGCCACCGGTACCACCGAGACGAAGGGATAGGAAACGACACACCCCGCCACGACCTACGAGCAACGGTTTACCTCCTACTCCAAAAGTTCATATGGGAGCTTGTTTTTCAAAGGTAACATAAGATCCTTTTTAACCCTAACGTTTAAAAGATTTTTTTTTTTTTTTATTCGCCGACTTCTCTTAATAACTATGAGCTTTGTTGTTTTTCTCTAGCTATTAATTTTCTATATTCACGAACATTTATCTGTAAATCTCTAATTTTCATTGATTTACAGCGAGCAACAAAGTCAGTAGATCTTGTCCTTTCAGTTCATAATTTCGAACTTGAACTTTAAGGGGCTGCTGGAGCTGTTTTTTTTTCCTTTTTTTTTTTAAACTTTCTTTACCTGTTTTACCGACGGACCTAGACAATTTTTCAGTTCCGACTTAGAATTAAAAATGCTACATATATGCGTCAAATCATGCATGATTATGATATTGACATAAACGCTTCGGTGTGCAGTCGAATTTTGATTCGACTGCACACCGAATTGATTGATTCGACTGCACACATTGATTGATGGAATATTCGGAAAACGTCACAGAATCGGCATGCACGCCATTTTGACGTATGCAAGATCTAAAAAATTTTATATCCAACAGAACGGATGCTGTAAACATTTCAGCGGCCATGTTGATTTCCGCGACAGTTTATAATATTTGATTTTCCTTATTTTTCGGAAGATTTCGACCTAAATTCCAGTGAACGCCGAATTGTTTATGTTATTAATATGGTCCTGCAAGATTTGAAGCATACGCGTCGCATAGTAACGATGGATAGTGAAAACTAAGAAATCCCCTATTCGCGTCGGTAAGACAGGAAGCTCCAGCAGCCCCTTCAGTTCATATCTTAAAGATATTTTGCGTCATATCTTTGTATTTACGCATGTCCCCGAATATCACCGGCCATATCGATCTCAGACGAATCGATTATCGCAATTTTTATATAAATCCTTTCTCTTACAATGTGCCATAGATAAATGTCTCATTAATTTCATCACTTTTCTTGTAATTCACAATAGAAATGATTAGCTGGCTAAAGTGCGGCTAATTTTTAGCCGGCCAAATGATCTTAGCCGGCTAAGACGCAGCTGATTTTTAGCCAACCAAACCATCTAAGACGGCTCAGCCGGCCAAACTATAATGTCCATTAGCCAGATGAGATTTTTTAGCCAGCCAAGACGGCGCAACTGTCGAGCCCCAGTACCGATAGGGAAGACAGTTCACAAATATTACACAATCTCGTGACGATCCACCATTCGTTGCGCCTGTAAACGTTTGAAACTTTACTGATTAGGTTTTCAACGGATGTCCATTGAGGATACATTGCACCGCAAGCTGGATACATCCGGATACGAGGGATCAGCATCTGTTGATTGCGGCCGAAGAAGGAATATACAACTTGAATTTGAACGAACTGCACGAAACCGCAATCGATCAGTTATATCCGAGACGTACGATCTGGATGTATGTTATCAAAGATGTCCTCATGTCGTTATCGGGTAAGACGGATTGTTAAACAACCCATTTAAAAAAAAAATTATTACTAAGTTATTTTGAAGTAGTAGTCTCTTGATTGGGTCTTTTTGAATGTACAGTGGTTGTGATTCAAAATTTGCGTCGAGATAATTTCCTTAATTTATCACGACGCACAAACACTCAGTTGCACTTTCGAGGAAACAAACATCCGAAATGTGACAGGGCTGTTGTTGTCGGCACGATGTCTTTCGACGATTATTAGTCGTCGAAAGACATCGTGCCGAGTCTCCAAAGTCAAGCAAGATCGTTCGCGGTCAGCGCTTGGATGGGTGACCGCTTAGCCGTGCGCTAGCTGGCGCATCGACCGTTGAGCGGGAGGCGCTTTCTTCTGAGACTTTGGTGTTTCTGCACTTTACTCAAGTGCAAAAATACCAGCGGATCAGTAGAATATGGCCGTCTGTACCGGCACGGGTTTTCCGTAGTTTCCCCGTGTCCCCGGCAAATGCGGTACAGTGTAGCTAAGTCGGCTACGGACGCACTGGAAGTTAGGTAGCTTAGCTAAGCGCGGGTAGGGAGTGCTAGGGGGGAATCGGGATAGGGTTCCGTAAAAACCCAGAAGGGTATACGGTGGAAAAATGGAACAGATTAGTACTGAAAAAAAATGAGCTTTGGTTTAAATCGACAGGTCGTTGAATTTTTTATCACTCACGCCAATTTAGAAAAATAATAAGCAATAACTATGCAGGGAGCCAATAACTATGCAGCACTTTTTTATTTTCGGTTAAAAATTTTTTTTTCGTAAAATTCAAATATACATAAAAACAAACCTCTAAATTCACTGGGCTCACTTGTTTTTTTTCCTAAAAAAAAATGCCTAAAAAAACGCTTTTTTAGGTTTTGTAAAGCAAGACCCCCCCTTGATTGCGTGCAAAGTAGCCGATATATATTATTTTGTTAATGAAAACCTCCTGCTTGTACCTCTTCACCTACTCTTTCGTCGAGGACAAAAAGCCAAACACTTTCCGTCGACTATTCATTATTTTCGATAACACCATGAGAATTCGTAGCTTTGACTTTATCACATCCTGACGATCTTTTGTCGATAAACGTGTTTCGAGAAAACTCGCCATTTGGATACTGTAGAAAAAAGAAGTTGCCTGTTTTTCGACTCCAAGCAGATCCGTCCTCGAAAATAATTACGAAATGCGTGTCTTAAAAGATTCAGCCTTTTTTTTCTGAGACATTGTAATCGTTTTTTATTTGAATTGCAGGAAAAACTCCGCAGCTGTATAGACACGACCTCTTAGCTATGCAAAGCAAACAGACCCATAGGTTCTCTTTACATATGAATAAAATACCTGAGAGATTAGTACCGAGAAAGTTCGCCCTAACGACGAAAGTTCCGGACACCAAGGGATGCAACAAGTGTTGCGTTGGAAGAAATCCATACAATGGGTGAGTCGCAATGACGTTATTGGAATGTCACTTGTCGCTGTTATATTGGCATTAGCGAATCGAGTTTCAATAGGTATTCCCTAATTTTTTTCCTAAACAAAATTCTAGT
The DNA here is from genome assembly GCA_933228735.2 of Amblyteles armatorius. Classification (NCBI taxonomy): domain Eukaryota; kingdom Metazoa; phylum Arthropoda; class Insecta; order Hymenoptera; family Ichneumonidae; genus Amblyteles; species Amblyteles armatorius. The sequence goes on from OW121697.1 coordinate 1,756,704, forward strand.
AATATTTAATGCCGACATTCATTGACCGTCATTGGTTGTAAAATTACAAAAAAAACATTCATACAAAAACAAGTAACAAAGATCACGGTTTGCCGAACCGGCTTAAGGATATCCTCACCAGAAATGCGTGGGTCACTTTGCGAGAGAGAAAAGTGATACAAAGCAAGTGTGTTAGAAAGAGATGGACGCGTCGTTTTTTTAACAGCAGTTGAAAACGAGACCGTAAATCTTTTTCAAATTTGGACACTGTCTCTAGTAAAGTATGCTCTTTAATCGATTAGTTTTATATATCAATCGAACAGGAATTGCCGGATATAAACGCTACATTGTATCCTTTTTTAGGGTAGATCCGATCCTTCCCATGTTAAAATACATAACTTTAAAATCACGTTGCAAACAAACTAGACCGTCAAAAAAATCTTTAAAAATGCCAACAAATAAAGCGTGTTTTTTTTTGTAGATCGCATAATTTTGATCAAGATCGAACAAAAACGACTTTTGGTACGGATATCCTTAACCGAAATGTATCGAGGCTACGATTTTTTTTGAAAAATACTGGTAAATTTTGGTTTCCATTTTTGGTTGCAAGAAGTACCTCGCGTAGCCGATTTTTCCAATGGGAAAAAAACTGTGGTTAAATCGTATCTTCCATCATTTCAGATACAAATATCTTTGTGGCGCGATGCCCGCTGGAATATTTCTCATGCAATGGTACGATCCACTGAATAAATTTATGTTACTGAAACATTTCGAATGCACTCTGCCATCGCCGCTGAACGTCTTTGAAATGGTAATCGCACCGCAAATGGAATATCCGATGGTTTGCGTTTCGGTGAAACAAGCGTATCAACAAAATAAGCTGAAACTGGATCTCATTAATATGAATTCCGGAGCAAGCTGGTTTCACAGTGACGAATTGGAAGACATGGATGGTTCAGGTATTCGTTTACGATTGATAAAGTCAATTAAGATGAACGGCCTAATTACTGACCACCTAAGCTCCGTATGGCATTAAAAATGAAAGAAAATAGTTTACAATAGTGGAGGTATTAAAATAAGTGGTATTCAGAAACGTCTAGTCTTAATTAACTAAAGCAAGTATTATTTTATTATTTGTCACCGGAAATGGCCTCTTTTCCACCCGCTTCGCGTTCGTAAAACCGCCATGTTCCGACCTTGTGATGAAAAATTTCGTACATCCCTCGTGCGAAACACTTTTTTGCCCTCGTGGAGTAATGTACTATTTTGTTACTCATGCATGAAAAATACTGCTTTATGTAGGGGCCGGGCGTGTCATAAAGTGGTGTTTTTCAAGAAGGCGTTACATAAATACTGGTAGCGTTGCAAAAATACACGGAGCGTGTCGTAATGAGTATTTACGACACTCGCCTTCTCTCGCGCTATGACAGACTCGGCTTCCCCTCGTGCCGTTGTAGCGCCCGATCTGGCTCGTGCAGCCACTTCCCAACCTTCGCCGAAAGTCCGCTTTTACGCACTAGTATCGCAAAGTACTATTTTTCGTGCCATGTGACACCATCCATTGCAGCGCAAATTTTTTCGGGTGATCGGTGATGTCTGAAAAATCGACAAAAAATTTGACAAACTAGATCTCGACGTATTTGCTAAGCTAAAAAAATATAGTAATATAATATTTTTATTACAATTTTCTTTTTTGGGCCGTTTGGAATTAGACGTATTTTCCGAGAAAATAAATATGAAAATATCAATATCATAATATTGTATTCTTTTGCTTCGCAACTATGTCGAGTTCCACTTTCCTAATTTTTTTTTGTAGACTCTTCATACATCGCCTAACACCCTGAAAAATTGGCAGCGAAATCGAAGGTGTCGCGTTGCACAAAAAAAAATTATTCAAATTCTTTTGGGCTAAAAACGGCCTTTGCAATACGAACAAAAATATAACACGTATTGCATTAAATAGTTAATGAATAAAGATAACCTTTTGTAGAAACTCGACAATTTAATAATATTCTGTCCCGATGCTTACTCACATCATACACAATATAAAGGATGTACAAAAAAAAGTGAGTAAGCCGGACATAAATAGAACTTTCTATCGTAGATAATACGATTAATGGACAGTAATTGGGCCACGGTCAACAATGCGGCCGTTCACCTTAGCCATATGAAAATAAGTTTGAAATACAATTTTTTTAACGAATTTTATGTATTTCGTAGCTACTGTTATCCCACGGCGAGAAAATCTCCAGGTGATCAGCGTGACTCAACTAGAAAAGGACGCGATACTCGTTTGTTACGACAGTGAGCCTACAAAAAAAAAATTAATTATAGTCACATGTTAAAACGTTTTTTGAAAAAAAAAAAAATTCTTCCAGATGTTGTCAAAGTCGTAACGTTACAAGGCAAACCGCGTGTAAGCAAGAAGCAAATGTCGGAATTACATTTTAATTTTCACATTGAATCGATCAGTACGTATCATAAAATGCGACGTCACAATTTTTTTGTGATTATTCTTGTGAATTAACGATTGGCTTTTCAGTCTGCTTACCGGATAGTGTGCTCGCGTTCCACAAGCACGGAATGCAGGGCAGAAGTTTCAAGAACGGCGAAGTGACGCAGGAAATAAGTGACCCGAGCAGGACGTATAGGTTGCTTGGCTCGGATAAGTACGTAGATTATTCATTTATTTCACAATAGTGAGTTTGCAGTAATTTTATTTTCATACTTCTATGCCATTATTGGCATTATTGTTACACCGATGCCCAACGGGTTTCTTTTCCTCTCCGTTCTCCACATGATTCCTTATACGTTTGCCGGCAATTCGATTCTCGAGTCCGGAGCTTCGTCGCGAAAAAATGCATTTATCGGGCATGATTGGACAATGCAGAATACCGACATTTTTCATAACTTTTTCATTATGTGAAACAAAAAGTGTTGAGTTTTTGAAGATCTTGTATAAAGTTCGATGCCAAAAAAATTAGCTCGGTAACAGTAGTACAGATTGACAAGAAAGGTTCAATAACATTATGTCCATTTCGGAAAATGAGCGCGGACCGTTTGGTAAAAACTATGTAGTTGATTAGTTTCAACGACGAGAGTTTCAAGCTAGAGGATAAGTTCATACTCATAATCTGGTGGACCGCAAAGACCTAATCCTATATCCGGAGCTGTGGTCTCGTCTATTACCTTCAACCTACGTGACTTCGGTCTCGGGAATCGAACCCACTACAGTTTTCCAGTGTTTTGGTTTACCACACCAAGGCGCTGACTCTTTCCTTTGAACCTACCATTTTTAATGTGGGTTTCAAACCACCGGGATCACAGAAGGCAGATAGAAAAATGGTCAGGTTTATGACGCGCAGTGGGATCAAATCCGGTGCCACTGATCTGCCTTTACTTTATATACATCATTGAAAGATCTTTTTTTTTTTATAAAAAATGGTAACTTTACTGTGTTCACCAGGGTTGTGATGCTGGAAAGCCATTTGGTCCATTCGGGAACATTGACGGAGACTGAAGGAGCTGATCTGTACATACTAGCTGGACACGAGGCCAGCTACTAGCCTTCATTAGCTTAAACTGGCAGTGCGAAGCGATTTTGTATAAGCTTGCCTTCTACGATTCGAAGCTGCAAGTAAATTAATATTATTCCCTATATTTGCACGTACAGTTGATTCGACAGAAAACCGTAATCATTTAGCTATCGAAATTGTTTCCTTTACTTTTATTTAGTAGCCGTGTATATAAATATTTTAAAAACGACAAGAATGTGTCAGTCATGAAGTGCACAACTCGGATAATGTGGTTTTTGTCCCGTCACTGCAATGGAACGATTTCAATATTTATTACACGCAATACGAAGATTCATTTGTTGTTTTTAAATCATTGTCAACGGTTTCACGATCCCAATAAGATCGAAATATAATTTAATGATATAGAAAAAAAAAACAAAGAACATTATTTTCGTGACATTAAAACGCACGATATTTTCAGCTTCGAGACTGGTACAGAATGTAATTTTTTCCATGATAGGAAATTATTTTCAATCGATGGAGACTAGCGTACAGTGGACTAGACAATCTAATCTCTAAATTTATGGTAATTACACTTGAGTTTCCATGAAATTTATATATATCGTTTTCGTTTCCGAATCGAAACTCAATGTGTCAGAAACAAGCGACTCTGTAGTTGAAGTAAAACAGTAAATTTGCCTAAACTGTAAATAGAATTGCATTCACAATGGAAGGTATCTTGCTAAAAGATGATCTTGTTGATAAAAGAGGATCAAAGGAATATCTGAAATTTCGAGCTAAACTTAGATAATTAATCATGGAAGTCTCTTGTAAGGCGTAGAATATTTCAGAAATAATTTAACACTATCGAAAGACTTAACGCGAAAAAGACGATTCACTCTCGGAAATTTTTGCGCAAAATAAAATTGGTGTGATATTCTTTAATTTTGATATTTCTTTTTGTCGATTAGTCTCGATGTGCTCGCGAAAGAAGAAATAATCGTAACACTTGCAACAGCACACGCAGAAATGTAAACGAAATATCTTCATTGGAAAATTAGAATATAATCCCCGTGTCGATTCGTTTGAAGAAATCCTCGGAGAATCTGTTTTAAAGAATACGAGAATACGAAGTCTTCCTTCCTTAGGCGTATAAGTTTGTATCACTTACCAAAAGTTCCAATGAAATTTTATGAAGTATACGTAAGTGAATTTTAATCTTCGGTCGCCGTCTATTTTCTAATTATTGTCGTATACTTTGAACCCGTAGAATTCGCTTCGTAAACGATTTTTTCATGAACAAAAAAATGATTTAAAAAAATTGCGGAATCCTCGGATCGGGGGAAAAAAAATTAAATAATATTAATATAAAAAATTAAAAGGGGGAATATAAAAAAAAACTAATAATTGCTTCTGTCTAGTTGTAAAGGATCACATCCGTATCTGTCACCACATATCTTCACGAAGCAGTCGAGACTTGAGGGATTTCATAAATGACGTTTACAACTGAGAGATAAATTGGTGGAAAATTATGCATTGTCGAGATTTTGTCAATCTACTTAAAAAGCCAGTCGCGAAAATTCCGAATGATAAATAGTCGAACTAACGAGGAGATTGGGAGCGTTTCGAATGAATACAAAAACGACACGAGGTAGGAGCTTGATAAAGCATTTTTTTTATTTCGTACGATAAAAATACTCGGGAGCAAGAAGTGTCCATTTTCCGTAGAGGGGAGTGCTGTAATACTAAAATATTCTCCGGCGACCGAAACAATATGGTAAGCCGGAAAGATTTATTGATCAGTGCCGTGGCTAGACATGCAAACGATTGCACGAGTCGCATAAATTTATTGTTAAAGAAAAATCGTAGATGGACTCTGAACTTGTATTTCTCGTAGGGAAAATAGTACATTCCTGATAATTAGAATGACTAGTACAGCGAGAACCGTACCTGCCCGAATCGACCAGCCAAAGTGGTTTGGTCGCGACACAAGTTTCCGGTAAAGTTTTTGCCGTATTTTTCATCGTCTCACGGTAAATAATCAATCAATTTGGTGACCAGAGGCGACACCGTAATCTAACAAAGGACATTTTTAAAAAAATAAACAGAGAAATATACATATTTATATTTATTAAAGTCAGCCGAGAAAGAACACTGTATTTCGAAAAAAAAAAAAAAATGAATGCAACAAATGTATGATAATAATAATGCAAGATTTTATTAGATCATAACGTTGAAGACTTTCGAATTTATCGTCAATATGTCAATAGCATATTGTTAGTCAAATTTATGGTGATCGATAGGTGTCACTGAATAGAAATATTCTTGCAAATGATTAAATTTTAGAGTTATTTAGAAGAAAAAAAAGACCGTTAACTTGAAAAGACACCGATGTTGAACATGGAAATGGAACTAATGTAAAGGATATCTATTTTCTTTTACGCGCAACATCCATAACACCAATCGCGGGAAGTTGTTTGAAACGAGATCAACGTTATTTTATTCTTCTATAATGAAATCTATCTATTCTATTCTATATGAATATCATGAAGATAAGAGCAGTGACAGGACATTAGATTATACCATAAAATCTCGTGTAATCGAAATAATTAATAGATTAAAAAAAAAAAATACATGTTTACAGCAGTTGTACATAATGTGTAAAACAAATATTTCTTTCGTTCCCCAAAATTTTTGTCTCTAGCCATTTTTTATAAATACAGTATTGTTATAATAATTTATTATAATGATGTATTATTTATTTACTTATATGTGTAAAACGACTAGCCAAAACTTATGTAAATAGAGGTACTCGTAATAAAACTTACGCCAGACTATTTCCCAGTTATTTTTTTTACTCGATTTTACGTCATGCACGATGCGATATTTAAAAAACTAGATATTTTTCATCCCAGATTCTCCAATGACGTCCACCCGTCACGTGACGTGTATCGTCTAGTGGCGTATTCAAAAATGGCCGTTATCCATAACGGACACCGTAAGGTGTCGTTTCTCACCAAACTATTTGTTAATAACGAGTTCAGGACTTTTTACATTGGTTACCATTTTGTAAAAATGACGCAAGAAATTTGTCGTGGAGAAAAAAAATGTTCAAAGTGCTGCCCTTTTTAAACAGCCATTTTTGAATACGCCACTAGACGATACACGTCACGTGGCGTATTAAAAAATGGCCGTTATCCATAACGGACACCAAAAGGTGTCGTTTCTCACCAAACTATTTGTTAATAACGAGTACAGGACTTTTTACATCGGTTACAATTTTGTAAAAGTGACGCAAGAAATTTGTCATGGAGATAGAAAAATGTTCAAAGTGCTGCCCTTTTTAAGCAGCCTTTTTTAAACCTTGTTGATTTTAGCCGGGCGAAGACCTGGTCGCGGATTCGCCCGATGACCCAGGGGGAGGCTTAGGTGACGAGAGCGATGGAGTCGTGACTAAGTAAAGATTAAATCGCAAGTTGATTCTTTTTATAAACAATCGATCCCGGAATCTTGACGCAATGGATCCGTAGATGTTATAGTCGGAGAATCACCGGGAGATTTTACAATCTCGAAGAAGACACCCTTGACTTCGAATAATAATCCTTGTCCTGCGCGCTTCACTTCGTGTGATCTTTGCTCGGCGCATAAAAATACAAGGAATCATGCGCTTCTGATTTTTTTTTTTTCTTTGCTCAAGGAATTGGCTTACTCAAGAAATCCAAATGATACCTCCTTATCCCAAGTTTTTTCAACCCCGTCACATCAATCATCTTGTGTATTTCTTGCCGCGTAGAAACACGATGGGCACTTGAGTTTTTGCGCGGTGTTACCGGGAAGCAAAGAAATCGCCGATTGAAAATACGCAAAATCACTCGTTTTGCAATATTGGCTATAAGAATGCCCGATAAACTTTTTTCGTTACTCGAGTAACGAAAAAAGTTGATCGGGCATTTTTATGGTTTCGATGTATTCTTCCATGCCGATCACGAATGTACCACTTATTTTATTCACAGGTGAATATTTAATACGAAAAATTGCGTCTACAACAAAGTTGGAATTTTTCATGAAATTCAAAAAATTCAAAATGACATAAAATTCAAACGTTCCGATCGATTCTCCCCAAATTTAATAGGGATTATCGCGCGATCATATTTCATCTGTGTACCCGTTTTTAGCCAGATGGCTGAAAAATTGTAAGTGCTAGAGTGCGCACAGACATTTTTGAAGAACTCAAAAATGGCGTACAAAAAAAAACCAACTGAAAATTTTTTAATGATTTTTTCTAGAAACGGTGACTATTGACCACACATGCTGTGTGTGAAATTTTTGCTTTATTGGTCGAGGCATTCTAGAGTTATAACGGTTTCAATTTTTCGCGTCTGATTCACACACACACACATACATACAGATATTTTTTTCTAAATGTGATTTCTCGATGTTTTGCAACATTCCAAACACGTTTTTATAAAAATCTCAAAATTTTTCTTTTTCGTCAGAACGAGTAGCGATATTTGCGACATGTTCGGCACATGTCGGAACCCAGATAGAAAAACGTGCCGTCAAACGGGTATCTTACCATTGGTACCGCCACCGTTCCGTCTCCGTGCCGTCATTTTTCTATCTAGGAATTATTGCGCCAACTGCTACTTTTTGTGCCGCTTGTCTATCAGGGAAGCTGATAGCAAATTTGTATATTTTCAACAGTGAGTGACAACATATTCTCTACAGTGGCTGACAAGAGTCATTGTGTGGAACAAAGAAGAAAACTATTTCAATCGAACTCCAGCTTTTTGAAGGTCCCTTCGATGCCGAAGACATCGGAACTGGTCTTGCCCTTGCCCGGACGTAGAGACTCGTTGACCCTCGCCGTTGCTTCCTCGGTTTGTAACCACGCTATCTTATCTTCCAGCCACGTTGTGGTCTCTGCCATCAGATCGGCCAGAGTTCCGGCATTTCCTCCATCCTCGTTCGGTAATGCGTCCAAGGGTATGAATTTTGCCAGGGTCTCAGCCGTTGAATGAAAGTGCAACTGCAGTTTAAAATATAGGTTACTAGCAGGTCGTTGTGGCTTGCAGTTTGAGTGCGTTAAATTTTATATCTTATAGTTTTCTTTGTTTTTGATTGAAGAATTGCAGCAATTTGAAAATAAAGATGAAGATAAAATAAGTGTGTTCCTACTAAAATTATAACCACTCTGGGACTTTGCCCAATACTTTAGCCACTCCGGGACTTTAGCCACTCTGGGTTGACTAACAATATGGACGCGAAGTTGGCTGCAGACAGGGAAGTGAAGTTGGCTAATGGTAGGGACGCGTAGTTGACTAATGGTAGGGGCGTGAAGTTGGCTAATAACGTGGTCGTGAAGTTGGCTGTTAGTGGGGGCGTGAAGTTGGCTGATGACAAGGCGTGAAGTTGGCTACTGATAGGGGCGTAAAGTTGGCTGCTGATAGGGAAGTGAAGTTGACTGCTAATAGGGGCGTGAAGTTGGCTGTGGCTAATGGTAGGGCGCGAAGTTGACTGATGGTGGGGCGTGAAGTTGACTGATGGTGGGGCGTGAAGTTGGCTAATAGTATGGGCGTGAAGTTGGCTGTTAGTGGGGCGTGAAGTTGGCTGGTAATAGGGGCGTGAAGTTGGCTGTGGCTGATGGTAGGGGCGCGAAGTTGACTAATGGTAGGGGCGTGAAGTTGGCTAATAGTAAGGGCGTGAGGTTGACTGTTGGAGGGGCGTGAAGTTGGCTGCTGGCAGGGCGTGAAGTTGACTGGCAGTGGGGGCGTGAAGTTGGCTGTGGCTGATGGTGGGGGCGCGAAATTGACTAGTGGTAGGGGCGTGGAGTTGGCTAATAGTATGGGCGTGAAGTTGGCTGTTGGTGGGGGCGTGAAGTTGGCTGCTGGCGGGGACATGAAGTTGGCTGCTGATAGGGGCGTGAAGTTGGCTGCTAATAGAGGTGGGACAAAAACAAATCCACAGTTTTCCAAAATATATATTAGACTGGCAGGTCGTTGTCACTCAGAGTCTGCGCGCCCTCCCTATGAACTACGGAATTTAATAACCCGACATCTTTATCTCTGAAGACTTACTGGAAATACGTAACTTCCGGTCAAAAGGTGTTATGTTCGAACCAGAAGTACCGTATTTCTGGTCGAAAAATGACAAAAAAAAAAACAAACAAACAACTTTCCAAAATATATACGCAATATAAGATTGCTTCGACAATCGTCGATTTTAACTGAGCCAGATAATAACAATGATAAAGTAATTGATACCATTTTAATTACTTCCTTCTGCATGACGCGTTTCAGCATCCGCACTACGATGTCCACTGCCGGTACGACATTAGTGAGGTGAATTCTTTTGATTCGTATCGGAAAAGCATCCTGAAGATAAAGCGCGTGCTTCTTCAATCCAATGAGATTGAGACGACTGAGGTGGGCCATCGTTAAACCTTGCGCGTTGATGACCACCTGGCAACCCGGGTGGCTACCCTGGGTGTGTATCCAGAGATCGCACATCATGTTTGCGTACGTTATGTAGTCGTCGATGCTGAAGCGCGTTGGATCGGGGTCAATCCACTTCGTGTATACGATGACGTGGCCGTCGTCCGTTGGCTTCCTCAGAGGTATGTAGGCGCTAATTGAACGAGACCGGTGAGCGAATCAGTAAAGACAAAAGAAATGACGATCGTTTTATCCACCAAACAGGAAACCGTCACCAGTCACCAGTCTCGAAATCGTCGATCAAACGTAAGCTCAGCCTGAATCCTCCAAGAACAAGGGTGTCGTCAAGTGTATTGAAACAACTCACAACACATCTATTACATGTGTTACGCCGACCAAATGCGTTTATAAAATACATGTTGATCAGCTTGCGTGTTGAAACAACATGCTTGCACTGCATTTTTCCTGTATTCTCTGTACAACACAGTTTTCAGTGTTTTGCTACAGAACACACTTGTTGGAATACACGTTATGTGCACCGAAAAAAAGGTTTGGTGATATCAACCTCACAGCTGCGGTCACGGAAAATTCGCTTGAATCAATCCAGGTACATTTAAATAGACTCCCTGGCATACTGAGCGACCGAAGAAGCGACCCTAAGAGCGACGGTTGTTTTGTTCCAAAAATTAACCACACTAACGACCGCTGAAGCGACCGCTCTGGCGACACATTTTTTTGCCGTGTCTCGGCAATGAAGTCGTTTTTTTGATGGGCGACCGAATAAACGACGGTAGTAGCAGCGACAGCCTGGAAATGCTCATCCCGATCGTCGAAAAGCTTGTATCTGGACGGTTGCTTTTACGGTCGTTTGTTCGATCGACAATCAAAGAAGCGACTTCACTGCCGAAATGAGGCAGAAGAACGTCGCCAGAGCGGTCGCTTCGGCGGTCGCAAAAGTGTAGTTAATTTTTGGCACCAAACAACCGTCGCTTTTAGGGTCACTTCTTCGGTCGCTGTTCACGGTCGCTTGGTTTGCAACCGTTCTAAAGGAAGGGACGTAACACTGGTCAGTACGTAACACATCACGCCCAGTTGCCGTGATTGGTCTGAAACGCAGCCTATCCCCAGATGTAAAATATGTGAAATATGCGAAATATGTGAAATATGTGAAATATGTGAAATATGTGAAATATGTGAAATATGTGAAATATGTGAAATATGTGAAATATGTGAAGTATGTGAAATATGTGAAATATGTGAAATATGTGAAATATGTGAAATATGTGAAATATGTGAAATATGTGAAATATGTGAAATATGTGAAATATGTGAAATATGTGAAATATGTGAAATATGTGAAATATGTGAAATATGTGAAATATGTGAAATATGTGAAATATGTGAAATATGTGAAATATGTGAAATATGTGAAATATGTGAAATATGTGAAATATGTGAAATATGTAAAATATGTAAAATGTGTAAAATATGCCATTATTCACTAGGCACTCACACATTTTTTATAGTGAAACGAAGCCCTTCCGATTCAACGGGATCTCTGTTCGAGAGGAACTCGGGTGCGTGAGTCCTCATGGTAAAGTACAAGTCGATTCTGGTCTTCGTTGCTTCCACACTGGAGTCGCAACAGTGCAAAAACACTGCCAGCTGCACGTCCGAAATCTTTGGCAAATGGGGCTGCTTGGCACACCATTCGCGAAGCATGTGTACATCGGATTCCTTCAATTTGGGATGCTTCTTCATTTCCTCCTCATACGTCATCGCTGTATTCCGTAACATATTGATGAGAATAGTAATACTGAAAGTATAATCAAAATACACGTTCCTTTCTATTGAATCGATTTTTTAAAAATCTATATGCGAAAACGAGTATTGAATTGGGGCTGTTTTATTTCTTCACGTACTCTTTTCGCTTGCGTATCTGACGTGAATTATCCTAGTCGAAGTACGATCAGGTGTAGTCAGTGTACAGCTGCACGGTACAGAAAATACTGAGCTGCTATGATCGATCGATCGGTATAACCCTCCGCAAGAAAAAAAAATGACGGAGATCAAGTCACGCGATTGCCTCACGACGTCAAGTAATTTAAAAAACGATTTTTTTAAGTGCCACGCTAACTTCCCTAGCAAGTTCACGAACGGCTGCTTTTAGGAAAAAAACTAAAAAAACTAAAAAAACGGACCGAAAAACGGACACGTCCGTTGGGGAACGAAACGGACCACAAAAACGGTAAAACGGACTGAACGTTTGGACCGGTCCTTTTTTGGTTGCGGAAACCGAGAAAGGACCGAACGTTTTTTATCAAAATGTTTGGCTAAGTTTTTAAATTTTTTTGTTGTTTTTATTTTCATTCTGTTTTTAATGAAAGGACAGAATAAAAATACGATCTTGGTCCTTTTTCGGTTGCGGGAACCGAAAACGGACCAAAGCAAATTTTTCGAAAAAAAAACGTTCGAAAAAAAAGCCGTAATCTTTTCGCTTTCCATTCATGTCCGAATTGTGCCGTAGAAAGTAGTAATTTATCACACATTATAATTTTTATGAAAAATGACAACTATTTCGAGTTTTAGATCCTTGTCGCTCATTGTAGGAGTTTGTGTAAACTTTCTACGCTAAAGTACGACTTTTTACAAAATTAGTGAGTTGCAGATCTTGGACACTTTATTGTAGAAAGACATAATATATTGTTGAAATGGCATGGTTTCTCGAGGTTTTTTTCGCCAGAAATGCGGACACAAAAAAAAATTGCAGACGCATCAATTTGCACCTCGCGGATCGCGATCGGCAAATTGACAGTCTGAACTCGACTAAAGAACCGAGAGGTTCTTTGTTAGTATAGTTTCGGAATTAGGCTCATGGTCAGAGAAATTAACAACTGTAATCAGAAGTTATTTGTAAAAGACACATTCATTATGTTTCTTTGAATAAACTTGTTGCTCAGTTTTTATGTCACAAACTTGGGTTTTACACTTAATTTGGCGACGATCCCAAATTTATCTACCTTAAAATTTATATTTGTCAACCTCGCGTACAAGATTAAAATTTGTTTCGATTTTTCAGACTTGTATTGTATTGTACCTATCGACAGAGTACATTTAACGGTCAGTAGTATTAGTAATAATTAAAGCGCTAAGTAACCGCGAATATATATTTTTATTTATTTCAACGATCAAATTAACGCTCATCATAAATGATTTAAAAAAAACAATAAAGTTTCTATATGGAAAATAGGATGAAGTATCGGATATTTACGAACCAAAAACACACTTGGATCTAAATGTTAAATGTTATTTCTTGTAGGAATATATTTTTTTAACACGGAATTCCCTGGTGAAAATATTTATTTGACAATTTCTCTAAACAACTGCAACCGATCCGTTTAAATGATTTTCAGAGAATTTCTGAAATTTTTCTCTGATTTTCTCTGTATTTACCAACTACCATGTTCTCGGCACAACTTTCAGCCGTCACAATTTATCAGAGAAATTCAGAGTATTTTCCTAAAAATTATGGAAAACTCTGATTTTTTATGATAAAGTACGTCAAAAGAGAATACGAGTTGTCGTACTAAGAGGAGGCATAAAAAAAATTTTACTTTTCGAAAATGCGATGATTTTCTTGCATAATGTTGGTTCAGAGAATTCCAAAGGATTTACGACTTCTGTCTAAGGGTCGAATTTTAAAACTTTAGTTTGAACTTAAGATTGCTCCTGAGATCCAACTTAAGATCGAAGTTTGGCCCGAACTTCATTGCATGCTTACGATCTATCTGAAGGTCGACCCTGATTTCACGATTAAGTTTGATCTTAAGTTCGGACTTGATTTCATGATTAAGTTTGATCTTACGTTTGTGCTTAGGTTTGATCTTCAGTTTGTGCTTAGGTTTGATCTTAAGTTTGTGCTTAGGTTTAAACTTAAGTTTGTGCTTAGGTTTGAACTTAAGTTCGAACTTAAGTTTGATCTTAAGTTCGTATCTAGGTTTGACCTTAAGTACGCACTGAAGTTCGGACCAAACTTTGATTTTAAGATGGATCTCAAGTTCAAACCAATGTCTTAAAATTCCGTTACTCGCTGTAAATCAGCGAAAATTTGCGATTTTCAGATAAATGTTCAAGAATACAGCAAATCATTCAGCCAGAGAAAAACAACATCATTTATAGTCATGAAGAGAAGTCGGTGGAAAAAATCAGAGATTTTCAGAACAATCAGGAATATTCAGATTCAGACAAATCTTTGACTTTTTCTGAAAAGTCCAAAAACTTTGAGAAATTCAGAGGACTCTTCAGAGAAATTTCTGACAAATTTTTCGAGACTTTCAGAGAAATTTTCAGACATATTCAAAGAAATATCTTTGTCAGTCTTATCTTACCAAAATCTTGTCTTATCTTTACCAAACGGAATTTTATTTTCGTCACATTTTGATACCAAGACTAAATTCGATTGATAAAACATACTAAATTTCGCTGCCATTCGCAGTCGAGTCGGAAAGTTGTGTTTCCGGTCGGCGCAAAAACTAACAGACGAGCGGACCAGATTGACAAAAATGTGTAAACGGTTCCTTTGTATTCTAAGACATGCAAAACATGTATCAAGACCGTATATCTGACGGACGATTATTTATTTTTGGACTGCAATACTTTCTCCCTTCGCATATTTCATCCATCATGAGAGAGTAAAAAAAAAAAAATACGTAAACATGGCGAGCAATTAATAAAATTTAATATAACTATATACATTGGTGACTTATTGAAGTACAATTGAATACTTTCGTTTATAAGTTAATCTAGAGATCTTCCCATCGATAATAAAAACGATTAAAATTACAAAAAATCGAACAGAATTTTCTGCCGACTCTAAAAACTACGACAAATCGAATACCAGTACTTTTCGCAGAGATACGCATCTTTCCGTCTTGATCAATAAATCGATAAATCAATACGGCTTGATCAATAAATCAAGCTCTTTTTTAATAAATTTAGCCCAATAAACTAATGTGCCAAGAATTGACAAATGCCAGTTTGTTGTTAAAGACCAAAATAGTTGTACCGAAAAAACGTACTTTAGCCAAAAACAGAAACGCGTGAACGGTAAAAAAAATGCGTAAACTGTTTACCGGTTGCAATTAAGGATGTATCACACATACATTTCCAGCCATAAGTTTAATTCGATCAAAATTTCAAACTAGGCGATGTGCGAAAAATCTGAAAAAATCAGCCATATTAATGATGTCAAGATCTTTGATTTTGCATAATAATTATAAAAATTATTTTAAAAAATAGATTGTTCCGAAAAAATCAGGAAACTCAGAAAATCAGAATTCTTGAATTTTTTACAATTCACACGAATTTTTTAAATAATTTTTTTACATTCGAAAATGTTGAAAAACCGATGTTTGGATATTTTTTCGCATCACGAATTCCGCAGTACGGACAAAAAGTTTCGAGGCGGTTCCGCAGTTATGGCCCTTAAAAAAGATTCAAAAACGAACAATTCAGGAATTCAAGAAAATCGTGAAAAACATTCGTGTCGCTTCTAGAAAATCAATGAATTCATTTGAAAAGATAAAAAACGGTTTACTGATTGTTTTTGAACAATTTTTTTTACCACTTTGTTGATAACCCTTTGACATTATTATCACGTAAAATCAATGTTCTTGACACCTTTAAGGTATTCCTTGCGTCATGTCTGATGCCTAAGTTTGAGAGAGGAATAAGCGAGAATTACAAACACTTTCCGATCGGATAAAAATCTGAAAAAAAAATCAAGTCTATGAAAGTTCCTAAAAAGATTGTTTGTGCAAAATAACAATTCCAAAATGTTATCAACAAATTGGTGAAATAAAAAATTATGCAACAAATTACTCGGCAACCTAATTTTTTTTCTCATGAAAATGATTTGTTACTTTTTTTGAATAAGTATGAATTTTTTTCAGAATTTTATGTAATGATTGAAAATTGGGTTTTCTTTATGTTAAAATTTGTTTAAAATCGCAATTTTCAAACATTACTTAAAATTCCGAAAAAAATTTAGACAGATTCGGAAAAATTTACAAATCATTTTCGTAACAAAAAAGAAAAATTAGGTTGCCGGGTTTTTTTTTGCACAATATTTATTTTTCAGTAATTTGTCAATAAAATTTTGGGATTATACAAAAACAATATTTTTAGCACCTTATATGCTCGATTTTTTTCAGATTTTTATTCCATCGAGAAGTGTTTCTAATCTCTCTCATTCCTCTCTCGAACTTTTCGGGAGCGTCAGACATCACGTAAGGACTTCAGTTGAATTTTCATCAGATTTTTATTAGGGGTGTGCGAATAGCGTTTGAATTTAATCGAATTGAATATTCAAAGATTTGAATAATTTAAAAAATTCGTATAGTTCGAATGTTTGTGAATAATTCCATAAAAATTCGAATAATTCGAATATTCATGAATATTACAAAAATCCGAAGATTCCTAATAATTTTTATGAATTGGATATTCGAATGATGAAATACCCATTACAATGAAACTGAGAACACAAATTCTATTAATTAAATGAAGAATTTTTATTACCACAAAGCCGAAGAACTCACGTTCGGTTGCAAGTTACTCCCTTTTCCAAAGCTTAAACGTCTACAACAAATTCTGTTACAAATAAAATTGCATTACTTATCGCCTCATTTACAATGACCATTACGCTCCATTGCAAAGTTTCAAATTAATCCGTCTAATTATCGGAACAATTCATTTACCTACTCAGAATATTTGGACTATTAAAATCATTCGAATATTCTTAATTATTCGAACATATCGAAGTATTCAAATCTCTCGAATGTTTTCAACATTCAAATACGATTTATTCGTATTAAATTCACGATGAACAACTCAAATTCACGAATATTCGCACATCCCTGATCTCCGTACCGAATCAGAAGCTCTAAATTCTCAGTGTCTGAAGATCCGAGCGTGAAGAAACCTCGATTACGTTTCGATGTGAGCCTGCAGCTGACCCACCATTTTGCGCACCCACCCGGCCTGACTCTGTCCAGCCGACACATCGTTTCTCTCCTCGCTCTCGGCGCTCTCAGTCTTTCCTCCGCCGCTCGCTTCGCCGACGCTCCTAAAGCCGAGCTGCGACTTCGACTCGAGCACCTGACGAGCCGCGCTTCGATCGAGAGTCTTCCGCGCCCCGAGACCGGTCGGCTTGCGCGCGATCGCCGGTTTGAGGTTCGCGCCCTCGATCTTCTCGGCGCGCGCGTCGTCCCTCGGTTTCCTCTTCGCCGGCACAGGTGGCGCCACTCTGACTCTCGGCCTCGCCGGCGGACTGCGCGTCCGTCGGCTCGCGATCGTCTCCTCAACGTCGCTGAATATCGCGCTGTCGCGAAAAGCGTCGTCGCCCTCGGCCTCGACGTAGTTCTCGATGGTCTCGAACGATCTCTCGTAAAAGCCGTCGACCTCGTTCTCGTTCTCGTTCTTCTCGATGGCCTCGGAGGCCATTTCGGCGCGCTTCGATTCGGAGAAGAGAAACGACGGATCGGCGTAGTCGGACTGGGCGATCCGAGCGCCCAAACCGGAACTGCCCTGTTTGTAGCAGAGATCGGGAATCATCGTCGTCGAGCCGCTCGCCGGAACGCAACCCACCACCGGATGATCGTCGAGATCCGACGACGACTCTCTCGACAATCTCGGTCTGCTCTTCTTCTTCGGCTTCCCGGTGCCGAGCGATCGGGAGTACTTGGTTCTCTCGAATTCCTCGTTGCTCTCGAGGGTCTCGGTGCTGAGGGTCGTGCGGAGACCCTGGAGCCTGCTGCCGGCCTTGGAGAAGACGTTCCTGAAGATGGCGCTCCCGAGATTGGCGCGATAGATCTTGTGGTCGGGGTGGATGTTGGCCGACGTGACCGGCGCGTGGATCTCGGAGTAGGCGTCGGTGAGGTTGTCGTCGAGGCTCAGGAAGAAGGTCGACGACGACGTCGGGGCGGTCGTCGGGAACTTGGCGATTCTGCCTTCGGGCTGGCAGGAGGAAGCGTAACGCTCCATGTCCTCGAGATTTATTTCGGCGGGCTTGTCGGAGGCGATCGTGAAGGGACGCTCGCTCATCGGCTTTCCGTCCCTCTGCAGGAATCTGGCTTTCGTGACGGCGGGTTGCGGGCTCGGACTTAGCTGAAAGCTCCGCGGCAGCGAACCGGCTTTCTGAGGCGATGTCGGCAGACCCTCGCAGAGCTTCGTCAGCCAGACTGCGGGTGTCGTTGGGCTTTCCTCGTCGGCTTTCACCTGTCGACGAAAGAAACTTCGTTTTAGTTGGGTCAATTCGGAGACGTAATTTAGGCAAATATTGGATAAAATCAAGAAATTATGAACACGAAAGAAATAAATCGGAGCTGGGTGGTGCTTAAAGTACATGGTACTTGTTTGGTATTGTATCAAAGAGATATCTTAACTGTGAGCCCTAGCAAGTTCACGGACGGCTGCTTTTAGGGAAAAAACTTTTAAAAAACGGACCGAAAAACGGACACGTCCGTCGGGGAACGAAACGGACCACAAAAACGGTAAAACGGACCGTATGTTTGGATCGGTCCTTTTTTGGTTGCGGAAACCGAGAAAGGACCGAACGTTTTTTATCAAAATTTTTGGCTGAGTTTAAAAATTTTTTTTGTCGTTTTTACGTCGCTTCCTCATAAACTTTAAAATTGGAATTTTCATTTCGCTTCCTCATAAAGTTGAAAATCGAAATTATTATAGCGCTTCCTCTTAAAAGGTGAAAATTGAAGTTATTATGTCGGTTTCTAATAAAAGTTGGAAATTGCGATTTTCATATCGCTTTTTAATAATGTTCCTTTATTTGCGAAGCTTCCTCCACGACGAAGCCAAAAATACAGACAATGTTCCTCGCAGAAGAGGCTTTCGCGAACAAAGGAACATTATGAGAAAGCTATATCAAAATTTCAATTTTTTGTATTTTCTTTGTGAGATATCGGCCAATTTGTTTCGAAAGTCAGAATTTGTTCAACAAGAAGAAAACTAAGTGCATTAAAAAAAAAAAAAAAATGTAATAGCAGATAGTCTAATGATCCTTAAAACCAACTAACAAAACAAAATCCTTAATCTGATCCTCTGTGTATTCATTCTTTTGTATGTTCTTTTGTATGCAAACTTTATCCACCGCTCCTGATCGCAGTCGTAAAAAAACAGTTTACAAACCTCGTTCAGACCGTCCCAGACGTGTTGCAGGTTGTCGTAATTACCGAAACCCCTCGATTCCTCCCGACCGCCCACTTTCGCAAGTTCTTCCGGTAAATCCTCGATTCCCCTAGACTCAAGAGCGGCTTCCTCGTTCCCAGAATGTTCCCTGATGCGCAGTGCAGTTTTAATGATCTTGCTGTCGGTAACGATGCTCTGACGCTTGAAAGCCTCGAACATCGCTCTCTTGGCGTAAACCCTGTTCGCGATGTTCTTCGGAACGGTCTCGTTGTTGTTCTGCGTTCGCTCGCTCTCCGTCCGGAGATTGTCGTAGCGCAGTTGAAGGGTCGGCTGAACGTCGCGCGGCTGCGACGAAAACGCGTTCCAGGCGTTGTTGGTGCGGACCAAACGGCGATTCGATCTCGTACCGCGGTTGTCCCTGTTGTTGTTGCTGTCGTTGTTCTTCGCCGTTTCCGACAAGTAATTGTGAGCGTTTTCGGCGTCGCTCTCGTCCGACGAGTCGGCCGATGCGTGCTTGTTGAAACGCTGCTGGTGTCTCACGTTTATCGCGCTGTTGTTTCGCTGCTTTTCCAGCAACCGCTGGAACTCCTGGTTCTGCATCAGAATGTGACCGACTATCTCTTCGACCGTCTGCGTCTGGACCTGCTGCTGCTGAGAGTTCACGTCTTTGGTTTCAGCTGGCGAATTTTCTAATTTTGCGTCGCATTCGGCGCTTTCGCGGATCGGCGAGACGTCGACTATTTCCACTTCCGGCGTCGCAGATTTTTCTTCCGGTGCGTTCTCCTTCTGCTCGTCCTCGGACTGATTCAGCGAGACGTAGGATTGGAAACCCGGCTCCGATTTCCGTCGCCAATTCGCGAAACGGTCTTTTACCTTCGAAGCGCGAGCGTCCAACGACCTGTTCAGACTACGGTCACGAGAACTGTGGATGAACGAGTCGTCTGGCTGCTTCCTACGTTGTAGAGCTGGTGAATTCTGAAATTAGGGAATTTTATCGGTGGATTGAGAATTTTTTATTTTTTTTATTAATTAGTAATTAATACTTTGAGTGGCAATCAATGGAATCGAAGCTTGGTAATAAAAATTGGAATGTATTTTTTTTTTTACGGTTCGGTAATTAAATGTTTAAGACAAAAAAAAGTGCAAGTTGTACATTTTTGATTCGGCAAATAGTACGTTGCGATGCCGGTGAATTCTGAAATTACAGAATTTTATTGACAAACTGTAGTGTAATTTGATGATTTTTCGTTTCACTTTAAGAATCTATTCTTTGAGTGGCAATGATGTTTGATATAGTGGAAAAAATATTTCTCTGACAATTTGGCTGAGTTTCAGTGATTTTCAGAGATTTTTCCAAATTTGTATCGGAGTTTCTCTGCTATTTGCATATATCTTCATACCATTATCTCGACACAACCTCCAGCAGTCACAATTTATGAGAGAAGTTCGGAGGGGTTTCTGAAAAATTCTGAAAATTTTTGATAAATTCTGAAAAATTCTGTTACTCGAATGTACAAAAGATTTTTTCGGAGATAATACGATTTATTATCTGAAAAGCTCTGTTTTTCTCGGGTAAGGTTTGTTTAGAGAATTTCAGACAAGTACGAGTTCTGTCTAAGATCTATTCAATTTGTTCCTCGCTATAAATCAGCGAAAACTGGAGATTTCCAGATAAATGTTCGTGAATATAGAAAATCAATAGCCAGAGAAAAACAACAAAGTTTATAGTTTTTCAGATAAGTTAGTAGGGAATATCAGAGATTTTCAGAACGATCAGGAACATTTAGATTCGGAAGAATCTTCGACTTTTTCTGAAAAGTCCTAAAACTTTGACAAATTCAGAGGACTTGTCAGAGAAATTTCTAAAAAAAATTCCGAGAATTTCGAATGAATTTTCAGACATATGCAGAGAAATATTTTCACCAGGGTAAAGAAATAAAAAATCAATAGAATTGAGGTTAAATAATTTTAAAAATGTATGTATTTTTTTTTTCAACGCTCCGGTAAATAAACGTCCAATGTAAAAAACTATGTGAGTTTATTTTTTAAATAAATAAATATGTGGAGCAGCAAGGAAGCACCCAATACTGATTAATAAAAAAAGCTTTCTCTATTATGGAGAAAAAAGAATGACCAACTATGTGGATCACGTTAAACTATCAATGAGTTATCACCTCTGTCGATGCTTTTGCATTGTTGTCCGATTTTCCAGAATTCTTCTTTAATTTTTGCCTCAATCCGGTCTCGGACCTTCGTCTCTCCTTTTCTTGTTTGCGCTTCTCGAGATATTCGGGCGGTGCAGAATACTGCTTTTTAGCGGATCCTTTATCCACCGGCGAATCTTCTGCAATAATTGGAAATTAAATTACATATCGATAACCGGATACCAATTAAATTTTTTCTCCATGGAAGAAGCCTCGTTTTTATTAATAATACAAAAATAAAAATTTCAGTGCATGCGAATGTGCAAAAACGTCTGAAGAGCACATTAAAGAAATGTCTCCATGTCTATATATATGTATGTGCGTGCGTGTATGTGACATTATTGAAAAATTATGAAAAATAAACTCGAAATTGAACTGGACTTTTATGAAATTGTTTGATAGGCAAAAATATTCCTAGGGATCGAAATTTCGTTGAAATCGGTGTGGGTGTGCACATTTTATGGTGGTGAATAATCCAAAATCAGTTCGATGATTTTCAAGTTCTTGAAAAATGAAAAAAACCCGAGATCGAATTGGAATTTTATGAAATTGTTTGACTGATAAAAAAATATTACTGCGGATCGAAATTTCGTTGAAATCGATGTGGGTGTGCACATTTTACGGTTGTGAATATTACAAAATTAATTCGATGATTAAAATAATATCCAGCTCGATTCTTAGATTTACGTTTTTGCGAATGCACAAAATCGAAGCTGCAAATTTGTTTGCAAAGCTTCCTTCGTGATAACGCCAGAAATGAACCAACACATTTAGCGATAGAAGAAGACATGTGAGCGTATTAATAATGTGTAAAGCAATTTGTAGTTTTTTTAATATTCATTTTTGTCGTTAAAATAATTTTTTCAATTCTTCAACCTACCATCCTGCTGACTCTGACCTAGTTGAAGTACTAACTGCCTCGCGTGCGACGGTATTACAGCGTTGTAATTTTCTAGTATAACTCTCTTTATCTGAAGCGCCCATTCTCTTTTTTGTTCTACATTTCGAGCCTTGAATAAAAAAAAGAAAAACATATTAAATAAAACCAATGTTCGTGAATCCAAATAGCATTCAGTAAAGAATCAGAAATAAATCCACCAACCGAACTTTCCATCTCATGCAAACTGCAACATTTTACCGATTGACAACGCTTGAGAAAAAATATGTATATCACTGTCAATCGCAAGACCTAAGAACCCAATTTGAGTAATGTTTTTTTTATATCGTTTATGACAATACGAAAAACATTTGTGTTTAAAATGTGTTCCGCGGTTCCGGTGAAAATAAATTTCTTGCATAAAGCGAATATCAATTTCACTTTACGTGCAGCGTACTCTCTTTTATTTGCTTGATTAATGAGTTAATAACAATTCACTCAATTGGATTCTTGGTAAGTCTTGCTGGGACTGCGTATATCTCCGCTATTATGTCCAATATTTTTAAAAATACTGTTTTTTGTGTACCTGGAGCGTGTATTGTAGTCGCGGATTGTCGAAGGGTATTACGTGGAAACTGCATGGCTCACCGGGAATACTTTCGATCAGCATCAGGTTCGAACACTGTAGAGAAGAAAATGCACATTAGCATCAATTATAATTAACGAAATCATATGGCCCGAATTACGTGATTATTATAACTATGCGTGCATTTTTTCAGAATTTACGTGTCGTAAATTCTCAATTATTATTATTATTATTAATTTTTTACAATTTCAGATATTTCCATAATTTTTATGAAAATCGATCCACGCATATAAAATTTTGTATTTTTTTTTTTTTTAATTGCATTGAAGGCTATAAACTGTTTTTGAAAAATCCAACATCCCATAGGACAGTATATTTATTTTACACAAACTCAAGTTTACAAAGTACTCATTTTATCGTAATTACTGGTCTTGCAGTTATTCCACGACCAACAAACACTGATCCATCGGAGCTTATTTAGAAAAAATAAAATAAAAAAAACCATCGCAAGTGCCAAAACATGAATTCGTAATTGCAATAATTTACTGTTAGCGACCGTCCTTAGCGTCGAAGCAAAGTGAAATTTGACGAAAAACATACCATAATATGAGCTTTGTACACAAGAAGTCCGTCTTCTTTCTTCTTCGTCAGTAGCAGCATTCTTTCAAACAGAAAAGCATGCCTGGGAGCTTTGGCACCGCGAATTCGAAATCTTCCTTCCGCGACCAATTCCCCGCTGGTAGTCAAGTCCCGTCCGTGCCAACCGTACAGTAACGATTGAATTTCTTGAACCCGCACCGCATGTTCGTGTCGTCTCTTCATAGCGTTGATGTGTTTCGCTATGCCAGTCATCGCTTCCAAAGCTCCCTCGATCGTGATTCGTCCCTTCGCTTCTGTCCCGCTCTGTTCACAACTTGCGCCGTATTCCTTCGATAAATTCTGTAAAAGATATTAAACACTTTTAAGGTCGCAAAGTATTACATTTTATTATGTATATTATTTAGCCGTTTTTTTATACATACTGTACTGTGTATTATATAACCATTTATTATATGTGAACTATTATTTATCAACCGGGCCACTTTTTTCGGTCGACCTCTCGGTTGTTTTTTTAATTTGCCAGTTTGTAGAACTACTTGAGAGAGGCTTCTGTGATTTTCTTTAGATTTTTACAGTGCACCCTTCAGGATTTACGTTTCGCTTCCTCGTAGAGGATGTTTTCATGAAAAAATTTTTTTCGAGATTTTAATGTCAGCGTACTAGAAATGATCGAAAACGACAAAAAAATTTGGGGTTTTTTTTTCAACGCAACTACTCGACCAATCGGTTGGAAATTTTTTCAACAACTATAAGGTACGTTTTTAACAACAATAAGGTACCAGAGACTTTGATTTTTCTTTACCCAAAACTTTAAACGCGATTTACTCAAAACTACATTCTCGAAATCTGCGGCAGAGTAAAAAAAAAAAACTATTCATCCAATTCATTTCAACCGAAGGTTTTTAGGCACATAATTGCAAACCCTTGTCGATAAACCTCCACATTCAATAGAATACTAATTTAATAATCTTTTTTTTGCATTAAAATTTTCGGTGAAAATTTGATCTTTTTTCTCTGATTGCCGCCATTATTACAATATTCAATTTTTTAAACTTTTTCTTGGTTTATCGACAGTGTACTTTCATATATAATGTAATGGTTTTTGAATTTTTTGTTTATGATAAAAATAAAAAAAACTACGGCTGCCGCACTTCGACATCGCGGGGAAAATTCGTTCAGCTACAATTGGCTGCAGGCTGCTGATGAATACTTATTATCGATTTAAAAAAAATGTTTTTCATACCTCCTAATGTACAATGAAATACCCTAAAAATTTCAAAACGATTGATCGAGTAGTTGCGTTGGAAAAAAATCCCGACATTTTTCGTCGTTTTCGACCATTTCTATGTATTTCGCCCTGTAAAATAATGAGCAATATCTACAGCACTAAAATATTGATAATTTCTTGAATATTTCAGAAAGCCATCAAATAAATATTTTACCAACATTCAAAAATATTTGTAAAACGTTTTAAAAAAATTTTAGCGTAATGTTTCAAAAACATTTTTTCATCACTCGGTGCGGAAATGGCCACTTTTCCGCCCGCTTCGCGTGTGTAAAACCGCAATTTTTGCACCTTGTGATGGAAAATTTCGTACATTCCTCGTGCGAAACGTTTTTCGACACGAAAGACGTTTTTCGCCCTCGTAGAGTAATGTACTATTTCACAATCTTTAAAAAATATTTCAGAAACAGTTTGGAATATTGGCAAAATATTTTAAATTCAGGCTGAAAGACTCCGGTCGATGGCCCATTGGCAATGTCATGAAAATCGACTTAACAACAACATAGAGAGATTTATCGGAGATTGTATGGACCAACTGTTATCGTCAATAAACACCCTTTCACTAATTCTATGTTCAATATTTCAAAACAATATTTCGGAAACATTTCAGAATGTTAATATTTATTGAATGTTAATATTTTGTCATAATACCTCTAGAAGTAGATGGTATTTGAGAATTCTTTGCACCGGTTTGAGTAGAAACGAACCGAGCGGCAATGCGTGACCGAGTGCCGCTTGTCGCTCTCGAAATGCATTTGCAGTCACCTCCTGGCCCATCAGTTCCGTCAATACAGAGACTGTCCTGAAAATTCACAATAAATGTCTCATTATTCTCCGCCGTTAGATAAACACCAAAACGATCCAATAATTTGGAATTTGCATTTAGACGTTTATCCGTTTAGCCGTTGGAAATATTACCTTGGATAATTTGTGCAGTACTCGGTGTAGACCTTGAATCCTGCGTTGTGCTTGATGAATGTGTTCGCTACGCAGACCGGATCTAAACCGCAGGTTTCTATTTCTTTTAGGAACTGTCTGTTAAGAAAAAAAAAATGTATTGATTAATTCGTGACGTTACCTTTTTTTTAAATCTATTCGGATGTTGAATATTGCGCACCTATTGAACTCGAAAATATCTTCAATGTTGCTAAACAAATCGTTTAGCTGCAATTGTCGCACCAAGCCTGCCGGATCATCTCTCCAGAATATGAGGTATCCCTAAAATAAGTTGTAAAGTTTATTTCACAAAATATTTAATGAAGAAGACCAAGATTACTATAATAGCTTCCTCGCATAATGTACTTTTAGATGGAGACTGTTTTTCCTCTGAAAAAAAATCCCTGACTTTTCCCTGAACTTTCCCCGAAGTTTCTTCGACCTTTCTTCGACCTTTCCCCGACCTTTCTCCGACCTTTCTTCGATCTTTCTCCGACCTTTCCCGGACCTTTTCCCGACCTTTCCCCGACCTTTTATCGACCTTTCCCCGATCTTTCTCCGATCTTTCCGCGACCTTTCCCCGATCTTTCCCCGATCTTTCTCCGACCTTTCCCCGGCTCTTTTTTTTTCGCTTTTTTTGAGAATGCTTTTGGCGAACTATATGAACATACAACTGCGAACTTTTCAGCCATCATTAAAATCTATTCAATTTACAATTTTTTCGACAGCATGCCGTGTTACATATGATCAAATCTGGTCAGATCTGTCCAAGTGTGGTCGGATATAATATCTGGTCAGTGAACAAATCTCGCTATTTCTCATATCTAATCATACATCGTCAATCGGACATCGTCAATCGGGTATCGTCAGTCGGACATCGTCAGTCGGACATCGTCAATCGGACATCGTCAATCGGACATCGTCAATCGGACATCGTCAATCGGACATCGTCAATCGGACATCGTCAATCGGACATCGTCAATCGGACATCGTCAATCGGACATCGTCAATCGGATATCGTCAATCGGACATCGTCAATCGGACATCGTCAATCGGACATCGTCAATCGGACATCGTCAATCGGACATCGTCAATCGGACATCGTCAATCGGAAATCGTCAATCGGACATCGTCAGTCGTTTATCGTCAGTCGGACATCGTCAATCAAACATCGTCAATCAAACATCGTCAGTCAAACATCGTCAGTCGGACATCGTCAATCAAACATCGTCAGTCGGACATCGTCAATCAAACATCGTCAGTCAAACATCGTCAGTCGGACATCGTCAATCAAACATCGTCAGTCAAACATCGTCATTATTTCCGGGTTGTATGTCACAAATATCGTCCATACCTGAATAACTTGTTGAAGATGCTCCACGTATATGGCCTCGGTATCGACAATTTCCATAAGGACTCTCTCAACAGGATTTCGATGGGGATCGCAGTAGCGTGGTCTGTGATAAATCGGCGAGTCGCCTTCGACGCGTTCCCTCCGTTGATTACCAGCAACGTCTCTGATTCTGCAGCTTGCCTCCGAAATCGTCACGACACCGCTGTCCCCGGAACCTTGCATTGAAAAGGTGAAAAAACAAACTCATGATACGTCCAAAAGTGCATAAGAATCCATCGAATAAATTCTCGTCGGCATAATTCTTAACCGGTTAAACTTAGTGATGTGCACCGAATTGTTGAATGATAATTTTTTGGTTCTGTAACCGTTAAGTGACCGTCACATGACTGACGGAAAAATGACACTTCAACCACTCAATTGGCTTTATGAACAAGACGACAAAATACGTCATCGCCGAAATTTTTCCAATATTAACCGGCGCGGAAAAATTATAATTTAAACCCAAACTTTCCCGTAGTTTATTAATCGTAAGAATTGTTTACCGTGTTATTCAGACCGATCGTAATGCAAAAGAATCAAACAATGTCAAAATTGAGTTCACTCCAATGGACATTTAATTACTCAAATTCAAGCTTTTTGTTTCCGAAATCTGACGAAATTTGTGACAAAATGAAATTACGGTCAACAAACTGTACGGTACTTTGAGCGTATTTCTGTGAAAATGGCCGGTATTGCACACGATAGATTCGAGAAACACCGAAATGACGGTAATTTTTGCCTCGACTTGCGTCAACGGGAAACGACCGTCATCGCACATCTCTGATCGAACTACGCGAGAAATGTAATGATCGGTAAGGAAAATCGCATTTACCTTGAGAACTCGCGCACGTGTCGACCAACGATTCGACCGATGTCAAATAAGGATTGGCGACGCTCGCGTTTCCCTGATTGCTGCAACTGCTCGAGGAAGTGCTCGAGGCGATGGAACTGCCGGAGAGGGGTCTGCTACCGATTCCTCGCCCGCCTGATCGCCTGCTGTATCGCAACGGTGTCGGACGATTGGATTCGCGTCGATAAATCGATTTTTCGTTCGTCGCCTCGGTGATCGGGACTTTGCTGTCCGGCGCGACATCGCGAGACTCGGGGTCGTCGTCACCGACCGGGGCGACGACATCCGAGTCCGAGGGATTCGCGAGGCGGTCGTCGCCGGTCGTCGTTCTCGTCGCGTCGTTCGGTTCTTCGTTTCTCGACGACTCCATCGCGGCTTCCGGCTGAGTCCTGGACGGGACGGCCGTCGCCGAGTCGGACGGACAGAGTTGACCGAATATGGAGCCACGGTGGGAATGCCGTACCAGACTCAGGCGTTTCTGGATCGCTGCCGGTATGTTGCAGGCCCCTCCGGAC
This sequence comes from Amblyteles armatorius, assembly GCA_933228735.2. NCBI lineage: Eukaryota > Metazoa > Arthropoda > Insecta > Hymenoptera > Ichneumonidae > Amblyteles > Amblyteles armatorius. Next base: position 1,785,079 of record OW121697.1, read on the forward strand.
TGCAGAACTACGTGACGATCACCGTACGAATGGGCCTCGCCTCGTCTCGCGAGCTCATCGAACATTCCGAGCAATTGCGGCACCAAGTCCGTTGAAGTACCTGCCGATACAAATATGGACCACCGATGTAGTTAACCGTCTTATGATCGTCGAATTGATTAGTTACTTTGAAATATTTGCGCCTCTTCTTGTATCTCTCGAATTGTTATTATGAATATCGGGATTATTTAATGTTGTGGGGAAATTCGAAAACTGGGAGAATTGTGGCGACAAGTCCTTTGAAGTACCTGTCGATACAAATATGGACCACCGATGTAGTTAACCGTCTTATGATCGTCGAATTGATTAGTTACTTCGAAATATTTGCGCCTCTTCTTGTATCTCTTAAATTGTTATTATGAATATCGGGATTATTTAATGTTGTGGGGAAATTCGAAAACTGGGAGAATTGTGGCGACAAGTCCTTTGAAGTACCTGTTGATACAAACATGGACCACCTATCTAGTAAACCGTTTTATGATCGTCGACTCGATTAGCTACTTTGAAATATTTGCGCCTCTTCTTGTATCTCTTAAATTGTTCTTATGAATATCGGGATTATTTAATGTTGTGGGGAAACTCGAAAACTGGGAGAATTATACAACTGGCGATTGAATTTCGACAATTGACAAGTCCGTTGAAGTATCTGTCGATACAAACATGGACCACCTATCTAGTAAACCGTCTTATGATCGTCGACTTGATTAGTTACTTTGAAATACTTGCGCCTCTTCTTGTATCTCTTAAATTGTTATTATGAATATCGGAATTATTTAATGTTGTGGGGAAACCCGAAAACTGGGAGAATTATACAACTGGCGATTGAATTTCGACAATTGACAAGTCCGTTGAAGTATCTGTCGATACAAACATGGACCACCAATGTAGTTAACCGTCTTATGATCGTCGAATTGATTAGTTACTTCGAAATATTTGCGCCTCTTCTTGTATCTCTTAAATTGTTATTATGAATATCGGAATTATTTAATGTTGTGGGGAAACCCGAAAACTGGGAGAATTATACACAACGGACGTTGAAATACCCGAGGGAAAGTCAAACTGTTGCCAAAAAAATCAACGTTCGTTTATATTATTTTTTACGTTGACCACAGATCAGAACAATGCAGTGTTCTGACTTTCCCATCGAGAAAGCTATGCGCAAAAATTGTAATAAATGAGAAAGCCATGTGCAAATTACATTGCACTTTTTTTTAAAGCCTTTATTTAACGTCAAACACAAACGGGAGTTTGGCCGCTGATAAGAAGGTGTAAATAGATCAACGCTGACTGGAATGAAGCGAACACGATGAATAATAATTACAGAAGCCGCGGCGGCGAATCACAAATAGTCGACAAGACTGAAAGAGAGGCCGAAATACAGGAATGGATTGAATCGCACGCTGAAGAGGTGAGGAAGAAATGAGAGAAAGTCGGCACCGGACTGTCGCGTCTTACGTAACTTTTACATACTTATATTCCAATTAGAGATAAGATGCATTTATCTGACCAGTAATTAGACCAGGCCAAGTCAGTTGCTAATAACTAGAATAGTTCAGATACAACGCCTGTATTTATGTTGCTCTCCCGTCACACGCTCCTACCTCACTTATTTTTATTCGGCCCGTGCCGCCTGAGATTTATGAACCTACCTCGCCTTTTGGCTCTCTTCCGTCCACCCTTTTTCTTTCGATCACAACTCCTATTAGAAATCTTTCGCACTTATTCACCCTGAAAGGGCAATAACTTCTTACGTTTTCCTCGAATAAGCCTTAAACGCCCATCTTTCCCTTCCTTATAAATATGCATCGATGATCGTCACTCCCGAAAACCTAATATATTTTTCCAGCCGAACACACATCCTAATCTCCTTCCCTCATCATTCCTCACTTCGGTAGTAAATATCACTAATGAATTTGCACCGCCCAAACTCTATTATCAAGCGCTGTAGCATTAACAGCAGAGTGACCGAATTAGTATAGAAGGCGCCCGATTTTGGGTTTCAAGTTAGTTACTTCACCGTCACCAAACCAGATTTCAGGTTGTGACAATCGCACAATCTGACATGATGACATGAAATCAAAATTTCAAACGATTTTTCGCCAAACTTTGGGGGCCTGTTTCACCCCTTAAATGGTCACCACTGCCGATAAAAAAAATACGTGCATCTTAGATTTTCGAGGTCTACACATACATAAGAATTATCAAAATCGGGGTGGGACACTTGGCAATATTTCCTTGTAAGCTACGCATGGAAAATGGAAGCTGGGTGTAGTGGAATCGAGATAGAGACGTGGAAGAGAGCGTCGACCTACATGCGTGAAGTAATGAAAATGGATGACGACAGATGGCCTAAGAAGTGTCTTAAAGAGAACATAAGAGGAAGAAACCCATGAATGATGTCGGAAAAGATGATTTTGTGGCAGTCAATCCGAAACGGCAATGTCATCGAGATGGAACGAAAATAAAAAGGGGGTTGCAAATAAGGACAGAGGAGGAAATTCAAATGAACTGGACGCAACTTCAAGAATCCACGTACTGGAAAGAATATCGAGTCAGGACAGCGACGGTAGAAACGGAGAAATATTGGGAGGACTCAATGTTAAAAGAAGAAATTTAAAAAAAATGTGAGCCAGAATGTGACGTTGAAGTGTGAGCAAAAAAAGGTAATAAAGTATTTAGAGATAAGGGACATCGATTTTGCTAATGAGAAATAGAAATCTTAAAGCATATTTCTGAGTGCGAGAAAGCAAAAAGAGAGATAAGAAGAGTTGGAAAGTTTGAAAAGCTGGCTGGAGAATAAAAGAGAAGAGGAGGCGCGACTGTTAGTAAATGATCAATCGTAGGGAGAGCCTGTGATTGGTTTCTGCGAATATGTCAGAGGGCTTATTTTTTAGTCACTCGTTCGCAAAACGTATACGATCTATCGTTGTATGCGTATAAACATACGAATGAATACGGCAACAGAACGTATACGTTTTACAACCGAGTGATCAAAAAATAACCCCCCAGACGATTTGAAAAATTGCTTACAATAAAGGAATTGGAAGTAAGATAAGATTAATAAGGAAATGAGTAGATGAGGGGAAATGTATGGGGGGCACAGTATAAAAACCCATAAAGGGTGTCCAGAAAAAAAAAAAATATATATATACATTTGCCTAATAGGCAAATGAAGTGGAACACGATATTTTTCGCCAGTTTTGGTAAAAGTTGAACCCTTTCACGTATACTTTCGCCAAAATCACCTTGTTCCACTTCAATTGCCTACTACTGTGTATATATTGTAACGAATGTGTAGCTGACTATTCGTTAAGACACACGATATTAGGTAGGATTGACAATAGACGGACGAACGGACGATCGATGCAAGATCGATCGTCATGTAAAACAGTCTGGACTGAGACGTCTGAACTAACAGACGTGTGACAGCTCGTGCTCGGGATATTTAGATGCGATTGTATTAATAATATCCGCCCAAAAACTAAATACGCGCGTTATTAATTTGCTCGGTCGTTACTATATATATATATAAATATATATATATATATATATATCATTGAGATGTAAATCGATCGGTATCCCGACGCAGATAAAAATCTGTACGTTATTACGAGAAATGCGGATTGCGTCCACGATCGACTTATGTAGGTATGTGCCTAAGTGAGAGTAAGGGTATTATAATTGAATGATTGCCAACGATCTCTTGGCGGCAGACGTGAAATCGTGCTTAGTGCGTTCTCCGGGTTCTAAGTCTGCGATCTACTACAGTCGACTCTCCGTACAATACCACTCTGTAATATCGCGTTTGCCCTCGATTCTCTCTCGAAGCTAGGGAAGAGCGGGGCAAAATGGGACCGTGGCGCAATACGGGATAACGGGGCAAAACGAACTTTCCCAATAACCTTTGGCGGCGGTGGTGGTAAATGCGGCAAAATGGGGTTGAAAATTCGGATGCATCGTTGGGACAAAATGGGGCATACATAAATTATTTCAAAATTGAGTTTTGCCCCATTTTGCCTCACTCTCCCCTATCTTGCCGTGAGGGGAAAGCTTCCCCCCCTCCCCCACTATACCGAGTCCCGAGTTCGTCGATAAAAATTCTCGAATTCTCCCCCCCCCCCCCCCAACTTTCTGCTTATCACGTGATTTTCACGATTAAGAAAAAAAAAATGATAACTTTTCGACACAAGATTTCATGCACGATGCAATAATGACTCACACATTTTGCTCGCACGCTGTATTGTATTTTCTCATTTCAACAGGATTGAAGGGCAAACATTTTTTATGTGGAGGGAAATGTTGAAAACGCTAACGACTTAAGAAATTAACAACAATTCGCTACCGTTCAAGGATTATGTATGCTCTGTTCAAACAGAGAGCTTAGCTCGGAAGGCATTGAGCGAAGATGACAATTTATCACAGAAAACCATTCGATCCAAGGTGTGCTGACAAAATTTCGGGTAACAAAGCAAATACTGACGCCATTTAGCATTATCAGAAAAAGTAATCTGGTAGTGGTTTGAATTATTTCAATTATCTCCCGGTTTTGATTGTAGATACATTGAAGGGCAGTCGAAAGTCCAAGGTGAGAGAAATGGAAATAAATAGAGCCGAGGTGTTTTGTTTCTTTGTTAAGAGACGGGACTGCCCGAAGTTACGCACACGCACCGGGGCCTTAGCAAAAGTCGTAACAGTAGCGGGCATGCAGCCGGGCTAGTGGAGCCTGCACTTCGGTGCATTGAACTCCGGGTTGCGCACAGAACGGAATATGGCAACGGCTCCGCCGATATTTATACACTTTTTATTATCGTTCCGTACGGCACGACATGTAACAGTGAGCTGGGCGCGATGGAACTTTTGACGGCTTGCCTAGGAATTCGAAGACCGGAAGCGTCGGTTGAACTGCGATGGAGAAGAAAGCGAACGGGCTGCTTTGGACCTTCTGGACTCTATTTTTATTGAGCACATAGTCGGAAGACAGACTGGGAGAAGGATTTGGTAAATATGACTATATCGCTTAAGAGATATTACCATAGCACAGGGAACTACCCATGTAGGGTGATCGGATGTGGCCAATGGTTGGGCGAATCTTGGTACCGATGTTGCCAACATTGGCATGCGGGCTCGGCCCAATCATCGAGGGAGCCTTGGATGATAAGTACTTGCCAATATTGGCAGCCAACATTGGCTCCAAGGCCGATCAAGAGGATCGGCCGATAATTGGTTGTCAATGTCGGCCCTCTATAGCTTACATATACAGGGCGAGAGTGATTTTGAAGCAATACTTTTATTATATTGTAGAAGTTGGAATTGGTCTGCAAGAGATTATGTTTTATGTATTCTGTCCTGCGAGAACTTTCAAAGCGATCATACTTAGTCAATGTGTTGGCAATACATATTGTAGATTGGCATGCAAATGCATTTATTGAGTACCTAGTCTGATTAAGCATTTGAAGCAAAAAGGAACTGTACTCTTTGCCGAGAATACTCGAACAAATAGTAATTTGCTATAGAAGTGCGGTAATAGTCATTTGCTATACAAGTGCTATACAAGTTACTATACGGTAAAGCTAACGTTATATGCACACTGTGAAGTGCGACTTACTTCAAAGTCCGCGGATGATGTTCGCGGACCGCACTGGTATCGCGTAATATTATCAGTAACGAATGGAGGAGAAGTGCTATTCCGTGCCTGTTGATTGTGGCGCAGTACAGCCTGTGTGCGTAAAGTACGGGCAGCGTGCGTAAAGTAGGAGACGCGTGCCTAAAGTGCGAGACGCGTGCGTAAAGTACGAGAAGCGTGCGTAAAGTACGAGAAGCGTGCGTAAAGTATGAGACGTTTGCGTAAAGTAGGAGACGCGTGCGTAAAGTAGGAGACGCGTGCGTAAAGTATAAGAGGCGTGTGGTAAAGTAATTTACGCCACTCTCGGCAGGCACAAAAAGTAGCACTTTTAATGTATGAGTTTAAAAAATGTGATCAATGAAATTTTTCTCAAAAGTACCAGAAATTGCCATCTAACTAGTGAAGAGTTTAGCTTGTCGGTATGCACAGTATTGTCAGTATTGTCGGCATTAGTCAATATTGTCAGACCTTCGCACGGCGAACTCAAAACTTCCCGCGCGACGAGATTGTCCGCTCTGATGGGTCCGTTCATTCAAATTTATAATGCTTATTAAATACCAAAAAAAACGTAAAAAAGCGATGTTTTTGTAAGCGAGTTTTATAAGCGCGACGCTACCAACTAGTTACTCCAATACTCCAATATGCCGGAAGTAAATCTTGCGCGAGTAACCGCGCAAAAAAGTCATGTCCAACGCCATAATTTTCTACACACTTTCCATTCGTTGTCAATGCTTCTTTTACAGTCCCCGCTGCTCGTTGAAAATTAGTGGTGAGTCAATTTTCAATTTTCAAAGGAAATAAATTTTCTTGGACGAATTTGTGCTAACGGGAAAGCTCGCCGACAGGGCGGAGAAATAAAACGCGATCGTGAGTTCCCGCAGATCCAAACGCACCGATCTCTCTGCCTCCGTCCTTTGCTATTGAACGCGGACTCGAAATAGAATTCGGTATTTCCGTAGGGTCCGTTCCCTTCCCGTTCACGTGCTAATACGTTACAGTAGACGGTACACATGGCACATTCGCTGCGAGTGTCGTTTATTTTCATCGGCGGGTGCAGTCCAGAGCAGCCGCATGGTGAACATCAATCAATAAGCTATTAAACTAATTTACTTAACGACGAACGAAATCATCCCAGGCTAACAGCGAAAGCAGAGGGAACGGCACGTAAACTAAGCGCGGTGTTCTGAGGACTGTATAAATCCGAAACCGCCGTGTCCATTAATACTTCGTGACGATAGCGTTTTTTACAGGACCAATGTGACGAATGAACTGCACTGCAGTTCTGTACATATTTAGGGCTGTACAGTTGCGCCGTTTTGGCCGGCCAAAAAATCTTATCCGGCTAATGGATTTTACAGTTTGGCCGGCTAAGCCGTCTTGGTCGGCTAAGATGGTTTGGTTGGCTAAAAATTAGCCGCTGTTTAGCCAGCTATTCATTTCTATTGTGAATTACAATAAAACTGATGAAATTAATGAGACGTTTATCTTTGGCACATTACCTGTTTTGTTTATTAATTTCTATACTATTATTTGCTTAGATTCGACTACCTTTAAGATCGTCTACATATTATTTCTCCGAACTAATTATGTATCTCAATACGTCTCTATTCTGGTATAAGAAAGTTAGCATGTTCTCGTTTCCCGGAGATAATAGTAGTACAGAAATTAATAAATAAAACAGGTAATATGGTTTTACTGATGTTTTACGGTTTTGCGCATAACTTCCTCTATGATAAATTTTGTTCTTCGATTTTGGCTTCCCCGTAGAGGAAGCTGTAATTAAAATACAATTTACACAAAAAAAATAGGATAAAGGTCCATTATAAGAAAACGATATGAAAACTTCAAATTTCAAGTCTTTTTTAATTTTATTTTTGAGTTAAGTATTAAAAAAACCATGTGCAAATTATTTTGCGCCTTTTGTTTTTTTTAATTAAAAATCACATTTCTCGATGTTTTCGCCCATGCTTACATTAAAATCGCACTATTTTTTTTTTTTCACGAAAACACAGCTTCCTCTATGAAGAAGCAAAATGTACAATAGAGTATGCGAAAGAGGGGTCACAATTTTTTTTTATAGTCAGGCCTTATTTCGCCCTGTGCCAAGAGGCGAATGAAATGTTAACATCGTAACCGAAATAAAAAATATAATGCCAAAACTACAGTAATAAGTCAAAGCATAACCCGCTCTTAACGATGTAACAATATCGCGCAAACATTCCCCGATCTCATTCCAGTACGTCGTGTGTGTCACCACCCGAGCAGCACGATCGACCTGGAACGCCGGTACCGAATTTTACCGCAAAATTGCAACGCAACTGTGTGTGAAATTTCAGAAACGATTTATGCAAAAAAGCTTCCAATACCGTTAATTAATTTCTGTCGAAACACAAATAAGAACGAGCGTTCACAGAAGACCCGATTTGTACCGGTTCTTATATTCTTCAACGTTCTGTTATTATGTTACTATGGTCGCTGTTTCTGTATCCTTGACAGTCAGTCGTTCACTGGTGCCGTTAAATAAAAGTCTTTTTGTCTCCTGTTCATCTCATGGTTTAATAATTGCGCTAATAATTTCCAAACAACATTTTTTTTAAGTGTACATATAAACGGTGTGTGAAATTTCAGAAACGGTTTATGCAAAAAAGCTTCCAATACCGTTAATTAATTTCTGTCGAAACACGAATAAGAACGAGCGTTCACAGAAGACCCGATTTGTATCGGTTCTTGTATTCTTCAACGTTCTGTTATTATGTTACTATGGTCGCTGTTTCCGTATCCTTGACAGTCAGTCGTTCACTGGTGCCGTTAAATAAAAGTCTTTTCGTCTCCTGTTCATCTCATCGTTTAATAATTGCGCTAATAATTTACAAACAACATTTTTATAAAGTGTACATATAAACTGTGGCCATAGAAAAAAAGGAAAAAAATCGAGCTGTCGTTCGATGACGATAGGCGTCATGTAAAAGCAGCTATTGGCGGCGTCTCAGCTTCTGAAGTGGCATCGGCGCCGCGATGAACGACTCATATGTGCTCGGGATGGCGCGCGATGAATCACTCAGGCACGTTGTTCGTTCGGTAACGCGGCGTGGTATGCTTCACCGTGGTCCCGACATCGAGTTCTGCTTCCACCGTTCAGTGCCGGTCGTCATTGAGTCTTTCAGAACATCCCGTTCCTACGCCACATAATATTCGGCCTCTCGCTGAGACACTGTTCTTTTAACGATTCGAGAATATCAATTATAGATAGGCATCGAGTATTTCATTCACGCAAAACGCACCGATTTGCTCGTGAATCTTCCGGGTAGAGTTATGAAATCCATCGAATGCATAACAATTATGAGTATTCAACAACCGGTAGGTTGTTGAATTCCTACGATAATTTCACGCTGGTATGACGAATAGTCTACATGTGGTTGTTCATATAACCCTGAGAGACCAATAGCAGGTGGTCGTAGGTTTCCTGGTGAAAATATTTGTCTGAATATGTCTGAAAGGTTATTTGAAAGTCTCAGAGTTTACCTGTAAGTGTAGAGTTTATCTAAAAGTCTTATCAGAAATTTCTCTGAAAGTCATCAGAAAATTCTCTGAGTCTTGTCAGAAAAGTTCTCTGAGTCTTGTCAGAAAAATTCTCTGAGTCTTGTCAGAAAAATTCTCTGAGTCTTGTCAGAAAAATTCTCTGAGTCTTGTCAGAAAAAGTCTCTGAGTCTTATCAGAAAAATTCTCTGAGTCTTATCAGAAAATTCTCTGAAATGTCCGCTGATTTTTTCAAAATTTTCGTAGAAACAAATTATTTAAATTTTTTTTTACGAAACATGGCCTTTCCCGTATCAGGAAAATTATTATTCTAACGTCATTCGAAAGTCGATGAAAAATAAAAAAGTTAATCTTCCTACGAATTTTCTGAGTGACCAATATTTTCTGAGATATACTGATGTTAGAAAAAGAAATGTAAATCCTGAACGGTGCACTTTAAAAATCTAAAAAAAAATCATAGACGTCTCTATCAAGTGTATTGCAAACTGGCAAATTAAAAAAAACATCCGAGAGGTCATCCGAGGAAAGTGGCCCGGTTGATAAAGAATGCCTCACATGCAAAACTGTGCCTAAAAATTTCAAAATCGACCAATGGCAACAATTCTATTTATTCGTATGTCGTCAATGAATGAAAACTAAAGCAACCGAAAAATCCAGTGAATGAAAGGTTCGCAATGAATACGTTTCAACGCAAAGTCGTGATTCACTGGTGATCATTCATTCATTTATCGATGCCTCTATTTTAACCATGGGTAATCCGGATCTTTGCAGTGCCTCAGGGCTTCGAGTATCGGTGGCAGCCCAGGCGCGAGCCGAATTCCTCTGATTTCTGACCGATGACGTCAACGCGATCCGGACCCGTTCGAGTGCGCTCGAAGGAATTCCGAATGTGCGAACGCGCGCTGATATGATAGAATAATACACATCAATATCACTGGCCCGCCTTGCTCATAACGCGTATTTAAGCTTCCTATGTCGCTTCGCGCTGATTTCGCATAAGTTCGAGAAAAATGAGAGAAAATTGCAAGTACTATTCGATGGTATAAAAATCTGAAAAAATGCATGCATATTAAAGGTACCGAAAATAATAATTTTCCATAATAATAATTCCAAAATGTTATTAACAAATTAATCAAAAAATTAATTGTTCAACAAATTACCCGGCAAAACAACTTTTTTTTTAAATGAGAATGATTCGTTCATTTCTCTGAATACGTATACATTTTTTCAGATTTTTCAATCAGTTTTGATTTTTGTGTTTTTCACACATTTTTTCCATATAAAAAATCTGGCAAAATTCATACGTTTCAGAAAAATGAATGAATCATTTTCGCAAAAAAAAAAGTTTCGTTGCCGGGTAATTCGTTTCACTTGTTCGTATGTCGTCAATGAATGAACAATTCATTAAACAAAAATTAATTGTGTAACAAATTAAATCAATTTTTTGATTAATTTGTTAATAACATTTTGGAATTATTATTATGGAAAATTCATCTTTTCGGTACCTTTAGTATGCATGATTTTTTTCAGATTTTTATACCATCGAGAACTATTTGCAATTTTCTCTTATTTTTCTCGAACTTATGCGAACTGAGCCCGAAGCGACATAGCTACCTTAAACGATTATCGATCGACATTCAACACTCGTTGCTATACCACTATGTCCCGTTATCAATTTATCGATGATCGATAAGCGAAGTTCATAATCCAGTCCGCGTCTATTCCCAACCGTTTACAACCTACGCAATCGAGTTGCTACACGTAGGTATTCATACAGAACAAAACATCATGAGTTGCGCAATTAGTTACTTACAGCATATGTATCGTCTTATGCGTGCGGCAATACACTGTAATGAGGGCGAGAAAAAGGAAGATTGAAATTGTAAGTCACGTAAGGATGATTTGAGACGCATTGCGGAAGACCGCGCCGGAATCGAACCAAAAAACTACAAAAAAGTAGGGGTGTGCGAATAGCATTTGAATTGAATTGACTATTGATATGCGATTCAAAATTTAAATTGAATATTAAATTAAATTGAATTGACTATTGACATTCGATTCAAAATTTTAATTGAACATTGAATTGACTATTGACATTCGATTCAAAATTTTTATTGAACATTGAATTGACTATTGACATTCGATTCAAAATTTTAATTGAATATTAAATTGAATTAAATTGACTGATAAGGTCTTAAGAAGGCTTGATAAGGGCCTGATAAGGTCTTATCAGGACCCTATCAGGGCCCGACGTAACGCTCGAATATTTCTACTCGGGATTATGGAAATCACCACATAGTTACACTAATATGTTATAACTCGGTGGTAACCTCGTTGGCAACTCATTAATATCACAGATTTAAAAAAAAACCCTTTGATTTCTGCGGCTATCTGCCTTTTTCAAAACTGCTGTGTCGATGTCACTTTTTAGCGTCCAATGAAGTCACCCAACTAGGAAACGACTAGCCATCAGGTGCTTGAGCGATGGAAGGTTGCAAAAAAAAAAAAAAAAAAACAAAACCAAAATGCACGCACTATATACTAAGTCCGAGTCAAATGCATCCCTGAGTTACGTTAAGAGTACAGATCATAAATTAATTTAATGAGCAAAAAAATCTCAGGCCCAAATACACGTTCGACAAAATATTACTATAACTCGCGGAATAAATTATAAACTATACAATTACTACATTGCGCGTACGTGAGGCTACATACATGTCTAATGTCCTTAGCGAATTTAACAATTAGCTTGAGAATCTTAGAAGGGGCAGAATAAGAAAGACCAATGATATCTAGGGGGGGGGGGGGGGGGGGGGGGGGTAGGAATATACCTAGCTTCCTCAACCCTGCGACAAGGGTCTCCGAATGAGCTTTTGTCAATGGACAGTCTAAAAATATATGTTTAATTGTCTGAGGCGAAGCACCGCAGTCACACTTCACCGTCAGTTAACAATAAGCAATTACATGGAACTGTACAGATTTATCTTGGCACGTTTGGCACGTGCGAGTGAGAGGCCGCATGGCCGGACCTCTCACTCGCACACGACCTGCCCCGCACCTTGCGCGCCACCGAGTCTATCCCCTCCGAGTCTCGCGCTCCTTAAACCTCCTTAAGGTAGTTACGTCGCTTCCCGCTCATCTCGCATAAGTTCGAGAAAAGTAAACAAATATTGCAAGTACTTCTCGATGATATAAGAATCTGAAAAAATTCATGCAGATTAAAGGTACCGAAGAGATTTATTTTGCACAATAATAATTTCAAAATGTTATTAACAAATTAATAAAATTATTATAGCGAAAACGATCGATACATTGATTGTAAAAAACATTATCAATTGTTGTCATATAATTAATTATTTAATCCTTTTTGAAGTTACTTTCTTACGTTTATCGTCGGTTTTTTTTTACAAATATTATTTTAATAAGGATTAATGTTTTTTAAGTACTTTTTTTCACTCGCGATGCAAAAGTTTTATTATAGCGTTCTGCAAAATATTTCTTTCCACACCGCACAAATACAAATTTCAACCATTCAGTGTCTCGTATATTTGTATTTTTTCATTTTAAGTAAGTAAATTCCGAGCTAAATTCTGTTCTCGTTTCAACGCAACTCGAGATAAAATACAGCAATAACGATTTTCGGATTTTTTCTGACCTTCAACCGCCGAAAAATGTGAAATCTTCAGCAGCCTCAGAAATTCTGAATCCCGTACAAAACTTCACTCTGTATATCCGCTTATGGAAACATCGCACTGGATTTTCACAAAAATTCCACCAAACATCTGTTGCGATTGATTTTCGAATCGACACTTTTTCCGTCGCACATCAAAACCCACGAAATCTTCACTAATCACATAATTCGTCAGGAGAAATTTTTCGGCTGAGAAACCGTAACGAAACTATGTAAATTCCAAGAAATTGTGGACGAACGGATCGCAGTGGAAAGCCGCGATGCGGGCGAACGCGATCACGAGGATAGGCGGCAGAGCTCTGTACAGAACGGCCTTTCCAACTCGAGTCACAGGTAGACACTGTCGAGTGCTGGAAGCAACTGGTGTCCGCCTGGATAGCTCTCGCTGGCTGCTCGGAGACCGTGGAGAGGTGCAGAGAGGTGCATGTGCTCTGTCGTAGGAACTCCCCGCGGTGCTCGGATGGATCCGAATACCGCAAGGTGAACGAGGTGCGCGTCGCGATTCTGCCATAGATGCGTGCTCGTCACCGTGACGGATTCATTGTTTTTTGTTGCAATCGCGGGTTCAATACAAAATCCACCTTTTCATCACAGAGGAAACGATTATCGTAATATATATATATAGATATAGATATGTCTCTCTATAATATAAAAAGATTTCGTGTCAAGAATCGAGGGGGGGTCACTGATGGGGTCAGAGTGGTGGTCAATAATAGGGTCAGAGGGGTGGTCAATGATAGGGTCAGAGGGGTCAATAACAGGGTCAAAGTCGGTCAATAATAGGGTTAGAGGGGGTCAATAATACGTTTAGAGGGGGTCAATAATAGGGACATGAAGTTGGTTAAAAATGGAACCGTAATAGTGAGGCTTCGAATTGTAAGTGGATAGGTCTTTTAAAGGACTCAGATTAATGAGGGCTTAGTCCACAAAGGGGTGCGAGCGCGCGAGCCCCGAGCCCACCTAGTATGTGTGTATATATATATATATATATACAAAAATGGAGACTTTTGTATCAGAGCCCTTATGCGAGTGGTGTTCACTTCGCGTAAGTTTCAGAGAAATGAGAGGGAATTGCAGACACTTCTGGATGGTATAAAAATCTGAAAAACCATCAAGCATATCAATAAAGGTGCTGAAAAGATTCATTTTCTAGAATAATAATTCCAAAACGTTACTAAAAATCTGGTGAAAAATCAAATTCTTCAACAAATCTGCCGGAAACCCAACTCTTTTTAAATGAAAATGATTCGTTCAATTTTCTGAATACGTATGAATTTTTTTCAGATTTTTGAATTCACTTTGAATTTAGTGACTTCCTACACATTTTTTCAACACAAGAAAAATTCAAAGTGCATTTAAAAACCAGAAAAAAATACATTAGCTTCAGAAAAATGAACCGATCATTTTCACAAAAGAAAAGTTAGGGTTCCGCGAGATTTGTTGAGCAATTGTATTTTTCATCAATTTGTTAATAACATTTTGGAATTATTATTCTGGAAAATTACTCCTTGCAGCACCGTCGATATGGTTGATTATTTTTTCAAATTTTTATGGCGTCAAGAAGTGTTTGCAGCTCCGTTTTGTTTCTCCGAAATTTGCGCGGAGTGAAAACTACACGCAAGGTCTGCCTTAACGGCAGCGTGCAGGTAAGGCCGGGAAAGCCCGAGAAACCCTACGAACCCTTAATGGTATGTCACAGACCGGAATTCACGGAAAAATTGAACGCGTCGTTCACACCGGCGACGAGGAGACTCATTCTGTCGAGGACAATAGTTTCCACACTCTCGTGCCGAGGAACGTGCTGATACTGCTTTGGTACACTATATACGACAGTGCTATGGACGGAGCTAAATTGAAATCGGGCGGAGACAGAGAAGGGGCACGGTTCGCGATCAACACAATGAATTACAACTAGGCAGTCGGTCTCCGGTGACTCAGTAAATTCATCGAACGCGCGCACACGTCACGCTCATAACAGAAAAAAAAGTGAATGGTCTCTTCCTACTACATCCCGAGAACTGTGGATTCCACGTAAACTTAAGTTCACTCTGTTGGAAACTGATCATTACATTTCCATACAGAATAGAAGGTGCTCCAAACTCTTCCCAACGACAATATAGAAAGTTTTATGAAATATAAAACCGAGGTGTATGAGATTAGAATTCACATACAGTGTATTTGAATTTTAATAATTTAATCTTAAATGCAATACCCGTATATTAAAATGGCCGGTGATAGCATTGAAAATTAAAACATCCGTATGTGAAAATTATGTTATTATTGCAATTATTATACAAATAATATTGTTGTCAATATACAGGTAACGCAATATTCTTACATACGTGTCAATGAAATTTCAT
This sequence comes from Amblyteles armatorius, assembly GCA_933228735.2. Lineage (NCBI taxonomy): Eukaryota > Metazoa > Arthropoda > Insecta > Hymenoptera > Ichneumonidae > Amblyteles > Amblyteles armatorius. Next base: position 1,800,329 of record OW121697.1, read on the forward strand.
ATACCGTATATGCATAAAACTTCATATTATATTACATTTATGAATTTTCAAACAGACATTTTTTACAGTGTAGGTTCAACTATCGGCTAGAATCTTTGGATAAAAATAATTAGAGAAACTCATGTATCAGCGTTCGTCCAGATCTTGGTGTGGGCAAAGTTGGATATCAGGCAGGTTATTGCTCAATACATACAACTTTGAAAAAGCAAATGGAGTGTCATCTCTGTATTATCATCAATCTTATCGTAATGTCCACATTGTAACGCCGATTTCGCTATAAATTCAATGAAGAAATCTTACTTTTATACTCGGGACAATATTACCAGACTTCTTGGTGTTGCTTTTTGTAATGTGTGTTAATGTCAATTGGTATTAGCTTCGCGGTGTTGAGTAGGAATTTGTAATTTGCACCGATTTTCCCATACAATCGGTTTACCCCTCACAGAAAAAAACTACTAGGGGTCCGGAAGTGACTATTAAAGGCGCAGCAGTTACTACTTCCTAGTAGTTGCAGCTCAACAGTCGTTAGTTATTGCTGAGGACATTGAATTTTACTACTTACAAGCAGCAATTACTACTTGTAAGTTCAACTTCTGAAAACCACAAGCAATACTGACTAGCGAAGTACTAAACGACAAACAATGCGCATTAGTGAACTGTAAACTGCAGGAATTCCCAGTAGTTAATTATTAAGAATTCATAGTACTTTCAAGTATTTCAGTACTGGAGATTTACAGTAGTTTTGGGTTGGTTAACTCCTCAGTGGTAGTTAACTACTCAAAATACCCAGTAATGTTCAGTAGTATATTAGTAGTTAATTACTAGATAAGAAGTTCTTTTCGGTGAGAATATACCATTATTAAAATAATAATAATAACAATAATAATAACGATTCTGGGGTATGCGCTCCAATGTCACTCAGCGCTGTGGCCCATTGGTCCCGCTGTTCTTACTGTCCATAACACAACCGACAGGCATTATTCATGTATTTTTTGACTTTCGCACCTACTTCTGCGATTTGGCACCTTTCTCGGGATTACCGGTTGCTCAGGGTGTTTTTGGTCCCTCGCTTGTCCCCCAGCGTCCTTACTTGTAGTCATGCTAGTGATCGTAGTCAACCTCGTCAGAGCCCCACTTAAGGAGGTAAGGCTAAATATTCTAGGATGTCGCTTGGTTTCCAAGAAGCACACGATACGACACACCATATCCCGATGCCATGTAGCTCTCAGCACGGTAGTTTACACTCTGGTTAGAGATAGCTATTGCGGAGGGTCAAGTCTGGTGCACAGACACGGCGCCCCGGGCGGTGGGTACGCTACGTCCCCTACGCCGGACCGTAGACGTTTATACCATTAGAGAGTAGAGGAGAACGGGTCGAAATGGGACGGTGAGGCAAAATGGGATTTTCCAATAACTTTTGGATGGTGGCGATGGTGGTGATTGGGACCATGCGGGATTCAAAATCCGGATGTATCGTTGGGACCAAGTGGGACAAAATGGAAATATATACCATTAGAGTGGGGGAGAGCGATTCAAAATGGGACGGTGGAGCGAAACGCAATTTTCCAATCACTATAGGATGGTGGCGATGATGGTACGTGTGGCAAAACGGGTTTAAAAAACCGCATGTATCATTGGGACAAAACAGGGCATCGAAGAATTATTGGAAAATTGAGTTTTGACCCCCATTTTGCCCCACTCTCCCCGAATTGCTTAACACGAGATGGATGAACCTATATAGATACGTGGTGTGGTTAAAACGGTATTGATATTTGTAGTGATATTTGTAGTGATATTTGTAGTGATATTTGTAGTGACTTTGTTCACAGTTTAGTTATTTATTACATGGTTATTCTAATATACATATAAGTAGGTACGCGGTTCAAGCCGAACTTCGCTTAAGCTTTCGTTTCACCGGTAATTTTGAACCCATCATGTGCTTTCTCGAACTTCGTACGTTGGAAACTGGGAAAAAATTGGCAGATCTTATGTTTCTATTTAAGTTAATTAATAACAATTTTGATGCTCGGGAGCTATGCGCGTTAGTTCGCTTAAGGGTTGAAGCGAGGCCAACCCGGAATGGTGATATTTTTGTGGTCCCTTTCTGCAGAACCAACTTTGCGTCACACAGCTGGCTTCCGCGTGTTAACAGACTGGTGAACGATGACGTCGCGGGATTGAAGTTTTTTGGAATCTCGCTTAACTATTTCCGTAATTCATTAATCAGGACGTTTCCCAGGGACTAGTCGAATAAGTATCAATATGGAAAAATGGTAACATTGTCATTAATTGTGAGTCTTACCGACACTCTTCTATTGTGCGATGGGCATTCCCGTCGTACCTGCAATTGGGCGACTGCCCGTATTTACAATAAAACAAAAATAAATAAATAAATAAACTCAAGCGTCGGTGACTGTGGATTTTTTTGGTTATTCTTATTCTTAGTATGTTAAATCTCGTACCATAACTTCGTCAGTATAACTGCATGGATTTGTATTAACGGTATTCAAAGTCAATCTTTGAATTTATGAAATATGTGATAATAATAATTCAAGGTGAAAAACCTCTGAGCCAGCCAACCATTGATCCAGCGTCGAACTTACATACACATCCTTCACGGTGCTCCCATGAGTCGCGGATTTATTGAAAACACGTGCGGCGTGCGAAACAGTTTATATCAGCCTCGTTGTAAGCCATTGGCCGCGCATACACATACGCACGGTTAAGTCGATATAGTTTGTATTTGTGTGCACAAAATTAATTATACCGCTGTAGGAAAAATCGCTCTTCCAGACATCGCGCGTTAATGAAAATATTGTTTCGCCGAGGTTGATGTAAACTCGCCTTGAAATACAGTCCTGATTCATTATTTTGCCCACGTCATGGAGTACGATCGCTGCCGCACCGTCACGAAATTCGATACGTTTTACGCTCTCAGCGCATTACGCGCTCAAATTGTTCCGTACTTTTTATGTCATTTTTGTTCCATTTGTTCATTTTCTCGTTAACGGTTCGGAGTTACGTTTGCATATATTAAAAATGTCAACCGATTTACGTGTGCATAGATTATTTATATGTTGATAAACCATCACTATTCCGTTCACTTAAAAGATTTCATCCAATTTAACCGAAATTCGGCACTAATAGAATAGATAGAAATAATGATTTTCAACAAGTCGCAGAAGCTGCTGAATGTAAAGTTTTTTGTTGTTGTTAATTATCGTTAATTTTTTTATCATCTGGTATGTAAGTAATAATTTTATATTTATAGACGTAATGTTGATTCGCTGTTGAATTAAGTCACATAGATGATTTTCTTTTCATTTAAGCTTGACTAAAATGTCTTCCGATGTGCTGTATTTTGTAACTAAATGAATATTGCATTATCAAAAAACAACTATCGTGAATAAAATATGTGTTATAAAGTCTAAAATTAATGTTTCTAATTATTGGAATAATTCGTTTACCTAATTGGAATATTTGGACTATTAAAATATTGATTATTCGAATATTTTGAATATTCAAATATTAATTATTCATATTCAATTTATGATGAATTATTCCAACTTTTGAATATTCGCACATCCCAAGCTTGTACTTTTGTGGCACGGTGTTGATAGGGAGTTTAGGCCTCAGAAAACGAAATAAATGAATCTACTTATCTATCTAAAAAAAAATTCTTAATGAATCTACTTATCTATCTAAAAAAAAATTCTTAACTTATTATTTCGGTTTGGCGGGGCAGCCTTTTTTGGGGAATTTTTTATTTGGGTTTTGTCCCCTTTATTGTTCTTTTTTCTTCCTTTTTTTGGGGTTTTTCCCCCCTTTGTTGGTTTTCGTTTGTTTTTTTTATCTAAAAAAAATTAATAAAAATCTAGATTTCTATCTAAAAAGAAAAAAAAATCTAGATTTCTATCTATCTAAAAAAAAATCTGTCAAGAGACACTGAGCCGTTCCGACAAAAACTGGAGACAACGAAAAAATCACTTGTACGAAGTGTGAGCGCCAGAGTTCAACACCCGCTTCAACGTAAAGTTGCGTTCGGTAGCTACGGCTTTGGCTGCCTTCGGACTTGCCACGAGTTGAACGCACCGGTGTGTGTCATGCGTCACTGCGATAGAATAAGGTACGTAGAGGTACGCACACACAGCTTGCCCGAGTCGGCCGTGGATCATTATGCCACCGCAGCGAGGTCACGGCTCTCGGATTGCACAAGAGCACGGAGAACACCGCATTTTTTTCTCACCCGCCCGGTTTTCCTCACTCCCACTATAACTTATTCCCATTCTCTTGCAGCGGGCATGACGAGAAATTTTTGGTCCGCGCGTGCCACAATCTCACCGTCGACCTTACGGTGCTTGTGTGGCCTGTACGGATTAAGTGTTACACAACATACACACGACTCTGTATGATATACCGTACCGAAGAGACTTTGTAATGCGTTGCAACTTTCGTCGTCAAGATTTTTGAGATTGGATTTTTAGTCGGCGAGGCGAGAGTAGGGGAGAGCGGGGCGAAATGGGGGTGGGACAGTGGGACAAAACTCAATTTTCCAATAATTTTTGGATGCCTCGTTTTGTCCCGATAATACATTCGGATTTTCAAACCCGTTTTGCCCCGCTAATCACAACCGCCAACATTCGAAAGTTATTGGAAAATTGCGTTTTGCACCATTGTCCCGTTTTGCCCCACTGTCCCATTTTGCCCCGCTCTTCTCTATGTTCGAAACCTCGACATCACTCACCCGCGTTAATCATGCCACCGTAAAACTATCAATGTAAAAGGCGAGATCTCCGTCCCGGTGTAAAGCGCTGCCTGGCGTTGACCCGAAAAGAGAGATCGACTACGTTACCGACTCCCTTACACTGTAACGAGTTGGGTAGGACGTAACAGTATGCATTACACGGGAAAAGCATCGTAAACAAGGTAGAGCGCATCACTATCGGACCCATTATATGACTCAATTAGGAAGATACTAGCGATTTCCAGCGAACGTATTATAGCAAATATACGGCGATTACAGCGCACAGGTGTAGAATCCAGCGTCTCGCATCCCTACCACTGGTCTATTCTCGTCCGTACCGCATCAAGCCGGTGCTTTCGCCTGGTAAGATTATACACACACGTACAGGCACATACAGGCACATTAAGTCTACGAACGCATTCGTACCTTATGAAAAAAAAATGTCTATGCGCAAACCCACATTGGAACGATGTGACTTTCACATAGCGAAAGGAAAATAATAAGAGTGCGCTAGCCTGTAGGTTATCGTTGATGGGCCCACATCGACCAGCCGCGGCAACCGTTGACCGTAATCCGCTATCAGCATCACTCCACCAAAAACGACCTACGCGGAGCGAGTTCAATGTTTTGCGAACATACGAACACCGAGGTAATCTCTGTTGCTTTGCTTGCTCGTTAGATAGTCGTATGCGTGTTACGCACTGCAACCATGAGGTGGGCAGTACGTCGGTTTCTATAGAGCACGACTCTACACTTCACCACCTCTACACAACAGCGACTCTACATCACCAACTCTACACAAGAGCGACTCCACACCACCAACTCTACACCACCAACTTTCTTCAACAGCGACTCTACGTCATCGACTCTACACCACCAACTCTACAGAACAGCGACTCTACACCACTAACTCTACACAACAGCGACTCTACACTATCAATTCTACACAACAGCGACTACACCACCAATTCTACACAGCAGAAACTCTACACCACCAATTCTACACAGCAGAAACTCTCGCCACCAACTCAACACAACAGCGACTACACCACCAACTCAACACAACAGCGACTACACCACCAATTCTAAACAACAGCGACTCGACACCACCAACTCTACACAACAGCAACTCTACATGTGGCTCGACAGTGCACAGCCGCGCCTGTGCTCGACTCTACACAATCCAATCTGTACACAAACTGAAACGCTACATAAGAATTTTTTTTTTGCTGCAACCCCCACAGCAAAACTCTACATGCGTTAAATTAAGGTGCAATGTAACACGTACTCCTACGATCAAACGTGGAAATTAACTTTTTCTCAAGATGTTTTATTGGGCAAGAGTCGGGCTCCGTGAATTTCAGTATTGATCGAACATAGTATGGCACATAATGAACCTTTGACAATAATAATGCAACCAAAAATTGTAACAACAAAGTAGATATAACCACGCTATTATTCAATTGTATAACACATAAGAGACGATAAACGACATAGATCTTTGAGTTTTCGCATTATTATTTCCGTTCCCCCCTAATGAAAATATTTTTCTGATAAGTTGCCTGAATAAATGTGACCAAACCGTTTCAGTGATTATCAGAGATTTTTCGATGAGTCTCTCTGGTATTTGTCGAACATGTCTCCCATTATCTCGACACAACCTCTAGCAGTCACAATTTATCAGAGAAATTCAGAGTGTTTTCCAAAAAATGCTGGAAAACAGATTTTTTCTGATAAAGTACGTTAAGAGAACTTACGAGTTGTCTCCAAGATCTACTAATTCTATTACTCGTACCAAGAATGGAATTTTTCAGAGAAAACACGATTTATTTTCGGAAATATTCGATTTTCTCGGATAAGGTGCGTTTAGACAATTTCAGACAATTTCAGAGAACTTACGAGTTCTGTCTAAGATCAACTAATCTTGCTACTCGCTGTATATTTGCGAAAATTGGAGATGTCCAGATAAATGTTTGTGATTATAGAAAATCAGTAGCCAGAGAAGAACAGCAAAGTTCATAGTTATTAAGAGAAGTCGGCAGAAAATATCAGAGTTTCAGAGTAATTCTGAAAATTATCGTCGGCCAACCATGCGAAGAATTTCATTAAAAATTCTAACTTTCCCCGAAACTTTCTAGGAGAAAGGCATTATGTGTACTTTTTATATATGAGAAAGTCAGCGAAATTTTGAATTTTTCAGAAAATCGTTTCTGAATGTAGAAGAGAAACAGGCTTAGAATATCAACGAAGTTCATAGTTTTTCACAGAAGTTGGCAGAGAAAATCAGAAAATTTCAGACCAGCCAGGAATATTTAGATTCAGAAAAATCTTTGACTTTTTCCGAAAAGAGCAAAAACTTCGAGAAATTCAGAAGACTTTACAGAGAAATTTCTGATAAATTTTCCGGACTTTCGCATAAATTTTCAGACATATTCAGAGAAGTATTTTCATCAGGGCGACAGAAAATTCAAGCAATGTGTCGTAAATGCGCGCCTGGTGTATTTAGGAGAATTTTGCACGTACTTTCTGTCCCAAAAGCGAAAATGCCTTGCGACGATTCGATTAATGCGTACACACGGAATAATGCGTATACCAGAATGGCGCCAACACGGCCCCGCTCAGCTGCTCGTCCCGCCGCGATTCCCGCGAACAGCAGAGCTAACACACCAGCACGCGCGTTCACTCCCGTCTCGAATGTCCGGCACGGATACTTTTTCTTTTGAGAAACGGCGTCTCCGTGAGACGATGCTTCACATCCGGAGACTCTCAACATCTTTCCAATGACTGTGACGAGAAAGACGAAGAGCTCTTGTATCTGTCTCGGCTGAACCATCCAAGCTCTAGGGAAGGAGATTCACAAACGTGGTACGACTGTACAATCTGTATTTGCCTGACTTGAGCCGACGTACGAAAAATCCGATCTCTAATCAGGGTATGCATTCGATCCCGATACATCTTCTTATATATATTTTCGAAAACGGTGAATTTGTTTGTTTGTTCGTTGGTTTGGATGTTTGTCCCACCCCCTGTTATTAGCCAACTTTTCACCCCGTATCACCAACCAATTTCACGCCCCTATTATCAGCCAACTTCACGTCCCTGTTATTAGTCCACTACGCCCCCTACTATAGCCAACTTCACGCCCCTATTACTAGTGAACTTCATGTCCCTATTACCAGCCAACTTCACGTCCCTGTTCCGGAGTGGCCATCATTTTAGTAGGAACACACACGTTTTAAAATATTTATTTAATAATAATGATACATCCATTGTAATACTTCGTACCGAACGTACGTCCATGAGCGGAATACTAAACGTACATCTGCAGCATTTGAAATTTCTCGTGAGGGTATGTCTCTTTCGTCTGCGGAGTCGTTGCGAATAGTGTTCACTTCGCATAAGATTTAGAGAAATGAGAGGGAATTGCAAACACTTCTCGATGGTGTAAAATTCTGAAAAAAATTAAGCATATTTAAGGTGCTTAAAAGATTAATTTTGCATAATAATAATTCTAAAATGTTATTAACAAATTAACGAAAAAAAATGTTCTATCAAATCATCCGGCAACATAACTTTTTTTAAAATGAAAACGATTTGTTAATTTTTCTGAATACGTATGAATTTTTTCGGATTTTCAAATTCACTTTGATTTTTGCTTCCTCATAGAGAAAGTTATGTTTTCGCGAAATTTTTTTTTTCGAGATTTGAATGTCAGCGTACTAGAAATAGTCGAAAACGTCAAGAAATTTTATTTTTAGCTGACGTCCGGATGTGTGTGTGTGTGCGCGTGTGCGTGTGCGTGTGTGTGTGACAGCGTGCACCGCTTAGAATGACTATAACTCGGAAACGGCTTGAGATAGCGGGTTGAAATTTTGTACACTAGTAGAGTGGTCACGTCTCTTCCTTCGATATAATTTCTATGAAGATTGAGGCCCGTTTCGAAATTTTACCCGGATTGGAAATTTTTAAAAAACTCAGTTAGCTCTAACTTTGGTAAGTTTTGAGCTATGGTCCTAAAGATACATATAAATGTAGTACTGTAAACAAAGACCATTGGTATTCAATTTGGACGAAATCTACCTAAGGGATTAGATTTTATCGAATTTTGATTTTTTGGAAAAATTACTAAAAATGGTCTAATTTCAGTAAACATGGAGGTATCGAGCTTAAATTTAGCACAGGTATGGACTAACACTGTACAATGTTTCGTATTGAATTTAGCCAAAATTGATCCAACCTTTTGAATTTTATAGGATTTTGAAAATTTTTCATTTTTCATTTTTTTTTACCGGAGTTTCTGAATCAAACATTACGCAAAGAGTAAAACGAGTTGTAGTTTCGTAATCAGCGCTGAAGATTAGATTTAAAATGGCCTTCAAACTTTTTTTATTGTTTTCATCATAGCTTCCTCCATGAGGAAGCCAAAATGGCGCAACAGAATTATGATAAAGGAAGTTATTAGCAAAACCGTAAAACATGAGGAAGTAATTGTGCAAATCACTCTGCACGCTTTTTTCGTTAATTTGTTAATAACATTTTGGAATTATTATTATGCAAAATCAATATTTTCAGTACCTTTAGTATGCATGCATTTTTTCAGATTTTTATACCGTCGAGAAGTATTTACAATTTTCTCTTATTTTTCGCGAACTTATGCGAAATGAGCCCGAACCGACATAGCTACCTTAAGATGCAGAAGGCATTGCACATAGAGACTTGATGGGTATATAATGTAAAATCCATGTGTAGCACGATGCGGTGAACTTTCATCCATTCGCAGTCATCGAGTCTGGCATCGGCACGATCAGCGACCGGGTTGCGACGATGACTTTCTTCGATAAGAATATACTATACTACTTTAGCATTATTACTATGGCAGTCGGATAAAGATCCTGATGCGGTCGAGGCATCCGCGATTAAATAATTCGATAGAGACTCGAGGTTCGAGAACCCTCTGAATTTAGTAGCTTTCTCGATCTCGGTCTCTCGCCCTCTCGATCACTTGATCATTCGTTCAAAGCACAAAAAGTTACGTCCAGCGATTTAATCGTATTTCCATTGCCCTCGCCAATACACTTTTGTCTTCTGTAACGACAGGCACGTAGATGTTAACAGTCGGTCGCCGATAAATATCTGTAAGGCATTATTTGGTCGTTAAGGTATAAATCATACGGTATACAGAAAAAAAACCTCTATATTTTTTATGAGGAAACAAAAAGGTTGAAAATTGAGATTTTCACAAAGCCTTCTCATTGGAGATGTGCGAATAGTAGTTTAATTTAATTCCATTTAATATTGATATTGAATTCAAAAATTTTATAATACGAATATTCATGAATGATTTTGTGAATAATCCGAATTATTCAAATATTCTGAATAATCCTAGAGCTGGGCGACACACTCGAAAATATTCAAAATACCAAATACTATCTGTATTTAAAAAGAGAAATAGTTTTTGTACTTAAAATACATTTATAAGTACTTCGTTTAAGTACTTTGATTTTTACAAGGTATTTCAAAAAGTATTTAAACGAAGTATTCAAACGATCAAACTCACTCAGTCTCGTTCGACACGATTACATATATAGTACAGAATTTCCCTGTTAGATGCCGCCACAAGGTTCGGAGTCAAAACTAAAAACTGTCGGGGTGATCGGTGACCCAGTGGATCGTACGTCGACTCGCACGCAGTGGGTCCGGATTCGATTCCGGGCCGAGTACCAATGGATTTTTCTGTGAGCTTTACCGTGATCGACAAGTGGTTGAAATTCCACTCGTAGTGAAAATATTTCTCTGAATATGTCTGAAAATTTCTCTGAATATGCCTGAAAATTTCTCTGAATCTGTCTGAAAATGTATCTGATTATGTCTGAAAATTTCTCTGAATGTCTCGAAAACTTCATCAGAAATTTTTCTGAAAAGTTCTCTGAATTTCTCAAAGTTTTCGCACCTTTCAGAAAAACCCAACAATTTTTATCGATCTAAATATTCCTGATCGTTCCGGAAATCTCTGATTTTCCCTGCTGAATTCTCTGAAAAACGATGCATTTTGTTGATATCCTAAACCTGTTTTTCTTCTATGTTCCAAAACTGTTTTCGGGAAAAGTTAAATTTTCACGGGCTTACGAGTAACAAAATGAGTAGATCTTAGACAGAACTCTTAAGTTTTCTGAAATCCTCTAAACACACCTTACCCGAGAAAATGAAAGTTTTTCCGAAAATACATGGTATTTTCTGCGAAAAAAAGTCTACCCTTGGTACGGGTAACAGAATGAGTAGATCTTATAGACAAGTCGTAAGTTCTCTTAACGTACTTTATCAGAAAAAATCAGAGTTGTCCAGAATTTATCGGAAAATACTGTGAATTTCTTGAATAAATCGTGAGCAATTCGAGCATCTGATAATCAAAAACAAATCTAAGATACTTTAGAATATTTCCGAGTCGAAAGGCACTACAAAATATGCATTTTCCAAATCTATTTTCGCCATAAAATCACTACGAGATAACAAATTTGTTGTTGTACGTCTACATTTTCTTTCGTCGCAACTGCGCCAAATTCTTTGCGAATTCTCTGTAATTGTTCCTGGAGAAGCTATTGAATCTGATCATCCTTGGCGAGCAGCACGATAGATTAGTGGCCAGCTGCTCACGACCTTCGAATCTCGGGCCAGGCTCCAGTTTTCCACATAAGAGAGCCTCAGTGAAGGTTTCTTGCTTGGCCCGGGAGATTTCAAGAAATCTTATCCACCCTTTTCAATGACGTTAGCCGTCTTCAGGTTCTCTCATCTTTTCCGAATAGAAAACTGTTGATCATAGAGTTGTCGAGCACCGTCTTAGATTCCATTTCAACACCTGGTATAATAAAAGCTCTACTCGCGGGCGATCACTGATGATGAACGTCGTCCAATGTAATTTCATGTAATGCGTTGTAGTTTCCCGTCGTCAGTGTAATATTGAAGAAGTTGAGCTCTGACCGTTCCTTCCACACAAGCGGCGAGCAACATTGAGAAGCCAAGTTCCAGTGCAACTATCGCCGAGCCCAATCTATTTTGAGCCGATGATAAATACTTGTCTCTTTTCTTAGCTGCCTCCGTATGAGAGACGGAGATCTCGGGGATGTGAATAGGAGCTTCCTGCGAGCACTCTCCTTTGTGAGGGTATTTAATAATTAGCTTTTCTTTCTCTTCGGCGTACGCCTCATGCTGGATCCAGTTTTTTCATCTGGATATTATAGCCGAATCGATGGGTACTTCTTTCTGTTGGTCTCGTGCTGGATCATTGCCGAGAATTTCTCGTGCCTCCTCGCTAAGGACCTCTTTGTCCTGAGAGCCAGTCTTGTGATGGCGCCCCTGCTCCAGGCTCTCTTCGTCCTCTCCGAATGATGCCTACTTGCACACAAATCGATTGGACACAAGATTGGACACAAGACCAGTCGGACACAAGACCAATCGGACACAAGACCAATCGGACACAAGACCGATCGGACACAAGACCGATCGGACCCAAGACCGATCGGACCCAAGACCGATCGGACCCAAGACCGATCGGACCCAAGACCGATCGGACCCAAGACCGATCGGACCCAAGACCGATCGGACCCAAGACCGATCGGACCCAAGACCGATCGGACCCAAGACCGATCGGACCCAAGACCGATCGGACCCAAGACCGATCGGACCCAAGACCGATCGGACCCAAGACCGATCGGACCCAAGACCGATCGGACCCAAGACCGATCGGACCCAAGACCGATCGGACCCAAGACCGATCGGACCCAAGACCGATCGGACCCAAGACCGATCGGACCCAAGACCGATCGGACCCAAGACCGATCGGACCCAAGACCGATCGGACCCAAGACCGATCGGACCCAAGACCGATCGGACCCAAGACCAATCGGACCCAAGACCAATTGGACACAAAAAGGTTGGGATGAAGACCAATTGGACACAACAAGATTGGATACGAGACCAATTAGACCCAAAAAGATCGGATTCAAGACCAACTGGATACAAGATTGGACACCAGACCAAATGGATAAATCAACATTAGACACAAGACCAATTGGACACAAGTTTTTTGTCTAGTTTTTCAAGCCCGCCGTACACATCATCTTAAGTATTTCTTGCCGTAGAACATGATAGGCACCTGAATTTTTCCCCGATGCCATCGAGAAGCAAAGCAATCATTAGAAACTCCGTGAAATCATTCATTTTTGCGATATTGATTATCAAAAAAACCGATAAAGTTTTTTCTTCAATCGTCGCTCAGAGACTATGTTTAATCTATTTTTTACCCACACACGGACATTTTTTCAATAGTATTTGTAAATGAACACGCTACCGTTCATACCTACGAAAATGCAACTTTCAACGGAATTTTGTTTATATCTTTATCGCCTTCTCGTATATCTAATAGTGACTCGACCTCTAATACTGCTTCCTCATTCCCTCAATCTTTAAACGTCGTTCCTTATATATCTTTGTTGCACACTAGGCTCTCTTGCAGCGCTGCACCAACCCCTCGTTTTCTCCGATCGATCGATCGATCTATCGGATAGGGGTCATGTGTCCCGGAACAGCCAGCGAATCGTGACGCTATGCTTGGCCATTCTAAGCCTGTAAGTACTGTATACTCTCCTCGATTACAGCGGAGCATATTATTCCACCGTGATCGAGCAAGCTGAGTCTATCCGAAAGGGGGGAGGCTTCTGTCTATTAATGATTTGCGAGATCGATGTGGCGTTAAATTTTCGAGCACCTATATCAATCACTCAACGCCCTCTTGTACCGTTCCTTTCAGCCAATAAGACCCTCATTGGTGTTCAAATCTCATTTCTCCGGTCGTGTAATATCCGCTAAGATCACTTGAGATCAGAGCTGGGCAAAGTATCGAAAAAGACTTAATATACTAAGTACCGCAAGTACTTAAAATACTAAATACCGCAAGTACTTAAAGTACTAAGTACCGCCAGTACTTAAAGTACTGAGTACCGCCCGTACTTAAAGTACTAAGTACCGCAAGTGCTTAAAATACTAAATACCGCAAGTACTTAAAGTACTAAGTACCGCCAGTACTTAAAGTACTGAGTACCGCCCGTACTTAATGTACTAAGTACCGCAAGTGCTTAAAATACTAAATACCGCAAGTACTTAAAGTACTTTTGTTTCATTCGATGGGAAAAAACTCGTGTGATTGCAGCACGAGCCGAAGGCGAGCGTTCAAAGTCGCACTCGTCAGAAAAAGTTTTTTCGCACTCGTATCGAAATGTACTATTGTAAAATACAAAGTACGAAGTACTTTTTCTTCTTAATCGCGATTTTCTTCGTAATCACTTTTGGATGTGTGTCGAGTGCGAACCAAGACAGAGGAAATAAATGCCGCACAAGTGGTAAGATTAGGCGCGAGGTGTAGCTGAAAATAAGTTTTATGAACGTATGATGAAGCTGTTTTCCTAAAGAAACAAATTTCGACGTTGTAGTGTCGGAGTACTTAAAATAGTTGGGAAGTTCGAAATATGTGATTCTTACCTGGCGTTAATTTGGTACACTATTAGAGTGGTCACGTCTCTTTCCCAAGTGCAATTTTTATGACGTTTTTCATTTTTTTTTTATGTTTATGGTATCTCTAACCTTCCTAAATTTTGAGCTATAGTCCTAAAACTGCATACGAATATAATATTTCGATCAAAGACCTTCGCCATTGAATTTGTTAAAAATCAAAACGGTTAGATTTTGTGGGATTTCGATTTTTTCGAATCGGTCCAATTCGAGTAAGCAATGGAGCTTAACCAACTTCGTATCCAATAAATATAACGATTGGTAATACGGTCGATTCTTTAATATCGCCGAAAAATCAACCTTTTGAAGGTTGGAATCAGAGTTGGTTTGATGCACCAACCGACCGGTTGGTTTTCAGGTTGATTTCAGTTTGGTCGGAACGCGAGGATAGTACACAGTAGTAGGTCGGTGGGGCGCCACCTATGGTAGGAAGTGCCGGATTTATAAGAATTTTTCTCATATGTTATAGTAAAATTTTTGGATAATCTGAGACTTTCTGCCATAGGTGGCGCCCTGGCGCCGTACTATACTATGTGCCATGGTAATTTTTCTTAGATGATGGGTAGTTTTTACTAGATCCTTCTCTCAGTCCATAGAACTGAATCTCTATATTCGTTTCGATATAATATATTATTATGATGACGACGATTATAAATCGGTGAAAGGAAAAGTGGGACAACTATTTTGTGTAGGTGGTCAGTAAAAAATAATGCAAAATACCATAACGTTGGCTAAGCCGAGTCGATGTCTCGAGACATTAGAAGTGCTACGTTCACGTTCACGGGACGAATTCTTCGTTCCGAGAGTGTGCACTATTACAACGAGGAGGCTAACGACGCGAGCAACCAATTGGCGCAATTAGAGCGCCAGTATGCTGGCGTTACCGCTACGAGAATCAGAGATGCGAATATGCAGCAGCTGCGTTGTGACTGAAGCTAGACGCACTGTGTCTGCTGGCGTTGATGATGAGCAGTGCGAAAAAAAAAAATCCCCAGAATTTCAATCCATTTCGAACGAACAAGAGTAAACGGATCGGACAGAGACTGCGTGCGCAGACTTGTCGATGAAAGATATTTTCAGCGTTTGACTAGAAATGTTACAGCCAATTAGGCATGACCAGAAAAGTTTCATCTTCAAGTACCTGCTCAATAGAATTTACATTTTTTTTTTTTAACTTCACAACCCATCAAACCGTAGTTTATATCATACTATTCAAAGTTGCAGAAGGGGAACCCTGTGCGATTTTTTTAAGAGGTGGCGCAATGCATTTTGTCTTTCCCATTTGAGTAACACATAAGAAGTCGATGTCTCCAGTTTACACGGGATTGCCAATTTTCGTATAGAATAGACGGGCGTTTGTTACGTGTTGACCGAAAGGCGAAAATAAAAACCCTTTGCGTCGGTTATGGTATAAACTATCGATTTATGAAATGTTTAATAATGACATTTTAAAAGAATTAAACCATTTTTTTTAACGTGTACTAAAAATTATGGGAGTAATGCGACGGATTTGTCCGATTAGATCAACTAGAAACAAGTTATACGACGGAGTGTAAACGCTTTGCGACGACGTAACTTCTAAGTCTAACTTTAATAAACGATAGCTCATTCAAATTTATCATACTAGAATTATTATTGTTATCTTATAGATAATATTCTTAGATATACTCGAATATTCTTAGATATACTAGCTTCATACTTGATACTTATATATTACAACGTACATCAAATTCATACTTAATACTCTTCGGCGCTAGATTAGAGGAGCATGATTTGAGGATTATTGAGTCCAATACGACATACTTTTGATACTTGCATTTTTTATATTTTTTTAATCTTCAAAACTTGTTTGCTGTTAAAAAAATAGGGGCTGCACAATGCCACTATTTTTATGCCCGGCCGTTCTATCCGCAAATTGACAAACCCTTCTAAAGCGAAGACATTGACTTCTTGTGTGTTAATCGGATGGGAAAACCAAAAACCCGCTAGGCCACCTTTTTTGAAAATCGCACAGCGTTCCCCTTCTGCAACGTTCAATAGTGTGATATAAATTACGGATTCTTGGGGTGCGAACGGAAAACAAAAATTGAGACCGTCTATTGCTCAAGTACCACTCAATCTTCCCGTGCAAAAATTTCCATTTCAGATGCCGCTACGTCACGTGCGTGGGGATATGAACAGCCATAAAAATTACCGTAATTTAAGCGTGCATACATTCACCGTACGTGTTTCGCAACTTCAGTTATAGTTTCCGCTGTAGTTATCGTGCGGTCGACTGGCGACGACCGCACGATAACTGGCCATCAAAGTGTGCTCGGTGTGGTCTGCTGCGACCAGGTACAATGCGAGCACATAATTGGTAATCTTTTACGCAGATGCCCCAAAGTTTTTACGCAGGTTATTAAATCCTTACTATTTTGAACAGTCCGTAGTGATTATTATTATTGTTATTATTATTATATTATTATTATATTATTATTATTATTATTTATTGAACCTGACGCTCTAGGAATACGTCCCTTGAGGGCCGGCACCAAAATACATGAAACCACATACAAGAGGCAGTATAGAAAAAAAACACGTTCACCTTAAATAGAATCCTAATAGACCCAATTACGGTGTTGACAAAGTGATACTAAATCATAATTACTGAGAATTAAATGAAGAAAATCTTGGAGCAAACAGATAATTGAGAATTAAAAATTAAGAGTTAAAAGTTAAAGTGGCAGGATCGCCTCACGCCCCCTCTCTCCATCAAAAAGCGAAAACACAAACCATGAAACATCTCGAAAGAAGGAGCATGTCACTGCGCGAGGCAACGAATTCCAAAACTTTGAGCCACTAACAATAAACGACCTCTCAAACACACTAGTTCTGAAGGAAGGGACGTGAAGCGACTCTGTGCGAGATGCGTCACACCGAGTTGCCGAAACTGGCCTGAAACGCAACCTATCTCCGAAAAGACCCTGCCGAAGAATCTTCAAATCTTTGCTAAAAGTACTTTAATATAGTTTTTCTTTGAAATCTATAGCACTCAAAAAGTTGCTCAGTAACTGTTACGTCATGCCTCTGGTTTGCTGTTATTTTTTGTGTAATCAATTTCTTTTGTTCGAATATTATTTCTGGATACGACTTCGAGGGATTCGACTTTGGTCGAATCGTTGGAAGCCTTCTAAGTGAGTCGTTTCCCTCTTGTGGGTCGGTTCGACTTGTTTAATAATCTTAACGAAGGGTGAGTGCAGGCTTTTTCCTAGCACACCTCTCGATGGTTCGCTTGGCGGATGTTTCCACGGAAAGTAGAAGGAAATTTGTTGCGTTTGTTCTTGATGGATGAGAGACCTTCGGATCGGGCATAAGATGAAGGTTCGTGCCTGATTATTTGTACATTAAGTGTTTGTTATCAATGCCGCATATATCTAACTCCATCTAACCCGTTCTTGATATTCAGTGAAGTTGATGAGTGTAACTTTCTTTTATTCCAAAAACGAATCGTTTATAGATATAAGGTAAGCTTCGATCGTACAGTAAAGGTACAGGTTTCCCTCTTATGGGTAGGTTCGACTTGTTCGATTACCTCAAAAAAGGGTGAGAGCAGGTTTTTTCCCAGCACACCTCTCGGTGGTTCGCTTGGCGGATGTTTCCACGGAAAGTAGAAGGAAATTTGTTGCGTTTGTTCTTAATGGATGAGAGACCTTCGGGTCGGGCATAAGATAAAGGTTCGTGCCTGATTCTTTGTACATTAAGTGTTTGTTGCCAATGCCGTATATATCTAACTCCATACGAACTCGTTGTTGATGTTCAGTCGATGAGTGTAACTTTCTTTTGTTCCAAAAACGAAGCGCTTTCAGATATTAGGTAAGCTTCGATCGTACAGTAAAGGTACAGGTTTCCCTCTTATGGGTAGGTTCGACTTGTTCGATTACCTCAAAAAAGGGTGAGAGCAGGTTTTTTCCCAGCACACCTCTCGGTGGTTCGCTTGGCGGATGTTTCCACGGAAAGTAGAAGGAAATTTGTTGCGTTTGTTCTTAATGGATGAGAGACCTTCGGATCGGGCATAAGATGAAGGTTCGTGCCTGATTATTTGTACATCAAGTGTTTGTTATCAATGCCGTATATATCTAACTCCATACGAACTCGTTGTTGATGTTCAGTCGATGAGTGTAACTTTCTTTTGTTCCAAAAACGAAGCGTTTGCAGATATTAGGTAAGCTTCGGTCATACAGTAAAGGTACAGGTTTCCCTCTTATGGGTAGGTTCGACTTGTTCGATGACCTCAAAAAAGGGTGAGTGCAGGTTTTTTCCCAGCACACCTCTCGGTGGTTCGCTTAGCGGATGTTTCCACGGAAAGTAGAAGGAAATTTGTTGCGTTTGTTCTTGATGGATGAGAGACCTTCGGGTCGGGCATAAGATAAAGGTTCGTGCCTGATTCTTCGTACATTAAGTGTTTGTTATCAATGCCGTATATGTCTAACTCCATACGAACTCGTTGTTGATGTTCAGTCGATGAGTGTAACTTTCTTTTGTTCCAAAAACGAAGCGTTTGCAGATATTAGGTAAGCTTCGATCGTACAGTAAAGGTACAGGTTTCCCTCTTATGGGTAGGTTCGACTTGTTCGATGACCTCAAAAAAGGGTGAGTGCAGGTTTTTTCCCAGCACACCTCTCGGTGGTTCGCTTGGCGGATGTTTCCACGGAAAGTAGAAGGAAATTTGTTGCGTTTGTTCTTGATGGATGAGAGACCTTCGGGTCGGGCATAAGATGAAGGTGGTGCCTGATTCTTTGTACATCAAGTGTTTGTTACCAATACCGCATATATCTAACTCCATCTAACCCATTCTTGATATTCAGTGAAGTTGATGAGTGTAACTTTCTTTTATTCCAAAAACGAATCGTTTATAGATATAAGGTAAGCTTTGATCATACGGTAAAGGTAAAGGTTTCCCTCTTATGGGTAGGTTCGACTTGTTCGATGACCTCAAAAAAGGGTGAGTGCAGGTTTTTTCCCAGCACACCTCTCGATGGTTCGCTTGGCGGATGTTTCCACGGAAAGTAGAAGGAAATTTGTTGCGTTTGTTCTTGATGGATGAGAGACCTTCGGGTCGGGCATAAGATGAAGGTGGTGCCTGATTCTTTGTACATCAAGTGTTTGTTACCAATACCGCATATATCTAACTCCATCTAACCCATTCTTGATATTCAGTGAAGTTGATGAGTGTAACTTTCTTTTATTCCAAAAACGAATCGTTTATAGATATAAGGTAAGCTTTGATCATACGGTAAAGGTAAAGGTTTCCCTCTTATGGGTAGGTTCGACTTGTTCGATTACCTCAAAAAAGGGTGAGTGCAGGTTTTTTCCTAGCACACCTCTCGATGGTTCGCTTGGCGGATGTTTCCACGGAAAGTAGAAGGAAATTTGTTGCGTTTGTTCTTGATGGATGAGAGACCTTCGGGTCGGGCATAAGATGAAGGTGGTGCCTGATTCTTTGTACATCAAGTGTTTGTTACCAATACCGCATATATCTAACTCCATCTAACCCGTTCTTGATATTCAGTGAAGTTGATGAGTGTAACTTTCTTTTATTCCAAAAACGAATCGTTTATAGATATAAGGTAAGCTTTGATCATACGGTAAAGGTAAAGGTTTCCCTCTTATGGGTAGGTTCGACTTGTTCGATGACCTCAAAAAAGGGTGAGTGCAGGCTTTTTCCTAGCACACCTCTCGGTGGTTCGCTTGGCGGATGTTTCCACGGAAAGTAGAAGGAAATTTGTTGCGTTTGTTCTTAATGGATGAGAGACCTTCGGGTCGGGCATAAGATAAAGGTTCGTGCCTGATTCTTTGTACATTAAGTGTTTGTTGCCAATGCCGCATATATCTAACTCCATACGAACTCGTTGTTGATGTTCAGTCGATGAGTGTAACTTTCTTTTGTTCCAAAAACGAAGCGCTTGCAGATATTAGATAAGCTTCGATCGTACAGTAAAGGTACAGGTTTCCCTCTTATGGGTAGGTTCGACTTGTTCGATGACCTCAAAAAAGGGTGAGTGCAGGTTTTTTCCCAGCACACCTCTCGGTGGTTCGCTTGGCGGATCTTTCCACGGAAAGTAGAAGGAAATTTGTTGCGTTTGTTCTTGATGGATGAGAGACCTTCGGATCGGGCATAAGATGAAGGTTCGTGCCTGATTATTTGTACATTAAGTGTTTGTTGCCAATGCCGTATATATCTAACTCCATACGAACCCGTTGTTGATGTTCAGTCGATGAGTGTAACTTTCTTTTGTTCCAAAAACGAAGCGCTTGCAGATATTAGGTAAGCTTCGATCGAACAGTAAAGGTACAGGTTTCCCTCTTATGGGTAGGTTCGACTTGTTCGATGACCTCAAAAAAGGGTGAGTGCAGGTTTTTTCCCAGCACACCTCTCGGTGGTTCGCTTGGCGGATGTTTCCACGGAAAGTAGAAGGAAATTTGTTGCGTTTGTTCTTGATGGATGAGAGACCTTCGGGTCGGGCATAAGATAAAGGTTCGTGCCTGATTCTTTGTACATTAAGTGTTTGTTGCCAATGCCGTATATATCTAACTCCATACGAACCCGTTGTTGATGTTCAGTCGATGAGTGTAACTTTCTTTTGTTCCAAAAACGAAGCGTTTGCAGATATTAGGTAAGCTTCGGTCATACGGTAAGGGTACACGTATGTCCGGTGGAACGAGAAACCCGTTCACAAAGACATTCCATTCCGTCTAACGCGGTCCCGCGACGCTCACGATCGGGGGAGCGAGCCATACATTGGGGCTTTGGATCGGAGAACATGCGCCAATACTGTTGCACCGCTGCAGCATTGCACTCTGTCTTCGACTCTACTCGGAAGGCCTTGGTGACGCTGTGCACGGGTATGCTCATACTCCCATGAGCGCGTGGCTTAGCGCGCCTTAGGCACACACGCAAGACCGGACCGAATAGGATGCTGGATGAAGGAGAGATGATCCAGCAACAAATCGACATTTTTTACGTCCGCATATAGAAGTGCATAGGACTGGAAGAGATGGCGCGGGCTACATGAGTGACAAGGTAACTCTCAAGGACAGGAGAAATAGTATTTAAGAGAAATGGCCATCCGATTTCAAGTTCCCGCATAAACTTAAGGTAAATGCTCCTATTCGTGGCAGGGCTCCCATTAGTGGCAGGCTTATTAGGGGACAGTGGGGCAAAACGGGACAGAGAGGGCAAAACTCAATTTTCCAATAATTCTTGGATGCCCCATTTTGTCCCAACGATACATCTGGATTATCAACCCCGTTTTCCCTCACAGACGACCATTGCCACCATCCAACAGTTATTGGAAAATTGCGTTTTGTCTCATAATCCCGTTTTGCCCCGCTCGACCCTACGTTATGGGTAGCAGCAATTCTTATCGACGCGCTAGCTGCAGTTTTCAATACGTACAATGTTCCTCATGAATTCTTCACTTAGATTACTGTTTAACGTATGCTATTACTATCTCGATAAAAACGGGGTATGTTTTTTTATTGACGAAATCGTGACTCGGCGCATGGAAAGTGACTACTGATAGGCACATCGATAGCCACTAGTGGGAACAAAGACATGCATTCATTGTTTTATTCGTATTGTACATTCGAAAATAGATTATCATACATATTGGGGGATTTTGGAGAGCTAATGAATTACTCTTCCCGATGGAATCTAGTTCAATGAGCAGCAATATTCGTGGTAAATATCGATAGTCACTAATAGGTACATTGAGTTGCCACTAATAGGGACAACGAATTTATTCACGCTTTCATTCCTTATCCTTTGAATAACAATAAATAATTAGTTACATTTGGGCAGTTTTGTTAGCCAATGAATCAAACTTCCCCATCGATATCAGCGACCGGATACCCGTAGTTGTATAAATATTTTGTAATGTTTCGGACACAATCCTTAAGCTGCCACTAATAGGAGCATTTACCTTGCAGGTAATTGACTAATCTATAAAATAATTTTGTTTGTGGGGCTGAAGGACTTGGGTCGATGGCCCGTCGGCAACAGCAATAGAAATGCAAACTGGAAATAATGTCATCAATGTTCGGACCAAGCAAAACATTGGCAATGAATACAATTACTACTACTAATCTTGTTTGTCTCGAAAGGTTCCCCAACTAAAAGAGGCTCGCACTCTAAAAAAAATCCTTCTTCGTGAAAAAGCAAAGTCCTTTCGCCGCAAGTGGATCGTGACTCACAGCAAATACAATCCTCATATTAAATTGTATACTCTTGTACGAAACGGATTAAAAAAAAAAAATTCGAGATAAAAACTGTGACACATCTAAAGACCTTTGATCGTCAAGAGACCGACGTTTCCCACACTCGGGTCTTCACACATGTGATCACACATATGCAACACATGCATACAAAACATGTTTTGTAAATGCGATTTTTCCGACGTTTGAAAACGCAGATAGAACAGAAACCAAAGGAGCACAACAGTTTCCCGTTCAAAATGATGCGAATGTCGAAGACTTATTAACTGAATATTTAATAAGCCCAATTTGCGCCAGAACCTTGATTTGTCGAAAAAAACGGTTAAAAATGTGAGACGACTTAGCATAAACGCTTAAAAGGAACTCTTCCGTGTCAGGCGATATAACGCGAAGAAAATGTAAATCCTGTGATGGAAAACGGTAAATAACCAGTTAAATAGCTCGGGAAATAATCGATTAATTAACCGCAGCTACCAACGTCGGTAAACGTACTTTACCGACGGTAACTTATTCTGTGGCTGGCATTACCGAACCGGACGCAAATTGTATGTGCAAGATTCTTTCTTACCCGCTTCAATCACGCGTCTTTACTCCACATCGTGTAAATCTTTATTTAACCCGTTCGTTCCCCATACAGTCATTACTGTAAACTGTGCAAATGCTATGTTTAACGTTTCATCATATTGCATTCTTTTTGGTATTCAACAGATTAACCAATCCTTAACAGCTTCCAAGGAATGAGGATTGTTTAATAGTCACCAGGAATCTTTTATCGAAGAAATAAAACGTTGATCAAATTTGACACTTTTTCAGATTTAAATTGAAAGTCCGAGTGCGCTTATTGGTAGGACTCTCGTTGCTTATGACCAGCATGAACAGCATGAACAGCACCGTACCTTGTAGTTGTTAAAAAAAATATCAAAACGATTGGTCGAGTAGTTGCGTTGGTAAAAAATCCCGAAATTCTTCGTCGTTTTCGACCACTTCTATGTATTTCCCCCCTTAAATAACCGGTTGCTTTACCGGTAAAAATTATTGCGAACGTTATTAACCGGTAAATCCACAACACTATGCAAATGTCGAAGACATAGATTTTTGCGTTAGGTTCTTGGTATGACGAAAATACGTTTAAAAATTTAAGAAGATGAATTCCGCCACTAGCGTAAACGCTTAAAAGGAACTCTTCGTAGAATCCGTGTCATGAGATAACGCGGATTTATCTTTAACTCGATGGGCGTTTACTATTAAGAAATCGAGCCGTAATAAATCACGTGACGTGCTTTGAGCCTTCACAATTCTAGGAAGTGAGTTACGTGTGCTATATATACCACCGTAGATAAGGGTAGGGGTAGGGCTCGAATCCTAATTTGAGCGGAAGGATGAAAAGCTTCGAAGATGCAGAGAGCACGTGGCTTTATAAAACGGATCCAAAAATAATGGCTCGACGCGTCAGTCGATAATGAGAGTTCCAGAAGGGTATTTCTGACGTATGTAGGAACAGTACATATATGTATTGCTGACTGTATCAAATAATAAAGAGTACTCATGTATTTTAATGAAATAAATATGTATTTGAATCAAATAAATATTTATTTAAATCAAATAAATATTTTACTGAAACCAAATGAACGGTGGCCGTGAAATAATTATTTTTTTCTAGGTGTTCGGAACTATGTTTTCAAGAGTATAATTGTATAGATACACAAGTTTATTCTGTTATTAAGACGGTCGATAGATTATCATGCACTGTGAAAAAAAAATTCTTATGAAATTTAATGTACTGGCACCGAAAGTTTTCATGCATAATCTGGTATATTGAATTCCCTGAAAAATTGTGATCAAAATTTAATGTACAGTATTTCGAAAACTTAAAAAATATTTTACTTTTAATTATTTACTTTCATTTCACTGAAAAAGTATAATAATTTTTCACCACAATTGTACAATAAATTTGATGTTCCAGTACACACATACACGGAGAAAAATTGTTCTGTTTCTCTAACAAAACATTTAGCTGCAGCAGCGAAATGTTTGTTGCCACAGCAAAATGTTTGCTGCCAGAGCAAAATATTTTGTTGTCCTTACGTTAACCAAGTAAATCAGTTATAATAACAAAATTCTTGTAGTCCCAACAAATTTTTTTTCTCTGTGTAAAAACTTCCAGTCTGGTACGCTAAATTTACCATTTTTTCAAAGTGCGCCTGGTTGTGAAAATAGCGACAATGCTGCAACACAGATCTGATGACGTCGGTGTATTAGTAGCGTTATCGCTATTCAGTACGACGATGTTGACATTCAGATAAAACGTTCTATTATACCCATGATTCACGTTTTCGACTATAAAAATTAAAATCCCACTCTCATGGTGACGCACAATAGTTGTTTCGAGTGTCTTGTCCGCGTTCAAGTTCCAACGCTGTGTGTTGCAGTTATTTACCATTCTGCATGCGTTATTCGTGAGAACCATGCAATTTACACGATGCATCTATTAAATGCCGATTGTCCACCCGCGGTAAGATGACCAAGCACGTTGGAGGGAATTACCGACAAGTATGGAGAGTGTTTAATTACGATCGGCGGCGTATTTGATAGTTATTACGTATGAAAAAACAAATTTATAATGTTTATTTCAGTAGTAGGAACATTACGAAAAATACAAAGGCGAAAAAGAAACATGAAAAAGCACCTATCCTTAAGGTAGTTCCGTCGATTGGTATTCATTTCGCATAAGTTCGAAAAAAATGAGATAAAATGAGATAAAATTGGAATTAATATTACGCAAAATTAATCTTCTCAGTACCTTTACTATGCATGCATTTTCGTCAGATTTTTATACCATCGAGAAGTATTCACAATTTTATCGCATTTTTCTCGAACTTATGCGAAATGAATAGCAAGCAACAGAACTAACTTAATTACGAAATAAGTAACTCTTGCCCTATGAGAGAGGGACTCGCAGCTATACACTTATAGTAGTCCCAGCGAAAGTTCTTGGTATGAAGTAACTTTTGTTGCATTGCGAAGGGCATTCGCGATATGCAGGGTGATTGTACACATACGACCAATATTTTACTGAACTACCTGCCAGCAAAGTATGTGAAATACTTCCTGAATTACCCTTTATATTGCTTCCTTATCTACTGATCATGTTACGAGGAAAACAGATAATGACAGCAAAAAAAAACCCCACAAAGTATAGTAATTACGTATCTGTGGAATGAATACGGTACTATAGTTTGACAATTAATAGAGGCATTGTTATAAAATTACAAAATATGAAAATATTAAAAGAATATTTTCATATGTGATCATTTTTCCCTTAAAATCAGACATTTATTACAGAGATTGCGGCACATTTCAAACGTTAGGCACCTTTTACAGCAAAAATTCGAGACGGATAATTATTTATAAATCAAAACAAATTATTTTTGAACCTAATAGTCAAGCACCATTTTTGAAATCAATTTTTCATATACTTTGGTGGAAATGTTTTCGTGTTCTCTATCTAGCACACATTTGTGTAAAATAAAGATAAAAAATTGTTCTTATCTTATCACACATTTGTCCGGGTTTGTCAGTAATTTTTATATCTGTGTATATATCTCCATTTGTACGTCGACGGCAACGACGTATACATGTGCAGCAGAGATGCATACACGAGATGCTGCCACGCCTCTTGAACCATATTGTAACTTCATATGTACTTCATAGTTCCATACCAGAACACAACTCTGCATCGATGAATGTCTTTTGCGGGACAGTTCCACTCCGGTAGAGTTGTAATTCTGTAAACTTATGTCCCACATAGATGTCAATGTTCCCATTAATTTTTTGGAATTTAATTTTTTATTTTCTATTCATTATGCAAATTTTCTATCTTTATTATATTTATTGGCGTTTCTGCTGGCCCGCGAAGTCGCGTGAAGTCTCCAAAAGACTTAAAATAATCAAAACCGGGGCTGGAGCCCAAGGGGACTTAGAATAACCAGGACCAGAAAGGAGCCCAAGGGGACTTAGAACAACCAGGACCTGGAAGGAGCCCAAAAGGACTTAGAATAATCAGTTCCTGGATTGGAGCCCAACGAGACTTAGAATAACCAGGACCTGGACAGGAGCCCAAAGGGACTTAGAATAATCATTTCCTGGACAGGAGCCCAAAGGAACTTAGAATAATCATTTCCTGGACAGGAGTCCAAAGGGACTTCGAACAAGCAGGTCCTGAACGGACGCCCAAGGGGACTTTGAATAATCAGCCCCCGCCACTGCCCCCAGCCCTATAAGGGAACTTAGAATATTTAAGCCTGGGGGGATAACTTCACCGAACGGGAGGAGGCTGCGTCCAAAATGAAGCCAACATTTTTCCTTAGGATAAAACCCAAAAGGGTCATACAAAAAGGTACCTCCTTCCGTATGGTGCGGTCTGCCCCCCCCCCCCCCCCCCCCCCCCCCCCCCCCCCTCTCCCGGGATTCCTGACACGGCGACGACGGTGACTTTTATATACAGAAATATCTCCATAAATTAGAGCAATATGCGATGTTGGCAAAATTAACTGATGCCGCTTTAGCTTGTGCAAAGTACAACGTACACAAATGTACTTGGCGCAACGTCTTTACAACAGAGATGTTTTTTTCGGTAATAGATTCGTCGGTCACAGAGACACAGGTGTTTCACCGAAATCCGAATATAGCTGGATCGGATGTAAAAAAGGACCGAACGATCAAAAGACGGACTCGAGGAGGATGCGAGATATATCCGGTGAATTCGCATCCAGCGGGCGCTTGGATCCGATCCATGCGAGTCCGCCGTTAACTGACAAAAAGTGGATCAGTCGGCCAGGAGCTCGCGAGTGCGTGAGCTCGAAAAGTCGGCGAGCTCGCGAGTGACCGGCGCCGTTGATCATTCCAAAAGTAGGTGATTGAGTCTGCGTTCCAAGGTAAAAGAGAAGGCGATTCCCTGTGAGAGTCGAGCACGAAGAGTGCACCTCGTTCACCGAACATGTTCTGTTGTAAGTACTATTCGCAGTCGTGTATCGACACTCGTACGCGTGTATACGTTAGCAAACTCGGACCGAAGTCGTTATCGGCGATGGAGTCTTATCGTATCGGGTCGCAGCGGTACGAGTACTTTTGCTCGTAGTAACAAACCGGGCCGTGGAGCAGAAACGGAATCGCGGCGCGGCACGTCGACCGGAAAAATTATGGAGTCTCGAAGGTCCGAGGAATTATAATCGTCTAATTTCTGGTTTTATTTGTATCGTACCATAGCAGCCTGTCGCGGACCATCTCTATCCGATAAGGACCCAGATTACAACATTGGAGATCTGCAGATGTTGTACAATCGACTATGAAACTTTCAAAAAAAAATATTTAAAAAATTTAAGACTACCCTTAAGGGGCTGCTGGACCTTCCTGTGGGACCTTCCTGTTTTACCGACGAAAATAGGCGATTTCTTAGTTTTCACTATTCATCGTTACTATGCGACGCGTATGCTTCAAATCTTGCAAGACTGTATTAATAACATAAACGATTCGGCGTGCACTCGAATTTCGGTCGAACTCTTTTGAAAAATGAAGAAAATCGAATATTATAAACTGTCGCAGAAACCAACATGGCCGCTGAAATGTTTACAGCATCTGTTCTGTTGGATATAAAAAATTCTAGATCTTGCATACGTTAAGAGGGCGTGCATGTCGATTCTGTGAAGTTCCCCGAATATTCTAAACCCGTCGGAAAGTTGCTCACTCAAAAGATAATCACGCATAGTGTAAACTGCGATCATTCAGCCTATCGACTTGCGACGGGTGATCAGAGCCGATGAACACGGCACGAATGTGGTGTAGGGCACGATGCAGAGCCACCTGTACGTCAATCGTGACACTACGCTCACGCACTTTCGCAAACTATGATATTCGGTTTTCTTAATTCCTGATAAGTTTTCAATCAAAATTCGACTGCACACCGAAGCGTTTATGTCAATATCATAATCCTGTATGATTTGACGCATATGTGTAGCATATTAACAATGCTAAGTCGGAACTTAAAAATTGTCTAGGTCCGTCGGTAAAACAGGTAAAGCAAGTTAAAAAATAAAAAAAACAACTCCAGCAGCCCGTTAAGCCCATGTGAAACAAACTCAGCCGGTAACAAAAACTGTAATGAATGCCATTCGGAGATCAGACATTTCGCAAAAAAGAGCGAACGATTAGCGGATGTAGAATTAAATACCGCGTCCGATGATGCTTTTACTCCAAATATCAACCTTTTTTAAATGGCATTGATTCGAAAAATGCAACTGTCTCTCTCGCACTCACATGTCACGTGGTACATCTTTCACATGGCCTTAGTGTTCAATTTCTCTGATGTCGGTTTATTATTTATTTGTTACAAGGAACCGTACAATTTAGTTTTAATATTATTTTCATTATTTATATTGCATAATTTTTCTAATTAAATAATTGTACTCTGCAGTATTTCGAGGTTTACACGTAACGCGTTACACGTTACATGTGTGTTCTCACAATGATGAAACTCGAACCAAAAAAGTGCAACTGAAATTCACTTTTTCAACATCAAACGGCGGGTGTCATACGAAACGGGATGCTGTGCTGTTTGTCGTTCTACTTGGTTTTCTCACCAAGAGAAACGCCGGATCTCAAAATATATTTGTGTTAATCTACCGATCTCGGGATTGGGACTCGTCACTGCGCCGACGAAAAGTTTCACTGCCGGGCATCGAACTCTTCCCAGCATTTCTTCCCACATACTCATTTACATTTACACGCAGACACACAATAACGCAAGAGTTTAGTGATGAGAAGCGACGCAAGCGCACTAATAAGTCGACCCGGCAAGCACGATCCAAATAGCGTCGCGCATATAGAAAAGAGCATAGTGCAAAAGCTCGTATGCACTGCTCTGCTTACTGTGTGTGTTTTATATATAGAAAGCGTATTGGCATCGTGACTTCTTCGGACAATGATTCTTTAGTGTTGCATAATGCAAAATTCAATGTAAGTCAAGTCGAGTCAAGTCAAGTCAAGTCAACCGGTCACGATCAGTTTTTATTTACACAACGACGATTTTTCAAGTTACAAAATTACGACCACACTATTTTCGCCCAAATTATAATTGTATCGCGCGCACCAACGAAAATGACTAAATGTTCTACAAATTAAAAAAATATATGTCGGTTAACTGAATAACAGTGTGTCGATAACATTGTTGAGACGACGACTCACCTTTCGCATGAACATTAAATTGGGTCTCGATGAAGTCGTGCACGACACTTCCCTCTAGGCGAGATACCACTCAATTCACCGCCATCCAATTTATATCATGCAGTCGCATCCGGTCCGCTTGTCGGTCAACAAAATTTTATTGCGTATCGAATTTATTGTACTTTCATGTAACTTCAATGCACTTTCTAAATAATTCATACAACCACCAATCCATTAACTTTCGATCGTAATTGTCAGCGAATCGTTCACATAGTCGTATACGATGTTACACAAGGATTGTAAAAAATGCTCTCAGAACCCCAAACATGAGAAATTCCCGTCAAGAACCCCCGTATAAAAAGTGTCGACGCAAAACCAGTCTTATGAGCTAAACAACCACATGGAAAATTATTCTCCGTCGATGAAAAAAATAAATAAAACTGCTAGACCGATAATTTTGTAATGTTATCTCCCCGCGTCGCAGGGCGACCGAACAAGTCCGATGATTATACTAGTTTGATGAGGGAGGAAAATCGAAACTGTTGTTAACAAAAATGATGATTATCATCGTCGTGTATGCGCATGTGTGTTGATCGCGTCGCGTGACCAGATCCACGGTATTGCCCGACGAGCACTGCCGGCGCTCCGGAACCGCGCGCGGGATGCGCCGCACATCAGCTCGGGTGAAAGACAGAGGAAGACTGAGAAAGTCATTGGACCTCCTGCCCAGTTAGTTACGTAGGAGCGTCACGTCGTAGTACGAGAATACACGCGCACGGTCGCGAGTCCGTCGGACCTACAGGGTGCGGCCCGCTCCGGCGACCGCCGCACTTTTACATACACTGTGCGGCGAGTGTCGGTGACGTGCGTTTCGTGGATCCCTAGATTACGGCGTGCACACTTCTGTCCGCTCATACAATGCGAGATCCGGTCTCACAGAGTGGCCAAAGATCCGCGGGACAATGACGAGTGCAACGGTCTCAGCAATGCTCTGAACAGCCAAACTCAACAGCACGTGTCCAGTAAAGTAGCAACACAGCTGATTGTACAGTCACCCAGAATCTCGTCGGGTTTCTACATGGACGTAAATAGTACGTTACGGGGCGCGCAATGTTATCCACACGTGCGCTTGGGTAATTCTGGAAACGTAAGGATTGAGTCATTCGCGCAGTTTCGGACGAAGCTTATTCTTGAGAATCGTGAAAAGTTTGTATCCAAATAACCTGAGTCAACAGTAAAAGCCGGCGCTTGTAGTGATGCAAAAGGCGTTTGTAAGATCAATATTTACTAACTGTTTTGTCCGGGATGTCGTTGATCTTTTTGGCCGATCGAGAGACGTAGCGTCTCGACGCCAATTTCAAAGCTATTCGAGTCTATATAATAGATGACAGCCCTCACCGAAGAGAACTACTTGAAACTACTGAACTACTGCCCAGTGCTGAATTGGTGGACTACTGAAAGGTATTGGAATTCTGGGGTAGTTAAGTGCTGAACATTACTGAGTAGTTTGAGTAGTTAACTATCCGAAACTACTGTAAATCTCCAGTTCTTAAATATTCAAAACTACTATGAGTGTCCAGTAGTTAACTGCTCGGAATTCCCGCAGTTTCCAGTAGTGCCACTTGTAAGTAGTAATTACTGATGCAGGAACTTCGTCGTCCTCACTAATAACTACTGACTGTTGAGGAGTAACTACTAAGAAGTAGTAACTACGTGTGTAGTAACTACTGCAATGCCAGTAGTAACTGCTGAACCTCCAGTAGTCATTACCGGACCTTTAGGAGTTCCTTTCGGTGTGGGTAGTACAGACCCAACCTGGACCTATTCATTTCCTTCATTGGATACTCAGGAAAAAATAATCGAACAAAGTACCGAGGCGGTCAGCATCGCTACTATTTTAATTCTAGAGAATTTAAGGCTCACAAAAAATGGTAAAATTATGATATTATGGTAAAAATTCTTAGAAAATCTGAGACTTCCCGTGATTGGTGGCGCCCTAGTGCCCTACTGCTATATGCTATCGTGATTTTTCTTAGATGATCGGTAGTTTTTACTAGATCCTTCTCTCAGTGTATATACTGATCTGCACTATGACAAACATGGAAAGCACACCCCATAGTATTGACCGATACTGCTCGCGGATAGACAATAGACAAACAATGACATTGGAAGGTTGTGAGGACAAAAGAGTCTTGGCAGGAAAAGTCTCATTAAG
This sequence comes from Amblyteles armatorius, assembly GCA_933228735.2. Classification (NCBI taxonomy): domain Eukaryota; kingdom Metazoa; phylum Arthropoda; class Insecta; order Hymenoptera; family Ichneumonidae; genus Amblyteles; species Amblyteles armatorius. The sequence goes on from OW121697.1 coordinate 1,832,323, forward strand.
CTCGGTTACAACAATGGTGGCAGAATCGTTACACCACATTTATGTTATAATGTAGTTTGCAACGAAGCACACTGCTGCTCCTAATGAACAGAAAAATCACAGGAATGGTGGTTGACCTTTCTCGAATACCGGGCTATCTACATTGCGCACGCAATTGTCTCTTCGTATGCATATAGTACGAGTCCACTGGCATGTCGTGCAATATGGTGCAAGTTGTGTACTCGCCTAGGAGTCCCGATCGCATATGATTATTAAGAAACGCGGTAGCAGCTCGACGCCAAAATTTACTTGTTTTTGTTTTAAAAAAACGTTACCGTGTAAGCTTATGCCAATGTGTCAGACGTGAAAATTTCCGTGGATAATTCTAGAAAACGGAGTCTGGAATCGGTTTTCTGACGACAGTAGCCAGACGACTGCATGCCGCCTCTAGGTTCGCTTGGGCATGTTGTCTGCGTCGGTGCTAGTCAAGAATTGAGGCAAAGCTTTGGGGCTAGCTACAATATTCACGTGAAGCTCAACCCCGAATGTCAAAGGACTGACGGCAGATAAAGAATCGAATCGACACCACTCTGTTCTACCAGTTGTATCTTACAATGTATGCAATCCGTATGTATACAATGTATTTTGGTGAAACCTGATTGGGCGCAGCCCTAATCCGAAACTACCCGTCACAAAAGTGGTACTCCCTTCCGCTGCGTGTAATGTTGACATGAACAACGTCAGCCAAAACTAGGATCATGATGATTTTATCAATATCAAAGCGACAGACCTTGTACCCGACCCTCCATTGAAGAATCCTCGATTCAACGACGACTTCAACATTCGTCATCAACGGCTTGAGCCGAATCTAAAAGGAATCTTTAATAACTGGGCCCAATGCATCAAGAATTGCTGATCAGACCACAGCCTCCGTTACCGACCTGAAGAATAGGTTACAGGATAGATTATAAAGACGTATCGAGGCTTTCCCTATCATGTCGCTGGGCAATGCCCAGCGACCCAGCTTCGAAGTCCACCAATGACTTACAATTTGGTGATGAAACAAACATCTCGAATTTAATTTCGAGATGTTTGTTTCAGCAATTAACATGCAGCATCCGTAGAATGTGTTCGGATACCAAACTAAGAGAGCAATACAAGTCGATCAAATGTGCGATAATAAATATGTTATTATTTGATGGCTTTCTTGGCTTAGTGGCGGCTTAATGGGAAAGCCCTGACATAAATACGGACAACCAAAACTATGAAGGTCCCTAACACTCTCAAGTGGGACTAACCTCACAAGACATTTGATAGATTTCGTTCGTAGGTCCTGCAAAGAGGTAAGGAAAAATAAGGCCTTCAAAAAACCACAACTAACTTTCCAGACGGAGATTGCTCATATAAAAAGCTGGGTTCTTGAAAGAAAAACCGCGATTTTACTGTATGGACAATAATCTAAAACATCGATGTAGTTTTTTGCTTTCGCCTCCGTAGCGGTCCTATCATCAACATCCGTTCGTCATTCCGATTCATGCTACCTACAAAATACCTCTTCCGAACAAATCGCAAAGTTTAGCAAATTTGTCTATCACGTTGCGTCAATAATTGCTCGTCGGGTGATTGGGTCCTTGGGTACAGCAAATTGCCGGCGGTTGCCGAGTGCGGTATCAAGACAACACTGCGAACGTGGATTGAAGCCCGTGACGACGCCGATACCCGCTACCAACAAGGAGCGACAATACACTTGAAGTATTTACTGGGAAAGCGACTCACGGATAAGTGGTCGAGTTCTCGACTACACTGCCTATATAGTCTAGCTTTACAACATGTTTTACAGGGAAAAAAAAGGGTCGAGCAGAGGAGACTCCTCAGTTCTCGACGATTGGAGGCTGCGTCACATACAGAAGCTGGCACATCGATCTGCGAACGTCATTGTCCCGGCGTTGCGTTGACCGTGCGCGGAGCGTCCATTAAGGTCGATAAAACCAGATCGTCGCAACGGCATCGGACGCAAAAGCACAAGTTGCACTGAAACGACCATGGAGATCCGTAGAAGCCTTCTGGTACACTTCTACCATATTTCTTTTTCTCGTGTCTCTTCTATGCAACACATTCACCGTATGGTTGTACTGAAGCAGCAGCGGCACAGGGAACCGAGGATCCCGAGATACGTGCGCCTATCTTCCCGCAGTTTACTCGTTACGTTTTCCTTATACGTGAAAGGTCGAGTAAACCCGCAGAGTCGATCGTGACGGTGCCGCTGCCGCCGCGACTTCCTTTACACGCTAGCAAAATGTGAGGGAACGCAGACTCGTGCAAAACTCCCACGAACTGGAGCACGAACGAGAGCATCTCGAGAGATCGTGAATAGAGCGTGAACATTTAGAGTCCCACATGCGGCCAGCAGATTCTCCCAGATTCACTTGATCAGCAGAATCGAGAAATCAGCGACGAAAACGTCGGTGAACTCGGTAGCGTGTATCGACGGCTCCTATTACGATCGCAATCCCTCATTGGCTCGCGTACATCGAGCGTCTCATTTAAATTCTAACTGTTAATACAAACGGAATTTGCATAAATACGGCGTATTTGATGTTGGTGAATAGGTAATGCTTTATCGACTCAGAGCCAATATATAGGCGGTATATAGGCGGTATATATATATATATATATTATGTTATAGTATATTGCAAATTGATGTTTTATATTCACATCCTCCGCTATCGCTATCTTTCTTGCTCTTCCCTTTTTTTTTTATGTATGCACTCTTTTCAATTGCATTCATGAATGCCATACACGCGAGGGGATGCACGAATGGGAATGTCTGTCGCGTGTAGCCTGGCGTGCAATAAATCTACCGACGCTGAAACGATATCGTCCAAGCGATCTACACGCGTTCGCGTCTCCCCCTTCCCAAGATTATAATGTGACCGCTATGCTGGGTGCGTCCTGCAACGACGGTAAAATATGCCGCACATACTACATCCAACTACTAATAGGTTTACTGGACCACGCATTGCGACGAAGAACAATTGAAAGACCTTGGCGACGATCCATGCTAAAATCATAATGTTGATATGTTGGAGATGTTGGTGACGTTGGTGATGCTGGCGATGTTGGCGATGTTGGCAATGTTGGCGGTGTTGCCGATGTTTGTGTTAATTTTTCGTAATTTTTATGTTACGTAGCTTTTTAGCTTCCGACTTCCGTATACGTAAGAGTCTCGTATAGATATGTGTTTTTCTAAACAACTCGCCGTTCCATATCCAAATGGATCATAACCGACCATATGTGATATATCTTATTAGCACATCGTGGTCGGTGATTTTATTTCAAGTGTGCATACCAGACGACACGACGATTTCTGTCTGCTATACCTCCGTTGAAGCATCGATGTCATACAACCTCACATGCGTAAATTAATATAACCACGCCAATTTGGTTTATCATAGATTTTCAGAGATTTTCAGAGATTTTCGAAATTTTTGACTGAATTTCTCTGCTGGTTTTCAAATATCTCTACCGTCACCTCGACACAACCTCCAGCAGTCACAATTAATCAGAGAAATTCAGAGTGTTGCAAAAAATTCTGGAAAAGTGATTTTTTTTCTGATAGGTACCTTAAGAGAGTTTACGACTCGGCTTTAAAATCTACTCATTCCGAACTCGGTGAAATGTGCCACGCTGTAAACTTTCAAGGGGAATTCACAACTCTCAATACATTATGATTAGTATCAACTGCGAGAAAAATCCGGGATAGAGCGAACATGCATGAGCGCTTGAGCCAACCGAATATGGTTTGCTCAATGACGATTTACGTGGCTCAACCACCGAGAGGTTGAGATAACAACACGAGGTTGACCCAACCTCTCGGTGAGGTTAAATACGGCGACACTCACGGTGAACTTGAATCAATAGATCTCATCGAGGCTGATCCAATCTCAGCGAGGTTGATCGATTGAACTTGAGGTTAACTCAACCTCAATGAGGTCGATTGGTTCAAGTTCACCATCGGTTACGCCGTATTTAACCTCACCGAGAGTTTGAGTCAAGCTTATGTCGTTAACTCAACCTCTCGGTGGTTGAGCTACCTAAATCGTCATCGAACCAACGATATTCGGTTGGCTCAAGCGCTCATGTATGTTCGCGCCATCCCCGTTTTTTCTCTCAGTGTAGTATTATAGCCAATTATCTCCACTATTTTACGCAAATATATAGCGAACCGTTGTCTGCAAGTCTGAATGCACTCAACAAAATACAATTGTATTGCAGCGGTCAGCACGATACGACGCGTACGTGGTGGAATACCCAGCAGCTAAATGATATTTCGCGTGGGCAACGACGATGCATCCGCTCCGTAAACGAAAAATTCAAATTGGCATGTGAGACGCGCCGGATATGTGTAGCTGACGGACGGGTGCGAACAATATCATAAGGGAAAGCACGGAGGGATGCGATATACGCTGACGGATGCGAATCGAGGGAAAAAAAAATACAACACCGCCAGATACGAGAAAGAGATTCTGATAACTCCGTAACTGTGCCCGTTGACTCATTTTATCATCGTCCGGGTTGATGACACGTAACTGGTACAACGTCTTTCAGCCTCTCGAAGCGACACACATTTCACGCTGAGAAATTTTGGGCATTGAAGCGACGTTTAATCCTGCACGCAGAGGAAAGTTTTGATCCCCGCAGCATTGTGCACGCTGCCGTAGCAAATATCGTCTGTCAACTTGGCTGCAGCAAAATTAATTGTTCAACTTTTTTTTTTATTGTTACGCCAGCAAATCGTTCGCAACAAAAGCAAACCTTTCGTGACATATAGACATTTTAGGGATCAGAGGTCCGGAAATGGTTTTCACAGCCGAAGCCCCTCTCCACGTCCCTCTTTATCACCCTTTACTTTTGCCTAAACGAATGTATGAATTATGGGATGGTCTTGTTATATGATACACTAACAATTCCGATGCTATGACACTGTTAGCTACAGACTCTGTAAAAAACGGTGTTAAATTTAACACCGCTTTAACACCACCATGTGGTCTATTTGCACAGTAAAAAAAGTTTGTACTTTTTGCAAAAACTTATTGTCCGCAAACGTCCAAAATTATTTATTTGTCAATTTGCTAGTTTTACAAACAAATGTACAGACTAAAATTGTCAATGCCGCGGGAAATAAGAGGACAGGTTCGTATATTCAAATACGTGACAAGCGAGTTTGTCATTTATTTAACAAAATTATTTTTACGAAATTTCGCTCTTTTGTTTGTCGGCGATCATCAATAAATCGTCAAGAAATGGCGTTCGGGAGAAAAAAAGGGAATCAGCAGTATACGTTTAGAACGATGTAGAAAAATTCATAGGAAAGAACATAGAAATGAGTTTGATTTCCATACAGTTTTTCGTGTTTACTTAAGCAGGGTTTATTCAATAAGCCATTACTGAAATTACCATCACTGAAACGCCATAATGAGAGCGCTGTAGGATGCTTGAAATATAAAATGAAGTAAGATCTGTAGGCAATAAGAATGTATTTTATTGGCGATATTTTGTGGATTGCAGGTAAGTCGGTAAATAAATAATGTATTATCTATAACGGGTACAGTTACGTACGTACACCGTGAAATAGCAAACCTTTCCCTGCCATCAAGTCTCATGGCGGGCTGCGCACTCGATGCCAAGTTCGTACGTGACGTTACGTTCTCTCAAAGTCGTTGCACTCTCGAGAGTTTCAAAGCAGCACGTTCGACCGTTCGCTCGCTCGCTGCAACTTCTCCGAGGACTGGAGCAATACACGCGCTCTTGTCGCGGTACGGATGAGAAATCAAGTTCAATGCGAAGTCTGCAGCGGTACCAATCTAAGCCAACGCGTGTCGTAGCTTCGTCGCAAGGTACACGTACCAATGACCGGACATTTGAGGCGACATCTATCTTCAACCCCAATTTTCGCTATCACGCATCGATCATTTTCGAAAATAGCGGTGACCAATCTGAAGGTTAGAGTTTCTATTTTTCGAAACACACCCATCAAATGCTTTTGCAATATCTTGAAAAATATTTGTTCACGAAAAGACTGGGAAATGTAAATGTACCAGTGGGCAGCTATTCATGGCTGTACCCTCGCGATCTGACCAAACTGAAGCCAACCTGAAGATCAACCGGTCGATTGGCCTCCAAACCAGCTCTCATTCCAACCTTCAAGGGGTTCATTTTTCGGCGATATTAAAGAACCAACCGTAATACCAACTGTTATATGTGTTGGATACGAAGTTGGTTCACGGTTGCATTTTCCTAAATCAACCCGATTACCAACCTTGAGACAAGAGCTATCGGTGCTCTCGACATAAAGTTGGAAATTGGGTTGTTTTGGGAAAGTCGAACTGTTAATCAACTCTCAATCCGACACATAATGGTTGGTATTATGGTTGGTTTTGAGGTATCAACCAAAAAGCTACCTACAGAAGGTTGAAGTCAGAGTCCGTTTAGCGCACCGATAGACTGCTTAAGTTGTAGTAGTTTGTCGGAAAACAACTCAAATCCAACCCAACATTTTACGGTTGGTTGATCCGCGAGGGTGTCCCGATTTTCGGACGGAACGTATCCCAACATTTCGGACACTCGTAAATTCTGAGAGTAATCGAGAACGAACTCAATTAGTTCGTGGTAACGGGAATAAGAACAGCGTATTCCATTAATTTCGACGATACAAAATTAATATTCGTAGAATGATACATGAGATATGTTGCATCGAAACCCCGCTAACACCCCACTAACCCCTTTCGGGTCTTGCCCGGTGTCCCGACACTGGGTTTGTCAATTCACAATTCAACGGACCAACGTAAGGACATGAAAAATCGACTATCGCTCAAGAAAATACAACAATTAAATGATTGTTTACGCATGGTCTAAAGTAACGTCACAACATGCGGAGGTTGCACTGAAAGGCAAACCGGGGATGAAGCGAACATTTGAGAGGTTGACCCAAACGAATACGGTTGTCTCAATGACGATTTAGGTGGCTCAACCACCGAGAGGTTGAGTTAACGACATAAAGTTGGCTCATAAGGTACGGCGAAACTCATGGTGAACTTGAGTCAATAGGTCTCATCGAGGCTGAGCCAACTTCAGTGAGGTTGATTGATTCAAATTGAGGTCGACTCAACCTCAATGAGGTCGATTGGTTCAAGTTCACCATCAGTTTCGCCGTATTTGACCTCAAGCTTATGTCGTTAACTCAACCTCTCGGTGGTTGGGCCACCTAAATCGTCATTGAGCCAACCATATTCGGTTGGCTCAAACGCTCATGTATGTTCGCTCCATTCCCATTTTTTCTCTCAGCGTACGTTCCTTTTTACTGCCGGCTGTTAAGCAGTTCCTTGCGCTGTGCAGTTGCTATTGGCGCCCACGGCACCCGTTTGTCCGTTTCGTTCCCTTTGAAACGTCACGCGCGACTCCGGTGGCAGCGTCAGCGATTACTGATTTAATTACTAGCAGTGAAAAGGCACAATAACCAAGACATCGCGTAATGCTACGAAACATGCATCGTGCAAAATGCGCTTTCACACCGTGCTGTTTCTCATCTTGACGGTATTCTTGCCGCTGCAGGTGATCTGCCGAATTACTGCTTCAATAATTTCGACAGCTCTCATTTATTTCCCGGTACTTTTGATATCGAAATCATCGATGGTTTGGT